>JASDDO010000024.1:483446325-484649587 GCA_030015575.1 Agapanthus africanus
GTCTGCATCATTTGAGAGTGATTCAAGATGTTTAGCTCAATTTCCTAGTACGGAGATTGCATATTACAAAGGATTTGGTGTCCTTGGATACAAATTCGAAGTTAAGAACATAGAAACATCTAGAACCACTCAGAATAGTGGGATTGCGAGGGTAGGATCGGACGGTGTGATTTATTATGGATACTTAGATTGTATACTCGGCATCCACTATCCCGGACAATCAGAACCCTTTTATATATTCCAGTGTACTTGGTATGATACGCGAACCGATACGGACAGGTGGAGAAGCAATCTTGGGACTTGGAAAGATGAATATGGATTGACCAGTGTGAACACACTTCGATTTTATGGTCAGGAAGATCCGTTTATCTTTCCGAACCAAGCATTCCAAGTATACTACTCACAGTGTTTGAAGCATCCAGGGTGGAGTGTTGTATGCCGATGGAAACCCAGAGATGTTTACGATATCCCAGAATACGAGGACAGCGATGAGGATGAAGAAGAGAGAAGGCTTAAAGTGCTCCGACCGTCTGTTTCGAAGGACGGGTTGTCTTCGATCGATCATGAAGTTACGTGGGTTAGAAATGACATCGACGATGAAATCCAAGTAGATATGTATAATGCGCCCACGAAACGAAAAAGGTTATCAGTAATGTTATATTATTACTTCACATTTTACGCTCTATACATATATAGTCAATACTTTTAATGATTGTCTAATGCGTCCATGAACCGTTTATCTAGATTTGATGACGATGTCGGGAGCAGCAGGAGCTCCAGCCGCGGAAGAGGTAGAGGCAGAGCGGTTCTGCCGCCCGGAGAGCTTCGTAGGGAGCTTCAGAGGGCCGGTCTTGCACCCAGATCGGAGACCCCTTCGGATGCCTCCTTCCGTGTGGATTTTGCCACACCTCCAGGTATACTGCACGCATATCTATTTTGAATGTAATATTACGAATATTCATTCCTGTTTATGTCAAAATTACTTATATTGTCAATGTTTGATTGTCTAGTTGTTGGTGATGCGTCCACATCTGGGACAGAGGCCACTCCCGCTCCTCCAGGTATGTTTATATATCATATAGTGCATGTATATTGATTTATAATGCTATATCATAAATATACGCACATTTCTTTTGCTCTTACTTAGCAATTTTTATTATTGTCTAGCTGTAGGTGGTGACACCACCGCACCTGCGGGTATGTTTATATATCCTATAGTGCATGCATATTGATTTACAACGTTATATTATTGATCTACACATTCTTTTTGCAATTACTTATATAATCTATTTTTAATTGTCTAATTATAGGTGGTGCGTCCACATCTTCCGCAGGGTCCACTCCTGCCGCTTCCATACCATCCGCATCGTTTGTAGGTTAGTATGAATAAATATAAAATATTTATTCATTTTGCATATGCTCTATAGAATAAATATGAACTTCATGGAAATTTAGCGTCAATGTTTATTTTCTAGTTATAGGGGATGCGTCCGCATCCGGGACCCCGGTTGTTCCTCAGCGGAGGAACTATCGTCCCGCTCGTGCTGCTGCCCGGGCCCAGGCTCGTGCGATAGTCACCGGAGGTATATATCACACTTCAATTTTCGCTTAAGCTTGATTTCTTAATACAACTTTGTCTTAATATTGATTGTCTTGATATTTCGTGCAGACGCAGGGCCTCCCCATCCCCAGAGGGGGACTCGAGGCCCGAATCAGTCCCATAAGCTGAGGCCTGACAGAGCTAGGGGGAGACAGCATTCCCCCTCCTTTTTACCCTTGACTATCGCTATACCGGTTCTCATGCCGAGAGGTTCGGCCGGTATATGGGGGATGAGAGCCGGCTCGTGAAGAACTGTCCACTTCACGTTGAGTAGGGCGAGCAGCGCCGGCGCTCATTCGCCCTCTTCTTTGATCAGGCTCGGGTACGTATTAACGACCTATTTTCATTTGATTTATCCAATATATTTATTATTAACACTTGCAATCTAATAACAATGTTTTTTTTGTATTTTCAGTCGGATTACGATTTTCAGCCTGTACCCGACCCTGATCACTCTGGGAGGGTGCTCGACCTTCATGCTCTGTACAATGGCCTGATGAAGAACATGCAGACCAAGGTCCGATACAACAGGAATGAGCTGAAGGCCGACTGCTACTCCCTGTGGATGGCGACCCCCGAGGCAGAGAGAGCGGCCCTCCTATCTACTCCGGCGTTTGCGAGAGTCGACGTAGAGACATGGCCTCTATTGTGCGATTATTTCGACTCCCAATGCAAACATGTATGTATTTTAAATGTAATTCATTGTTTATGATATAATTTATTTCTTTGTGTTCCTTAATTAGAAAACTAAATGTTAATGCGTTGTGCAGAAACAGGCCGCTCAGAATACAGAGAACAGGAAGTCGGCGAAGAGGGGTCTCCCCACTTACACAGGTGGCTCGAGGAATATTACTCGAGCCATGGAGTTATCGGTAAATTACAATAGACCAACCTTTCTGATATTCTGCAATATTAAGAGTTATTTTCTAATATTTCTAATATTAAGAGTTATTTTCTAATATTGCAAACAGCTCAGACCGTGGCGTAAGGTGGTACACCGAGCGTGCTGTCCGCATATCTTGCCGTCCACGGCACCTCGACAGATCCCGCCACGGGCGAGCTTCGATATCCCGACATCGCTACCCAGGAGTATTGCGTAAGTGTTAAATATTTATTCTACCCATATTTGAAATTTTAGTTTTGGAAGCTTCAAGTTTTAATTTTATACTTATACTTTACTGCTTAATGTGGGTGTAGGAGCGGGTGGTTGAGCAGGCCGAGGCCTCGGGGATCGATTTTACCGGACAGAGCGATCCGAGGCTGCTGACCCCAGTTCTGGACGCCGCACACGGAGGGCACCACGAAGGTTAGGAGAGAGGCCGGGGACTGGGCCCTAGCAGGGCCCATATTAGGTTGGACTCTACCCCGGCGGTTACTTCCTCCGTCTCCAGTGAGCGATGTGTCCAGCAGGAACTGGAGAGCTTGAGGGCCACCGTTGAGGAGTTGAAGGAGATGCTGCTATGTATACTACTTTATAGTAAAATATCATGTCATATTATAGATATCAATATATCCATAATTAGTACGTAGCTTGAGCTTATTTGGTTTTAGACTTAGGTTTGATTAATCATACATACATATGTAATTAAAATAAACAACGGTTTTCCAAACTAGATATCCAAATGGGATTTCGAAATAACTTGATAATGATACGAATTCGAATAATACACAGTTCTTACACGCTTCTTACAGACGTTTGGTCCAGATGCGACAGGGTACATGGCATGCATCTCCTTCGGCTGCGGCTCCGCAAGCCACTACATCGGCTGCGGTTCCGCAGACAGCTCCTATAGCTCCACCACCCGCTCAGACTCTCGCAGCCGCGGCTCCGCAAGAGACTCCCTCGACGGTGGCTGCGCAGACCACATCGCCAGCTCCACAGGACGCTCAGACTCCCGCTCGCTCCGAATTGCATGGTTTATTGACCGAGGAGCAGGCACGCCTTATTCTATCGTTTATCAGAGGTGGAGCTGGACCGAGCTAGGGTAGCTTTTTGGTTCTTATTTTTTGAAACATGTATTTATTTATACCATACATATTGTACTACATTTTGAAATGATATTGATATTGATATTGGTTTATATTTATATCATATTCAGTATTTGGGTTTCTTTTGTATATTATATGCGTGAGATGTGATTATGAATACTGCGATATCTGTTGTGTGATGATTAATTTTATATTTTATTGATATATATATTATTGTGCATAGGCGAGAAAAAACAAGGCAGCCCTTTTTTTAAAAAAACAGATAATGTGTACCTACGGATTAATCCGTAGGTACACATGTTGCCCCTACGGATTAAGCCGTAGTGGCAAAATATCAGCAGTAACTGATATTTCCCCCCTGATCTCAGTGTCAGGGGGGTTGGTCTTGCCCCTACGGATATATCCGTAGGGGCAAAAAACGACCCCTACGGATATGTACCTACGCATATATCCGTAGGGGATACTACTTGGCCCTACGGATAAATCCGTAGGTACAGTTAATATAATTAAAATAACCGTAAATAAAATAACTTTTTCCCCTACGCCCTAATCCGTAGATGCAAGTGTACCTACACAGAACTCCGTAGGGGCATGTTTTTGACCGTAGGGGAAAGTTCATGGCTTCAACTTGCACCTACGGCATTTGCACCTACAGATTAATTTTTTGCCCCTACGGAGATATCCGTAGGGGCAGTGGGTTGCCCCTACGGGTTAATCCGTAGGGGCAACCCTTATTTCTAGTAGTGACATGTTGATAGAGCAAGCGGGATCTTAACTTGACTACCCGCGTTATGATGACAATCATACTAGTGGGGGCATTGTAGTCTATAATCACATCCTTAAAATTGCCCATAGTTGTAGGATTATCGAGACTGGGCATCGATACTCCAGAATAGACTAGTGTATACGTTTCTTATTCCCGTCAGAAAAGATGGCCGGTCCCATAGCTATTGGTGTACGGCACCAAAGATAGTATACATGTGCTCATTAGGTTATGAGTTACACTGGACGAACTCGTCGGGAGTTGCTAAATGGTACTATACCTAATGTCAGATAGCAGCTCTTAGGTGACATGAGTACAGATTAGTCTGTCGATCTGAGATCGTCATTTGTCTTGTATGAATTCCCGCTGTGCTTTGATTACTACCCTACCATGACTCAAATGAGTCATGCAAACAAGTTTTAGTTAGGTACAATTCCGCACCACATGGAGGCAGTGAGCGATTATCGGGAATTCGTCTCTCCCGGCATAGAGAGTCGATGTCACAATGTGTACGGTTGTCCGAAACCATCCTGGTTAGGGTAGTTGAGATTCACTGATAGTTAGATCAATAGTTTCTCGGATGGTCTTGAGCCACATCGACACGACTTGTCAGATTATTAGGGGTCTAATGTTTTCTATCCCCTAGACTTGATATGCGATACTTTCAAACGAACAGATCAAACTGTATAGAGATTGTCACTGTTAGGCTCATTAAGGATACAGATGAGTTTGCTTGTCAATCTTTGTCACGCCCCGCTTCCCGGTGTACGGGGAGGGGACGCGGCGATGCCCGCTACGTATTTACTCAGAAGTAAACACGCTAAGCGTATCTAAGCAATATAAAGTAAAAGTACACGATAGACAGGAATATAAATGAATAACAACTTTATTTATTAAACATTATTTTACAGGTACAACTGGAAATGTAAATACATGAATGGAATGTAGGGTTACTAGGCACACGCACAAGGGTCTATAAGGCATCAACCATGCCTGATTTAAAATTTAGCCGTGCCGAATAACCTTAAACCAAGATCTTAGACTAGAGATTAGGCGAAACAAAGCATGTTAAACACTTTAACATCTAAGAGTTTAGGATTACAACCTTTGTAGTCCGGTCCTTCACTTCATAAGCTCCGTGTTGTGGTCCCTTCACTGCGATCATCAAGTTCCGGACTCTCGAGAGGCTCCACGAAGAGAAAGATGCAAGCTTGCTTCCGATCTTCGATAACAAAGATGATCTACCTTGAAGTTTCATTAACACAAGCTCTCACTTACTAAATGAAGTGAACACCCTAATCTAAATGGCTAGGATAGATTAGGATGATGAAGTAGGATTTTAGCTCTCATTTATTTTCTATTTCTCACTCATTTTCATCACCTTTGAAAAAGCTAGAAAGATTTTCCATGAAAGAAGAAGAAGGAAGAAGAAGAAGATCATTTTCTTTTTGTGATGAATAATGAAAACCATAGTGAGGTTAGAAATGCAACCATAGTAGATTATGAGAAGGCTAACCATTGTAGAGACATAACTAGGGTTAAAGGGTTGGGTTGGGCTAAGCAAATATCACAAAATATCACAACATATCCAAGTCAAAGTCAAAGTCAAAGCTTCAAGAAGCTTCTTGAAAGCTTCAAGCTTGCTTAACCCTAATCCAAACCCTAACCACAATTAAACTCCAAAAAACATGTTGCATTAATAACCATACCATATTACAATATTATATATCACATATATAATATTTATTGTAACAAAATAAAATAATACAATTAACATATATCGCATATATATCAATGTATTACCCGAGTGAGAAAAAGAATCTTTTAGTGAGCTTATATTAGTTAATGTAATTTAATATATCAAATATATAATTATACATTAAATTATCGAATCAACACTTGATCCGATAATCCGGCTATTTCTCAAATAACCAGCTAATATAATCTGTATCAGTTCATCAAATCAACACTTGATTCGATGACCCGGCTATATCACTTATACCCGGCCGATAATCATATTGCGAGAATCTAATACGGTATCATATACACGTATTGTTCTCTATCCCGCACATATCACATATGTGCTCCTACTCTATTTTGCCTGAGCCAAGAAAGCTCTTTGTAGGACTCTAAAGAATCGTCAATACGCCGGCAGTAGGTGATGATCATATCAAACACCCACAAGCTGCAAGCGGTCAGCTAAACGTAACAACCACCCAGGTATTGAGCGCTCAGAAGATCAACAAGTAAGCCTGTAAATTCTCCTGGGAATTCAGTCAGTAACACTCCCGTACAATCCGGTCTCGTCGTCTGATATGTTGCATATCTCGCCTAGGGGTGGTAAACGTCAGACCCAGTAGCTTGATAAGTCGTGTCGATATGATGTCTATAACAGTTCGAGAAACTACTGATAACACTTACCAGTAAATCTCAGCAACCCTGGCCAGGGATTTCCAGTTATAGCCAATCGAACACAGCACAATATCAACTCCCTATACCGGGAGAGACGAATCCCCTCCTATCGCTCATTGCCTCCATGTGATTCGGGACTGTACCTGTTGGGTTCCTAGGCACTCTCAAGAGGTCTCACAAGGCATCAACCATGCCAATTTCTATTTTTACGGGTGCCGAGAAACCCTAATACGGATCGTTGACTAGAGTTTAGGCGAAATACGAAACTAGTTAACAAATTAACTAAAAGAGAAAGGCTACAACCTTTGTAGATCCGGTTCTCCACTTTCTTAGCTCCACGTAGGCATCCTCTCGCTGTCCATCTCGAATCCCGGACTCAATCGTCGGCTTGATCGGAGAAATGGGCGGGCTAGGTCGTCGGCTTCGTGCCGAAGATGATCTACGTCGAGGCATCACAAGTTCAAGCTCCAACTCCATCAAGTTGTGAAACTTGTGAAGAAAACACCCTATACTACTTGGCAAGAGGTAGAGGGCGAAGAAATAGGAGGTGGGTTCACTTTAGAATTGGATTTCTCACACTTTAGCTCAAGTTGCCATTAATGGACTTAAGCTTTTTCTTTGAAGATGAAGAAGAAGTTGAAGCTAGAATATGATAAGCCTTTTTTAAAATGAAAAGAAAATAGATACTTATCATATACTAACTATGGTAGAGTGTAGAGAATAGACTATGGTTACTTGGAATGGTTAGGGTTAAGCATGAAGACAAGAATGGTTACAAAGTCAAAGCTTCATGAAGCTTTGACTAGAAACAAAGAAAGCCACCATTCTCTCCAAAATCTTTTCCAAATAAATGAATAAATAAATAAATGAATAAGCAAAACCCTAATCATCACTTAACCATGGTTTAATTCTATACACTTAACCAATTAAACATGCATCATCAAACATGATACAAACATGTGCACAAAAGTATATCACATATACAACTTGCACATCAAGTGAGAAAATCCATTTAAAGTGAACCAATACTAGTTAATGCAAAGTAATATATCAAATATATAATTATACATTAAATCATTAAATCAACACTTGATTTAACGATCCGGTCATATCGCATATAACCGACTAGTATCCTATGTATCGGCTTATCGAATCAATCCTTGATTCGATATCTAGGTTATATCGAATATAACCAATCGATACATACATCGTGAGAATGGAATACGGTATCACATACACGCATTATTCTCGGTCCTGCACATATCTCATATGCGCTCCTATTTCGTTTCGCTTGAGCCAGGAAACCTCTGTGTAGGACTCTAAAGACTCATCAATACACCGGTAGCAGATGATGATCATATCAAGCACCTACAAGCCGCAAGCGGTCTACTAAACGTAACGGCCATCCGGGTATTGAGCGATCAGAAGATCGACGAGCTAGCCCACTCACACTCCTGTGAATCCAACCAGTAACACTTACCGTACAGTCCGGTCTGTTCGTCTGATATGTCGCATATCAAGTCTAGGGGTGGCAAACGTCAGACCCCAATAACCGATAAGTCGTGCCGATGTGAGGCCCATAACGGGTCGAGAAACTACTGGTAACACTTACCAGCAAATCTCTGATCAGCCCTGGCCAAAGACATCCCTGTTACGGCCAATTGAGCACTGCGCAACATCAACCCCCAATACCGGGAGAGACGAAACCCCTCCTATCGCTCATTGCCTCCATATGACTCGGGACTGTACCCAAAGACCACCGTTTTGCACGCCCTCATGGACGTGGTAAGGTGGAGATCAAAGCACAGTGGGAATCACATAAGACTCTATGACGATCTCGGGTCTACAGACTAACCTGCACAAGTGTCACCTGAGAACTGCTATCTGACGTGAGGTATAATACCATCTGGGAGTTCTCGGCAAGTCCGTCCAGTGTACCCAGTCTCCACTGAGCACCCGTATACCATCTCTGATGTCAAACACCAATGGATATGGGATCATCCATCGCCCATCTCATGGGTCGAGAGGCGTATACGCTAGTCTACTCTGGTATATCGATGCCCCGTCTCGATACACCCACGACTAGGGACCTTGAAGGATGTACTTATGGACTACCATGTCCCCACTAGTATGATCTGCATCATACTCCAGGTAGTGAAGTACACATCCTAAGGGCTTTATCAACATGTAACTATAAGACAGTTTAAAGAGACTAGTATACATGTTAAGATAAAGAGTAACCAGATAGCATACTATCATATCGAGCAAGAAAGTCATCTCTATATATGTCCAAGCATCCAATATAATATACATCATCTGTACAATACTGGCCTCTAGGGCATACATACAACTAACAGTCTCCCAAAAGCCACCTTTTTGCACGCCCTCTTGGATGTGGTATGATGGAAATCAAAGCATAGTGGGAATCACACAAGACTCTATGACGATCTCGGGTCTACAGACTAACCTGTACCAGTGTCACCAGAGAACTGTCATCTGACGTGAGGTATAATACCATCTGGGAGTTCTCGGCAAGTCCGTCCAGTGTATCCAGTCTCTACTGAGCACCCGTACACCATCCTTGATGTCAAACACCGATGGATATGGGATCATCCATCGCCCATCATATGGGTCAAGATGCGTATACGCCATTCTACTCTGGTGCATCGATGCCCTGTCTCAATACACTCTCGACTAGGAACAGTTATAAGATGTACTCATCGATTACCGTGGCCCCACTAGTATGATCTCATCATAGTCCCAGTAGTCGAGTACATATCCTAAGGGCTTTATCAACATGTAACATAGAGACAATCAAAGTACATGTTAAGATAAAGAGCAACCAGATAGCGTACTATCATGTCGAGCAAGAAAGTCCTCCCTATATATGTCCAAGCATCCATTACAATATACATCATATGTACAGTAATGGCCTCTAGGGCATACATATAACTAACAATCTCCCACTTGCACTAGGGCCATCTGTTGTGGTATCACATACCCAACAATTAGCCGCGGTTGAAGTATCTCATACTCAACCATCCCATAAAAGTCTCTACTGGGAAAAAGTCCTTTGTGAGTGGATCCGCGCTGTTGTCCTCTGTGTCTACTCTCCTAACCTGGATCTCCCTGGAGATCAACCATCTCCATGATCAGGTGATACTGCCTAAGAATTATATCTGAATTGACTGATGGGACGGGGGTTCCTTGGCATAAGCCACAACTCCATTGTCATACAATGGTAGGAACAAAGTTCATCTCATGAACTTATATATATGTATCCAGACTGTCTCTTTGGTAGTATCCTTGGTAACGACATATCTTGCCTTTAATCGTCTAGTAAGTTATGATATCTTACTTGGAACTCTTCCAAAATACCGTCCCTTCACTGAGGGTAAAGACAATGCCTGCGACTGACATTCAGTCGTCCTTATCACCCTGGAACCTTTCCAGTGATTCTCCCCTGGATCGATTGATACCATCTCACTACAACTAGTGAGAATCCTAACATCCATTTAGATCTATCTAGTAGATATAAAACCCAGGATTTAGTAGGTATCACTTTGATCTTATTTGGAGAATCCTTGTGATAAAAGGAGATTGACCGAGCGTAGCATAGGAAACTCCTTCCCTATCAAGAGTATGTCATCCACGTATTCTACGAGGATCACCACCATACTCTCTACTACCATTTTGTATATACAAGGTTCATCTACCATTTTGATGAAGTCAAACTCTTTGACTACCACATCAAAACAAACGTTCCAACTCCGCGATGCCTGATTTATCACATAAAACATCTTGCTCACGTTTCTGCTGCTCCCACTGTCTACGAAGCCCTCTGGCTGTGTACTTATAGACGCTTTCTCCTAAATTATCATTTAGAAAAGCTGTCATGACACCCAACCGCCAGATATCGTAGTCATGGTATGTAGCCGTGGCAAGTAGGATCTGGATGGACTTAAGCATAGCTTTGAAAGTCTCAACTTTTCCATGTACACCAAGTAATCTTCTCAAGATATACTTACTCCTGATGGGGATTTAACCCTTCAGATAAAGCAACCAAAGTCCATACTTTGTTGGTGTATAAGGATTCCATCTCAGATCGCTAAGCATCCAGCCATTTTTACAGAGTCCCACTCCTGATGGCCTGCTCGAAATAAGTTGGGTCATCATCTCATGACGCAATCCTCGCTCCCACTGTCATAGAGAAACCGAAGTATCTCTCAGGTGGGTGAGGAACCCTACTAGATCAGCGGAGAGGCTGAGGTTCATTGGTTACTATTGAATCCTTTGGTTCTACCAAATCATCAGATGCAGTTTTGTATAGCTGGAACACTTTCCAGTTCTACCTCATGACCACTAATTTCTTCACAAGAAATTCCCTTTCACAAAGGTGGTATGCTGAGAAACAAAATATCTTTTGTTCCTCGGTTTGGTAGAAGATATTCCCTTGTGAATGCTTAGGATATCCAACAAACTTCCACAGAACTGACTTTGCCTCGAGCTTGTCCGGATTTTTGCCTTTTAGACATAGGCCGGACAACCCCAAATCTTAACAAACTTAAGATATGGGCTCTTCCTTTTCCATATCACATATGAAGTGGTAGGTAACTGATTTGATTGGAACCCTATTCAATAGGTATGCAGCTTCTAAAGTGCATAACTCCCAAAAGGAAATAGGAAACTCAGTAGTACTCATCATAGAGCACACCATATCACATAGGGTATGATTGCTCCGCCCCGATACACCGACGTGCTGTGGTGTATACGAAGGAGTAATGCTGAGGGAGAATCTCATTCTCCTTTAGAATATGTTGGAGATAGTGCCCTCAGAGTCAATTATTGGATCAAAGGCACGTGATTGCAATGATTGAGGGAGGACCTATCCCGGTAGGACAGTCTTACTCGAGATGATAGTATGCTATCTGGTTTATCTTTATCATCGTGTACTGCTTTAGGTGACCTGACATGTCGCTATTACACGTTGATAGAGCCCCTAGGATTCTTGCTTGACGACCAGTAGTATGATGGCGATCATATACGTGGGAGCTGGTAGTCTATAAGCACATCCTTAAAAGGTCCCTAGTCGTAGGAGTTTCGAGCCAGGGCATCGATACTCCATTAGTAGACTAGTGTATACAGTCGAGACCCCGACGAGGGGCGGTGGCCAGTCTCACAAGCCACTGGTGTCAGTTGGTTCACCTAAGATGTATACAGGTGCTCATTGGGTTATGAGTACACCGGACAGGACTCGCCGGGAACCTGCTAGTTGGTCTTATACCAGACGTCAGATAGCAGTTCCCAGGTGACATGTGTACAGGTTAGTTCATCGACCTGAGATCGTCATTTGTCTCGTGTGAGTTCCCACTGTGCTTTGATTACTACCCTACCACGGCTCAAAGGAGTCGTGCAAACAGGTTTTAGTTGGGTACAGTCCCGAGCCACATGGAGGCAGTGAGCGGATCTGCAGGGGTTCGTCTCTCCCGGTATTGGGGGTGAGGTCGCGCTGTGTCTAGGAGAGCCATTACGCAAAGCCCTCGGCCGAGGCAGGAGATTTACTGGTAGGTATTCCAGTAGTATCTCAGGGCGTTCTGGGCTACGCTCCGACACGACTTGTACCGCTTTTGGGGGTCTGACTTTTACCAACCCCCTAGGCCCGCCATGCGATGCTCATAGACGAACGGACCGGACTGTACGGATATTGTCACTGACAGGCTCAGTTGGGTGTCGGGGTGAGCTTCCTCATCGACGTCCCTTTTGGTCAATAGCTGGTGGCCCGTCACGTATTGGCTTATACCTCTGACGTGCCAGTGGTTAAATCCACAGCCATAGTATTGACGAGTCTTTAGAGTCCACCACACTTACAGTTACTCAAGCTTTCGGGCGAAACGCTGTAGAGGCCGTATGGAGATATGGCAGGGTCCGATCAGATACGTGCGGTATTGCACGGATCAGGATCGGACAGTTTTGTACTAGTGGCCGTATAGTTATAGGGCAGGGTTTGATCTGATACGTGCGGTATTGCACGGATCAGGATCGAACGGATTTTACTAGCCGGCTTTGGCTTAAGCCGGTCCTAGTCTAGTACAGTGTAGATTTTGTCTCATTGCATTTGTATCCGGTCGGAATACAGATGCGGGTGTGTATGCACAGTATCGGGGTTTTCCTGTAATTTATTACGGGACCAGTTTTCTGGAGTTGCCAGTTTGTATTCCGTTCCGGCCGGTTTTCCTTTGTTCTTTCCCGGCCGGACTTTTCCGATGGAGGGGGGTTATTTGCAGTTTTGCAAATAACACTTTGTGGAGGTTTTTCTTGCAAAAGTATTTATCATGATAACCTTTTTAGATTCCATTCCTTTCATTCTTCTTTTCATGCTTTATGGAGATTAGAAGTGATGAGATGGATTTGATTTGGATTTGAGTTTTAGTGATGATTATGTCTTGGATGTGGTCACCTTTCTTTTGCTCCTACCATCACCTCCCTTCATGCTTCATAATCTATCCTCCACCATTCTCATTCTTACTTGATGAAATGGATGATAAGTTCTTCATGAGAGGAAAAGAAAGAGAGAAGAAGAAGAAGAGAGTTTCATCTTGAGAGTTTCATCCATGATCTCATTTTCTTGCTAGAAAAATGCAAGCACCATTTTTCTATTCTTGATTCCTCCATCACCATGGCAACTAACCCCAAAGAGACATACCCTCTACACTACACATTCTACAGTACATCTTGAGCATGTCGAGTTGCCGGCTTCATGCGAGAGTTGCCTCGGTATTGAGGCGGGAGCCCGTAAAAGAAGAAGGCGATGTGGTGCCCTTTCCGGCGAGGAGGCGACGATGTGGAGGCAACACATTCCGCGGGAGATCGGGACGATGACGAGAAGACCGGAGGACTCGGATCACTCGGTATACTTCTCACCCTATCTCTTGATTGCTAGCATTAGGTTAATGGTAAACGATCCGGGTTTTCATTGTCCGCGGTAGCGCCGGTTTCCGAGTAAGGAAAATTTTTAATTCCGCATTTTGGCCTCGAGTACGAGGCCGGGGCGCTGCCGTGGCGCAACATGGTATCAGAGCCACGCCATTAACCTTACCTAGCTTCGTTTGATGTGTTTGCGTTTCCGATCGACCAAAATTTCCAAAAACCGTATTTTTCCTTCACATCAGTTTCTGTTGAAATTTTTTGAAGTCTAAAAATTTTTCAGGTGGTCTCAGAAAGATGTGCAGGGAGTTCTAAGAACTCTGAAAAAAAACGAGACAGTGACCCCTTACCACGACCGCGGAAGGGCGGCCAAAACCCGCTTTTGGCCGCGCTTCCGCCGCAAGATGGTGGGGTCATTGCTTCATCTTTTTTCAGTGGGCTTCTGGGCTTATTTTAGGGGTTTTGGAATATTAAAATTGGGCCCAGGTTTTCTGTGAGTGCTACAGTTTTGATTGGGGGCCCACTTGTTAATTTTTGGTCAATCGGAAAATTTTAAACATATTTTTCACAGTATTTACATTATATCTGCGACCGTGAATGTCACTCGATCGGTAAATCCGGTCTAACTGCTATAGCCTGGTTAGACGGATTTGCGAACGTGACTTTCACGTTGATGTTCTATGTTTATGCTGTGATGTTGCGGATCGGTCGGGGGGGATAGCCTGGATGCAATGCTAGTACTGTTTTGTTGTATTATGTACATTTGATATTGCGGGGCGAGCGTCCGACATGTGGACAGCCGTCACTGCCTGTTTGTATTATTCTTTTGGGGCACGACCTGGTTGCGGTCGATGTACCCAGTGTATGTATATTTTACTTTCTGTACTAGGGTTGCCCCGCGGTGGGGTGCACGGATAGCCGAGTTCTGGAGGGCAACAAGCCCGCATCTCATGGCATTGGGACGGAGGGGGCTTCACTCCAGGATTGGCGGGCTATTCGCCGCACTCGTAGGGGGTACAGGTTGACCCAGGAGGGGTGCCCAAGTTACCGGATTCCGTGAAGTGCTGGGTGGTCCATTCACGGTGCTGGAGGGGGCTGCCTCGCTTCAGGTTTTGGCGGGTGACTTGCCGCGCCCGTAGGGGTCTAGGATTTCATTGCACAGGCTATCCACACGACCAGGGGAACGTCGGGTTTCAGCAGCGGCTCTGTGAAACCCGGGGTTTCCAGATATCTGTATTGTTCTTTGATGCTGTACATTTCTGTGATGTTGCATTTTATTCACGCCTTGAGCGAAATATAATATATTGGTATATATATTAGTAGACGTTGTATATGTTTTTCATCCGCGCTAGTCCAGTCCCCGCTCTGCCGTTAGTTAGCTAACCTAACGGGTGATGACGGGACCCAGTGGCAAATGCGGATGGCATATACGTACGTCAGTATATTTTCGTTCTTTGTGGTGTGATCATTTGATGGGACTGCATTGATTCGGATCAATGCAAGATAAACAAACCTAATCTGATGTTGTTGGAACACTTTTTCAAAAAGCTGTTATTGCAAGGACGTTCACTTTTGTTTTGCATCGTGGTATTCATTTGGAATATCCTGCTCCTCAGTCGACGAGGCAAGGGCCGAGATCCCTTCACCGGGAGTGACCCCTTGGACAGAAGTTTGCGTCAGGGCATTAACTTCACTATAGCCGATTACTTTTGCTTTGCATCGTGGTATTCAGTTGGAATATCCTGCACCTCATTCTACGGGGAAAGAGCCGAGATCCCTTCACCGGGAGTGACCTCTTTAGCAAAGGTTTTCGTCACTATATTTTATAAAAGGCTATGCAGTTCCTTCAACGATATCAAGTTCATTACGTTAAAGGTTTTTCGCCAAAAACCAGCCGTAGCCCTCCGTCATTTCCTACGGGTATTATTTAGTATTCGTGCTGCGTTTGTTGACCTAGTCAAGACGTAGTGTTCGGTAGCTGAGTGGTACTTGTTTGTTGCATAAGTGGGATTGGTTAAGACAGTCGTGCGGCCTTGTTGACCTAGTCAAGGGCACATACGGGTGGGTTTAATGCAATCCAGAATAATGACGGGTTGAACTTGACTGGCGGTTTATGGTTTGTTGACCTAGTCAAGGTCATAAACCGCTTGGGGTAAAAATCACATCGGGAGTTTCAAAAGAACTGAAACTTGCCAGGCATGCGCATACCTTCTGGAGTGTGGTGACTTGAGTGGATTCCGTCAAGTTATCATGCGATGATAGTTGGATCCCGATTCCCACTGATGAGTTAGTTTACTCCTCGGGTGACCCCGACTAGTTCTTCTTTCAGGTTTGGAGGAGAATTTGAGATACAGTGGGAGGTTTCCAGATTAGACAAAGTGATAACCATTCTGATCTAGGTTAGAGTGCACGCTGAGTGTTTCTTTTCTCTCTCTCTTTGGCAGCGACCATTGACCCGACCCTGGACTATGACTCAGTGACCAAGTTGACCGAACCTTCTTAACACTGGCTTTTGGATTGTCAGAGTTGCAAACCTCATTGCCACTCCTACTTTTACCCTTTTCTCCAGGACACCCCGTATTGCTACGAACGTCCACTTCCATTGGACAAAGCCATCGTATGGTTAGATACGAACTCGAAGGACTTCGAGGATGGTTTCTGGTTCTGGAGAAAACGGATAGGATTATTCAGTTGTCTTTTCTTTTCACCTTCTCTCAGGTTGCGAGTACTCCTTGGTTTAGGAGTAGTACACCTATTACGCAAATTGGATAGTCTTCTTCCAAACCATAGGCTGGTGCCGACCGGTAGGGAATGAAGAAAACCAGTTAGCCTATAAACGGTGTACAGAAGATATTAAGTTAAGACAAAGCAAGGGATTAGTAGGAGGGCAAAGTAAATTGCGACTGATATTCACGACCAAACCAAGTATTTCTTCGCCAATCCTAAATCACCTTTGTATTTCTCCAGGACACTCCGTATCACTACGAAGATCCACAGTTTATTGGATACTCCATCGTATGGTTATATACGAACTCGAAAGGAACTTGTTCCAGTTCGGGGATGGATTCTGGTTCAGGAGAAATAGGAATAAAGTACATTCAGGTGTCTTTTATCTTCACCTTCTCTCGCATTGCGAGTGTTCCTAGGATTAGGACAGTACACCCTTTATGCTTTTTGGATAGTCTTCTTCCAAACCATAGGCTGGTGCCGAACGGTAGGGAAGGAAGAAAACCATTTGGCCTAAAGGGGTGTACAGAAGGTAATGACTAAAGACATATAAAGGGATTTGGAGAGGTGGCAAAGAATTATACGGTTACAGTTGTGAATCTGGATAATGGAAGAGGCATTACTAAGAATACCAGGATACCCCAACGAGACATTACAATGTTTCAGTTTCACTGTGTACTGTTAATAGAAAACTGATTTCCCAGTTAGACACTTGCTCCAGGGTATGTATTTACCAGATATGATTCTCACATCTGTATGGTTTTACAGATGATGAGTGGGAGTAAGTTATTGGGAATTGGGTGATCATCCTCATTATATCGGGATTCGTTGTAATCGGTGATGTTTGAGGAGATCACCTGGGCTGTTTGCCGGTCGGCAGATATTTGGTTATGAATATCCGCTGTTGTGCACCAATTTCAAATTGATATATCTGTACGTCTATTTTCATAGAGTGAGATATACCTTTTGATATTATGTCGATGACATTTACCTATATCAGTGGATGGTTAGGTAAGGAGCATTAAACAGCGGTGTAATTCTTCTTAACCACAAATACAGTTTTCAACCTACGACACACAGTGAAAGAGTTGTTAGACTCAGCGGACTTATACAGAGTATTGTATGTTGTCCAGGGTCCATCAGGACAGAGGGGTAGGTCCTCGTACTATATTCGGTTTACTTATGACTTCTCTAGTTTTTAGACAGGTGTTTCGTGGAAACACAGGGTCTAAGTTTTGAGGAGTTATAGGTATTTGAATAGAGTAGAGAACCAGGTGTAGCAAGTATCGGGATTCTTCAAAGTGATCGAAGATGTAGATACTTGTGTATGGTGTTCAGTTGATAGTAATGATTAAGAGAAATTGCTTCTCTTTCAGGTTACTCATAATTGGAAGCATTCCTAAGTTGAGTAACGCTGATCGGCCTCCTTCCATTTAGTTTACATGCACTGGAGATAGCTGCATGATTTGAATCTGGTTCAATTAAATCAGTGCCTCTGTTTCTATATTGGATATAGAACAGTTCATATCTTGACATTGTTAAGGTACGGGGAGTTGTCCGGCTTATGCTTAAAACCAGACACTGGACAACTCAAGGCACGTTTCTGTAATGGCTGTTTGTGGGTTGACCCAGGCTATGACGAGGGTTGATTTTCTACCATCTGGATGAACGATAGCAATATTGTTCTAGACTCGCCACAGTTTTTATTAAAAATGCATTTTTTTCAGAAAAAAGTAGTGGGAGTATGGTAGAACTGGAAGTGATTCCAGAACCGCAAACGATTACTGGAGATTTGATAAGCAACCTAAAGATTCAATCTGATTTGACATTCCATTGGCCACTCCGCAGATAAGGTGGGTAACTTCAGGCACCCGAGAGGTACTACGGTAGCCTCAAGGACGGTGACAGGGAAGTTCTTGTTTACCCACAATTACCATTGCTATTGTTCCAGGCTGCGAGACCCGGCAGGAGGATGAGTATAGCGTCGTTCTAAACTAGCTTTAGAAGTGCACGTCTGTATGACTCTGCCAGAAGGTTGTCGTAGTCAGTGGGAGCAGCGGAAGCATTGGTGGACATCAGGCTTATGTCTATTTATAGACTAAAGCAGATGTAGCGGAGATAGATCATCCATTTCTGATGTAACAGTCATAGGTTTGACGTTATCAGAATAGGGGATGGATCTGTTGAGAAGGTAGTAGGAAGTGATATTCCTATACTACGATCGGTTATACTTTGGTCGTCACACAGTGTCTTCTCCACATAGGACTTGGATATTATATCAGACATACTGGTTACTAGATCTATGGTTTTAGATCTAGATTTGGGTGTTTTCCCAATCTGGGTACCTTGACAGCATTCTATGAGTATTTAGAATGGACGACTCCTGACACGGTAGTGTACCTGCAGTTGATGGAGTCACCCTCTCTAAAGATGTCTTATAGACTAAAGGGGAGAGGGATACTCATGATTGGCAGATCACTTGCTTAGGCAATTGAGTCAATCATGAGATATCAAGTACCACACCAGATGTTGTTCTTGCAGTAGAAGCAATAAGTTGATATTGATCCAATCCTGGAGAAACAGTCGGAAGCAGTTTTAGAACATAAGTGAATGTTCTAGGGATATGATAACGGCTTCCTCCTTTAGGAGACCGTTATCACTCCAGGCTTCCAAGGTGACATGGACGACAAGGAGGTTGTCAGAGTTATAGTTCTCCCTCTGATGAGGGACTGTATTTTGGACAGGTGGTCCAAGGCAATACTGAGGGCAGCATGGCGCAGGATACTGATTAAGTTCAGTTGACGATACAGTCTAAGAAGTTTGGATTTGGAGTTCATTTATGAGCTAGGTCCCATCAGATATCCAGACATTCTAAGACAGGTATTGCTCATTTCGGGAGATGGCTTTCTCCGCGAACTTGAGATATAGAGAGACATAGAAAGAAACATCACAGCGGATCCACTCACTGAGGCTATTCCTCGAACGCAATAGTTTCGCAAACGAGCTTTATGAGACTGACTAGTAGAGGAGTTGGGTGTTCAGTATCACACGGGCTGTGAGTATGCGACATCGCAATAATTAGCCTTGAGTGCAAGTGGGAGATTGTTGGAGATAGTGCCCTCAGAGTCAATTATTGGATCACAGGCACGTGATTGCAATGATTGAGGGAGGACCTATCCCGGTAGGACAGTCTTACTCGAGATGATAGTATGCTATCTGGTTTATCTTTATCATCGTGTACTGCTTTAGGTGACCTGACATGTCGCTATTACACGTTGATAGAGCCCTTAGGATTCTTGCTTGACGACCAGTAGTATGATGGCGATCATATACGTGGGAGCTGGTAGTCTATAAGCACATCCTTAAAAGGTCCCTAGTCGTAGGAGTTTCGAGACAGGGCATCGATACTCCATTAGTAGACTAGTGTATACAGTCGAGACCCCGACGAGGGGCGGTGGCCAGTCTCACAAGCCACTGGTGTCAGTTGGTTCACCTAAGATGTATACAGGTGCTCATTGGGTTATGAGTACACCGGACAGGACTCGCCGGGAACCTGCTAGTTGGTCTTATACCAGACGTCAGATAGCAGTTCCCAGGTGACATGTGTACAGGTTAGTTCATCGACCTGAGATCGTCATTTGTCTCGTGTGAGTTCCCACTGTGCTTTGATTACTACCCTACCACGGCTCAAAGGAGTCGTGCAAACAGGTTTTAGTTGGGTACAGTCCCGAGCCACATGGAGGCAGTGAGCGGATCTGCAGGGGTTCGTCTCTCCCGGTATTGAGGGTGAGGTCGCACTGTGTCTAGGAGAGCCATTACGCAAAGCCCTCGGCCGAGGCAGGAGATTTACTGGTAGGTATTCCAGTAGTATCTCAGGGCGTTCTGGGCTACGCTCCGACACGACTTGTACCGCTTTTGGGGGTCTGACTTTTACCAACCCCCTAGGCCCGCCATGCGATGCTCATAGACGAACGGACCGGACTGTACGGATATTGTCACTGACAGGCTCAGTTGGGTGTCGGGGTGAGCTTCCTCATCGACGTCCCTTTTGGTCAATAGCTGGTGGCCCGTCACGTATTGGCTTATACCTCTGACGTGCCAGTGGTTAAATCCACAGCCATAGTATTGACGAGTCTTTAGAGTCCACCACACTTACAGTTACTCAAGCTTTCGGGCGAAACGCTGTAGAGGCCGTATGGAGATATGGCAGGGTCCGATCAGATACGTGCGGTATTGCACGGATCAGGATCGGACAGTTTTGTACTAGTGGACGTATAGTTATAGGGCAGGGTTTGATCTGATACGTGCGGTATTGCACGGATCAGGATCGAACGGATTTTACTAGCCGGCTTTGGCTTAAGCCGGTCCTAGTCTAGTACAGTGTAGATTTTGTCTCATTGCATTTGTATCCGGTCGGAATACAGATGCGGGTGTGTATGCACAGTATCGGGGTTTTCCTGTAATTTATTACGGGACCAGTTTTCTGGAGTTGCCAGTTTGTATTCCGTTCCGGCCGGTTTTCCTTTGTTCTTTCCCGGCCGGACTTTTCCGATGGAGGGGGGTTATTTGCAGTTTTGCAAATAACACTTTGTGGAGGTTTTTCTTGCAAAAGTATTTATCATGATAACCTTTTTAGATTCCATTCCTTTCATTCTTCTTTTCATGCTTTATGGAGATTAGAAGTGATGAGATGGATTTGATTTGGATTTGAGTTTTAGTGATGATTATGTCTTGGATGTGGTCACCTTTCTTTTGCTCCTACCATCACCTCCCTTCATGCTTCATAATCTATCCTCCACCATTCTCATTCTTACTTGATGAAATGGATGATAAGTTCTTCATGAGAGGAAAAGAAAGAGAGAAGAAGAAGAAGAGAGTTTCATCTTGAGAGTTTCATCCATGATCTCATTTTCTTGCTAGAAAAATGCAAGCACCATTTTTCTATTCTTGATTCCTCCATCACCATGGCAACTAACCCCAAAGAGACATACCCTCTACACTACACATTCTACAGTACATCTTGAGCATGTCGAGTTGCCGGCTTCATGCGAGAGTTGCCTCGGTATTGAGGCGGGAGCCCGTAAAAGAAGAAGGCGATGTGGTGCCCTTTCCGGCGAGGAGGCGACGATGTGGAGGCAACACATTCCGCGGGAGATCGGGACGATGACGAGAAGACCGGAGGACTCGGATCACTCGGTATACTTCTCACCCTATCTCTTGATTGCTAGCATTAGGTTAATGGTAAACGATCCGGGTTTTCATTGTCCGCGGTAGCGCCGGTTTCCGAGTAAGGAAAATTTTTAATTCCGCATTTTGGCCTCGAGTACGAGGCCGGGGCGCTGCCTTGGCGCAACAGAATAGTCCACGAATTCCGTGCTCAAGTATTCTCCTCCTTGATCTCATCAAAGGACATAATACTTATACTCGTTTTTGGTTCTCTACTTCTTACTCATATTCATTGAATTTCTCAAAAGGTTCAGACTTGTGTTTCAACAGGAACACATGTGCGAATCTTGAGAGACCATCAGTGAATATAATGAAGTATAAAGAACCGGTCTTGGCATGTGTAGACAGGGGACCTTACATACATCATCATGTATCAATCCCAAGAGTTCACTAACGCTTTCTCTGTTTCCAATAAACAGAGTTGTGGTCATCTTATCTCTGTGACATGACCGGCAAGTTTCACAAGATGTAAATTTAAACTAATTTAAATATGCACCTATATGTAACTTCAACTAGTCGGGTCGCATTGATATGACCTAGTCTACAATGCCTCAAGAAGGATTCGTTCATTTCTGAACTCTTCCTCTTGTATGTGTTATGTACGTTAAGAACTGTGGTTTGATTTAGAACGTCTATGCTTTTAGATAACGTGCCTGAACCGATCAACTCTTGATATAGGAAATGTTCAAAACATTATCCAACAATACAAAATTATATCCTTCTTTACTTAATAAAGAGACTGATATGATGTTGTATATTAGGTTCGGTATCTAATAACATTCGTTCAGAATCAATGTATTCTGGTAATACAGGGTGATAACTGCCAACAGACTTGGCTGCAACACTTGCACCATTTTCAACTCTTGAAACTTATCACCCGTTCTCAGTTCTCTACCTATCTGTAGCCCATGTAACAAATTACATTTGCGGGATCCTGATCCGGTATCTCATACCCAGGACGTAAAGAATACTGAGAAACAGTTCTATGTAATGAACACACCCGAAAAAGATGCATCAGCATGCACTTTCTTCGTTTTGGGTGGCACGGGAATTCTGGTAATTCCCTATTTCCTGCCCGGTCTTAAAACAATTATAAGTTGGAGCGGGACCAACGTTCCTTAGCGCAGTATAACAAGCGGGTTCGGTCAATATATCCGTATTATTATCTTGATTAAGGCGTGACATAGTCATAACCAGGAGAGAGAGAGAAGAAAACACTCAGCGTGCTCTTTCACAAGATTAGATTGGTTATCAATTTATCTAATCAGGATGTTTCCCACTGTTTTAGTCAAATCTTCCTTCAAACCCTAAAAGGAAAGACTAGCCGGGATTAATTACACCCTACAAGTTCGCCAATCTTTCAGCCAGGCCAGTGCCGGTACTTTGAGGGAGGTTCTCCGCGCTTTCGCACAAACCTAATGTTTCCTGATTTAAAATCAGAAAAGCATATGGAAAAAGCTTCAGAAGAGGGTCACGTGCTTACACGTGACCAGCAGTCACGTGTTGGCACGTGACACCTAAAAGCATCAGCAAAGCAAATTCAGCTTCCCGATTACATCAAAGATAAGGGCTTCAGAAAGGGTCACGTGCTCCCACGTGACCTGGGTCACGTGTTGGCACGTGACAATCAAAAAGCGGCTTCAAAACCCAACAGCTCCCTGAGCAAATTAAGAAAAAGGCTTCAGAAGAGGTCACGTGCTCCCACGTGACCAGGGTCACGTGACACTCAAAACATCAGACTCATTCTCCGGTTAAATCGAGAAGAAGGCTCCATGCCAGGGTCACGTGTTCACACGTGATCAGTTGTCACGTGGTGGCACGTGATAGTTAAGCAGCAACCAGAAGACAGAGCGTAAAAAGAAGGAAGAAGGCTCGTTCCAAGGGGGTCACGTGCCCACACGTGACCATGGGTCACGTGGTCACACGTGACCGGCTTTCAAAGCCCATTTTGTTAACAGAATTAAATTCTGAAAGAGATTCAAATCTTTCTAAAGGAAAGCGATTATCTGGAACCAACCGAATTAAAGATTTAAAGATGATTTAATAACATCTATCTATGGAAAAATCCTGAACTTGGAAAGATTTCCCCTTTAAATCTAACAGAAATAACAAAGGAGAATCCCTGGATTTGAAATCCAATGGTGAATAAATTCACCTAATAATCCAAAGGTCCAAAACGAATGATGGATGCAAATCAAATCTCTCAATGAAGATTCGTCAAAAAACTAATTGACTCGGCTGCTTCTCCTATAAATAGGAGCCAAGAGACACGCAAAAACATATACAGGCAGAGGGAAGAAAAGGGAGAGAGCCTCGATATTTTGAGGAATTTGGATCTTCTGCAAAAAGAAAACCCTAGGTAAGAGAAGGAAGGCTTCTTGAAAGAAAAGAGAATTTAATTCTCGACAGAGTTTAACTCTGATATAGAACAGAGGGACATATTTCTTCAATCTTTGATGGAGGATCTGTAAAGTGCACATCTCCCCTTGAGTTGAGAATTTAATTCTCAATAGATTGAGATCCTGCCATGCAGATCCAAAGCATAGAGAGGGAACGGAAGCACGAGAATTCAATTCTCACAGAACTATAGGAATTTAATTCCTTTAAAATAAAATTAGGGCTTGACCCTGTGTTATGGGAATTTAATTCCTTCAGAACAAAAAGAAACAGGGTTTAACCCTAATTAAGAACTTAGTTCTGTTGAAACAAAGGGAGTTTAATTCCCTTAATCATAATTCTTTAACCGAGAATAGGAGTTTAATTCTTTAAAGCTTTTATTAGGGTTTAACCCTATTCAGTTCTTCACATATATGAGGAATTTAATTCCTACAGAAAATTCAGAGTTCAACTCTATTCCAGAATATAAATCTTCAAAAGGAAGTAGGAATTTAATTCCTCTGGAATTTAAAGCTTTTTATTAGGGTTTAACCCTACGAGGAATTTAATTCCTGAAAAAAGATTGACAGATCTTCTAAACAACATACATAGAGGCAGGGTCACGTGCCACCACGTGACCCTCCCCCCCAAAAGATCTACAGAAAGCCCTCTGGAGGCAGTGCCTCACGTGACTCACGTGACTCTTGACAGAAATTTTAACACATAAGCGCTTGAATCCCCGTCACGTGATGGCACGTGATGCTCTAAAAGATGCATAGTCTCAGAAGAACAAGTGAAGGGAGGGCGCTCTCACGTGTTGCCACGTGACCCCTCTTGCCTTAGTGTTTAAACACTAAAACGGAACACCTGAATTCAGTGAAAAAACATTGTTTGGCCTTAGTGTAACACAAAGCACAGAACTATATTTGCAGTGTTCAACACTGATTACCGTAGTGTCCAACACTAGTTTGGGACTCCTGTTGCCAGTGTTTAACACTGGACTGTTTTAGTGTTCAACACTAATCTGAAAGCCTGGTTGCTGGTGTTTAACACCAACTCTCTTTTAGTGTTGAAACACTAACTTATCAATCTTATTCCCAGTGTTCAACACTGATTCGTCTTTAGTGTTTAACACTAGACACTGGCCCAATTGGCCGAATGGATAGAGGCAAAGCCTCTCCTTCAAGGGACCAACAGGAAGTCAATATTCCAGACATGATTGGACTTAGCCCAAGATGGACATAAGTCCTCAATTCGTAATTAACTGGGCTAATGGGCTCATAACATAATTAATTGGTCTTGATCCCAAATTGGGCCAAAGACCATTTAATCCACTCCGGTTGCAGGGTACATCTCTTCACTCCTTTGATACTTGGCGTTGTAATCCCTCAACGTCTTCAAAGAGGTGACGGGTCCCGAAGACCACATGTTGATACGGACTGTGGGGTCCTTAAACCCATGGACTACGACGTCCTTAACCTTGACCGAGATGTCTTAAAACTAACAATGGACTGTGGGGTCCTTAAACCCATGGACTACGACGTCCTTAACCTTGACCGAGATGTCTTAAAACTAACAATAGACTGTGGGGTCCTTAAACCCATGGACTACGACGTCCTTAACCTCGACCGAGATGTCTTAAAACTAACAATGGACTGTGGGGTCCTTAAACCCATGGACTACGACGTCCTTAACCTTGATCGAGATGTCTTAAAACTAACAATGGACCGCAATGTCCTTAAACTACCTATGGACTGCAATGTCCTTAAACTACTTATGGACCGCAATGTCCTTAAACTAGCAATGGACCACTATGTTCTTAAACTGGAACAATAGAGCCCAAACGCTCTTTTGTCGGATTTAAACGATCCCGTTTAAGTTGATCTTAGCCTCAAATATGGCTAACGTATCCTTAAACCTTCAAACAGACTGG
The DNA here is from genome assembly GCA_030015575.1 of Agapanthus africanus. NCBI lineage: Eukaryota > Viridiplantae > Streptophyta > Magnoliopsida > Asparagales > Amaryllidaceae > Agapanthus > Agapanthus africanus. Next base: position 483,472,276 of record JASDDO010000024.1, read on the forward strand.
ACTATGAATCCCCCCAATCAACTTCGGTTCAAGGGTACATCTCTGAACTCCTCTGATATTTGTCGTTGTAATCCTTCAACGTCGTCAGAGAGGTGACGGGTCCCGATGGCCATACATTCAATGGACCACTATGTCCCTAAACTGGAGTAATAGAGCCCCAAATGCTCTTTTGTCGGATCTAAACGATCCCGTTAAGTTGATCTTAGTCTCAAGTTAGACTAACGTATCCTTAACAAACGTTTGAGTTGATCTTAGCCTCAAATATGGCTAACGTATCCTCAAACCAAACCCCCAAACCCAAATCTAAGATAAATACGGATTTGGACTAGTCCACGTCCTACGGGCGACGACATAACTCAGTCTCCGTATACAATCCACGGGCAACCACAAATAAAACAAACACACACGACACGAAGTGACCATCTGGAGAAGGAGAAAGTTGTTATCGCAACGCGGTAGCGTAATTAGCTGCAGGGGCTTGCGCCTGCAGGGAAGAGCGTCCCCACAATCAAAAAAAAAACCCTCAAACGAGGGGGAATCTGACGAAGTCTGCTACATCGGACGCATCCGCTCAAACCTTTGATATACGGTGCCATAAATCAACTTGGCATCTTCGGAGAGGTGGACGGATAGCACCAATTAGCATCTGCCCCGAACCTCAGGCAATAGACGTCCCCGCGTCTCGGCCGCCATTCGGAGGGGAACAGATTCTGGCACGCCCGGTGGGACCTTTTCCTCTTTCCACTCCACACTTCGTGTGTCGTGATTCGCGAACCAATCGCGGTTCGCTAATGGTGGCCCTTAGGTTTCAAGATACTAAGAATTGGCGTCTCGCTTATTGCAGAAAGCAAAGGATCGATGGCTTCTACTTCCGTGAAATTCTCCAACTGCTCAGACTGCAATTGCGACCAACGCTTTGCCTCGCCAGGAGGTATAGCCTACAATCCCAGAGAAGGCTGCTTCTAAGAAAGTGACCGGTCCTGCTCCTGAAGTCGCCAAGGCGGCTTCCCCGGCCAAAATGTCGGTCTTTACAAGATTGACGGCTTCAGCCCCCGCTCCTGCTACCCAAAGGACATCGGTCTTTAACAGGCTAACACCAGCAACGACCCCCCACCTACACATGGGGCAAGACGAAGCCATTCTCACCGCTGAACCAACGCCGTCCGCTCGACACGCTCGACGTCGCCATTGGCACCGAGTAAGGAAGGCTGGGGGCAACTCCCCCTCCGGGTTAACTCCATCAGCCCTGATGGCAGAAGTTAATGCTGCTGTTCCAACTGGGAACAGCTTCGAGATGCTAAATAAGGTGCGAAGGAATTCTCCCACTGCAGTGCTAAAGAGGTCTCCTCCCCCATTAAGAAAGGTTGTGGAAATAAAATCAGAACAGCCCCGATCCCCTCAACGGCTGTCTTCCAAAATCTATAAGGTTTGGCGACAGGCCCGAGACTCGATCATCGATCCAAACTTCTCCCGCCAGCACAAGAAGCTGAAAATCCAACTGGAAGCTGGTCACCAGGCTAAACCCCGAAAGGCTGTCTGGATGCCCACCTCAACGGCCCCCTCAACCTCCATGGCTCATGAAAGGAGGAAGCCAGAGAAGATCCCCCAGCCTGCAACGACAGCTAATAGCACTAAGCCCAGACGCCCTAAGTCTGGGGGCATGATGGTCCACACCGTATACATGGCGTCAGGAAAAGAAGACAGCCGCGCGTCCACGGGTCATAGACCGCTTACACGGTCGGTGACCAAAGCTCAGGAGCAGCAGCAAAAGCTCTAAGAAATGATGAATGCTATGGCCGCACTTACCGGGCCAAAAGAAAGCCCAGAAACGTCCTCAGACTCACGCCAGGGGAAGAAACCGACGCTGAATTCCTTCGCCGGATACTGGAGAAAAAGGACAAAGAGGCTGCCGAACAAGCAACCAACATACAGCGTATGGGCCTTCTCTTCCAAGATATGATAGGAATGATGATCTAGCAGGACCTACCCACCGAGGATCCCCCAATCGTTCTTGAAGACGACCGAGGAGAAACGTCAAATCCACCGCCAGCCCCCTCAACGACCAACGAGGAGACGATCTCTAAAGCTGACTTGGTTGACTATATAGCCCAGCAAATCCGGGTTCGTCATGCGACTGAGGCAGCTGGTCAAGTCGTAAAGACGGGCCGGCCGTATCCAAGCTGGTACGACCAAATCAAATACCCGCCAGGCTATACGATACCGAAATTCCACGTGTATAAGGGGACCGGTAATCCCCATCAACATGTTGCCCAGTTCCGGGCCCTCTGCGGTAACACCGGCGGTGATGATAAACTGTTGCTTCGCCAGTTCGTGGGCAGCTTATCAGAAACAGCGTTCGAATGGTATTCGGAACTCCCGAACGATTCTATCGAGACGTTCGCTGAAATGGAGTTATTATTCACTCAGCGATTCGCAAGTGCCAGCGAACGCACTCCAATAACAGCACTGATTAACGCCAGGATAAAACCAGGTGAAACCTGGGTCCAGTATGCTATACGCTGGCGGAATTTGTGGTCGAGATGCGAACAACGCATTGAGGAGGCACCCGCAGTGGGCATGTTCATGGGAACCCTAGACCCCCACGCAACTATCTCCCAGTTTATGATGTTCTTTAAGCCAACCACATTCCAGGCTTTAATCGACAAGTTGGCTCAGATGGACCAGATGGGTCATAGACCACCTCCTCCGAAGTCGGAACCTCGGAATGACAAGGGTAAAGGAAGGGCAACCTTTGTTGCAAATGCCCAACAGCAACCTAACGCCCCGAAGCCGGCAGATCAACTGGAAGAAAGACGCCGGTATTATAATGAAAAGATGAAACGTCCTTACTCGTTCCCACGAGACAAGACGAAACGGTTATTCGAGCTGGCAATACGCAACAGACTTATAAACCTACCAAATCCAAGGCGACCGCCGCAACCCACGGAGGTGAATAACCCTAATTATTGCCCTTACCATCAAACGGTAAGTCATCCGATCGAAGATTGCTTCGTCTTCAAAGGATGGATTGAAGATCAGTACCTCCAGGGGAAGTTTATACTGTCCGAAAAGTGGAAGGTGAACCCACCACAGCCGCATACTCCTAAGAAAGCGGATACACCGGGGCAACCTGTTCCTTTATTGAAGAAGCTCCATGGGATGTCGTGCTATCAACTAAAACCAAAAGAATGCTGAGAGACCTTCATGCGTGCCCTGGGATCGAATGGAAGGACCCTCTTGAACCTCAAATTATCGAAGGAATGTTGAAGCCTCTCCCAACTACTAAGACTCGCGATAAGGGCCAAAATACTCACGTCCAACCGTCAAAATCTTCGAAGAAAAAGAAGAAGAAATCCAAGAAGTCCGTGAAGCTTGGAAACGAGCACATGAACTTGCAGAAGCAAATCGACGCGCTGGAAGAATACAATCAAAAGGCGCGAACTCCTGTCATACTGCAAGAGTTCCTCAACCACATCTTTCAAGAGGAAGGTGATGGAGAGAGCTCGTCGGATGAATCCGAAGGATATGTGGCGAGTTGTAACGTAATCTCCCACTCGTTTACCGATGATGGGAAAACTCTTGGCACTAAGAAGCTGGAGACAGAGCCTGAACCAGAGCGTGCATGGCCAACAGACGAAATGATCGACGCTTTTCTAGACGAGATTCGCCTAAAAAGTAAAGCGGATCAGGAGCGTGAGATGGCCGCTTCAGAAGGAGCCAAACGCAGGCGACTGAACGAAAGAGTTGAACTACCCCTGCCAGAGCGAAAGGCATTCGAAGTAGACAAGAAGATATTCAAGACGAGGAAGAGGTTTGCCAAAGCCATGTCAATGGGAATGAAGCTACCACCCTCGGAAGGAAACACGCACGATGGGGTGGAGAGGCACCCTGATTATTGCGCATATCATCGGAAAATCTCACACCCCATGGAGGAGTGCGACGCCTTTAAGATATGGTGGCAAGGATATGTTGCTCATCGGCAACATTTTAAGCGCATGAAACGCAAGATCCGTCGGGAGTGAAGAAGTACTGTCGATGGGCACAACAGAACTACTGGCAACTGTTACATGGTTAACGCCAGGGGGTCACAAGTTCTCACCTTTAGGAGCGACTCTGATGAAGAAATGGCTCTGGGCCCTCTCTTTAAAGAATCTGTTTTAGGGAAAGAGGAGAAATCGGAGGCCTGCGAGAACATTCAGCTGCGCAATCGCACACTCCCAGAAAAGAATCTCGGGCCCGCGAGTAGGAAAGATAAGGGAAATGAAAATGTCACTGAAGATATCACTTTAGATGACCAAGTCATGAGAGAGCTGGCTGCCAAAGACCCTCCTAGAAAGGGGAAAGTGGACTATAACATCCTAGCGCACCTAAGGAAGCTACCTTCTCAGCTTAGCATTCTCGATGCCCTCCTATTATCAAAAGAGGCGCGAGACTCACTAATTAAGGCGTTACAAGAACCTGAGCAATTTCAAGCCTTCCTCGCCACTGAAAGGATGAATGATGAACTAGAGGAAGTGCATACGGCCGACATCAATTTCGGTGACGAAGACCTCCTTCTCGGGACGTGCGACCACAACCGTCCCCTATATGTCTTTGGATACTGCCATGATATCAGGATAGGCAAGATCCTGGTGGATAATGGATCCTCCGTCAATTTCCTTAATGTTCGGGTGTTGAAGGAAATCTGCATGAGTGTGCAGCACCTCGCTCGTGACAAAATCACTATCTCCGGTTTCGATTCACAATCGTCACGGACTCTCGGATCTGTAATACTAACATTACGCTTCGGACTTCTCGTCACAGACGTCAAATTCCATGTCATTGACGCCAAGACCTGCTACAACGCCTTACTCGGCCGTCCTTGGCTACACGAGTACAACATCATCCCTTCTACGCAACATCAGTGTATGAAGTACTTTAAGGATGGTTTCGAGTATACCGTAACAGGTGAGTTGAACCCATTTTCCGTGAACGAAGTCCGCAAATACGAAGATGCGAAGTACTTTTTGCCAGATTTCGAGGATACAGAAAGGTGTCGCAACCCAGAAAACAAAACCGCCGCCACCATCCCTGTTTTCGGGAGCGATACCGAAGAAGAGGAAGAGATAGTTTATGCAGGGCCATCTCAACGCGACAACCTGGGGACGCCCGCCCCCATGTTGGTCTTCGGAAGTGATTCAGAAGATGAAGTTAATGCCGTGTTCTCCAATCGGCTGTCAATACAAACACCCCTGGCGATGACCATAGTTTGCAAATCACCATGGTACCGCGAGAACACTACAAGGATCTCGACACACTTCAAGCTCACAATGTGCAGGACCTGCGAACATTTTACGTCCCTCCCAGGCAAAGGGGTGAGAAGGCGATCCTATTCTACCGATCCTCAGAGTCGAAAGTAGAGAAAGAGATCTGGCATGGCGCGGATGCTATACTCGACAGGCTCCAACCCATCCGTCTGCCCAGATACTATACAAATGGATTAAAGAGGCTATTGAAGCGCCAAGGAGTATCCTTAAAACAGACTGTTCGACAAGCTGGGTTCTACAACAGGATCTGGGATGTCCCTGGGACTCAACGCAAATTGCCCAACGGGAAAATGGAAACACTTGGGCTTGGATACGCGAGAACCGGAAAACGGGGACGGGCCCACAGCAGCTACGCTATATATACTTTTGATGAAGAAGAGGACACCCTGTCAGGAGATGCCAACCCCTCATCAAAACTAGATCCCGCGATTGAAGTGCCGAGTCCGTCGTTTGAACAACGAATGGACAACCGTATCAGGAAAGTGGGTCAAAAAGCTCGGGAAGACCACAACCGCGAGACGGCCATCTACGAGAAAGCCAAGACGCAACGCCTTCTCCAACAGGCTGTAAAGGATGAAAATGCCGCTCCTTGTCAACCTGATATAAAGAAGGCTCAACGCAAAAGCAGAAATAAGTCGAAAGGCCAAAAAGGCGCTCAACAGCAGCAAAGCAGGGCTAAGAAGCCATGCAAACGGGAATCGAGCGTTATTGACCTATCCCTCATGAAGAAAATGGGTCGAGCATACTCGTTTCCTCGGGAAAAGATGAAGAAGATACTCGATCTTGCCCTAAAGCACCAAATGCTTACATTGCCGGAGTCTAAACACCCCGAACAAGCGGGCGAAGCCTCACTCCCAGACTATTGCTCTTACCATCGAGTGATAGGTCATTCTCTCGAAGATTGCTTCGCCTTCAAGAATTGGGTCGAGGATCAGTATCAGCTTGGCAGATTCGCCTTATCCGACGGCTGGAGGGTAACGCCGCCACAAAAGCACGAACCCAAAGCCGTAAAAGCAAAACCAGATCCACCTCAGTCCTGGAAGCGGATTCGCACCTGTTACACGATTACGATATTAAAAGAAGATCCCGAGAATATGGATGACCTTCCCTGGTGCTTTGAGAACAGCGATGATGAGGTGGTCTCAGAATTTCCGCCAGCTCCGAAAGAACTGGAAGATGGCATACATACTACTGCAGATAACCTCAAGAAGATTGAGTTAGGATCGGCAGATGACCCGCGACCGACATTTGTCAGCGAGCTGCTATCTGAAGAAAGGGTGGCTGCTTTAAAGAACGTGCTTCTACGACATAAAGACTGCTTCGCGTGGAACTACTCCGAGATGCCAGGATTAGATCCGGAGATTGCTGTGAATAAGTTAGCAATATCCCCGGATATCAAGCTAGTCAAGCAGGCGCCAAGAAGGATGCGACTCGAGCTTGAAATGAGCATCAACACCGAAGTCAAGAAGCTGATCGATTCTGGATTTATCCAAAAAGTCCAATATCCCGACTGGATCGCCAATATCGTCCCGGTAATGAAGAAAAATGGGACGGTACGCATATGCGTGGATTTCAGGGATCTCAATAAAGCTTGCCCGAAGGACGATTTCCCAGTACCGGTAACCGAGCTAATGATAGATAACACGTCCACTCATGAGGTTTTCTCCTTTATGGACGGTTCATCAGGATACAATCAGATAAAGATGCATCCCGAAGACCAGAAGCACACCGCTTTCCGGACCCCTTTGGGTATATTCTGCTACAGGGTTATGCCCTTTGGTTTAAAGAACGCCGGTGCTACCTATCAAAGGGCCATGACAAAGATCTTCGACGATCTCATACATGACATCGTTGAGTGCTATATCGATGACCTTGTAGTGAAGAGCATGCCGTACGAAGAGTATTTAAAACATCTGGAGACTGTCTTTCAACGCCTTCGTCAATATAATTTGAAGATGAATCCCCTCAAAGCGTTTGGAGTCTCCTCGGGTAAATTCCTACGATTCATCATCCGACATCGAGGTATCGAAATAGATCCATCTAAGATCAAGGCGATCATGGAAATGCCTCCGCCAAGAACCCTCAAACAGTTGCGGTCTCTCCAAGGGAAGCTCGCATACGTCCGGCGGGTTATCGCTAATCTTTCAAGCAAATGCCGTCCTTACAGTCACCTGATGAAGAAGGGAATCCCATTCGTCTGGGATCAAAAATTCCAAAGCGCGCTAGACGAGATCAAGCAATACCTGCAGAACCCGCCGGTGTTGGCTGCTCCGGTTAAAGAAAAACCTCTCATTCTTTATACAACCGCCCTCGAAGGTTCTTTAGGCGCATTATGGGCACAAGAGGATGACCAAGGGAAAGAAAGAGCACTCTACTACTTAAGTCGAGTTCTGCTGGGGGCAGAAAGCAACTACTCTCCCATTGAAAAACATTGCTTGGCGTTAATCTTCGCGATAACAAAGCTCAGGCACTATGCGTTGGCACATGAAGTCCGTCTCATCTCGAAGGTGGACCCTCTTAGATATCTGATGTCAAAGGCTATATTGACGGGTCGACTCGCTAAATGGGCTCTACTCCTGATGGAGTTCTCAATAACGTATCGACCTCTTAAGGCAGTGAAAGGCCAGGCCATTGCCGACATCCTCGCTGAGCATCCAGTACCTGCTGGTTCTCCTCTGAACTGCGAGTTGCCAGACGAGCATGCATTTGATGCGATTGACGGCGGTAGTGCCCGATGGGAACTCTATTTCGATGGAGCATCCTCCGTAAAGAAACAGAAACAGGGTATCCCAATGATCAAATCGGGGATAGGCCTCATCTTCGCAACTCCACAAGGAGGGATAATGCGCTTCGCCTTCTCCTTAACAGAGCCGAGGACAAACAATGAAGCTGAATACGAAGCTCTAATAGCAGGCCTCGAGATCGCCATCGACATGGGAATCGAAAATCTCCTTATATACGGGGATTCCCAATTGGTCGTTAGTCAAGTAAATGGTGACTACCAAACGTGCAAACCAGAATTGGTGAAGTACGGCGAAAAGGTGCAACAACTATTGACCCAAATTCCCTCCTATACTTTGGAGAACATACCGCGTGCGGAAAACAGCAAAGCAGACGCGTTGGCCAAACTTGCTAAAGAACTGGCTGACGAGAACCTTGATGACGTCAGAATCGTGGTACAAATCCGTCGAGTGCTCGCCCTGGCAGAAATACCTCCGGAATTATATAAAGAGAAGGGAGCGACTGAGCAGGCGACCCTACAAATAAAAGACTGCGAGAAGGCCGAGGACTGGAGGGAAGTCTTCATAGACTACTTTAAGTCCCACCGAATGCCCGAAGAAGCGTCTTCAAGACATCAGCTCATCAAACGAGCTCTATTTTTTGCTTTTGTTAATGACACTCTATACAAAAGATCGTTTGATTCTCTATGGCTGAGATGCCTAGGACCTGACGAAGCAGAAAGAGTCGTTCAGGAAGTTCACGACGGACTCTGCGGTTCTCACCAAGCAGGCCCAAAGATGAAGTTAAAAATTAAACGGATGGGTTACTATTGGCCCACGATGACCCAGGACTGCCTCGAGTATGCGAAGCAATGCCACTCGTGCCAGATTCATGGAGACTTTATCCACCAACATCCGAACCCACTACACCCAACGGTGGCCAGCTGGCCATTCGAAATGTGGGGGACTGACATAGTTGGCCCCATCGAGCCAGCATCGTCCCGGGGACATCGTTTCATCCTGGCGACAACTGATTACTTCTCCAAATGGGCAGAAGCAGTACCGCTGAGGGAAGTGAAGACAGAGAATATCCTCCACTTCTTCAAGACGCACGTCATCTATCGGTTTGGAACCCACGGCGGATTATATCCGATAACGGGCCAGCGTACAGAAGCCATAAGATTAGCCGCTTCGCGCAGCAGCACAATATAGATTGGAGATATTCTTCAGTTTACAACCCACGAGCTAACGGTCTGGCCGAGGCCTTCAATAAGACCTTGATGAAGATCATAAAAAAGACCGTTTCCCGGAATAAGAGAGACTGGCACGAGAAGCTGCAAGAAGCCCTTTGGGCTTATCGAACTACATTCAAGATGGCCACGAACGCAACGCCGTACGCGTTGGTATTTGGGACGGAAGCAGTGCTCCCCCTCGAGATAGAGTTACCCTCTCTACGAGTGGCAGTCCACTGCGAGCTGACGGACGAAGAAAACGCTCACCTTTGGCTTGAGGAGCTTGATGCCCTCGATGAAACCCGGCTCATAGCGCAACAACATCTAGAAGCCTACAAAGCAAAGATGACGCGCTCGTATGAAAGATTGACCAGGCCGAGGACATTCCGCCAAGGCGAACTTGTACTAGTAGTCAAAAGACCTATGATCCCCAATCGTGCCAAGCGGGGAAAATTTGAGCCAAACTATGAAGGCCCGTACATCATAGACAAGGTCTACCAGGGTGGAGCCTATCTACTCATGGACATGCACGGTGAAAGGCCTTTCAGGCCAATAAACGGCCGCTTCTTAAAGAAGTACTATGCTTAATGAGCCACAGCCTGGGTCAATGATAGATGACGACGACTATGTCCGCTCGCTATCTTTCTAAGCTCAGACTTTACAAGCAGCAGCCGGCCTATCCCTGAACGACGGACCGAAACGTCCTTAAACTATCGACGGACCGAAATGTCCTTAAACTAACAGCGGACCGAAATGTCCTTAAACTAACAGCGGACCGAAATGTCTTTAAACTAACAACGGACCAAAATGTCCTTAAACTAACGACGGACTCGGAACGTCCTTAAACTATCGACGGACCGAAATGTCCTTAAACTAACAGCGGACCGAAATGTCCTTAAACTAACAGCGGACCGAAATGTCCTTAAACTAACGACGGACCGAAACATCCCTAAACTACTACCGCAGCATCCTTAGGCTGACGAAGTAAAAAAAAAAGAGAAAAAGAATAAAAAAAAAACGGTATGTCCATGAGCAAAATGGGCACGGATGAAAACCCAAAAGGGCTCCGTGAGTAAAAACAGCAGGACTACCGGCGAGTGTTTAAGAAAACCCGAAAGGACACAACCTCGTTAAAAGACACTTATAGGGTCCTCTCGACCTTGTAAGGAGAAACCACCTGCACGAGATCCTTACGACTCACAAAGGAGCAACACACTTAGGGATCCTCACGATTCCTAAGGAGAAAATACACTTACGAGATCCTCACGACTCGTAAGGAGAACTCTCTTATGGGACCCTCATGGCTCGTAAGATTTGAAAGTCTTAAGTTACAGAGACCCAAACCTGTGCTTAAGCAATCCCCCACAACCTTCGATAATGCCCTACAAGTAGTCCAATCTTGACCCTTGTATACAATCCACGGGCGCGAATAAACATTTCCCTAACTAAGTCCCATCCGAGACTAGGGATATGTTTCCATGGTAAACAACCCTTGTAAATCCTCTCGACTTACAAGGAGAAAACCCTCCCGTAGGATCCTTACGACTTACAGAGGAACAATGCACTTAGGAACCCTCACGATTCCTAGGGAGAAAATACACCTATAAGATCCTCACGACTTGTAGGGAGAAATACCTTTGTGAGACCCTTACGGCTCATGAAGTCAAAAGCCTTAGTCGATAGGACCTTAACCCTGTTTGCTAAGCCACCTTTGTTCAACATCGACAGAGGCAAATGATGATTCGCTCCTGGCAATATTCCAGTTGCAGCGATGCTGATGCCTAAACCGGTATCAAATCCCAAGTTCTTTCATGGCAAATGATGATTCGCTCTTGGCAATATTCCAGTCGCAGCGATGCTGATGCTAAGATTGGTATCAGATCCCAAGTTCCACACTCGCGATATATAAAAAAAAAACAGCAAGCCATACGTGCATACGAAATAGCCGAAATGATGGGGCAACTTGCAATAAAAATCAGCAAGTAAAAAAAAATGTATGCATGAAAAATAGCCGAAATGATTGGGCAACTCGCAATAAAAAGCAGCGAGTAAAAATAAAGTAAATAGCCGAAATGATTGGGCACCGCGAAAAATAGCCGAAATGATTGGGCAATCTCGATTTTCGCGATATAAAATACTGAAATGATAGAGCATCGCGGAAAGAATAAAAAAATGATGAAAGAATGAAACTTTTTGCCCTACAGGTGATGCTACATCAATCCCTGTATACAATCCAGGGGCGCAAACAAAGAAAGAGTCGCACTCTTCCCCCCCCCCCAGGTTTCACCAAAGAAGAAGAAGCCAAATCTCGACGTGCCAAAGGAGACCTGGAGATCGTCTCAACACTCGTCTCGTAACGACGGACACAACTTCAAGCTAAACGAAACAGCGGCAACTCTCAGTTCCATGGCTCGGCGGTATACATATCGCCAACAGTCAAACCTCCATCCCGTGAAATGCGGATACAATCGACAAAATTCCTGGTTACGTGGAACGCGGATAACGTCACTCTTTGACCCCGTGGAAAACGTCCAGAGCGGATCCTGGTCCTCGCAGAGCACGGCAGTGAACCCGTGTGAAGCATCCAGAGCGGAGCCTAGTCCTCGCCGAGCGCGGCAGTGAACCCGTGTGAAGCATCTAGTGCGAAATTCCTGGTTACGTGGAACGCGGATAATGTCACTCTTTGACCCCGTGTGAAGCATCCAGAGCGGAGCCTAGTCCTCGCCGAGCACGGTAGTGAACCCGTGTGAAGCATCTAGTGCAAAATTCCTGGTTACGTGGAACGCGGATAATGTCACTCTTTGACCCCGTGGAAAACGTCCAGAGCGGATCCTGGTCCTCGCAGAGCACGGCAGTGAACCCGTGTGAAGCATCCAGAGTGGAGCCTAGTCCTCGCCGAGCACGGCAGTGAACCCATGTGAAGCATCTAGTGCAAAATTCCTGGTTACGTGGAACGCGGATAATGTCACTCTTTGACCCCGTGTGAAGCATCCAGAACGGAGCCTAGTCCTCGCCGAGCACGGCAGTGAACCCATGTGAAGCATCTAGTGCAAAATTCCCGGTTACGTGGAATGCGGATAATGTCACTCTTTGACCCCGTGTGAAGCATCCAGAGCGGAGCCTAGTCCTCGCCGAGCACGGAAGTGAACCCGTGTGAAGCATCTAGTGCAAAATTCCTGGTTACGTGGAACGCGGATAATGTCACTCTTTGACCCCGTGTGAAGCATCCAGAGCGGAGCCTAGTCCTCGCCGAGCACGGCAGTGAACCCGTGTGAAGCATCTAGTGCAAAATTCCTGGTTACGTGGAACGCGGATAATGTCACTCTTTGACCCCGTGTGAAGCATCCAGAGCGGAGCCTAGTCCTCGCCGAGCGCGGCAGTGAACCCGTGTGAAGCATCTAGTGCAAAATTCCTGGTTACGTGGAACGCGGATAACGTCACTCTTTGACCCCGTGGAAAACGTCCAGAGCGGATCCTGGTCCTCACAGAGCACGGCAATGAACCCGTGTGAAGCACCCAGAGCGGAGCCTAGTCCTCGCCGAACACGGCAGTGAACCCGTGTGAAGCATCTAGTGCAAAATTCCTGGTTACGTGGAACGCGGATAACGTCACTCTTTGACCCCGCGGAAAACGCCCAGAGCGGAGCCTGGTCCTCGCCGAGCACGGCAGTGAACCCGTGTGAAGCATCCAGAGCAAATACCGGACTGTGGAGTCCTTAAAATCCACGGACTATGACGTCCTTAACCTCAACCGCAATGTCTTAAAACTAACGATCAACCACCCCGATCCCCTACGGATTCTCCCTTGGTTAAAGGGTACATCTCTTCACTCCTTTGATACTCGGCGTTGTAATTCCTCAACGTCTTCAAAGAGGTGACGGGTCCCTACGACCAAACATCGGACTGTGGAGTCCCTAAATCCACGGACTATGAGGTCCTTAACCTTGACCGTGATGTCTTAAAACTAACATCGGACTGTGGAGTCTTTAAATCCACGGACTATGAGGTCCTTAACCTTGACCGCGACGTCTTTAAACTACGATACCTAGAAAAACCCTGACTCCGTAAAACACGGATAAGGGCGACCACATCCAACACTTGCAGGTCCTCACGACCTGCGAGGAAGAAAAACTCTCTTATGAGATCCTTATGACTTTCAAGGGAAAACCCACTTAAGAACCTTCACGATTCTTAAGAAGGACCTACACCTATGGGATCCTCTCGACCTGTAGGGAGAAAAGCTCTTTATGAGACCCTTGTGGCTCTTAAAATGCAAAAGTCTTAGGAAGCAGATCTTAACCCTGAGTCTTAAGCTATCGCTGCCCTACGAGGAGATCATGATAAATTGTCCACAAACGCATTCAATGAAAGGGGACACATCGTTAAGAAGAAAAATGTATCTTTTATTCATAAACCAAAATGGATACAAAGTACAATTCATGAAAGAAATAAAAAAGAAAGATACTCTTATCCATGAGTACGTTCAAAAAAGGGGAAAAGATACAAGTCCTCAAGCCGGCGGGCGGTGCAGTAATTTCACCAGCTCATCGTTCTGTTGCTGAGCCACGGCTTCATGACGCAAGATCTCCAGAAGACGAGCCTCCGCCTGAGCTTGCTGAGCTTGATACGAAGCAAGCCGAACTTCGAGCTCTTTCTCGGTGGCTTTATGAGCCTCGACCCTCTCACGAGTGAACGTGGTAGCTTTATCGAGAGCCACCACCTCTTTTATGGACTCCTGGAGCACTCGCCAGAGTTCGTATGCTTTGTTGGCCTTGGCTGTGAGGCTGGCATGAAGCTCGCTCAGCGCCTTAGCAGCTAGCTCTCTCTCCGAAAATTTACGGCCGAACCCTTTTCTCGCACAACAATATGTTCGCTACGTGTCGCTCTATCAGGCCACGTAAGCTCGCTTTCGTGACCACAGCCTTGGAAACAAGACATTTACAAGACCGTATAAATGGGCTTCCAGTCGACGGGAATAATCGATCTAAAACGCGCCCACGCATCGGGGCAGGTATTCAGCTTCAGGTATAATGAAGTGGGAGCCGGTGTTTAGCCTCATGAAATGATGAGCTGCATCGCGAACGGCATCGAGCGAAGGGATTGGGGCGACTATAAAAGCCTCGAAAGGAACACCCTGGTCGTATCCAAGTTGTCGGGCAAATCGATGCGGATTGTACCGCATGAAAAGAGCTGCACTGTCCTGGCGAAACACCAAGTAGCCCGGTCTAATTGTATATAAGTGCGCAGCCTCCCGGGGCTTCAAAGAAGGTGCGTTGTCTTTTGACAGATCCCAGAGTTGTTGAACTGGACCTGAGGGAGTAGACAAGACCCGATCATTAAAAACCATCCCGCCAGCGGCAGCGTAAGGAGAAATCAGCACCCGAATAGCCCCGAACTGAGTCGGGTCGGCGGCAGAAGCATCCACTAATCGCATAAGTCGTGGAAAGGGGTAGGCATCGTAAAATGAGGGCCTCTGATGCATGGCAAAAGCCCCCAATACGTGCATTTCGATCCAGGACGTGAAATAATGAAGCGAAAAGTTTACCACGTCCACGCCAGGAGTAGAGGTATTAGCTGCGGTGCCCAACCCATGATAAAGATGCGCCAACGCCGGGATGCCGATAGCCAATCGCGTCCCCTCAGCAATACGATGAGCCGAGTAGATAACCGAAGCTCTCATGAAGCGGCGATGCATGGGGATAACGAACCAACTGAGCCAAACACTGACAAACCCCACGAAGAATGTTTCCTCATCCATACCGGGTGCTGCAATGGACTCAAAAGATATCGGCGACACAATGGGAATATAGTATTGTGGCAGGTCCGATTCAGCGGTCGGTAGCTTCTTCGGACCAAACCCAAAGGGGTCTTTGATGTTAGCAAACTTCGGAGCAGTCTTCGATATGACGTCCTCACGAAGGAAGCGGGAAATGAAGCTTTTAAAAGTAACACCCTGCTCCTCAGACTCAGTGAACAATCGATCAAAAATACCCAGCGCCTTGATCAAGCTGGGGCGCTTGTGGCGAATGGCGTTCTCAACAGACAAGCCGTCAGCCGGTGCAGACTCGGGCTCAAAGACATACTCGTCAGGAGGCAACAACTCCTCATACAGTGCACCCCTGATTGGCAATCCCGAGATTTCATAAAATTCTGCAAGAGAGATCGAGACCTCACGATCTCCTAGAATGAAAGTGTTGGTGGGAAGATTCCATTGGTTCAAAAACGCCTTAACCCACCAGACATGCGGGGACTTATAATGGAAGAGTGACGCGTATATTGCCTGATAAAGCCCGACCTTCTGCAGCCGCGCACGATGGGTGGCAAGGATGTAGCGAGCCCAGAGAAGATAGCCCGTGGGGTGTCGGGGAGTGAGCCCTATCTTATAGATCTGCCCCCCAAGATGTCTATGGCTGGGATCGGATGGTTCGGAATACCGGTCGTCGAAGGCTCGAGCCTCCCCGTTGGAGTCCAGTTAGGCATTTCCACAGCAAAAACCATCCTCGGAGGATCCATCGGTAAGAATGGGAAAGTGGGCTCCGTCAGTACCGCGCAAAGGAAACTTCGGCGACCCTGAATAATCTGACTATACCAAGATCCCCATTGAAGAAGGTTAGTACAGTTCGGGTCATGGGCCCGGATCATCGCCATCGCTTGCTCATCAGATGGCGACTGAGGAAAAGCAGCCTCCGAGCGAGAAAAGGTAAAGCAGGGAGCAGAAGCCATCGCACCTGAAATCCAATAAAAGGAGACCGTTAAAAGCAAAGTCAGCGATATAGATCCATGCATGAACATGAAGACTAGTTAAAGAAAGCAACAGCAGAGTTTTCTGGGACTATTGGCTATAAAACACATGGGCCCTACAGAATCCGGATGACGGCTCATTAATAATGAGACCAAATAGATATAATAAAACAAAGGGAATATCCCCATTAAATAAAGACTGAGATTCAGGTGACCCTACACATCCCCTCTAGAAGACGAATCTGTCTCGGGCCCCGCAACAGATCCAACAGGATCAAAGGAATTAAATTCCCACAGAAGATATCATTACAAAAATCCTGTTCCATCAATTGCAGAAGGACAACCTCGGGCCAAGAGGCCCCAAGAAGGCTCCATGTGAAGAAATTGAGTTCTTCACAGGAATTAAATTCCTTTTAGAAAAGGGAATTAAATTCCCATAAGACATTTTGGGAAGGAATTAAAATCCATAAATTGTCATCATCATTTCCCTAAGGACCGCTTAAACCCTAAGAGAGCTACAGTTTGAAGGTTAAATGGCTTTCTGTTCCTGTTGATGAATTTGAAGGAAATGGGTTCATATTAAAAGAGTAAAACTCTTGTTTTGAATTTAAAATCCAGAAGAATGTGAAAGTCCATCGTTTGCCCAAGAACATTACCTAAGGGAAAGAAGTCCTTTCAAACAGAGTTAAACTCTGAAAATTGTTTCAAGACAGAGAACTAAGTTCTGAAAGAAGAGAATTAAATTCTCAGAGAAAGTTTGCAAGGAGGAAGACAAGCAAAGTGGAGGCGTCCCTGAGATGACCCCTATATTTATAGATGCGATGGAAACGATTCATCTCCCCAAATCCCTAAAGGAATCCAACGGTCATAAAAGGTAACAGCGTTGCACTCACGTGCGGACATGTGAGAACAACGCTGTGGGGGCATTTGTTTTCTGATTTAAAATCAGAAAAGCGTATGGAAAAAGCTTCAGAAGAGGGTCACGTGCTTACACGTGACCAGCAGTCACGTGTTGGCACGTGACACCTAAAAGCATCAGCAAAGCAAATTCAGCTTCCCGATTACATCAAAGATAAGGGCTTCAGAAAGGGTCACGTGCTCCCACGTGACCTGGGTCACGTGTTGGCACGTGACAATCAAAAAGCGGCTTCAAAACCCAACAGCTCCCTGAGCAAATTAAGGAAAAGGCTTCAGAAGAGGTCACGTGCTCCCACGTGACCAGGGTCACGTGTTGGCACGTGACACTCAAAACATCAGACTCATTCTCCGGTTAAATCGAGAAGAAGGCTCCATGCCAGGGTCACGTGTTCACACGTGATCAGTTGTCACGTGATGGCACGTGATAGTTAAGCAGCAACCAGAAGACAGAGCGTAAAAAGAAGGAAGAAGGCTCGTTCCAAGGGGGTCACGTGCCCACACGTGACCATGGGTCACGTGGTCACACGTGACCGGCTTTCAAAGCTCATTTTGTTAACAGAATTAAATTCTGAAAGAGATTCAAATCTTTCCAAAGGAAAGCGATTATCTGGAACCAACCGAATTAAACATTTAAAGA
This sequence comes from Agapanthus africanus, assembly GCA_030015575.1. Taxonomy (NCBI): domain Eukaryota; kingdom Viridiplantae; phylum Streptophyta; class Magnoliopsida; order Asparagales; family Amaryllidaceae; genus Agapanthus; species Agapanthus africanus. The sequence continues at coordinate 483,489,829 of JASDDO010000024.1, forward strand.
TGATTGAATAACATCTATCTATGGAAAAATCCTGAACTTGGAAAGATTTTCCCTTTAAATCTAACAGAAATAACAAAGGAGAATCCCTGGATTTGAAATCCAATGGTGAATAAATTCACCTAATAATCCAAAGGTCCAAAACGAATGATGGATGCAAATCAAATCTCTCAATGAAGATTCGTCAAAAAACTAATTGACTCGGCTGCTTCACCTATAAATAGGAGCCAAGAGACACACAAAAACATATACAGGCAGAGGGAAGAAAAGGGAGAGAGCCTCGATATTTTGAGGAATTTGGATCTTCTGCAAAAAGAAAACCCTAGGTAAGAGAAGGAAGGCTTCTTGAAAGAAAAGAGAATTTAATTCTCGACAGAGTTTAACTCTGATATAGAACAGAGGGACATATTTCTTCTCTCTTTGATGGAGGATCTGTAAAGTGCACATCTCCCCTTGAGTTGAGAATTTAATTCTCAATGGGTTGAGATCCTGCCATGCAGATCCAAAGCATAGAGAGGGAACGGAAGCACAAGAATTCAATTCTCACAGAACTATAGGAATTTAATTCCTTTAAAATAAAATTAGGGCTTGACCCTGTGTTATGGGAATTTAATTCCTTCAGAACAAAAAGAAACAGGGTTTAACCCTAATTAAGAACTTAGTTCTGTTGAAACAACGGGAGTTTAATTCCCTTAATCATAATTCTTTAACCGAGAATGGGAGTTTAATTCTTTAAAGCTTTTATTAGGGTTTAACCCTATTCAGTTCTTCACATATATGAGGAATTTAATTCCTACAGAAAATTCAAAGTTCAACTCTATTCCAGAATATAAATCTTCAAAAGGAAGTAGGAATTTAATTCCTCTGGAATTTAAAGATTTTTATTAGGGTTTAACCCTACGATGAATTTAATTCCTGAAAAAAGATTGACAGATCTTCTAAACAACATACATAGAGGCAGGGTCACGTGCCACCACGTGACCCTCCCCCCCAAAAGATCTACAGAAAGCCCTCTGGAGGCAGTGCCTCACGTGACTCACGTGACTCTTGACAGAAGCTTTAACACATAAGCGCTTGAATCCCCATCACGTGATGGCACGTGATGCTCTAAAAGATGCATAGTCTCAGAAGAATAAGTGAAGGGAGGGCGCTCTCACGTGTTGCCACGTGACCCCTCTTGCCTTAGTGTTTAAACACTAAAACGGAACCCTTGAATTCAGTGACAAAACATTGTTTGGCCTTAGTGTAACACTAAGCACAGAACTATATTTGCAGTGTTCAACACTGATTACCGTAGTGTCCAACACTAGTTTGGGACTCCTGTTGCCAGTGTTGAACACTGGACTGTTTTAGTGTTCAACACTAATCTGAAAGCCTGGTTGCTGGTGTTTAACACCAACTATCTTTTAGTGTTGAAACACTAACTTATCAATCTTATTCCCAGTGTTCAACACTGATTCGTCTTTAGTGTTTAACACTAGACACTGGCCCAATTGGCCGAATGGATAGAGGCAAAGCCTCTCCTTCAAGGGACCAACAGGAAGTCAATATTCCAGACATGAATGGACATAGCCCAAGATGGCCATAAGTCCTCAATTCGTAATTAACTGGGCTAATGGGCTCATAACATAATTAATTGGTCTTGATCCCAAATTGGGCCAAAGACCATTTATTCCACTCCGGTTCCAGGGTACATCTCTTCACTCCTTTGATACTTGGCGTTGTAATCCCTCAACGTCTTCAAAGAGGTGACGGGTCCCGATGACCACATATTGATACGGACTGTGGGGTCCTTAAACCCATGGACTACGACGTCCTTAACCTTGACCGAGATGTCTTAAAACTAACAATGGACTGTGGGGTCCTTAAACCCGTGGACTACGACGTCCTTAACCTTGACCGAGATGTCTTAAAACTAACAATGGACTGTGGGGTCCTTAAACCCATGGACTACGACGTCCTTAACCTCGACCGAGATGTCTTAAAACTAACAATGGACTGTGGGGTCCTTAAACCCATGGACTACGACGTCTTTAACCTTGACCGAGATGTCTTAAAACTTACAATGGACCGCAATGTCCTTAAACTACCTATGGACCGCAATGTCCTTAAACTACCTATGGACCGCAATGTCCTTAAACTAGTAATGGACCACTATGTCCTTAAACTGGAACAATAGAGCCCAAACGCTCTTTTGTCGGATCTAAACGATCCCGTTTAAGTTGATCTTAGCCTCAAATATGGCTAACGTATCCTTAAACCTTCAAACAGACTGGACTATGAATCCCCCCAATCAACTTCGGTTCAAGGGTACATCTCTGAACTCCTCTGATATTTGTAGTTGTAATCCTTCAACGTCGTCAGAGAGGTGACGGGTCCCGACGGCCATACATTCAATGGACCACTATGTCCCTAAACTGGAGTAATAGAGCCCCAAATGCTCTTTTGTCGGATCTAAACGATCCCGTTAAGTTGATCTTAGTCTCAAGTTAGACTAACGTATCCTTAACAAACGTTTGAGTTGATCTTAGCCTCAAATATGGCTAACGTATCCTCAAACCAAACCCCCAAACCCAAATCTAAGATAAATACGGATTTGGACTAGTCCACGTCCTACGGGCGACGACATAACTCAGTCTCTGTATACAATCCATGGGCAACCACAAATAAAACAAACACACACGACACGAAGTGACCATCTGGAGAAGGAGAAAGTTGTTATCGCAATGCGGTTGCGTAATTAACTGCAGGGGCTTGCGCCTGCAGGGAAGAGCGTCCCCACAATAAAAAAAAACCCTCAAACGAGGGGGAATCTGATGAAGTCTGCTATATCGGACGCACCCGCTCAAACCTTCGATATACGGTGCCATAAATCAACTTGGCATCTTCGGAGAGGTGGACGGATAGCACCAATTAGCATCTGCCCCGAACCTCAGGCAATAGACGTCACCGCGTCTTGGCCGCCGTTCGGAGGGAACCTAATTAAAATAAACCTCGTCTTTCCAGGGGCGTAACCCAGTTAACACCTTTCTAGACACCTACTTGATCGGCTAATTGTAATGTGTAAAACTCTCCCAGGAGTAACTCTTACTCGCAGCGGGTATCGGGATCCAACCATCTCATAGAAGGTATGCAATCTCATTGCAAATTTCAACACTTGAAATTCCCAATAGTATTTTACCCCTAGCAACTTATGACCTTGGCTAAGGTCAACAAATCATAAGTGCTACCCAAGTTCAACCTGTTATTTCCCGATTGAATTAAACCCACCCGCACGATCCTTGGCTAAGATCAACAAAGTCGCACGACTACCCTAACTTAATCGCATCATATGCTTATACAGATAAGCACTAATCAGCTACCACACACTATGCCTTGGCTAAGGTCAACAAACGCAACACGAATACTAACCAGTACTTATCTGAAATGACGGAGGGCTACGACAGGTTTTTAAGAAAACCCTTTGCGTAATGAACTTGATATCGTTGTAGAATCGAGTGATTTTGAATGGAATGTTTTTGAGGTCTTTTCTAGTTTTGCTAAAGAGGTCACTCCCGGTGAAGGGATCGTCGGCTCTCTCCTCATCGAATAAGGTGCAGGATATTTCACAAATACCACTATGTAAAGCAAAAACTATAAAAACAATCAAAAGACAAACCGAGTTTGTAGCATCTGCTAGTTTCGCTAAAGAGGTCACTCCCGGTGAAGGGATCTCGGCTCTTTCCTTATCGAATAAGGTGCAGGATGTTCTACAAGGAACACCGCTATGCAAAGCAAGAACTAGAGCTACCAGTTTTTAAACAAGTTTCTACAATATCTTTAGATTTCTTTTATTTCATTAATCTCATTAATGAAGTCCCATTTTATTATGCTTCACAAGCATCACATTTGAAACGAAATCTGCAATATAACTTATATCTCATATATATAATATAAACATTCGTCTTAGGTAGTAATATGATCTCATCACAGAACATTGCAGCAGAATAACATATATGAAATATTGGATATACTAGGACGTCCGTGTTTTAATACGAGCCTGTATAAAACATGGATTCCATGGTCGCGATGAAAAGCCAAACCCACATCTCTAGACCCCTACGAGAGCGGCAAGCAACACTGCCAATTCTAGGGTTAGGTGATCCGGTCTCGACTCCTCAAGATGGTCTCCTACTGGACCTTAGAACCCGGTTACTTTTGCTCCCCGTCTTGGGTCTACCTAATGCGGAAAAGTAAATAATATACAATGGTGATATCATCCTCAGCCCGGAAGTACCCCAATAAAAGAATATTACATACAAATGAATTTTACAAGAATGAAAATAAAAACCCTCATCTCACATAAAACCCCCGTCTATTCAAAACGCGACGATCCAATATAACATATCACAGCAACACATAATATCTCATATCATCAACGTAAGCAAGTATGCGTATCCCGATTGTCGTTAATGTATAGAAACGAAGCCGGCGATACACCACATACTACGCTTACGGTCACAGAAAAGAAAGTGTAAAACTACAACAGTTGGAATCCGCAACATCCTTAGACATCGCATGCCTAACCAAATGAATTCTTTAGACATCGCATGCCTAACAGTTATAAACCCCGCATTTTAGTCTCATTATCGAAAACTCTTTTCAATATCAAATCGGGCAATTCAACAAGATTCCCGACATCCTGATCGAATGCTCATCGCAAACTTTAGTAGACGGCCGCACCCCCGATGCCGTCGACGAAGTGCACTAAGGCGGAACACAGCTGCCGCGAGCACCCGAACGGATGCTTTTGGCGACGGGGTTCTCCTACAGTCACTTGGTCGGGGCTACGGGGCGTGGCTGTCTGTTAAGTTTACCCGGTGAGTATCCGCGTACGCTACGTGATTGCGATGGACTTTTGATCGCATCAAAATCTCATGGCAACTGATAATCTGAGACTAAACTGCTATGTTTTGTTGGGGTAAAAATTTACACCCCGGTTGACCAAGTCAAAATCAAAGTCAACCGCAAGCCAAGTGGGCCCAAGCCCAGATCCAGTAGGCCCATGCCTGGGTCGAGCCAGAACATGAAGCGGCCGGCCTCCCCCCATGCTAAGATAAAAATTTTGTAATAAATAATTTTGCTGCATTTCTTTTAGTTTATTTTATGGATAAATGTAAGAAAAATAGGCATAAAGCCAAATTTTTGTAAAGCCCATGGCTTATGTGCAAAAAGAAATGGCACATGAGCCATGGGATAGGCAAAATGCCATTTGTGAAGCCCAAGGGGCTATGTGTAAAGTGTATAGCCTATAAAGGCAAAAGATAATGAAAATATCTCATAACTTTTCTCTCTAAAAAAAAAAAGGTTTCAGATCTGAGATCTTTCTCCTTCTTCAAGGTTCCAAAACCTTCTTCTTTCTCTTGAATTAAATCAAGAGTTCTACTCTCATTTTTATAAAACAAATTAGTTTTTCACCACAAAACCCATCAAGGGGAACTCAGATCTTCCATTAGATCTCAAAAAGGAGTGATTTTTAAAATCCCATATCTCTTGATCTTCAAGATCCAGCTAACAGAGGAGGAAGAAGAAGAACCCCTCCCATTAACCCCAAAAAAAAAACACACTCAGGAGTCCAACTCCTTTCTAATTTCTCTTCCGGGAGTTTCTGGGGTCAAAAGCCCTCTTTTTCTCGCCGGCACGCTAGCGCTCGAGTGCAAAGCACCTACGTGCCGACACGTGGCGCGTTTGCGTTCCAGCGCACTGCGCGCGAGCGCAAAGCGCCCACGTGCCGAAACGTGGCGCGCGCGCTTGCGCTCCGGCGCAGTGCGCCCGAGCGCAAAGCGCCCACGTGCCGACACGTGGCGCGCGCGCTTGCGCTCCGGCGCACTGCGCCCGAGTGCAAAGCGCCCACGTGCCGACACGTGGCGCGCTTGCGCTTTGGCGCACTGCGCCCGAGCGCAAAGCGCCCACGTGCCGACACGTGGCGCGCTCGCTTGCGCTCCTGCGCACTGCGCCCGAGCGCAAAGCGCCCACGTGCCGACACGTGGCGCGCTTGCGCTCAAACGCACTGCGCCCGAGCGCAAAGCGCCCATGTGCCGACACGTGGCGCGCGCGCTTGCGCTCTAGCGCCTTGCGCACAGCACCTAAGCGCACAGCGCTCAAGGCGCTGGCCCCACGCATCCTTGGGATGTCTTTTCCCCCCTCTTTGTTTATATATACATGTATATATATACATATGTACACATACACATACACATATTCCGCAACATTCTCCCCCTCAAAAAAAATTTTTGGGCCGGGGCGCTGCCCCGAACCCCGCAAGGGGGCTGCTAGCCCCCTTGATCCCCAGCCCGCTATCCGGGTAGCGGGAACCCCATAAAAACTCTGCGTGGCTCCCAATAAAAACTCTAAAAACCCCTTTCAAAACAAAACACACGTACACTGCACATTGAGTTCGCATGACCGGTTTAACGCGTTAATCGGAGGTTCCCTCGCCCCAAAGGCGAGGGGTAATTAACGGCATCTTAGTCCGCGGCTGTCGGAGATTCGGATCCCCACAATCATTAAACCCCGGCCTACCCTAGGCAGGGGGAATCTGTAGTATGCCTGACAAGCGCGTGCGTATTCCCATCTCAATGGGGTGACGAAAAACACCGTACAGGTTCTGGCACGCCCGGTGGGACCAATCTCTCCTCCCATATTTCGGGTTAAACGTTCATGCGAACCCAATCAATATACATATCGATTGCCTATACTGAAATGATGTTTTTTCCGTGCAGCAATCAACCTTCGACGACAATGTTTCCCCAGACGAATTCAGCTTCCAACGTGACCCCGATTCCGTACGTGGTCAAGATCAACGCTCGTGTGGTTCTCCCTGCAAGCCTCAGTCGACAGTGGGAGGAACCGCCCTGCCAGTTTGGCTCCGTCATCATCTACCCTGCCGGAAGCGCTCATCTGGCGGAAATTCCGGCGGAACAGGTGGCCAAGCCAGTCCCAAGGGGCAATAGGCCGAATGTTGTGATTGCTAAGGCACCACAACCGAAACTTAAGATGGTGTCTGAACGACTCCCTGTTGCTCCAGCTGGGGGCAAGACTTCCCGTGCGAAGGACAACATCAAATGTCGCGGACGAACTCAGGCGGTGACTCTAATAAATACACAATCGAGCGTATCTCCAAGTCCCTCTATCGCCCGGTCTGCGGCGTCTTCCCAAAGAGCCGAAGTCTGCCAAGTGCTTAGAATAGAAAAGTTAAGGCAGAAGCGGCTCAGGTATCGAGCCAACAAGAGGGCCAGGGCTTCGGCCAAATGGAATCGTGTGAAGTTCCAAGTGCAGGGTTGCCCCACGATGATGGCTGAGTCGGACGTAAGAACCAGCAATTCCTTCGAGCCTCTGAAGTGGGTTCAGAAAAATGCCATGACCTCCAGAATCAAGAAGACGGCGGTCCGAACAGTGCCACAAAGAGACGTGTCCCGGCCCCAACAGAAGAAGTATGACACTGTCTCTTCAAGAGTCTATCAAGCACTCTGTGCCGCACGAAAGCAGTGGGGCAAACCCAGAAAAGAAGCGCCAGCACCATTCAAGAACCTGGTTAGGCCAGCCGCCTTCAATCGACTACCAGCTACCGAAACAAGGGGGTCAAGACAGCGATCCGTGAAATCAGCTGCTAAAGATAGAAAGACGGCCGGATATATCATCCATACGGTCTATATGGCAGGCGGGCGCCCCAGCGACAACCTTCGCAGCAAAAGCAAGGATGGGGCCACCACATCCCAAGCCCAATCTAGCCTGAATGTGGTTGCCGCTGCCCAAGAACAGCCGCCCCCGCTGGATGAAGAAAACCCTCTCGATGAGGATGATAGGCAGAAAGACCCCTCGGTCCACACAGAGTCATGCTCGGACAGCGAGGAAGAGCCGACTTTCCACCCCAGGACTGCGGAGCAAGAGCTGCTTCAAGAGCTTCGAAAACAGCTCAGGAGCAAAGATAAAGAGATGGCCAAGCTTTATTCGAAGATTGACGACTTAACGAACGTGGTGATGCAGCTTACGGCTCAAATTGCTCGAGCGCCTCCCAATCAAGCACAAGCCGCTACTAACCAGCCGGGTGATGACAATCCGAGGCAGCCAATGCATGTTCCTTTGGGTCCAAGACTGGTCGAGCCGCATGAAAGCCGGCCACACTCCGCTTCTGGGGACGCCTTGGCGCCAGATAGCACTATCCCGCTAACACAGGATCGGATAATGGATCTGGTCACCAGCAAGGTTAAAACATTGGTGGCCGAAGCTGAAGCTCAGAAAGAAATCGGCAGTAGTGGGCGGCCATATCCCGCGCAGTACGATCTGATTGAGTTCCCAAGCGGCTACGTCATTCCTAAGTTTGGAAGATTTGATGGAACGGGAATGCAAATCAGCACGTTGCTCACTTCAAAGCATCGTGCGAAAATACAGGGGGCAATGACGCGCTCCTTCTTCATCAGTTTGTCAACAACCTGACCGGTGTCGCCTTCGACTGGTATGCGAGTATACCGGACGGGTCCGTCATTACCTTTGCCCAAATGGAGTCCCTGTTTCGGCAAAGGTTCATGAGTGTCAGTGATAAAATCTCCATTGCCGACCTTGTGAGGACCAAGCCGGGGAAAAATGAAGGCAACACCGACTTTATCGCTCGATGGCGTAATCTCACAGTCAAGTGCGAACCGCCGTTGGAGCAGGACCAGTCCGTCAGCCTTCTTATTGGGAACCTCAGCACATGGATGGACCCATTCTTGTGTACAGCAGGCCTCAAGACGTTTCAAGAGCTAACCAAGAAAGTCCAAATGCTAGAACGCTCGAAGCAAGAGTCTCCGCCGGACTCTCAGAGAGACAAAACTTGGAAAAGCAAGCGGGACGACAGCCGTAGGAGCGGGAGTTCCAGCAGTACCAATGTCTTCAATGTGTCCGACAATGAAGAAAAGCGAAGGGCGGCCGAATCCAAAACTAACCGGTCTCGAAAGCCATTGTTGGGAGGAGATGGGCCTTCCCTAGAGGAGAAAAAGAACGAGGTTTACTCTTTCAGAAGGGACAAAGTCCGCAAGATATTTAAAGATGCCTTGAACAACGGCCTCCAATTGCCGGAGTCGAAAAGACCCCAAGAAGCAAAAATGACCGACAATCCTCTGTATTACCCGTACCACCGAGTAGTGAGCCATGCGATCGAGGATTGCTATATCTTCAAAGATTGGGTCGAGAAGCAGTACAAGGCTGGAGAGATCGAACTGTCTAAAAGTGTGTTGGTGAACAATCAAGTTGCAACCACCAACTTTATACAGACAGAAATTGAAGCCTTCTGGGAGCAGACAGCCGAACCCGCTGCCCTGAGAAATGAAACGGACTCATCGCGGCCTCCGTGGAGTACGCACATATCTAATAAGACGAAGAAGATGATAAAGCTACTTCGGAAGGAACCCAGGACGGAATGGGAAGGGCAGAAGAAGCCTACCAGTCCAGCTGCCAATGCGGCTCCATCAGGCTCAAAATCTAAGAAGCTCAAGAAGAAGAAAAGTGTAGCTCGGCGCGAAAAAGAGTCTGCACGGAGATCGACCATTCAAAAATATATCGATTCCCTCGAAGAATATGAACAAAGGGAAAGAACATTGATTCAATTGAAGGAGTTCTTCCCTGTACAAGCGGCTGAAATTCTGGAGGAGTTAGAAGAAGACTCCAATGAAGAGATCCCAGTAGTGACCTGCTACGCCATCCATCTTGGCAGCGACTCCGAGGATGAGCTCTGTTTTCCCGAAGAGGACGAGGAGCTCACCACAAAGGCCAATCAAATCCAGCTCAGAAGCAGCAGGGCTCTACCGCCAAATCAGGGCAACGCCCCAAAAGGGAAGGAAAAACAAGTCGCTAATGAAGAAGATGGCAGAGAACCAGATGATGAAAACACAAGTCCTTCCTCGGTGGACTATAATGTCTTGGCGCATCTCCGGAAGCTTCCGTCTCTCCTGAGCATCTATGACGCCTTGGTCCTATCTAAGGAGCTTAGAGATGTTCTCATTCACGCTCTACAAAACCACGAGCTGTATCAGGCTCACTTTGCGGAAATTAATATGAAAGAAGCCTAGCACGCTTTGCATGCCGCCGCAGTCACATTTAAGGATGAAGACTTGCTACTGGGAACGGCTGAGCATAATCGGCCGCTTTACGTGACCGGGTACAGCGACGAAGATCGAATTAATCGCATATTGATTGATCCGGGATCCTTAGTGAACATCATGAACTTGCGAACTCTGAAGAGTTTGTCAATGGACGTCCGACACCTGTCAAGGGAAATGATTGTCATTCAAGGCTTCAACCAAAATTGCCAGCAAGTTCTGGGGTCTATAGCTTTGCCAATCAAATTCGGGGATCTGCAAACTGAAGCTAAGATATACGTGATCGATGCCGACACGTCTTATAAGATTCTCTTGGGGCGGCCATGGCTCCACGATTATGGCATCATTCCGTCAACTCTCCATCAATGCATGAAGTATACTAAAAATGGCGAAGAAAGACGCATTGACGGAGACATCCAGCCGTTCGGTGTGCATGAAGTCAGCTATGAAGATTCTCGGTACTTTATGAACCACCAAAATGCTAAGCCACAACTGACTGAGGATAGACCGGCCCCAAGACCCAAAAGCAAATCTGCGCCGGTTGTCACTTTCAAAAGTAAAAACGCCCAAGTACGCCCACATTTCGGTAGCGACACTGACGAGTCCGACGCTGGAAGCCCGTCCTTCCGTAAAACTCGCCCTCGTTTCGGCAGCGATACAGACGAATCTATCACTGAAGCCCCATCTAGCAGTAATGTCCGCCCTCATCTTGGTAGTGACACTGAAGAGTCAGAGGAAGAGGACCTGTCGTGCAACAGCGGTGCAGATCGGACCCCCATGCAAAAAGCGAAACTACGAGAGACCCTCGAAATTGTAGAAGGGTCCCTAGCCGTCACAAGGGTGCCGGAGCAGATGTGCAAAGAGCTCGACGCATTGTCAGTCTCTACCGTAGACCAGCTGAAAACTTTCTACGTGCCCGGGAGGAAAAATGGACAGAAGGGCATCCTGTTTTACGGGTCAACCCCCGTTGTGCACCCGGACGATCTTTCTGTCGCGTGCCTTCCCTATGAGAGAGGCATAAGAGCCGTCCTCAATCCCAGATACTATGCGCCCGAGATGCGGGAATACTTTAAAAAGTGCGGATGCCGGTTATATCAGACGGAGTCCAAAGCAATGTTTTACGAAGGGCTATGGCATCCACCCCAGGTCCGAGCACTCATCGATGGACGAATTCCAGATAGACGGGGCATAGGCTACATTCAACCTGATTCCAAAGCGTGCTATATGATCCATGTTGGTGAGGCCAGCGAATGATCAAATGATGATGACGAGATAGCCGAGCCAGAAGAAGCTCCTCAAGAGCTCGAAGATGGTGGACAAGCAACCTTTGACGAGCTAACCGAGATTGACTTAGGAACGCCCGATAATCCAAGGCCGACCTACATCAGCTCGCTCTTGTCAGAGGAAATGAAAGCACAGATAATTGCCCTACTGCATGAGTTCGTCGACTGCTTCGCGTGGACATACAAAGAAATGCCAGGCCTTTCCCCTGAAGTGGCTGTGTATAAGCTGGCTATATCTCCTGATGCTAAGCCAGTCAAACAAGCCCCTCGAAGAATGAGAAGGGAACTAGAAGAAAAAGTCATCGAGGAGACCAAGAAGCTCATCGATGCTGGCTTCATCAGGGAAGAGAAATATGCGGACTGGATCGCATGCATAGTCCCTGTGAAGAAGAAAAATGGGCAAATCCGAGTTTGTGTCGACTTCAGGGACCTCAACAAGGCATGTCCTAAAGACGACTTCCCGCTACCGGTCATGGAAATGATGGTCGATGACACCTCAAATTACGAGCTGTTCACCTTCATGGATGGCTCGTCTGGATACAATCAGATCAAGATGTCGCCTGAGGATGAGAAGCACACAGCATTTCGAACCCCGATCGGAATATATTGCTACAAGGTGATGCCGTTCAGATTGAAGAACGCAGGCGCTACATATCAAAGGGCAATGACTAATATCTTTGATGACCTAATCCATAAAGTCGTCGAATGCTATGTTGATGATCTGGTCGTCAAAACTGAAGCCAAGGCCGACCACATCCAAGATCTTAGGACCGTTCTCACCAGACTGAGGGAATTTGACCTGAAGATGAATCCTCTGAAATGCGCTTTTGGCGTGTCATCGGGAAAATTCCTGGGCTTTATAGTCCGGCATCGAGGGATCGAAATTGACCCATCAAAGATAAAGGCCATCATGGAGATGCCCCCTCCGAAGAGTCTGACGCTGCTAAGGTCTTTTCAAGGAAAGCTTGCTTATATACGGAGGTTTATCTCAAATTTATCGGGGAGATGTAGGCCCTTCTCGAAGCTCATGAAGAAAGGAGCTCCTTTTATCTGGGATGCTGAATGTCAAGCAGCGTTCGAAAGCATCAAACAGTACTTGTTGCACCCTCCAGTGCTGGCCGCTCCCATTCCAAATAAACCGCTGATTCTCTACACTGCCGCGCTGGATGAGTCACTCGGTGCACTCCTTGCCCAGAATAATGAGGAGGGAAAAGAAAATGCCCTCTACTACCTCAGTCGAACTCTAGTCGGGGCGGAACACAACTATTCCCCAATCGAAAAGCAATGCCTGGATCTGATATTTGCAGTGAAGAAACTGAGGCACTATCTGCTCGCTCATCAGGTTATGCTGATCTCCAAGGTCGACCCGCTCAAACACTTGATGACCAGAGCGAGCCTAGCCAGCAGAATGGCAAGATGGGCTGTTATGCTACTTGAGTTTGACATAGTTTACACTCCTCAGAAAGCAGTAAAAGGGCAAGCTCTTGCAGACTTTCTCGCTGCTCATCCCATACCAGAAGGGTCGCAGCTAAATTGTGAGTTACCCGACGAACAAGTGCTGCACCTCAAGGAAGATGAGCCATGTTGGGAGCTCTGCTTCGATGGAGCCTCATCAATAAGGACCTCCAGTAAATCAAGCGTCCCGGAGATAAAAGCAGGGATAGGATTGGTGTTTATCACACCATCAATGGGAACCCTACGGCGTTCTTTCGCTCTCACCGAGCCTCGGACAAACAATGAAGCTGAGTATGAAGCTCTGATAGCTGGTCTGGAGCTCGCCATAGAAATGGAAATCCGTCGGCTACGAGTTTACGGTGACTCCCAGCTCGTCGTCAACCAAGTAAGCGGCGATTATAAAATATACAAACCCGAGTTAGCTCGGTACAGAGGCCGAGTGGTGGAACTCATGAAACGGTTCACTCACATTGAACTAATGAAAGTCCCTAGAGCGTTGAATGGGAAGGCTGACGTACTCGCTCGCTTAGCCAAGGAGCTGGCCGATCCTGACATGGACGAAATTCTGATCACAGTCAGGAGCCGACAAATTCTACCCCCAGTCTCTCTACGAGAAGAGGAAAGCGCGGAACAAAAGAGCAGTCCTGCCGAAGAAGCTTCGATCATCCAAGACGAGCCCGATTGGAGAGAACCCTTCATAGAGTACCTCCGATAGCTGCCCGAAGAAAAATCTGCGAGGATTCAGCTGAAGAATAGAGCTCTCCGATACGTGTTTGTAAATGACACGCTATACCGCAGGTCATATGACCAACTCTGGCTCAGGTGCCTGTCATCGGCCGAAGCCCAAAAAGTCATGAAAGAAGTTCACTCAGGCGTTTGCGGTGCTCACCAATCTGGCCCTAAGATGCGACTGCAAATTAAACGGCTTGGGTATTACTGGCCCACCATGATACGGGATTGCGGAGAGCATGCAAAGAAATGTTATATCTGCAAAATTCACGGTGATTTTATTCATAAGCATCCCAATCCATTGCATCCTACGGTGGCGTCGTGGCCCTTCGAAGTCTGGGGCACCGACATCGTTGGCCCAATTGATCCTCCATCATCCAAAGGCCATCGGTTCATACTGGCCGCGACAGACTACTTCTCCAGATGGGCTGAAGCTGTCCCGCTGAAAGAAGTCAAGACAAAAGATATTCTGACATTCTTCCAGCATAATATTCTATACCGCTTCGGTACACCAAGGAGAATCATTTCTGACAACGGGCCTTCTTTCAAGAGCTTCAATGTCTCAACGTTCGCTACTCAGCACAAGATAGACTGGAGGTATTCCTCCATCTATAATCCAAGAGCCAATGGGCTAGCCGAAGCCTTCAATAAGACTCTATGCAAGCTCCTGAGGAAAAATGCTTCAGCCAACAAGAGAGACTGGAATCTCAAGCTTCACGAGGCATTGTGGGCATATCGTACCACGCACCGTACTCCAACACAGTCCACTCCATACTCATTGCTCTTCGGAGTGGAGGCGATCCTCCCCCTCGAAGTCGAAGTTCCAAGCTTAAGAATGGCCGTTCAGCACAAGTTGACGGAGGAGGAAAACGTGCTCCGTCGACTTGAAGAGCTCGATGCCCTCGAAGAAAAGAGGCTCGCGGTACAGCAAAATCTGGAGCTATACCGAGCCCAAATGTCATGGGCCTATGACAAGATAACCCGTCTCTGCGCTTTCAAGAAAGGTGAATTGGTGTTGGTCCTCAAAAGACCAATTATCCCCAATCGACATGCCAAGGGAAAATTCGAGCCAAACTGAGAAGGACCATATGTCATCGAGAAAGTGTTCGACGGAGGATCCTACCAACTAATAAGTGCCGAGGGAGAAAGGCCCATGCCACCCATCAATGGCCGATATCTCAAGAAATACTACACATGAATACTCCAAGTCGCAGGCGAATTGAGCACATCAGCCCTACGGTCTGGATCAGACATCCTGCAAAACCGTATACAATCCACGGGCGTAAATGACCCCTATTTCTCCCAAATCTTGCTGGTGAGACTACTTTTAAAGTCCCACCAGCGGCAAAAAAAAAAGAAAAAGAAAGAAAAAGAAAAGAAGAAGAAGAAGAAGAAGAAATAAACGGTATATCCACAAGCAAAACGGGCACGGATGAAAACCCGGAAGGGCTCCGTGAGTAAAAACAGCAGGACTACCGGGGAGTCTGTGAAAACCCGAAAGGGCGCAAACTCGTGAAAAGAGATGAAATACACTCGCAAAGTCCTCTCGACCTTGTGAGGAGAAAACCCCTGCGTGAGATCCTTACGACTCACAATGGAGCAACACACTTAGGAATCCTCACGATTCCTAAGGAGAAAATACACCTGCGGGATCCTTACGACTCGTAGGGAGAAAATGCTTTATGGGACCCTCATGGCCCATAAAATTAAAAAGCCTTAGGTGATAGGGACCCAAACCTGTCTTCTAAGCCATAGTTCCCCAACGGGCAACGGCAAATGATGAGTCGCTCCTGGCATTTCGCTTCAGTGTTAGCGGTGCTGATGCCGACCAAAAACCCAAATCCCAAGTCCTCCCAAGGCAAATGATGAGTTGCTTCTGGCATTATTCCAGTGCAGCAATGCTGATGCCAAACAAGATCCAAATTCCAAGTCCCCAACCCCAAAGTGGCGAATGATGAGTCGCTCCTGGTATTATTCCAGTGTAGCGATGCAGACGCCAACCAAATTCCAAATCCCATACCCCAACGGCGAATGATGAGTCGCTCCTGGTACCACATTCCAGTCCAGCGATGCAGACGCCAACAAAGCCCTGAAATTTTTCCGGCCCTACGGTCTGGATCATACATCCTGCAAAACCGTATACAATCCACGGGCGTAAAACAATCCCAACCTCTCCCAAGTACTACCGGTGAGACCACATTCAAAGTCCCAAAAAAAAAAAAAAAAAAATTCCTCCCGGGGCAAATGATGAGTTGCTCCTGGCATTATTCCAGTGCAGCAATGCAGATGCCAAACAAAAACCAAAATCCCAAAATCCTCTCAATGACAGATGATGATTCGCTCCTGATACCATATTCCAGTATAGCGATGCTGATGTCAATCCAAATCAAAATCAACAAGTCAACTTCCACTCCGACACCGCAGAAAGCGGAGCAAGTCAGAATCCAATCTCGACACCGCAAGAAGCGGAGCAAGTCAAGTCTACCCCTGACGCTGCAAGAAGCAGAGCAAGTCAAATCAAGAACCGACTATCCAAGTCGCAAAAAAGGCAGCATCGACCGTCCAAGTCGCAAAAAGGGAAGAACCGACCGTCCAAGTCGCTAAAATGGCAGCATCGACCGTCCAAGTCGCAAAAAGGTCAGAACCGACCGTCCACGTCGCAAAAAGGGCAGAACCGACCGTCCACGTCGCAAAAAGGGCAGCACCGACCGTCCAAGTCGCAAAAAGGGCAGAACCGACCGTCCAAGTCGCAAAAATGGCAGAACCGACCGTCCAAGTCGCTAAAAGGGCAGAACCGACCGTCCAAGTCGCTAAAAGGGCAGAACCGACCGTCCAAGTCGCAAAAATGGCAGAACTGACCGTCCAAGTCGTAAAAATGGCAGAACCGACCGTCCACGTCGCTAAAAGGGCAGTATCGACCGTCCAAGTCGCAAAAATGGCAGAACCGACCGTCCACGTCGCTAAAATGGCAGCACCGACCGTCCACGTCGCTAAAATGGCAGAACCGACCGTCCACGTCGCTAAAATGGCAGTACCGACCGTCCAAGTCGCAAAAATGGCAGCATCGACCGTCCAAGTCGCTAAAAGGGCAACATCGACCGTCCAAGTCGAAAAAGGGCAGCATTGACCGTCCATGTCGTAAAAAGGGCAGTACAGGATTCCAACAAAGCGGGAACCAGATTACTCCGGGCCAAGTAAACGTCTATCACGGACACTTCGTCTCGGAGACATGTCAAGCAACGACCGTCCATGTCGTAAAAAAAAGGGCAGTGCCAGCTTCCCAAAAAGCGGGAATGAAATCAGGTTGCCTCCAAGTAAAAGAAGATCCATCAATTTCATGCACACGACCCACATATGTGGTGTGCATTTATTGATGGGGGGCAATTTGTTGGGGTAAAAATTGACACCCCGGTTGACCAAGTCAAAATCAAAGTCAACCCCAAGCCAAGTGGGCCCAAGCCCAGATCCAGTAGGCCCATGCCCGGGTCGAGCCAGAGCATGAAGCGGCCGGCCTCCCTCCATGCTAAGATAAAAATTTTGTAATAAATAATTTTGCTGCATTTCTTTTAGTTTATTTTATGGATAAATGTAAGAAAAATAGGCATAAAGCCAAATTTTTGTAAAGCCCATGGCATATGTGCAAAAAGAAATGGCACATGAGCCATGGGATAGGCAAAATGCCATTTTGTGAAGCCCAAGGGGCTATGTGTAAAGTGTATAGCCTATAAAGGCAAAAGATAATGAAAATATCTCATAACTTTTCTCTCTAAAAAAAAAAGGTTTCAGATCTGAGATCTTTCTCCTTCTTCAAGGTTCCAAAACCTTCTTCTTTCTCTTGAATTAAATCAAGAGTTCTACTCTCCTTTTTATAAAACAAATTAGTTTTTCACCACAAAACCCATCAAGGGGAACTCAGATCTTCCATTAGATCTCAAAAAGGAGTGATTTTTAAAATCCCATATCTCTTGATCTTCAAGATCCAGCTAACAGAGGAGGAAGAAGAAGAACCCCTCCCATTAACCCCCAAAAAAAAAAAACACACTCAGGAGTCCAACTCCTTTCTAATTTCTCTTCCGGGAGTTTCTGGGGTCAAAAGCCCTCTTTTTCTCGCCGGCGCGCTAGCGCTCGAGCGCAAAGCACCTACGGGCCGACACGTGGCGCGTTTGCGCTCCAGCGCACTGCGCGCGAGCGCAAAGCGCCCACGTGCCGACACGTGGCGCGCGAGCTTGCGCTCCAGCGCAGTGCGCCCGAGCGCAAAGCGCCCACGTGCCGACACGTGGCGCGCACGCTTGCGCTCCAGCGCACTGCGCCCGAGCGCAAAGCGCCCACGTGCCGACACGTGGCGCGCGCGCTTGCGGTCCTGCGCACTGCGCCCGAGCGCAAAGCGCCCACGTGCCGACACGTGGCGCGCTTGCGCTCAAGCACACTGCGCCTGAGCGCAAAGCGCCCACGTGCCGACACGTGGGGCGCGCTTGCGCTCAAGCGCCTTGCGCACAGCACCTAAGCGCACAGCGCTCAAGGCGCTGGCCCCACGCATTCTTGGGATGTCTTTTCCCCCCCTTTTGTTTATATATACATGTATATATATACATATGTACACATACACATACACATATTCCGCAACATTCTCCCCCTCCAAAAATTTTTTTGGGCCGGGGCGCTTCCCCGAACCCCGCAAGGGGACTGCTAGCCCCCTTGACCCCCAGCCCGCTATCCGGGTAGCGGGACCCCCGTAAAAACTCTGCGTGGCTCCCGATATATCTAAATACCCCTTTCAAAACAAAACACACGTACACTGCACATTGATTTCGCATGACCGGTTTAACGCGTTAATCGGAGGTTCCCTCGCCCCAAAGGTGAGGGGTAATTAACGGCAGCTTAGTCCGCGGCTGCCGGAGATTCGGATCCCCACAATCATTAAACCCCGGCCTACCTTAGGCAGGGGGGATCTGTAGTACGCCTGACAAGCGCGTGCGTATTCCCATCTCAATGGGGTGACGAAAAACACCGTACATGTTTATAACATTCAAATTAGTTATCTCATAACTACCTGTGGATTCCAAATATTGTATCACATTCCAGATAAATAGACAATGTTAAACTTTCTGATCCAATAAAAAAGCACCCAAGTTTTCCCAAACTGCTCAACACTTGAGCGGAGTTCAAAAAGTATCCATCACACGCCACAGTACCAATGGTCCGGCCGTAGAAGGGTCAAGCCAATGCCTCACATGTGGCAATGCCGTACTGCCCCAAACCCTAAGGTTTAGAGGCGGTTCAGATGGTCACATAATCGAGTTAAGCTTTGTGTTCTTCTAGAGGGTCCACCACGTTACTTGCATGATTTTCCGGAAGTTTCAAACTCGAAAAAAAAATCCAACTTTTGAAAAATTTTCCGACAGGGGAAAAAGTGAGTTATTGATATCCGTTCGAACTTTTTAACAGGTTCTAAAATTATCCGGAAAAACTTAAACGAAGTTAAATTATCTGATCGAATCAACGAGTGCCCAATATAACCCAGAAAACTCAACACTTGAGTAAAATTAAAAATTCCCAGAACAATCAGGAAATACATACAGATATCACTGTGCCAAAATCAAACCCTGTTGCTACAGTTTGGCGGCGGAACCGCCGCGCAAGCCATGGTACGGCCGCGGTTCCGCGGCGCGTTAATGGAATTGGAGGCACGTGCTGCACAATAATTCTTGTATTTCCCTGCTGTTTTTTTTGAGTATTTTTAATATGAAAAAATCAACATTTTTATAAAATTTCCAGAGAAGGGTCCGTGTCGGGGTTTCGGGGTTCGATCGGACTTTAAACTTCACCTAAAGCTATAGCTTGGCTCTGATACCACTGTAGGGTTACTAGGCACACGCACAAGGGTCTATAAGGCATCAACCATGCCCGATTTAAAATTTAGCCGTGCCGAACAACCCTAAACCAAGATCTTAGACTCGAGATTAGGCGAAACAAAGCATGTTAAACACTTTAACATCTAAGATTTTGGGATTACAACCTTTGTAGTCCGATCCTTCACTTCATAAGCTCTGTGTTGTGGTCCCTTCGCTGCGATCATCAAGTTCCGGACTCTCGAGAGGCTCCACGAAGAGAAAGATGCAAGCTTGCTTTCGATCTTCGATAACAAAGATGATCTACCTTGAAGTTTCATTAACACAAGCTCTCACTCACTAAATGAAGTGAACACCCTAATCTAAATGGCTAGGATAGATTAGGATGATGAAGTAGGATTTTAGCTCTCATTTATTTTCTATTTCTCACTCATTTTCATCACCTTTGAAAAAGCTAGAAAGCTTTTCCATGAAAGAAGAAGAAGGAAGAAGAAGATCATTTTCTTTTTGTGATGAATAATGAAAA
Organism: Agapanthus africanus; assembly: GCA_030015575.1. NCBI lineage: Eukaryota > Viridiplantae > Streptophyta > Magnoliopsida > Asparagales > Amaryllidaceae > Agapanthus > Agapanthus africanus. The sequence continues at coordinate 483,509,783 of JASDDO010000024.1, forward strand.
CCATAGTGAGGTTAGAAATGCAACCATGGTAGATTATGAGAAGGCTAACCATTGTAGAGACATAACTAGGGTTAAAGGGTTGGGTTGGGCTAAGCAAATATCACAAAATATCACAAAATATCCAAGTCAAAGTCAAAGCTTCTTGAAAGCATCATGTTTGCTTAACCCTAATCGAAACCCTAACCACAATTAAACTCCACAAAACATGTTGCATTAATAACCATATCATGTTACAATATTATATATCACATATATACTATTTATTGTAACAAAATAAAATAATACAATTAACATATATCGCATATATATCAATGTATTACCCGAGTGAGAAAAAGAATTTTTTAGTGAGCTTATATTAGTTAATGTAATTTAATATATCAAATATATAATTATACATTAAATTATCGAATCAACACTTGATCCGATAATCCATCTATTTCTCAAATAACCGACTAATATAATCTGTATCAGTTCATCAAATCAACACTTGATCTGATGACCCGGCTATATCACATATACCCGGCCGATAACTCATATTGCGAGAATCTAATACGGTATCACATACACGTATTGTTCTCTGTCCCGTACATATCACATATGTGCTCCTACTCCATTTTTCCTGAGCCAAGAAAGCTCTGTGTAGGACTCTAAAGAATCGTCAATACGCCGGCAGCAGGTGATGATCATATCAAACATCCACAAGCTGCAAGCGGTCAGCTAAACGTAACAGCCACCCAGGTATTGAGCGCTCAGAAGATCAACACGCAAGCCTGTACATTCTCCTGTGAATCCAGTCAGTAACACTCCCATGCAGTCCGGTCTCATCGTCTGATATGTTGCATATCTCGCCTAGGGGTGGTAAACGTCAGACCCCAGTAGCTTGATAAGTCGTGTCGATATGAGGTCTATAACAGTTCGAGAAACTACTGATAACACTTACCAGTAAATCTCAGCAACCCTGGCCAGGGATTTCCAGTTATAGCCAATCGAACACAGCACAACATCAACTCCCTATACCGGGAGAGACGAATCCCCTCCTATCACTCATTGCCTCCATGTGATTCGGGACTGTACCCAAAAGCCACCTTTTTGCACGCCCTCTTGGACGTGGTATGATGGAAATCAAAGCACAGTGGGAATCACACAAGTCTTTATGACGATCTTGGGTCTACAGACTAACCTGTACCAGTGTCACTAGAGAACTGCCATCTGACGTGAGGTATAATACCATCTGGGAGTTCTCGGTGAGTCCGTCCAGTGTACCCAGTCTCTACTGAGCACCCGTACACCATCCTTGATGTCAAACACCGATGGATATGAGATCATCCAACGCCCATCATATGGGTCAAGATGCGTATACGCCAGTCTACTCTGGTGCATCGATGCCCTGTCTCAATACACCCTCCACTAGGAACAGTTATAGGATGTACTCGTCGACTACCGTGGCCCCACTAGTATGATCTCATCATAGTCCCAGTAGTCGAGTACATATCCTAAGGGCTTTATCAACATGTAATATAGAGACAATCAAAGCACATGTTATGATAAAGAGCAACCAGATAGCGTACTATCATGTCGAGCAAGAAAGTCCTCCCTATATATGTCCAAGCATCCACTACAATATACATCATATGTACAGTAATGGCCTCTAGGGCATACATATAACTAACATGGAAAGCAATGCCTAAACAATGGCATGACTGAAATGAAAATATGTACAAGTAAAGTCAATGCTCAGGATCTTCTATGAACTACTCCAAGTGTCCCAGGCCAGTCTCGAGCTTCTCAGAGTCGGGTCCTCCTGACAATATTCCAAAGAAAGAAGAAAGGGAATGTCGTCAGCGAACAATCGCTTGGTAAGTCCCAAAGAAGGAGAGAAGTAGAATAGACAGAAAATAATATAACTTGTAATGTTTGATTATAATATTAACGCAGTTGTTTATAGCTTGGTACAGAATATGCCTAAATAATGGAAAGCAATGCCTAAACAACGACATGCATATAATTACGTCTTTAGTGACCACCTCGTGCCAGCTTTAATATGTTCCGTACCAGTCTACCCCTTTATAAACCCCGTAATATTTATTGTATTGAATGTATTGGTGTACTGGTGGTACTGTATTGTCTTGTAATAAATAGAAGACTGGCCGAAATCATGATATCAGTAAATCTAATGGATAGTCATGTAATCAGGGTATATCCATGGTTCGGTTCAGTCAAGTTCATGTTGTTATAGATTGTATTCTGATATAGACAGATTCTGATATAGATTGATTGTATATTTTCCCGTGACTCGAACTGAGTCAGACCTTTAAACAGAATTGAAGTCCTGATTGTTTCGATATTATACATGGACGGCAGGATTTGTGTCTTTTTCCAAGACAATTACCGTGTTGATAACACCGTTTGTTAGATTATCTACCTTAGATATGTAAGCACCCACATTCTCCGGCTCCCTAAGGCTCAAGATAATTGGTCCTGCTTACCTATATTTACTAGGGTCTTTATTGTAATTTAGTATAACTTGAGAGGGTTTTATGTAAAAACAGTTTTGATACATTTTTAAAATACACCTCAAGTATTTAATTATCGTCTTTAGGGTTTTCATAGATGTATATTTTATAAAAATGATCTTTCTAGTGAGTAGAACCTAGTTTTCATTGTATATGGTTGTCACGACCCAAAGTTTGGATATGACCAGCACTTAGATTGTGTAACATCTAAAGATATATACACAACCCGAGTAAGCCAAAACCAAGATCAAAATCCTTTTTGCGGAATTCTTTATAAAAATTTACTTTTTAAGTAAAAATCACAGTTGTTATGAAATTAAGATATAATAACAAATATAAAGTGTTAAGTTTGGTTTGCATCCCTAGTTGGGATCAACAAAATACCACAGCAGAATAAAATTTACAACTTATATGAGACCAATAGAATCACATATATAATTAAAAGAAATATCCACTAACATACCAACGATCTCACCTGTCAACTAATATACATATAACCATCTCTCGTCTAAATCATAATACAAGGTTTGATGGAGGTTTTCTAGATACAAGGATACAATACCAAAATCGAAGGTCACTACATATGTAAACCACCTATCAAAAGATGCGATAAAAGCTGCAAAAGTGGATCTACACCGCTGCTAACCGTCCACTCTACCCCTGCAAGGAACTGTGACACAACGGGGGTGAGTTGCCAACTCAGTGAATATAACTAACATAAAACGGTAAATAATGTAAATATGATGATCACAACTATTGAGATGAGAGCAAGTAGGATGTACGATAGTATATGGAAAGTATGAATCTGTACTACAATTCAAATAACCAAAACTGAAATCTCATCATTTATTATCAACAAATTCATATTTCCATGTCCATCATTGACACCAAACTTCCATTTCTCCCAGGCATCATTTCTCGAACGATACTGTAATTAACAAAGTCCACCATGTATCCAAATGTATCCCCACCGACTCAGTCTGGATACAACTGTAAATCCGTAACCGTATACCCACCGACTCGGTCCGAAATAAAACTATAAATCCATAACCGTATACCCACCGACTCGGTTCGGAATAACTCAAATCAAAATCCTCAATAATATAAAGCTTCATATATCAACTTAGAATACTCGGATGATAAACATGATGTCATTTATGCAAATTACCACTATTGTTAATAATTTAGGTATGATAGGAATCATATTTAACAAGATGAATATTTAGTGTAAAAGTGACATTTTAATATCGACGAGGTGTAGTGTAACATATAGAGATGTGCACGTGCGGCATAACTCGTCGATAATTGTGCAGTATTCTAACAACTAAAATGAGTTATATGTAGATATGAATGCATATTATCGTTTAGAATACAAAAGTAAGCATTTATTTAAATAAAACTACGGGCGTAACATCCCATCTCTACAAAATTCCCCGGTAGATGTTTAGTCTACTCACCAGAAATATATCGTATCTACTCAGGAATCACCAATCTTTTTCCTTTCCTTGCGGCTTCCAAAGTTCTCGTATTTGAATCTAAGATCGAAAATTAACTTATATAAGGAAACGGTTATTCCGACACGGCGAAAATACAAACACACGTTCTTACGTACTATTTATATTGTATACGATTATTCCAAGCCATCCTATACTTAACCTTTCTGGATTTTAACCCAAACTTGCATCGCAACAGAAAACAGATCGCGATACGTTTTAACCATGTCGTATTTTGGATTTTTAGATACCTTTTTTCGATATTAGTCTTCAGATATTATATACAGTTAAACTGAATTGATTAAACAATACCAAATTAACCCAAATTCTGTACAATTACCTACCCAACAAACCAAAACACTAAACCCATTCACAAACCCGGCGACGCCGGATTTTCCCTACATGTCGCCGGCCCAAATCCGGTCCCTATGGTTCGTGCTCCTATGGTTTGCTCTAAGTTCGACATACAACATTTAGGTCCTGTTTAGTTGAGTTAATTGTTATCCAAACAATAGCAAATTCAAACAGAATTTAGTTGTACCTAAAATACGATATTATAGACTTGTGATTTCAAACTTAAATTAATTCCAGAACTAAATCTCTACTGTGAGTAATGATTTTACCTAAAATAACTTGTTGGAATAACACTCCCAAGATGTACAAGCTCCTTGCCTAGCTTGATGATGAGAAATCCTTAGATTTAGCTCTTCCTTCTTCTTTCTCTTGTTCTTCTTTGTATTCTTTTAGTTTTGTTTTTCTTTCAGAAATTTTCAGATTTTAAATTAGGTAAATGATCTGAACATGAGCTATTTATGACAAAAGAAAGGATAAGGTGAAGGAGGAGGTGTCACCAAGTAAGATGTGGGGTTTTCATGCAAGGAGGAGGTGTGAGGTGTGTGTTGTGCATGAGTGTAGGAGGTGTCAACACACTAACCCTTCCAATTTGATTTAATTTGAAATTAACTTCTGAACTAAAACACTTTCTACCCATTTTCCACTTACACCCTCACAAAACCAAATTTGCATAATTTCCCTAAACTTGTATAAAACCCCCTCACAACTTATGTTATTATATAACACCCTTATTATTAAAATGAAGTTAAAATTATCACTAAAACCCTTATAACTTATTTATGTTACATATAAAAATTTTAATTTAATTTATTTTACATACATCTTATGAAATTGTCTAATTTGGTTTTTAATAACTTTTTAATTGAACACCTTATTATTTAATTAATTAATTTTATTTATTTCTAAAATTTCAGAATGCTACAATATTCACCCCTTAAGAAAATTCGGTCCCCGAATTTAAAACTTAACTAAACGTACCTTCAAAAAGATGTGGAAATTTCTTTCGCATCACATCCTCGGTCTCCCAAGTAATCTCCTCGCGATTCTTTCCTTACCAAAGAACCTTTACAGATGGAAGTACCCTCGATCTTAGTTTCTTTGCCTGCCTGTATAGAATAGCGACTGGGTGTACTGTGTAGGATAAATCCGACTCAAACTGTAAGGTCTGATGCTGGATCGCGTGAGAAGGATCGTGAAGATACTTGCGAAGCATCGAAACATGAAACATCGGATGCACATCGGGAAAACTCGGTGGAAGTGCTAAATGATAATCTACAGCACCCACTCTCTCCAGAATCTCGTAAGGTTTAACATAACTGGGGCTGAGGTTCCCCTTTTTCCCAAAACGCATCACACCTTTCATCGGAGATATACAAAGAAACACATGATCTCCTACCTGAAACTCGAGTCTACGACGTCGTCGATCTGCATATGATTTCTATCTGCATTGGGCCGCCCTCATTCTGTCCCGTATCAATTGAATCTTTTCTGTAGTTTTCTGTACTATCTGCGGTCCCAAAATACTACTCTCGCTCAGTTTCGTTCAGCAAACGGGTGATCGACATTTCCTCCCGTATAAAGCTTCAAAGGGTGCCATCTGGATCGTCTCTTGAAAACTATTGTTGTACGAAAATTCTATCAAAGGTAGGTGACGATCCCAACTACCACCAAAATCAAGGCTGCAAGCGCGAAGCATATCCTCTAAAGTTTGAATGGTCCGCTCTGACTGACCATCTGTCTGTGGGTGGTAGGCTGTACTAAAACTCAATCGTGTACCGAGAGCTTCTTGAAGTTTCTGCCATAGCCTGCTAGTAAACTGGGTACCCCTATCTGATACTATGCATGTCGGAACTCCATGCAATCGTACAATCTCGTCGATATAAATCTGAGCGTACTGTGCAAACCCATGCGTCGTCTTCACTGGAAGAAAATGAGCTTCCTTTGTCAATCTATCTACAATCACCCAAATGGAATCATACTCTCTGCTAGTCCTGGGTAGACCCACCACAAAATCTATGGAAATTTGTTCCCATTTCCACTCTGGAATGGGCAAGGACTGCAACTCTCCGGCTGGCCTTTGGTGTTCTGCTTTGACTTGCTGACAAGTCAAGCATCTCGAAACATATTCCGCAACATCCCTCTTCATTCCTTCCCACCAATAAACATCCTTCAGATCATCATACATCTTGGTGGAACCAGGATAAATACTGTATGCTGATCTATGGGCCTCCTCTAAAATCTCACGCCTCAATCCGTCAGATCTGGTACACAGAGACGAGTCCTAAAGCGTAATACTCCATGATCATCAATCACAAACTCCGTCTCCCTGCCCTGCCTAACCTGATCCATAAGCTCCAATATACGAGCATCTGTGGGCTGTGTCTCTCGAATAAGATCCAATAACTGAGGTCGGGTGCGAACATGTGCTAGCTATCCTCCTGTCTGGGTGAACTCAAACTGTAAACGACTATCATATAAAATTTGCTAGTCGGTAGAAGACTGTTTCTGCAAGGTGCGCAAATGAGATAAGCTACCTCCAGGTCTCCGACTCAAAGCATCTGCTACAACATTCGCTTTGCCTGGATAATACAAGATCTCACAATCGTAATCTTTCACTAGTTCCATCCATCTATGCTGCCTTAGGTTCAGATCCCTCTGCTGAAAAATATACTTTAAGCTTTTATGATCGGTGAAGATTTGGCACAACTCTCTATACAAGTAGTGCCTCCAAATCTTCAGTGCAAATACCACAGCGGCCATTTCCAAATCATGAGTGGGGTAGTTTTGTTCATGCCTCTTCAACTGTCGAGAAGTATAAGCTACAACCCTGCCGTGCTGCATCAACACACAGCCTAACCCCACTCGAGATGCATCACAATACACTACGAAACCACCTGACCCGGAAGGTAAAGATAAGACTGGTGCAGTCGTCAAGCGAGTCTTCAACTGCTGGAAACTCTGCTCACATACATCTGTCCACTGAAACGGAACCTCCTTCCTAGTTAATCCGGTCAACGGTGCAGCTATCCGAGAGAAATCCTATACAAAGCGTCGGTAATAACCTGCCAGACCTAAGAAACTTTGAACCTCCATAACTGACATAGGTCTGGGCCAGTGTTGTACCGCTTCAATCTTCTTCGGGTCCACACATATCCCAGCTCTAGTAACTACGTGTCCCAAGAATTTCACACTATCCAGCCAAAACGCACACTTGGAGAATTTTGCAAACAGTCGATGCTCCTTCAAGGTCTGCAACGTAATATGCAAATGCTGCTCGTGTTCCTCTCTACTCCGGGAATAAACGAGAATGTCATCAATGAATACTATAATAAACTGATCAATGAAGGGCCTGAAGATACGGTTCATCATATCCATAAAAGCTGCAGGGGCGTTGGTGAGTCCGAACGACATCACCAGGAACTCATAGTGTCCATATCTTGTGCGAAATGCAGTCTTCGGAATATCGTCTTTCCGAACCCTCAACTGGTGATACCCTGACCGCAAATCAATCTTCGAGAAGTAGCCAGCTCCTTGTAACTGATCGAAAAAGTCATCGATACGAGGTAGTGGATACCTATTTCGTACAGTGACGCGATTCAGCTGTCGGTAGTCGATGCACAGTCTCATACTACCATCCTTCTTCTTTACAAATAAGATAGGAGCTCCCCACGGCGATACACTGGGACGAATTAGTCCACTATCTAATAAATCTTGCAATTGGATTTTGAGTTCTTTCAACTCCATCGGTGCCATCCGATAGGGTGGTATAGAAATAGGCCCCGCACCCAGAATCAAGTCAATGCAAAATTCAATATCGCGATCAGGCGGTAGTCCTGGTAACTCAGCAGGAAATACCTCCGGAAATTCTCGTGCGATCGGAACCTGGCCCAATGGAATCTCAGCGACTCCTAAGTCCTGCACAAATGCCAAGTACCCATGACAACCCTTCTTCAAGAGTCGTCCCGCACAAAGAGCAGAAATTATGTTGGCAGGAGTTATATTACAGTTCCCTTGCACAACAAAGATCGGTTCACCTGGAAAACAAAATCTGACCGCTTTTCCCCGACAATCTACATAGTCATGACAAGCGGCCAACCAATCCATACCGAGAAGTATATCAAAATCTAGCATATCCAGGAGAATCAGATCAACTAGCGAATCTCTATCACCAATACGTACAGAACATAATCTGAATACGTGTCGAGCTATAAAAGAATCTCCCACCGGAGTAATTACTACCAACGGTACTTCTAACAACGACGACCCTTTCCTCAAAGAAAGTGCAAAGCGTGAAGATACATAAGAATTTGTAGAGCTGGGATCAAATAAAATATGTGCATCTAACGAACATACTGCAAGAGTACCTGTCACAACTTCATTTGATGCCTGGGCATCCTGTGGAGTGAACGCAAAAACCCGTGCCTGGCCCCTGCCCGCATTTTGTCGTCCTCTACCTCTATCTCCTCGACCTCTCTGAGATCGTCCTGCAAAGCCTCGACCTTATGGTGTAACCGCCTGGCGTGTAGGGCCAACTGGGGGAGGAAGTAAAGCTATCAGCGTAGAAGTTGGAGGGGGTAAAGCAACCGGTGGAGTAACCGTCCCGCTATAACGTGTACACCCTCTAGCCGTATGACCTGGAAGCCTGCAATTATAACATGTGAGTGGGGTCCCCTGATCATCGGGGTATGAACAGAACATCTGGCCCTGGGTCCAACCTCGTCCGAAACTGCGGCCTGGAGTATATCTGCCTCTACCTCCGCCAAACTGTCTAGTCATTGGCCCGATCGGTCTACTCCTCTTTGGCTCCGGAACAACTATTGCCTCGCTCAACCGCTCCTCTACTCGTATCGCTGCATCCATGGCCTGCACATACGTATCAAAATGCTGGGAGCCTATAGCCAAATACAACTGCGTGTCCAGACTCCTTAGGAACCTCTTAACCCAAAGTTCCTCCGTAGGAACTAAATATGGAGCATAGCACGACAACTGGGTAAATCGTAAATCATAATCTGCTACTGACATACTTGCCGATTTATGCAACGCTTCGAAACTGCTAGCTCTAGTGTCCCTCACACTCTGTGGAAGAAATCTGGCAAGAAAGACCTCAGAAAACTCGGCCCATAATATCGGAGGAAGACCCGTAGCTCGCCCTCTCTCCGTCGACTCACACCACTCCTATGCAAGTCCCTCCAAACGAAAACTAGTCAGCTCAACTGACCTCGCATCAGAACATCGCAATGATCTACCAATCCTTGCCATCCTATCAAGAAAGGATTGAGGATCCTCCGCTATGTCGGTCCCTGTAAATACCGGAGGTCTCAACCTCATGAACTCTGCAAGCGATACCTCCATCACTCTCGTATCAACAAGTGCTACCGTCTGCATGGGCTGTATCTCGGACTCTGCCATGGTCGGTGCCGGATCCTGTCTCAGTACTCAAGTGGCCTCAGCTAATTGTCCTACCACTCGCTGCAATCCCAACATGCCCTCCTCTATCCTAGTCACGCGATCTGGAGGAGGAGAATCAACATGCTCATGCATCGCCGGAACGTCCGGTGTACCATTCGCCGTCATAGGCGGACTCGCCCTAGCTGCATCTCTGGCTGCGGCTCGCCTAGCTCGCATAACCATAGCAACTGGAACAAGAAACGAGAGTTGATAAGGCTTATGAATAGGAACAATCAATAACAGAGAGTCAAAGGAAGAATAGATCAAGATATACATCCTAAGGTTGGTTAGGCTGAGTATGGTTGCGTAAATATACCGCGGAACATACGTACGGTACTGCACTCATCCTAATTCACCTACTCCATCAAACCAAAGGTCATCCTAAATCACGAACTCACATCAACTTATCTTAACTCCCTACTCGACTCCGTAAGGTTAATCCTAGGCTCTGATACCAACTTTGACACGACCCAAAGTTTGGATATGACCGGCACTTAGATTGTATAACATAAAGATATATACACAACCCGAGTAAGCCGAAACCAAGATCAAAATCCTTTTTGCGGAATTCTTTATAAAAATTTAGTTTTTAAGTAAAATTCACAGTTGTTATGAAATTAAGATATAATAAAAAATATAAAGTGTTAAGTTTGGTTGCATCCTTAGTTAGGATCAACAAAATACCACAACGGAATAAAATTTACAACTTATATGAGACCAATAGAATCACAGATATAATTAAAAGAAATATCCACTAACATACCAACGATCTCACCTGTCAACTAATATACATATAACTATCTCTCGTTCTAAATCATAATACAAGGTTTGATGGAGGTTTTCTAGATATAAGGATACAATACCAAAATAGAAGGTCACTACATATTTAACCCACCTATCAAAAGATGCGATAAAAGCTGCAAAAGTGGATCTACACCGCTGCTAACCGTCCACTCTACCCCTGCAAGGAACTGTGGCACAACGGGGGTGAGTTGCCAACTCAGTGAATATAACTAAGATATAACGGTAAATAATATAAATATGATGATCACAACTACTGAGATGAGAGCAAGTAGGATGTACGATAGTATATGAAAGTATGAATCTGTACTACAATTCAAATAACCAAAACTGAAATCTCATCATTTATTATCAACAAATTCATATTTCCGTGTCCATCATCGACACAAAACTTCCATTTCTCTCAGGCAGCATTCCTCAAACGATCCTGTAATCAACAAAGTCCACCATGTATTCAACTGTATCCCCACCGACTCAGTCTGGATACAACTGTAAATCCGTAACCATATACCCACCGACTCGGTCCGGAATAAAACTATAAATCCATAACCGTATACCCACCGACTCGGTTCAGAATAACTCAAATCAAAATCCTCAATAATATAAAGCTTCATATATCAACTTAGAATACTCAGATGATAAACATGATGCCATTTATGCAAATTACCACTATTATTAATAATTTAGGTATGATAGGAGTCATATTTAACAAGATGAATATTTAGTGTAAAAGTGATATTTTAATATCGACGAGGTGTAGTGTAACATATAGAGATGTGCACATTCGGCATAACTCGTCGATAATTGTGCAGTGTTCTAACAACTAAAATGAGTTACATGTAGATATGAATGCATATTATCGTTTAGAATACAAAAGTAAGCATTTATTTAAATAAAACTACGGGCGTAACATGCCATCTCTACAAAATTCCCCGGTAGATGTTTAGTCTACTCACCGGAAATATGACGTATCTACTCAGGAATCGCCAATCCTTTTTCCTTTCCTTGCGGCTTCCGAAGTTCTCGTATTTAAATCTAACATCGAAAATTAACTTGTATAAGGAAACGGTTATTCCGACACGGCGAAAATACAAACACACGTTCTTACGTACTATTTATATTATATACGATTATTCCAAGCCATCCTATACCTAACCTTACTGGATTTTAACCCAAACCTGCATCGCAACAGAAAAAAGATCGCGATATGTTCTAACTGTGTCGTATTTTGGATTTTTAGATACCTTTTTCCGATATTAGTCTTCAGATTTTATATACAGTTAAACTGAATTGATTAAACAATACCAAATTAACCAAAATTCTGTACAATTACATACCCAACAAACCAAAACACCAACCCCATTCACAAACCTGGCGACGCCGGATTTTCCCTACGTATCGCCGGCCCAAATCCGGTCCCTATGGTTCGTGCTTCTATGGTTTGCTCTAAGTTCGACATACAACGTTTAGGTCCTATTTAGTTGAGTTAATTGTTATCCAAACAATAGCAGATTCAAACAGAATTTAGTTGTACCTAAAATACGATATTATAGACTTGTGATTTCATACTTAAATTAATTCCATAACTAAATCTCTACTGTGAGTAATGATTTTACCTAAAATAACTTGTTGGAATAACACTCCCAAGATGTACAAGCTCCTTGCCTAGCTTGATGATGAGAAATCCTTAGATTTAGCTCCTTCCTTCTTCTTTCTCTTGTTCTTCTTTGTTTTCTTCTAGTTTTGTTTTTCTTTCAGAAATTTTCAGATTTTAAATTAGGTAAATGATCTGAACATGAGTTATATATGACAAAAGAAAGGATAAGGTGAAGGAGGAGGTGTCACCAAGTAAGATGTGTGGTTTTCATGCAAGGAGGAGGTATGAGATGTGTGTTGTGCATGAGTGTAGGAGGTGTCAACACACTAACCCTTCCAATTTGATTTAATTTGAAATTAACTTCTGAACTAAAACACTTTCTACCCATTTTCCACTTACACCCTCACAAAACCAAATTTGCATAATTTCCCTAAACTTGTATAAAACCCTCTCACAACTTATGTTATTATATAACACCCTTATTATTAAAATGAAGTTAAAATTATCACTAAAACCCTTATAACTTATTTATGTTACATATAAAAATTTTAATTTAATTTATTTTACATACATCTTATGAAATTGTCTAATTTGGTTTTTAATAACTTTTTAATTTAACACCTTATTATTTAATTAATTAATTTTATTTATTTCTAAAATTTCAGAATGCTACAATGGTATTTTATTGAAATATTGGAATTGTTTTGTATTTGGATGGTAGTTTCATGTAATGGTGGTTCCTTTGATTTAGAAAACTTGGTATATTTGTATAATATATTTAAAATAGATTTTTTTAATAATACTCATATATATATTTATATATTTAATAAAAATAAATTTTATTTTTTTTTCTAGAAATCTCATTTTCTTAAAAATAGCATTAAAGATTCCATCGAGATCGAATGCTCCTTGCGGAGGTATGCATCTCGCTCTCCTTGCCCAAGGATGTGCGATAACCCACACTATCCCGATTGGGGTTCCCAAAAATTGGTTGTAGAGGCGTAATTGCAAGGAATTAATGAATACTCTTTTTAAAGATAACGGTTTTGTAATAGATTAGGGTATTTTATTGTAACTCGTAATATTCCCATAAATATTATCCAAAAGTAAATCATGCTATGTCCAATATGAGTATTGTGATGAGGTAGGTCCTTACCTCGTGAGTTTTCTAAAGGTAATACAAGTATTATGTTGATTTGTGTCGAAAATAAAGTATATGGTATTTTACCGTAAAAATACGATAAAAGTTGCATAAAATATTCTTTTGAGATGAAACTTGTTTTAATGTGTTTGTTAATATTTGTTAAACATTATATCAGAGTATAGTATTTTATTGATTAAGAAAAATACAATTTTTTAAAGGAAAACCGAATCGGAAGTCGGATTAACTCCGCTTCCGTCGGGTTTTAGAAATGAAACTTTTTAAGATAGTAGAAGAGAGGGAGAGAGGGGACTTACAGGCTAGAGAACAAAAGAAGAGAGAGGGGAAACTAAGAAAGGTGTCGGGGCGTCCATTCGTCGCTGGAATCTCCTCGGAACTTTGCCCTTTGCTAACTCCACTTGCACACTATAAGGACTTGAGAATTTTTGAAAGATTTTGTAGGGAAATTCTGAATGAGGAGGGGTGAAATGGAGTGTGGTATTTATAGCGAAATTAGGGTTTAGTGTATTGAATTGGAGAATTAAAAATTTGCATTTAAAAGGATTAAAGGAGTGATTTTAATCCCTCTCCTAATGTGCAAAAAAATCAAACAATATGGGGAAGTGGGGTAGGCCAAACGGTGCCAAGAGCAAAAATTTGGAACATTCCCGAGGGGAGGGACCGGTGGTACCGGTTTTTAAGCAAATCTCGCCGGTTGAATTGGTGGGGTCAGGGCTGGGATTCTCGCCATGTGTCTCCGTCGTCTCATATACCCTCGTGCACGTGTTTGTTTATTCTGTGTCTCTTCATTTTATGGGTAGTGCACGTCTAAACCTTTGGGCTTCTAAAATATTAAAAGTAAATTTAATAAAAAAAATGTGGCTGGAGAGATTCGATCACATGGGCTACGTCACAACAGTGCAAGGCTTTACCAATGAGCCACAAGTGCTTTCTTGTTGTTCAAAAGCAAAACAAATTAATAACTTGTGCTCAGGCTTAGGTACTCCTTCTGTATTTTTGAAAAAAATTCATACAGAAAGTTAGGATTGTTACAACTTTCCTTTTGACAGATGCTTGAGTAGCCGTTACATATAGGTAGTGTCACCGACGTGCTTGTAGTTAAACCTACTGCCAGCGTATTGTCAAATCTTTATGTTGGATATATGTATGTCCTAGAGGCCATTATATGATAGTGTATGTACCGGTATGTGTGTGTGTGTGTATTCAAGGGTCATTCTTACTCGACATGATAGTATGCTATTTGGTTGTACTTTATCTTGACATGTTCATTTGATCATGGTTTCACTCATTTGGTACATGTTGATAAATCCCTTAGGATATTTGCTTAACTACTGAGATTATGATGTGGATCATACTAGTGGGACATATGTAGTTTATGAGCATATCCTTAAAATGTTCTTAGTCGTGGGTGTATCAAGACTGGGCATCAATATTACCAGAGTAGACTAGCGTATACGTTACTTGTCCCATATGATGGGCGATGGATGATCCCATATCTATTGGTGTGGTGACACCAAAGACCGTATACGGGTGCTCAGTAAGACTGGGTACACTGAACGGACTTGCCGAGAACTCCTATGTGGTATTATATCTATCGTCGGATAGCAGTTCTTAGGTGACACTGGTACAGGTTAGTCTGTAGACCCGAGATCGTCATAGAGTCTTGCGTGCCTCCCACTGTACTTTGATCTCCACCCTACCACGGCTCTACTGAGTCGTGAAAATAGGTGGATTTTGGGTACTGTCCCGAGGCACATGGAGGCAATGAGCGATAGGAGGGGTTTTGTCTCTCCCGATATTGGAGGTTGTTGTTGTGCTATGTATGATTGGCTATAATAGGAAGTCTCTGGCCAGGGCTGCTGAGATTTATTGATAAATGTTATCAGTAGTTTCTCGATCTGTTATGAGCCATATACCGGCATAACTTATTGGGTTAATAGGGTCGACGATACCACCCTTAGACTTGATTGGAAACACATTTGTTGAAGAGACCGGGCTGTACGGTAAGTTTTTCCAGTTGGCACGACGGGAGTTTTAGCAGGTTCGCTTGTGTTTCTTCTGATCGCTCAATACCTGGGAGCCGTTACGTATAGCTTATGCCACTGACGGTTCGTGGGCATATGATATGATCACTGCCTACTGCTAGCGTATTGACAAGTCTTAGAGTCCCACAAAGGGGTCTCTTAGCTCAGGCGAAACGATGTGGGGGTGCATATGGGATATATGCGGGAGCTCGATTAAATGCGTGTATTAGATACCGTATTTTAATCGGGCGTTTACTATTGGACGGGTCATATGTGATATGACCGGGTTATTAAATCAAGTGTTGATTTAATATTAAGTCCATTAGCTCATTTATTAGAACCAATTTCTTTATGATGCATGCATGAGTGTATGTATATGTTGATATGGATGCACACATGCAAGCATACATGTGTCATGATTGATGATACATTGGTTTTGGCAATGCAAGACTTACATGGTAACATATTTATATATATTTTTTATTTGAGAAAAGCAAAATGGCAATAAAATCATGGTTGACAATTCAACCCTCTTCTCTTGTTGACCAAAGTCAATACCATGGTTTCATTGCTCATGGTTTTATAGCCCATGGTTTTGCTTAACCTCAGGTCACAAAATATCTAGATATTTTGTAATCATAGTTTAGCATGGCATTACTCTCATTCACTTAGGATTATGTTATTATTATTCACTTGAGTCAAGTTTAGCCATCTCCTTCTTCCTCTCTCTCCTTCAAGCTCTCTAGTGTTTCAAAAGTGAGAGAAGAAAATAAGAAGAAAAGGTTTTTAAGTGAAATCTAAACCCGCATCACCAATCTATACTAGTCTATCCCATTAGTGTAGGTTGTTTGCTCCACTTCTTCATACATCAAGTGAAGCTAGGAGTTTGAGCAAAGGGAATTCATGGTTGATTATCGTGGATTTGGAAGGATTCAAGCGAACCGGTTCAAACCCTACTCGATCCAAGGAGTCACAAGAGGAGCTCTACAAAGGTTGTATTTCTCCCCACTTAGTATTAGACACTACTTAGTATGAGATACTATATATTGTTACTCTATTTTTCTAGTTCGATTCATAGTTGGTATTGTTTAGCACCTCCTAAAATTTTAATATGGCATGTGTGATGCAACCCAAAACATAGGATGGTGCTAGAGAATCCCTACAGTGTTATCAGAGCCAAGCTAGAAACTTAGACGATATTAGATTAATTATGAAACCGAAACAACTCCGAAATAAAAAATTTCTGGAACCCTGAATAATGCTCTCTGTTGATTTTTAAACGGGCTCAAAAAAAATTTTTAGCAACTGCAGCAGCTTACATATGATGCACTGAGAACACCGGAGAAAAACGAGGGGATTCGACCGGTTTTGAACTGGCCACCAAGCCCAAAAATCCGGCCGGTCGGCCCCCTGCCTTTGAATCGTCTCGTTTTCCCCAGGTACTCTGGTCTGTTGGTTTTGGGGTTTCATGTGTTGTTTGTTTAGCCCAAAATTTCATATGATGTTAATTTTGCTTAGGGGCTAATTCGGAGAATTTCGTAGTCGTAATTTTAACATTGTTTTTGATAACTTGGAAGGCGTTAAACAGTTCGAACGAACATCACACACCACCTTATTACCCTCGCTGGAAATTTTCCAAGTGTTGGAATTTTCCAAGTTAAATATATTTGAATGTTCATGCAAGTAATTCTATGGACCCTCTAGAGGAACATAACCCTAACTCGATTCTATGACCATGGAACCGTGGCTAAACCTTAGGGTTTTTCGTAGTCCTGTGGTGCCATAGGTGAGGCAAGAGTTAACCCTTCTACGGTTGGTCCATAGGCACTGTGGCACGTTTTTGGGTATTTTAGTTTTGCTCAAGTGTTGAGCTCTCGGGGCAATTTGTGGGTATTAGTTGACTCGATCGAAACGTTTAACATTGTCTAGATATTTATGAATGTGATATAATAATTGGAATCTACACTAATTAGTTTTGTGAAAAGTAATTAGTTACGTGTAAATCTAATATTTTAGCCTCGGGAGAATCGGGAATCTTGTTGTAACGCTTTGAATTTTCATTTAGGTAGTTTTTCGATAATTGGTAAAATAAACATTATTTTCCGTAAAATGTCAAAATAATTATTTTTCAATATAGACCTAATTATACAAAATTTAGATAAGAAATTGCTAGAAATTGGTTAATAAATTGCCACTTAAAAATTTCTAGTCATTTAAATTTTTTTCCTTAATTAATTATTTTTAATATTATTTTAAGCTTTTAAATATACATTAAATTAGTGATAAATACAAATTTAAATGGGTAAATTATATACTTAGGAACCATTATAAACTAAAATCTAGTGTTAACAAAAATTTTATCAAGACTTTTCTAGATTGGTTGTTCTATGGTTTAAAAATGGTTTTTTTTGTAAAGTTGATGTGATAAGCATTAATTACACTTGAGGGGTTCTTTTCTCATGGAAATTTCTACACATTTCCCTCACTCTCACCACTTTTCCCCCATGGCCGAGAGCCATCCTGCTGCAGCCCAAAATTTTTCCCATTTCTTTTGCTTCTAATTTCATTCAAAAATCCACAAATTCTTCACAAAACTCAAAACAAATCCCTATTCTACCTCTTCTCAAACCCAAATTAGTTTAAGACATGGAGAAAAGAGGCATCTTTGGAGGATAGAGTAAGCTAGGGTTCAAACTTGTGAGGTAAAATTTCTAATCAAATGGTTAATTGGTAGTTTAAATATGATAATTTAGAATTTTAAAGTGCTAATTTCAAAGTAATTGCTTGTTTTTTTGAAATTCAAGAAAAAAGGGTTGATTTGGGATTAGGGTTTGAAGTATTTCTAATAGGTTAAATTAGGTATAGTGGTTATCTAGTGGGTTAGTTTGGATAATTATGCTAGATTGTGATCGCTATATCGTTAATCCGCAATGTTTGCATCGAAATTGAAATGTTAGTGCTTACTAGGTTTTTCATAAAATTAGGAGGTGATTTAATTGCGATATCTTGACGATACTATTAGCATCTCCTACGACTTTTAGGGTGTGCGAATGCGGAATTTGGTTTAATCGAGTTTTAGTTTTAACGGTTGCTCCGAAACGACGATTTTAGTTAAGCTTTTAGTGGTTTTTGTGTGTGTTCCGCGCACCTAGTGCACGTTGCGCCTAACTTGTGGACGTTGATCTTTTCATATTGTGACATGCGTTGTTTCATGATGTATAATCTTATGTTATGTCTTATGCAATTTTAGGATCAGTTGCGGAAACATCGGACGCGGCGCGGAAAGGCAAAGCGGTGGTTGGATCAGATTAGCGAGGCGTCCGGGTGAGTAGATGTATACATCTATGGGGAAATCGTCTGGATGACGCGAGGTGCCCCATACTTAGGATCACTTTATTACTTGCAAATTATATACATAGTTAGTTAGTTAACCATCTCATTCATATGCATATCCTTCTAGTTATTTGTCTGCTGGCATTGCATGATTATCTATATACCTATATGTGATATCACCTCTTAGGACATTAACACCATTACCATTGGCTGATGTTGCACGTGCACTATTCATATGACACACACGCATTTGGTAATTGCCATTCCATGAGCATTGTAGAACCTGCTTAGTTCAATATTAAACACTTGCATCATACATGATACATTGAATTGCATAGCATGTATATACCTCACTTCATCATCATACTTATATAGATTCCTAGCCACAAATCGCATTGCATACCTTTGATATCATAAGCATTTATCATATACAATATGTTGGGTATTATGATTTTCTTGAGAATTTTAGTATTGATGAGATTTCTGGATTTTGGGTAAAACCGGAAGAATTTAACAAAACTTTATTATCATCATTTTTAAAATAAAGTTGCGGTCTTCACGTGATGTATGTGTTGTCCACCATGAGTTTTCATGTTTTCTGTTGGATTTCGAGACCCAATTCGTGGAGTGGATGAACCGTCTCGGGTACATGGTGGGCCCGGTATGGTATCCCAGGGCAATAAAATCGAGTTGTAGACGATGAGCCTGGTAGGGGAAGGCTACCTACCTGTGATGTCTGGCGCGGCGGATATCCGGAGGATACCGACTGTTGTCATGAGATTGATGATATGGTCCGCTCCATACTAACGGAGCAAGAGGTATCGAGACATTGATATAGTGAGACAATGAGACAGATATATTTCCATATTTGGTGTCGATGCTTGACACGGTTTTTGGATGATTTCATTGATGGTACCTTTGGCTATTGTACATATATTTTTTTTCTAAGTTAAGAATGTAGAGATCATCAGATTTAAACACTTAAAGATTGATTATTGATTTTGCATTCATGTGCATGCATACTAGTGGCATTACATCATATCTAGACATACATGTTGTGACGCATTTGCGTGCATTCTTATGATAGCCTTATTAGATGTTATTTTCCATTCACGAGCTGGCAACTCACCCCCTTTGTGCCACGGTTTCTTGCAGGTCGGACCCGTCAGCCTCGTTGCGGCGGGCGTATCTTTTCATTGGCTTCTTTTGCTCAGACTCGCGACATTGCTCGTAGGTAGGTTGCGAGGACACTTTGTCTCTTTTTGTACTATCATTGTATCTAGTATTCTCCATCTACCACTTCTTATTTGTATCTGCGACCTAGTGATGGGACTGAGAGATTTGTGTATATGTGGATTCTCTGGGGTCGAGCTCACTTGAGCGGACATTGTGTTTTCTTATTTTTGTGCTTCCTTATGCTTATTTGTTTGATATTGCATATATATTGCGTGTGGTTGTGATCCACCTTGGGCGAAGAGCTAGCTCCCGCTTGGGGATGCCATTATTTCATTATAGGTTTATATATCTTGTTGTACCCATTTTGGGGGCTAGTATTTACAAAGGAGACTCTGCCGAAATTTTCGGAAAATTTTGATGTTTTTTAAATGGGATTAATATAACTTAATTGGTTTAAAATCGTTTTCATAAAAGGTTTTCCTTCACTCTTATTGTTTATGGTTTAGATTTTCTGGGCTTTGGCTGACTTAGGTTACGTTACGCCTTGAGACGTCTCGTAATCTAAGTGCCAGTGACGTTCCATAATTTCGGGTCGTGACAAAGTTGGTATCAGAGCGTAGGTTTTACCTTTCTGAGGGTAGGACGACCCTTGGTAGATGGAGTAGGTGACTTAAGCAGAGTGGCATAGTGTGGGTATGTTCCGCGGCATACTTACGATATGGTACTCCGCCTAAGTGACCTTAGGAAATAATTGCTTGTATTTCCTCCTTAATTCCATGCATTCCTTGATTCAATTGCAATGTTCTTATCACTTCTGTTTCTTATTCCAGCTTCGATGCCGCCAAAGACTACGAGAGCTCAGCGGGCTGCCGCTAGGGATGAGCTTCGAGCGGGCTCGTCTGAGGCGAGGATCGAGCGGGGTGATATGCCTACCCCTCAGGGTCAGATTGATCCACCTTCTCCCGACCGTATTGCCAGATTAGAGGCCGGTATGCAGGAGTTGCGACAGATGATGGGATCTTTAGTTGAGTCTAGTCGGGCACAGAGATCCGAGGACGTTCCTTCCACCGCACAGACCACGATTGTACCTGCTGCCCAGACGGTTACTCCTGCTACTACTGCGACTATCCCCGTTTCACTACAGGTGTTTATGAGGCTGAGACCTCCAGCTTTTACCGGCACGGATGCGACAGAGGACCCGCAGGCATTTCTTGATAGGATGGCTAGGATTTGCCGTTCGTTGAGGTGTTTTGATGATAGATGGGTAGAGTTCACGAGTTTTCGTCTGGAGGGCCTTGCTCAGACATGGTACGATTCAGTAGAGAGAGTCCGAGCTGCAGGTCTACCTCCTATGACTTGGGATGAGTTTATAGCTGCATTTCTTGCCCGTTTTCTTCCGGCAAGTGTCCGAGATGCTCAAGCCCGTAGTTTTGAGTATTTGCGCAAGACCCCTGCGATGACAGTGTCCGAGTATGATATAAAGTTTACTCAGTTGTCCCGATATGCTCCGTACCTAGTAGACACTGAAGAGAAGCGGATAAAGAGGTTTGTGCAATGACTCGACACACAGTTATTCCTTGCCATTGGTACCCAGCACTTTGACACATACGCAGCCGCGATGGATGCAGCCTTACTTTTGGAGGAGCGCATTTATGAGACTCCGGTCATTTCTGGGCCGAAGAGGATTCGTACTGATACGCCAGCCCAGCGGCAGATGGGTAGACACCGTGATAGATTCTTTCCGGGAGATGGTGGCGGCAGAGGATTGAGACGGGGTTAGTTATTTAGTTCATATCCGTAGACCCAGCAATCGTCGCCAGGATGTTTTCGGTGCGGGAGTCAGTACCATCGTGTTAGATGTAAGTCCGCGGCGGCGCCCCGGCCGTCGATCCGACGCCAGAAACGCAGAAACAAAAACTTTGCAAACTAGCAAACCGGCACCACCGCGCACTTTGTCCCGGATCGGGCCATTAACCTAGCTACTAGCAAACTAGAATACGGGTAGAGAAGTATACCAAGCGATCCGTGTCCTTCGGTCTTCGTCTCCACTCCGATCTCCCGCGGAATAACCGTCCGTCACCACCTCGTCCGAAAGGGGACCACGTAGCCGGATTCTTTTACGGGCTCCCACCTCTAGACCGAGGCAACTCGGGCGCGAAGTTGGCTAGCCGACGCGTCCAAGATTTGCTGTAGGAAAGTGTAGAAACCATGTCTCTTTGGGGTATATGAAGTTGCCATGGATTGTGGAGAAATCAACCTTTTGGAGAGGTGAGGAATTTGTAGCAAGCTAGAAAAATGTCATGAAGGAAAAATGCCACACCAAAAATCTCTCTCTTCTCCCCCCTCAAAAGTGGCCGGCCCTATTTCCTCATGGTGGAGGAAAAAGAATGGAATAATGCAAGTGGGATATGAGTGTAGATAATGATAAAAAATTCACCTCCATTTCAAATCCAAAGCCAAATCAATAACCATCCAGTAAATGCAAAGGAAGTGACTAAAAAAGGATCTCATGATGATAGAAGCCATAATCACAATAAACCCCTCCACAAAATGTTATTTTCAAACTGCAAATAACACCCTCCAACGATAAAGTCCGGCCGTGAAGGAACAAGGGAAAACCGGCGGGAACGGAATGCAAACTGGCAACTTCAGAAAACTGATCCCGTAATAAATTACAGGAAAACCCCGCTACTGCATATACATGCCAGCATTTGTATTCCCACTGAACACAAATGCAAAGAGACAAAACCACACTGTCTAATACTAGGATCCGGCTTAAACCAAAGCCGGCTAGTAAAATCCGTCTGATCACGATCCGTGCAATACCGCACGTATGTGATCGAACCCTGCCATATCTCCATACGGTCTCTACAGCGTTTCGCCCGAAACCTGAGTAACTGTGTGTGGTGGACTCTAAAGACTCCTCAATACTATGGCTGTGGATTTAACCACTAGCACGTCAGAGGTATTAGCCATACTTGACGGGCCACCAGCTATTGACCAGAAGGGACGTCGATGAGCGAACTCATCCTGACACCCTACTGAGCCTGTCAGTGACAATATCCGTACAGTCCGGTCCGTTCGTCTATGAGCATTGTATGGCGGGCCTAGGGGGTTGGTAAAAGTCAGACCCCCAAAAGCGGTACAAGTCGTGTCGGAGTGTAGCCCAGAACACCCTGAGATACTACTGGAATACCTACCAGTAAATCTCCTGTCTTGGCCAAGGACTTTTCATGTACTGGCTCTCCTAGACACAGCGCGACCTCACCCCCAATACCGGGAGAGACGAACCCCTGCAGATCCGCTCACTGTCTCCATGTGGCTCGGGACTGTACCCAACTAAAACCTGTTTGCACGACTCCTTTGAGCCGTGGTATGGTAGTAATCAAAGCACAGTGGGAACTCACACGAGACAAATGACGATCTCAGGTCGATGAACTAACCTGTACACATGTCACCAGGGAACTGCTATCTGACGTCAGGTATAATACCAACTAGCAGGTTCCCGGCGAGTCCTGTCCGGTGTACTCATAAACCAATGAGCACCTGTATACATCTTAGGTGAACCAACTAACACCAGTGGCTTGTGAGACCGGCCACCGCCCCTCGTCGGGGTCTCGACTGTATACACTAGTCTACTCTGGAGAATCGATGCCCTGTCTCGAAACTCCCACGACTAGGGACCTTTTAAGGATTTGCTTATAGACCCCAGCTCCCACGTATATGATCGCCCTCATACTGCTGGTAGTCAAGCAAGAATCCTAGGGGCTCTATCAACGTGTAATGCGACTAGTAAGGTCACCTAAAGCAGTACACGATGATGAAGATAAACCAGATAGCATACTATCATCTTGAGTAAGACTGTCCTACTGGGACAGGTCCTCCCTCAATCATTGCAATCATGTGCCTGTGATCCAATAATTGACTCTGAGGGCACTATCTCCAACAATCTCCCACTTGCACTCAAGGCTAATTATTGCGATGTCGCATACTCACAGCCCGTGTGATACCGAACGCCCAACTCCTCTACTAGTCAGTCTCACAAAGCTCGTTTGCGAAACTATTGCGTTCGAGGAATAGACTCAGTGAGTGGATCCGCTCTGGTGTTTCTTTCTATGTCTCTCTCTATCTCAAGTTCGTGGAGAAAGCCATCTCCCGAAATGAGCAATACCTGTCTTAGAATGTGTCTGGATATCTGATGGGACCTAGCTCATAAATGAACTCCAAATCCAAACTTCTTAGACTGTATCGTCAACTGAACTTAATCAGTATCCTACGCCATGCCTTCCCTCAGTATCCACCTGGACCACCTGTTCAAAATACTGCCCCTCGTCAGAGGGAAAACTATAACTCTGACAGCCAATCTGCCATCCAGGTCACCTTGGAAGCCTGGAATGATAACTGTCTCCCGAAGGAGAATGCTGTTATCATATCCCTAGAACATCAACTTATGTTCTAAAACTGCTTCCGACTGTTTCTCCAGGATTGGATCAATATCAACTTATTGCACCTACTGCAAAAACAACATCTGGTGTAGTACTTGACATCTCATGATTAACTCAATTGCCTAAGCAAGTGATCTGCCAATCATGCACATCCCACTCTCCTTTAGTCTGCAAGACACCTTTAGAGAGGGTGACTCCATCACCTGCAGGTTTACTACCTTGGCAGGAGTCGTCCATTCTAAATACTCTTAGAATGCTGTCTAAGTACCCTGATTGGGAAGCCACCAAAATCTAGATCTAAAACCATAGATCTAGTAACCAGAATGTTCGATATAAGATCCAATTCCTATGTGGAGAAACTACTGTGTGACAACCAAAGTATAACCGATCGTAGTATAGGAATATTACTTCCTACTCCGTGTATGTCATCAAATACCAGGACATCACACCCTACTACCTTCTTAACAGATCCATCCCCTATTCTGATAAAGTCAAACCTATGACTGTCACATCAGAAATAGATGATCTATCTCCGCTATATCTGCTTTAGTCTATAAATAGACATAAGCCACTTGTCCACCATGCTTCTGCTGCTCCCACTGACCACGACAACCCTCTGGTAGAGTCATATAGACGTACACTTCTAAAGCCAGTTTAGAACGATGCTATACTCATCCTCATGCCGGGTCTCACAGTCTGGAACAACAGTAATAGCAAGTCTGGGTAAACAAGAACCTCCCTGCCACCGTCCTTGAGCATACCGAAGTACCTCTCGGGTGCCTGAGGTTACCCACTTTATCTGCGGAGTGGCCAATGGAATGTCAAACCAGATTGAATCTTTAGGTTCTTATCAAATCTTCAGTAATCGTTTGCGGTTCTGGAATCACTTCCAGTTCTACCATACTTCCACTACTGTTTTCTGAAAAAATCCATTTTTGTTAAAACTGTGGCGAGTTAAGAACAATATCATTATTTATCTTCCAGATGGTAGAAAGTCAACCCTTGTCATAGCCCGGGTCAACCCACAAACAGCCATTACAGAAATGTGCCTTGAGTTATCCAGAGTCTGGTTTTAAGCATAAGCCGGACAACTCCCTGTACCTTAACAATGTCAAGATATGAACTGTTCTATATCCAATACAGAAACAGAGGCACTGATTTAATTTAACCAGATTCAAATCATGCAGCTGTCTCCAGTGCATGTCAACTAAATGGAAGGAGGCCGATCAGCGTTACTCAACTTAGGAATGCTTCCAATTATGAGTAACCTGAAAGAGAAGCAAGTTCTCTTAACCATTACTATCAACTGAATACCATATACAAGTATCTATATCTTCGATCACCTTGAAGAATCCCGATACTTGCAATACCTGGTTCTCTACTTTAATCTTATACTTATAACTTCTCAAAACTTGGACCCTGCGTTTCTACGAAACACCTGTCTAAAAACTAGAGAAGTCACAAGTAAACAGAATATAGTACGAGAACCTACCCCTTTGTCCTAATGGACACTGGACAACATACAATACTCTGTATAAGTCCTTTGAGTCAAATGACTCATTCACTGTATGTCGTAGGTTGAAAACTGTACTTATGGTTAAGAAGAATTACACCGCTGTTCAATGCTCCTTACCTAACCATCCACTGGTATAGGTAAATGTCATAGACATAATTTCAAAAAGGTATATCTCACTCTATAAAAATAGACGTACAGATATATCAATTTGAAATTGGTGCATAACAACGGATATTCAAAACCAAATATTTGCCGTCCGACAAACAACCCAGGCGACTTCCTCAAATATCACCAATTACAACGAATTTCGATATAATGAGGATGATCACCTAATTCCCAATAACTTACTCCCACTGATCATCTGTAAAACCATACAGATGTGAGAATCATACCTGGTAAATACATATCCTGGAGCAAGTGTCTAATTGGGAAATTAGTTTTCCTTTAACAGTACACAGTGAAACTGAAACATTGAAATGTTCCGTAGGGGTATCCTGGTATTCCTAGTAATCCCTCTTCCATTATCCAGATTCATAACTGTAACCGTATATTTCTTTACCATCTCTCCAAATTCCTTTATATGTCTTTAGTCATTACCTTCTGTACACCCTCTTAGGCCAAATGGTTATCTTCCTTCTCTACCTTTCGGCACCAGCCTATGGTTTGGAAGAAGACTATCCAATAAGCATAATGGGTGTACTGTCCTAATCCTAGGAGCACTCGCAATGCGAGAGAAGGTGAAGATAAAAGACAACCGAATAAACCTTATTCCTATTTCTCCTGAACCAGGATCCATCATTATCCAGGTTAATTTGAACCCACCCGTACATACCCTTGATGAAGGCCAAAATAGTATATGACTGTCCCAAACCAACACATCTATCTATGCAACAGATAAATATCCGGCAGCTACCAATCACTATGCCTTGGCCTGAGGTCAAAATACATAGCTTGAATACTACCGAATATTTAACTGAAATGATGGAGGGCTACGAATGGTTTCTGGCGAAAACCTTTAACGTAATGAACTTGATATCGCTGAAGGAACCAGATAGCTTTTAAAAATATAGTAACGAAAACCTTTGCTAAAGAGGTCACTCCCGGTGAAGGGATCTCGGCTCTTTCCCCGTAGAATGAGGTGCAGGATATTCCAACTGAATACCACGATGCAAAGCAAAAGTAAACGACTATAGTGAAGTTATTGCCCTGACGCAAACTTCTGTCCAAGGGGTCACTCCTGGTGAAGGGATCTCGGCCCTTGCCTCGTCGACTGAGGAGCAGGATATTCCAATTGAATACCACTGTGCAAAACAAAAGAGAACGCCCTTGCAATAACAGCTTTTTGAAAAATGTTCCAACAACATCAGAATAGGTTTGTTTATCTTGCATTGATCCGAATCAACGCAGCCCCATCAATTAATCACATCACAAAAGAACGAAAATAATGATGTACGTATATGCCATCCGCATTCGCCACTGGGTCTCGTCATCACCCGTTAGGTTACTTAACTAACGACAGAGCGGGGACTGGACTAGCGCGGATGCAAAACATATACAACATCTACTAGTATATATATAATATATAATTTTCGCTCAAGGCGTGATAAAATGCAACATCACAGAAATGTACAGCATCACAGAACAATACAGATATCTGGGATCCCCGGGTTTCATAGAGCCGCTACTGAAACCCGACGTTCCCCTGGTCTTATGGATAGCCTGTGCAATGAAAACCTAGACCCCTACAGGCGCGGCAATTTACCCGCCAAAACCTGAAGCGAGGCAGCCCCCTTCAGCAACGTGAATGGACCACCCAGCACTTCACGGAATCCGGTAACTTGGGCACCCCTCCTTGGGTCAACCTGTACCCCCTACGAGTGCGGCGAATAGCCCGCCAATTCTAGAGTGAATCCCCCTCCGTCTCAAAACCATGAGATGCGGGCTCGTTGCCCTCTAGAACCCGGCTATCCGTGCACCCCTCCTTGGGGTAATCCTAGTACAGAAAGTAAAATATACATACAACGGGTACATCGACCTCGACCCGGTCGTGCCCCAAAAGAATAATACAAACAGGCAGTGACGGCAGTCCACATGTCGGACGCTCGTCCCGCAATATCAAATGTACATAATACAACAAAACTGTACTAATACTGCAACCGGGCTATCCCCCACGACCGATCCGCAACATCACAACACAACATAGAACATCAACGTGAATGTCACGTTCGTAAATCCGTCTAAAAGGGCTATAGCAGATAGACTGGATTTACCGATCAAACGACTTTCACGGTCGCAAATATAATGTAAATACTGTGAACTAATATGTTTAAAATATCCGATCGATCAAAAATTACCAAAGTGGGCCCCAAACACTACTGTAGCACTCACAGAAAATCTGGGCCCAAACAGATCATTCCAAAAACCCCATTTTGAACTCAGGAGATCTCTGCAAAAATTTGGTCAAATGAACAGTCAAAAGCGCGGCGGAATTGCGGCCCAAGCATGGGTTTGGTCACGGTTCCGCGGTGGAATAGTGAGTTCAGGCGACCAACTTTTTACAGAATGCTTAGAATTCCCTGCACATTATTCTGAAACAACCTGAAAAATTTTTAGACTCCAAAAAAATTTCGACAGAAACTGTGCAACTTGAAATCGGGTTTTCAGGATTTTTGTTCGATCGAGTTCTAAACATACTAGAGCAAGCTAGGCATGGTTAATGGCATGGCTCTCAAACCAATGTAAGTCCGCGGCGGTGTCCTGGCCGTCGATCCGACGCCGGAAACGCGGAAACAAAAACTTTGCAAACTAGCAAACCGGCACCACCGCGCACTTTGTCCAGGATCGGG
This sequence comes from Agapanthus africanus, assembly GCA_030015575.1. Taxonomy (NCBI): domain Eukaryota; kingdom Viridiplantae; phylum Streptophyta; class Magnoliopsida; order Asparagales; family Amaryllidaceae; genus Agapanthus; species Agapanthus africanus. The sequence continues at coordinate 483,538,491 of JASDDO010000024.1, forward strand.
CCATTAACCTAGCTACTAGCAAACTAGAATACGGGTAGAGAAGTATACCAAGCGATCTGTGTCCTTCGGTCTTCGTCTCCACTCCGATCTCCCGCGGAATCTCCGTCCGTCACCTCCTCGTCGGAAAGGGGACCACGTAGCCGGATTCTTTTACGGGCTCCCACCTCTAGACCGAGGCAACTCGGGCGCAAAGTTGGCTAGCCGACGCGTCCAAGATTTGCTGTAGGCAAGTGTAGAAATCATGTCTCTTTGGGGTATATGAAGTTGCCATGGATTGTGGAGAAATCAACCTTTTGGAGAGGTGAGGAAGTTGTAGCAAGCTAGAAAAATGTCATGAAGGAAAAATGCCACACCAAAAATCTCTCTTCTCCCCCCTCAAAAGTGGCCTGCCCTATTTCCTCATGGTGGAGGAAAAAGAATGGAATAATGCAAGTGAGATATGAGTCTAGATAATGATCAAAAATTCACCTCCATTTCAAATTCAAAGCCAAATCAATAACCATCCAATAAATGCAAAGGAAGTGACTAGAAAAGGATCTCATGATGATAGAAGCCACAATCACAATAAACCCCTCCACAAAATGTTATTTGCAAACTGCAAATAACACCCTCCAACTATAAAGTCTGGCCGTGAAGGAACAAAGGAAAACCGGCCGGAACGGAATGCAAACTGGCAACTTCAGAAAACTGATCCCGTAATAAATTACAGGAAAACCCCGCTACTGCATATACATGCCTGCATTTGTATTCCCACTGAACACAAATGCAAAGAGACAAAACTACACTGTCTAATACTAGGATCCGGCTTAAACCAAAGCCAGCTAGTAAAATCCGTCCGATCACAATCCGTGCAATACCGCACGTATGTGATCGAACCCTGCCATATCTCCATACGGACTCTACAGCGTTTCGCCCGAAACCTGAGTAACTATGTGTGGTGGACTCTAAAGACTCGTCAATACTATGGCTGTGGATTTAACCACCAGCACGTCAGAGGTATTAGCCATACGTGACGGGCCACCAGCTATTGACCAAAAGGGACGTCGATGAGCGAACTCATCCTGACACCCTACTAAGCCTGTCAGTGATAATATCCATACAGTCCGGTCCGTTCGTCTATGAGCATCGCATGGCGGGCCTACGGGGTTGGTAAAAGTCAGACCCCCAAAAGCGGTACAAGTCGTGTCGGAGTGTAGCCCAGAACACCCTGAGATACTACTGGAATACCTACCAGTAAATCTCCTGCCTTGGCCAAGGACTTTTCATGTACTGGCTCTCCTAGACACAGCGCGACCTCACCCCCAATACCGGGAGAGACGAACCCCTGCAGATCCGCTTACTGCCTCCATGTGGCTCGGGACTGTACCCAACTAAAACCTGTTTGCACGACTCCTTTGAGCCGTGGTAGGATAGTAATCAAAGCACAGTGGGAACTCACACGAGACAAATGACGATCTCAGGTCGATGAACTAACCTGTACACATGTCACCAGGGAACTGCTATCTGACGTCAGGTATAATACCAACCAGCGGGTTCCCGGCGAGTCTTGTCCGGTGTACTCATAACCCAATAAGCACCTGTATACATCTTAGGTGAACCAACTGAAACCAGTGGTTTGTGAGACGGGCCACCGCCCCTCGTCGGGGTCTCGACCGTATACACTAGTCTACTCTAGAGAATCGATGCCCTGTCTCGAAACTCCCACGACTAGGGACCTTTTAAGGATTTGCTTATAGACCCCAGCTCCCACATATATGATCGCCCTCATACTGCTGGTAGTCAAGCAAGAATCCTAGGGGCTCTATCAACGTGTAATAGCGACTCCTAAGGTCACCTAAAGCAGTACACGATGATGAAGATAAACCAGATAGCATACTATCATCTTGAGTAAGACTGTCCTACTGGGACAGGTCCTCCCTCAATCATTGCAATCACATGCATGTGATCCAATAATTGACTCTGAGGGCACTATCTCCAACATTAGAGACTATACCATGGGGCGCCAGGGCACGGCGACAGTGCCACTTGTGACCTTACCACCTTCACCACCTCCTCAGAAAGCTCTACTTCCTACCCCTGATGATGCTCCACGCCAGGTAGATGCTCCTAGAGGTCGTGGACATGGCGGTCCGGTTCAGAGAGGATGAGGCAACAGAGGCAGAGGTAGAGGACATCCAGCTATTAGTGGTGGACAGGCTCGAGTATTCGCTTTGACTCCTCACGATGCGCAGGCATCCAATGCCGTCGTAACATGTACTCTGCCAGTATATTCTTTTGTTGCACGGGTATTATTTGATCCAGGCTCCACACATTCTTATGTATCCACATACTTTGCACCGAGGTTGGGCCAAGCGTCTTCTTCGTTAGATCAGCTGCTTGTCATTATTACTCCTGTAGGCGAGTCGTTTGTTACTCGTTTTGTGTACCGATCATGTCCTGTTCGTATCGGGGAGAGGGATTCTTCAGTTGATTTGATTCTCCTCGATATGCTAGATTTCGACGTTCTTCTTGGTATCGACTAGCTAGCCAACTGTTATGCATCTATGGACTGCCGTGAGAAGGAAGTCAGATTCAGTTTTCCTGGTGAGCCGGTTCTTGTTATTCAGGGAGATCGTAGTGCTACCCTTCCCAGCTTGATTTCTTCTCTTCGCGCTGGTCAGCTCTTGCGGAAAGGGTGTCAGGGATTCTTAGCCTATGTTTTTGATACTAGCGCCACAGAGGTTCTTTTGGACCAGGTCCTTGTTGTGAGAGAGTTTCCTAATGTATTCCCTGACGAGCTGCCTTGTCTGCCGCCAGAGCGCGAGATTGAGTTCTGCATTGACTTGATCCCCGACACGGGGCCTATCTCTATACCGCCTTATAGGATGGGTCCGACGGAGCTTAGAGAGCTGAAGGATCAGTTACAGGACTTGCTGGACAAAGGGCTTATCCGACCGAGTGTGTCACCTTGGGGTGCTCCCGTCCTGTTTGTTAAGAAGAAGGACGGCAATATGCGCTTATGCATTGATTATCGTCAGCTGAACCGGGTTATTGTACGGAACAGATATCCCTTACCCCGCATTGACGACTTATTCGATCAGATCCAGGGTGCAGGGTATTTCTCGAAGGTTGATTTACGGTCAGGTTATCACCAATTGCGGGTTCGGAAGGAGGATATTCCGAAGACCGCTTTCCGTACACGATATGGTCATTATGAGTTCTTGGTGATGTCGTTCGGGCTCACCAATGCCCCGGCAGCATTTATGGACTTGATGAACCATGTATTCAGGCCGTATCTTGATCAGTTCATCATTGTGTTCATTGATGACATCTTGGTATATTCTCCGAGCCGGGAGGAGCATGAGCAGCACTTGCATATCACACTGTCGACTTTGAGGGAGCATCAGTTGTTCACCAAATTTTCCAAGTGCGCATTCTGGCTAGACAGTGTTGACTTCTTGGGTCATGTGGTGACGAGAGATGGTATTTGTGTGGGCCCGAAGAAGATCGAGGCAGTTCAGCGTTGGCCCAGACCGATATCAGTTACAGAGGTTCGCAGCTTTTTAGGTCTGGCCGGCTATTATCGACGTTTTGTCCAGGATTTCTCCCGTATTGCTGCACCGTTGACCGGATTGACCCGGAAGGGGGTTCCTTTTGATTGGACCGAGGCGTGTGAGGATAGCTTTCAGCAGTTGAAGACTCGTCTGACTACTGCACCAGTGTTATCATTGCCTTCAGGATCGGGCGGTTTCGTGGTATATTGTGATGCTTCTCAAGTAGGGCTGGGCTGTGTATTGATGCAGCACAATAGAGTTATCGCGTATGCTTCTCGGCAGTTGAGGAAACACGAGCAGAACTACCCCACTCATGATTCAGAGATGGCTGCAGTGGTGTTTGCACTCAAGATCTAGGGACATTACTTATACGGCGAGTCGTGCCAGATATTCACTGACCATAAGAGCTTGAAGTATATCTTTCAGCAGCGGGATCTAAATCTGAGACAGCGCCGTTGGATGGAGTTGGTAAAAGACTATGACTGCGAGATTCTATACCATCCGGGCAAGACGAATGTGGTGGCGGATGCTTTGAGTAGGAGGCCCGGAGGTAGCCTATCTTGTTTGAGCGCAGTACAGATGCAGTCGACGGCGGATTGGCAGGTTTTATATGACAGCAGAGTGCAGTTCGAGTTTACTCCTACAGGGGGACAGCTGGCCCATTTCAGAGCACGCCCACAGTTACTTGACCGTATCCGTGAGGCACAGTCCGACGATACCTGTATTTTAGAGATTATCGAGCAGATTCGGCAGGGCAGAGTTTCCGAGTTCGTGATTGATGATCAAGGGATACTTCGATTTGGGACTCGACTGTGCATACCAGATTCTGAGGGACTGAGGCGTGATATTCTTGAGGAGGCACATAGATCAGTGTACAGTGTGCATCCATGTTCCACTAAGATGTACCGTGATTTGAGAGAGGTTTACTGGTGGGACGGGATGAAGAAGGATGTTACAGACTTCGTATCAAGATGCCTGACATGTCAACAAGTCAAGGCTGAGCACCAGAGGCCAGCCGGTGAGTTACAGCCTTTGCCCATTCCTGAGTGGAAGTGGGAACAGGTCTCCATGGTCTTTATTGTGGGTCTACCCAGGACTCGTCAAGGGTATGACTCTATTTGGGTGATTGTGGATCGACTGACGAAAGCGGCTCACTTTCTGCCAGTGAAGACCACTTTTGGATTTGCTCAGTACGCCCAAGTTTATATTGATAAGATCGTGCGACTGCATGGCGTCCCGACTTGCATCGTGTCCGACCGGGGCACCCATTACTAGCCGATTATGGCAGAAACTTCAGGAGGCTTTGGGCATCCGCTTGAGTTTTAGCATAGCTTTTCATCCGCAGACTGACGGACAGTCAGAACGTACTATTCAGACTCTTAAGGACATGCTCAGAGCTTGTGTTTTAGATTTCGGTGGTAGCTGGGATCGTCATTTGCCCTTTATCGAGTTCTCCTACAATAATAGCTTCCAAGAGACAATTCAGATGGCACCTTTCGAGGCATTATATGGGAGGAGATGTCGATCACCTATATGTTGGACAGAGCTCAGGGAGAGCAGTATTTTGGGGCCGTAGATCGTACAGGAAACGACCGAAAAGATACAGCTGATTCGGGACAGGATGAGAGCAGCACAGAGTAGGAAGAAATCATATGCTGACAGGCGCCGTCGCCGACTCGAGTTCGCTGTTGGTGATCATGTTTTCCAGAGGGTCTCTCCGATGAAGGGCGTGATGAGATTTAGGCGGAAAGGAAAGCTTAGTCCTAGATATGTTGGTCCTTTCGAGATCCTAGAACGTGTCGGTTTGGTGGCTTATCGGTTGGCTCTTCTGCCCAGCTTCCCAGATGTTCACCCCGTGTTCCATGTTTCGATGCTCCGCAAGTACCTTCATGACCCTTCTCATGCGATTCAGCACCAGACGATCCAGCTGGAGCGCGATCTTTCATCCACCGAGCAGCCAGTGGTCATTTTGGATCGGCAGGTGAAGAAATTGAGGTCAAAGGTTATACCGTCCGTCAAGATTCTTTGGCGTGGCCCGAACAGCGAGGAGGTCACCTGGGAGACCGAGAACGAGATGAGGAAGAAATATCCCCATCTTTTTGAAGGTACACATAGTTAAATTTTAAATTCTGGGAACGAATTTCTTTAAGGGGGAAGATTGTAACACTTTGAATTTTCGTTTAGGCAGTTTTTCGATAATCGGTAAAATAAACAGTATTTTCCGTAAAATATCAAAATAATTATTTTTCAATATAGGCCTAATTATAGAAAATTTAGATAAGAAATTGCTAGAAATTGGTTATTTCTAGTCATTTAAATTTTTTTCCTTAATTAATTATTTTTAATATTATTTTAAGCTTTTAAATATACATTAAATTAGTGATAAATACAAATTAAATGGGTAAATTACATACTTAGGAACCATTATAAACTAAAATCTAGTGTTAACAAAAATTTTATCAAGACTTTCCTAGATTGGTTGTTCTATGGTTTAAAAAAAAATTAAAATGGGGTTTTTTTTGTAAAGTTGATGTGATAAGCATTAATTACACTTGAGGGGTTCTTTTCTCATGGCAATTTCTACACATTTCCCTCACTCTCCCCACTTTCGCACATGGCCAAGAGCCATCCTGATGCAGCCTAAAATTTTTCCCATTTCTTTTGCTTCTAAATTCATTCAAAAATCCACAAAAATCGACAAATTCTTCACAAAACTCAAAACAAATCCCTATTCTACCTCTTCTCAAACCCAAATTAGTTTAAGACATGGAGAAAGGAGGCATCTTTGGAGGCTAGAGCAAGCTAGGGTTCAAACTAGTGAGGTAAAATTTCTAATCAAATGGTTAATTGGTAGTTTAAATATGATAATTTTGAATTTTAAAGTGTTAATTTCATAGTAATTGCTTGTTATTTTGAAATTCAAGAAAAAGGGGTTGATTTGGGATTAGGGTTTGAAGCATTTCTAATAGGTTAAATTGGGTGTAGTGGTTATCTAGTGGGTTAGTTTGGATAATTATGCTAGATTGTGATCGCTATATCGTTAATCCGCGATTTTTGCATCGAAATTGAAATGTTAGTGCTTACTAGGTTTTTCATAAAATTAGGAGGTGATTTAATTGCGATATCATGACGATACTATTAGTATCTCCTACGACTTTTAGGGTGTGCGAGTGCGGAATTTGGTTTAATCGGGTTTTAGTTTTGACGGTTGCTCCGAAACGACGATTTTGTTGGATATAGTGCCCTCAGAGTCAATTATTGGATCACAGGCACGCGATTGCAATGATTGAGGGAGGACCTATGCCGGTAGGACAGTCTTACTCAAGATGATAGTATGCTATCTGGTTTATCTTTATTATCGTGTACTGCTTTAGGTGACCCTACAGGTCATTATTGCACGTTGATAGAGCCCCTAGGATTTTTGCTTGACTACCAGCAGTATGAGGGCGATCATGTACATGGGAGCTGGGGTCTATAAGCAAATCCTTAAAAGGTCCCTAGTCGTGGGAGTTTCGAGACAGGGCTTCGATTCTCCAGAGTAGACTAGTGTATACAGTCGAGACCCCGACGAGGGGCGGTGGCCGGTATCACAAGCCACTGGTGTCAGTTGGTTCACCTAAGACGTATACAGGTGCTCATTGGGTTATGAGTACACCGGACAGGACTCGTCGGGAACCTGCTAGTTGGTATTATACTTGATGTCAGATAGCAGTTCCCTGCTGACATGTGTACAGGTTAGTTCGTCGACCTGAGATCGTCATTTGTCTCGTGTGAGTTCCCACTGTGCTTTGATTACTACCCTACTACGCTCAAAGGAGACGTGCAAACAGGTTTTAGTTGGGTACAGTCCCGAGCCACATGGAGGCAGCGAGCGGATCTGCAGGGATTCGTCTCTCCCGGTATTGGGGGTGAGGTCGCGCTGTGTCTAGGAGAGCCAATACATGAAAAGTCCTTGGCCAGGGCAGGAGATTTACTGGTAGGTATTCCAGTAGTATCTCAGGGTGTTCTGGACTACTCTCCGACACGACTTGTACCGCTTTTGGGGGTCTGACTTTTACCAACCCCCTAGGCCCGCCATGCGATGCTTATAGATGAACGGACCGGACTGTACGGATATTGTCACTGACAGGCTCAGTAGGGTGTCAGGATGAGTTCGCTCATCGACGTCCCTTTTGGTCCATACCTCGTAGCCCATTACGTATAGGCTAATACCTCTGACGTGCTAGTGGTTAAATCCAAAACCAAAGTATTGAAGAGTCTTTAGAGTCCCCCACAGACCAGTTTCTCAAGTTTCGGGCGAAATTCTGTAGAGGCCGTATGGAGATATGGCAGGGTTCGATCAGATACACGCGGTATTGCACGGATCATGATCGGACGGATATTACTAGCGGGCTTTGGTTTAAGCCGGATCCTAGTTTTGTACAGTGTAGATTTTTTCTCTTTGCATTTGTATTCAGTGGAAATACAAATGCAAGTATGTATATACAGTCGCGGGGTATTCCTGTAATTTATTACGGGATCAGTTTTCTGAAGTTGCCAGTTTGCATTCCGTTCCGGCAGTTTTCCTTTTTTCCTTCACGGCCGGACTTTTCGATGGAGGGGGTTATTTGCAGTTGTGCAAATTACCATTTGTGGAGGGGGTCCTTTGCATATTGTAGCTTCATGATGGTTCTTTCATCATGAAATTCTTTTTTAGTCTCATTCCTTTGCATTAAATGAGATAGGAAAGAATGAGAGTTGATGTGAGGCTTGCTTTTGGGTGTGGTCACCTTTTCCTTTCCTATACTCACCTCCCTTCTTGGTTTTTATCTTTTCTCTCCACCATTCTATCTTGAGAGGGGGGCCGCCACATATTAGAGGAGAGAAGAGAGAGTTCATTTTGATGGTGGGAAATTATTCATCATACATTTTGACTTGCTATAAGATTTCTTACATCTCTCCAAAAATTCTTTTTGCCTCCACATTATCATGGCAACTTCAAAACCCCAAAGAGAAAATGGATTCTACACTATTCTATAGCAAATCTTGGGCACGTCAAATCGCCAACTTCGTGCCCGAGTTGCCTCAGTCCAGAGGTGGGAGCCCGTAAAAGAACCCGGCGATGTAGTGCCCGTTTCGACGAGGAGGCGACGACCGGAGATTCCGCAAGGAGATCGGAGTGGAGGTGAAGACCGAAGGACACGGATCTCTTAGTATAGCTTCTCTACTCTTCTTCTAGTTAGCTTGCGTTAGGTTAATGGCCCGATCCGGGATTTTTGTGCGCGGTGGTGCCGGTTTTCTAGTTTGAAAAGTTTATCGTTTCCGCATTCCGGCGTCCGATTGACGGCCGCGGCGCTGCCGTGCACTTACAGATTTTAGTGGTTTTTGTGTGTGTTTCGCACACCTAGTGCACGTTGTGCCTAACTTGTGGATGTTGATCTTTACATATTGTGACTTGCGTTATTTCTTGATGTGTAATCTTATGTTATGTGTTATGCAATTTTAAGATCGATTGCGGAAATATCGGACGCGGCGCGCAAAGGCAAAGCGGTGGTTGGATCAGATTAGCGAGGCATCCGGATGAGTAGATGCATACATTGTTGGGAAAATCGTCTGGATGGCGCGAGGCGCCCCATAGATAGGATCACTTTATTACTTGCAAAGTATATGCATAGTTAGTTAGTTAACCATCTCATTCATATGCATATCCTTCTAGTTATTCGTCTGCTGGCATTGCATGGTTATCTATATACTTATGTGTAATATCACCTCTTAAGACATTTACACCATTACCATTAGCTCATGCTGCACGCGTACTATTCATGTGACACACATGCCTTTGGTAATTACCATGCCACGAGCATTGCAGAACCTGCTTAGTTCAGTATTAAACACTTGCATCATACATGATATATTGAATTGCATAGCATGTATATACCTCACTTCATCATCATGCTTATATAAATTCCTAGCCACAAATCACATTTCATACCTTTGATATTATAAGCATTTATCATATACAATATGTTGGGTATTATGATTTTCTTGAGGATTTCAGTATTGATGAGATTTCTGAATTTTGGGGAAAACCGCAAGAATTTAACAAAACTTTATTATCATCATTTTTAAAATAAAGTTGCGGTTTTCTCGTGATGTATGTGTCGTCCACCATGAGTTTTCATGTTTTCTGTTGGATTTCGAGACCCGATTCGAGGAGTGGATGAACCGTCTTGGGTACATGGTGGGCCCGGTATGGTACCCTGGGGCAAGAAGATCGAGTTGTAAACGATGAGCCTGGCAGGGGAAGACTACCTACCAGTGATATCTGACGCGGCGGATATCCGGAGGATACCGACCGTTGTCGTGAGATTGATGATATGGGCCGATCCATACTGACGGTGCCCGAGGTATTGAGATATTGATATAGTGAGACATTGAGACAGATATATTTCCATATTTGGTGTCGATGCTTGACACGGTTTTCGGATGATTTCATTGATGGTACCTTAGCTATTGTACATATATTTTTTTTCTAAGTTAAGAATGTAGAGATCATCATATTTAAACACTTAAAGATTTATTATTGATTTTGCATTCATGTGCATGCATACTAGTGGCATTACATCATATCTAGACATACATGTTGTGACGCATTTGCGTGCATTCTTATGATAGCCTTATTAGATGTTATTTTCTATTCACGAGCTGGCAACTCACCCCCGTTGTGCCACGGTGTCTTGCAGGTCAGACCCGTCAGCCTCGTTGCGGCGGGTGTATCTTTTCATTGGCTTCTTTTGCTCAGACTCGCGACATTGCTCGTAGGTGGGTTGCGAGGACACTTTGTCTCTTTTTGTACTATCATTGTATCTAGTATTCTCCATCTACCACTTCTTATTTGTATATGCGACCTAGTGATGAGAATGAGAGATTTGTGTATATGTGGTTTCTCTGGAGTCGAGCTCACTTGAGCCGACATTGTGTTTTCTTATTTTTGTGCTTCCTTATGCTTATTTGCTTGATATTGCATATTTATTGTGTGTGGTTGTGATCCGCCTTGGGCGAAGAGCTAGCTTCCGCTTGGGGATGCCGTTATTTCATTACAGATTTATATATCTTGTTGTATCCATTTTGGGGGCTAGTATTTACAAAGGAGACTCTGCCGAAATTTTCGGAAAATTTTGATGTTTTTAAAAAGGGATTAATATAACTTAATTGGTTTAAAATCGTTTTCATAAAAGGTTTTCCTTCACTCTTATTGTTTATGGTTTAGATTTTCTGGGCTTTGGCTGACTTAGGTTACGTTACGCCTTGAGACGTCTCGTAATCTAAGTGCTAGTCACGTTCCGTACTTTCGGGTCGTGACACTTGTTGAATTACCCGACTTCTTTTGAAAAGCTATTTTCATAGTTGAGACCTAAATATAAGATTTGCATTGTTAGGCATGAAATCCTGAATAAGTGATATTCCGGATTTATGATGTCTAAAGGCAGTGTTGATTCAAATTGTTGTAGTTTTTTCACTTTCTTTTCTACGACCGTAAGTGTAGTATATGGCGTATCGCCGGTTTCGTTGCTATGCATAAAAGAAAATTGGGGTACGGATACTTACTTACATTGATAATATATGATATTATCTGTTGCTGAGATATGATGTACATGATCGTCGTGAATGAATGGCCGGAGGTTTTATGTGAGATGAGAGTTTTTCTTTTCATTCATGTAAAATTAATTGTATGTAATATTCTTTTATTGGGGCACTTCTGGGTTGAGGATGATGTCACCATTTTTGTATATTATTTACTTTTCTGTATTAAGATAGACCCAAGGTAGGGAGCACAAGTGACCGGGTTTTAGGATTCAGTGGGAGGCCATCTCGAGGAGTCGAGATCGGGACTCCTAAACTCTAGAATTGGTAGGGTCACTTGCCGCTCTCGTAGGGGTCTAGGGGTGTGGGCTTGGCTATTCATCGCGACCTAAGAATCCGTATTTTCTATTGTTGGCTAAATACAAAATAAGGACCTCCTAGTATATCCTGTATTTTTATATATGTGCTTCTGCTGTGGATATTCTATGATGTGATCACTTTATATGTTGAGACAAATGGTGTATTATATATATATGGTATATAATAAACGTTGCTTATGTTTTGCATCTGCGACATTGTGGCGAATGCGGATGGCATAAGCGTACGTTCTATTTTTGTTTCTTTTCTGTAATGGATTAAGGACTTAAATGATGGGACTACATTAATAAGATTAATGTAAAAAAAAATAAACCTAAAAAGATGTTGTAGAATCAGATTTGAAACCTACTCGGGTTTTTGTGAAAAAACAAGTTTTGAAATTGCGGAGCTTAAACCACTCCTTTTAAAACCATTGGATTCTACAAGGATATCAAGTTCAAAGCATTAAAGGATTTCTTAAAAACTATTTGCAACCCTCCGTCATTTTAGGAAGTATAGTACTTAGTATTCGTGTTGCGTATTTTGACTATAGTTAAGGCGCAGTGTACGGTAGCTAAGTGATGTGTTTCTACACCACATATGATGCGATTAGTTAGGACATTCATATGATTATGCTGACTATAGTTAAGGGTCATATGGGTGGGTCTAATTAATCACGAAATGATGGGACGAACTTGACTAGTACTTATGATATGTTGACTTTAGTTAAGGTCATGAATGCCAGGGGTAAAAACCATATCGGGAGTTTTAAGAGTTGAAATTTGCAATGAGATTGCATACCTTCTATGTGATAGTAGGATTCTGATCCCACTGTGAGCAAAAGTTGCTCCCAGGAGAGTTTTGCACTTTACTATTAGCTAACTCATTAGGTGTCTAGAAAGGTGTCAACGGGGCTACGCCTCTGGGAAAATGAGGTGTATTTTAATTAGGTCCGTGCGAAAGCACGGGGAACCTCCCTCAAAAGTACCGACACTGGCCTGGCTGAACGGTTAGCGAAGTTGTAGAATGTAATTAATACTGGCTAATTTTATCCTTTTAAGGTTTGAAGGAAAATTTGATAAAAGCAGTGGGAGATATCGATTAGATAAGATAAATAACCAATCTAATCTTTGCAAGAGCTTTCACTGAGTGTATTCTTTTCTCTCTCTTAATGGCAGATAACCATGACTGGACGTATGCTACCATTAGAAAAAAATAATCCTACCGGACCGAACTATAAAGACTGGTTAAGGAACATTAACATCGCTCTCACATATGATAAAATATCATATGTCCTCACTGCCTCAGCCTCGCTCACCCCAGGCCGTGAATCTTCTGTAGTGGATAGGGAGATTCGCAAAACGTGGGATATTGACTGTGCTACTGCCAAATGCCTCGCACTTGTATCGATGAACAATACACATCAAAAGCAGCACGAGGAGATGGATGTTCAATCCATCTTTCTCCATACAAAAGAGTTGTATGGGGAGCAATCTCGTATCTTACGATACGAAGCATCTCGAAAGCTGTTTTAGATACGGATGGCTCCTGGCACTTCAGTAGGTGATCACGTTTTGAAGATGATAGCTCTTATTGAAGAGCTTGAGGGCCTCGGATGGACAATAGATAACGGGCAATATACTGATATTGTTCTACAGTCTCTTCCCTCTGCCTTTGCTCCATTCATAGTGAACTTCAACATGCACAACATGGAGAAGTCACTACCCGAACTTCTCAATATGTTGAGAAATGAGGAGAACACGCTTAAGGCAAAGTCTCCCTTTCTACTTGTTGGACAATCTTCCTCTTCCGTCCCAAAATCCAAGGCCAAGGAAAAGAACAAGAAGAAATCCACCAAGCGGAGAGGTGGAATCAAGAAGGCAAAGCGGAAAGACAAATCCAAAGCCGCGGAGTCAGGAAAAGGAGAATGTTTCTATTGCTAGAAGACTGGGCACTGGAAGCGGAACTGTACTGAGTACCTTGGTCTCATGAAAAGTAAGCATGGTGATGCTTCAGCTTCAGGTGTGTTCGTAACTGAAAACTGTTTTTCTATAAACTTTGCTTCTTGGGTATTGGATACCAGTTCGGGTTCTCATATCTGCAATTCTGTGCAGGGGTTGAGAAATAGCAGAGTTTTGAAGACCGGTGATCATACTCTCCGAGTTTGAAATGGTTCCAATGTACATGCAGTTTCAGTGGGAGAGTATCACCTAGGGTTGCTATCGGGTTGTATATTGGTTTTGAACCCATGTTATTTTGTACCAAGCATGCTTTGTAATATAATATCCATTTCTTTGTTAGACAATGAAGGTTATCATTTTATATTGCAGCACAATGTTATGAACATTAAAATGAATCAAGAGTTGATTGGTTGTGGTACACTTAATAATGAGATATATATCCTTAATCAACATACAGTTTTCAACATACAACACACAAATAAAAGAAAATTTTCAGATATAAATGAAGCTTTTCTTTGGTATTGTAGACTTGGTCATATTAATGAAATAAGACTAAACAAGCTTCATAAAGATGGATATTTAAATCCTTTTGAGTATAAATCTTATGCGACTTGTCAGTCATGTATCAAAGGAAAAATGACCAAAACTCCGTTTACTGGACACGGAGAAAGAGCTACTGAGCTCTTGGGCCTCATACATAGTGACGTATGTGGGCCAATGTCTACACATGCGAGAGGTGTTTTTTCTTACTTCATAACTTTTACTGAGGATTTCTCGAGATTCGGTCATGTGTTTTTATTAAAGCATAAGTCTGAAGCTTTCGAGAAATTCAAGGAGTACAAACCTGAAGTAGAAGAATAAACTGGAATGAGCATCAAAATACTTCGATCAGATCGAGGTGGAGAGTATCTTAGTATAGAGTTTTCGAACTTTCTAAAAGAGAATGGGATTCTCTCTCAGCTCACTCCCCCTTACACACCATAGCACAATGGTGTGTCAGAGCGGCAAAATCGTACCCTATTAGATATGGTACGATCCATGATGAGTGATGCTGAGTTGCCTCTCTCCTTTTAGGGCATGCATTGGAGACTGCAGCTTTTCTGTTTAACAAAGTTCCAACCAAGACCGTGTCTACCACTCCATGTGAGATATGGTATGTGAAGAGACCATCTCTTAAACGAGTTAAGATTTGGGGTTGTCCGGCTTTTGATAAAAAGCAGAATCCAGACAAACTCGAGACAAGATCGGTCAAGTGTATATTTGTGGGATATCCGAAACATTCGTTTGGGTATCTTTTCACCACAAGGAGGAACAAAAGGTGTTTGTTTCTCAGTATGCCACGTTTTTAGAAAATGAGATTTTTCCAAATGATACCGATGGCAATGTGGTAGATCGAGAAGAGGTTCGAGAGACACAAGTTACAAATGACGACTTGGTTGAACTTGATGTTGCAACAGAAACCTATGACCCCTGCCACTCCGTAGATCTAGTAGGACTTCTCTCCCACCGGAGAGATACTATGATTTTCTCGTTAATGGTGATGGAGAAGATTGCATTATGGATGATGATGACCCTACCAGTTTTCTGCAAGCTATCATGAGTGGTGACTCTGTGAAGTGGCTGGATGCTATGAGATCCGAAATGGAGTCTATATACACCAACAAAGTATGGACTTTGGATGTTATACCCTCTAGGGTGCAAATGGATCTTTAAGAGAAAGATCGGTGTAGATAGGCAGGTGGAGACCTATAAGGCAAGGCTTGTGGCGAAAGGATTTCGACAAAGACCAGGACTGGACTATGATGAAACCTTTACTCCTGTAGCCATGCTTAAATCCATTCGGATCCTACTTGCTATTGCTGCTCACTACGACTATGAAATCTGGCAGATGGACGTTAAAACTGCTTTTCTAAATGGTGATTTAGAAGAATGCGTTTATATGGATCAGCCAGAAGGCTTCATTGATAGTGGGAGCAGCGGGAAAGCATGTAGGTTGCTTAAATCCATTTATAGATTAAAGCAGGCATCACGGAGTTAGAACATCTATTTTGATGATGTTATCAAAGAGTTTGATTTCATCAAAAATCCAGATGAACCTTGTGTTTATAAGAAGATTGTAGGAAGTACTTTCACATTCCTCGTATTGTACGTGGATGACATTCTTCTGATAAGAAAAGATGTTCCTATGCTACAATCGGTCAAACTATTCTTATCACAAAGGTTCTCCATGAAGGACTTGGGTGATGCCTCGTACATATTGGACATGAAGATCTATAAGGATAGATCTAAACGGTTACTGGGATTGTCCCAAACCAGGTACATTAACACCATCCTAAAGAGCTTTAGAATGGAAGACTCCAAGCGGGGTGCCTTGTTGGATATAGTGCCCTCAAAGTCAATTATTGGATCGCAGGCACGTGATTGCAATGAGGGTGGACATATACCGGTAGGACAGTCTTACTCAGGATGATAGTATGCTATCTGGTTTATCTTTATCATCATGTACAGCTTTAGGTGACCTTAGAGATCACTATTACACATTGATAGAGCCCTTAGGATTTTTGCTTGACGGCCAGCAGTATGATGGTGATCATATATGTAGGAGCTGGGGTCTATAAGCACATCCTTAAAAGGTCCCTAGTCGAGGGAGTTTCGAGACATGGCATCGATACTCCAGAGTAGACTAGTGTATATGGGTCGAGACCCCGACGAGGGACGGTGGCCGGTCTCACAAACCATTGGTGTCAGTTGGTTCACCTAAGACGTATACAGGTGCTCATTGGGTTATGAGTACACCGGACAGGACTCGCTGGGAACATGCTAGTTGGTTTTATACCTAGCGTCAGATAGCGGTTCCCTGGTGACATGTGTACAGTTTAGTTCATCGACCTGAGATCGTCATTTGTCTCGTTGAGTTCCCACTGTGCTTTGATTACTACCCTACCACGGCTCAAAGGAGGCGTGCAAACAGGTTTTAGTTGGGTACAGTCCCGAGTCACATGGAGGCAGTGAGCGGATCGGCAGGGGTTTCGTCTCTCCCGGTATTGGGGGTGAGATCGCGCTGTGTGTAGGAGAGCCATTACACGAAATCCTTTGCCAAGTCAGGAGATTTACTGGTAGGTATTCCAGTAGTATCTCAGGGTGTTCTGGGCTACACTCCGACACGACTTGTACTGCTTTTGGGGGTCTGACTTTTACCAACCCCTAGGCCCGACATGCGATACTCATAGACGAACGGACCGGACTGTATGGATATTGTCACTGACAGGCTCAGTAGGGTGCCAGGATGAGTTCGCTCATCGACCTCCTTTTTGGTCAATACCTGGTGGCCCGTTACGTACTGCTAGTACCACTGACGTGCTAGTGGTTAAATCCACAGCCAGTGTATTGACGAGTCTTTAGAGTCCCCCACAGACAGTTTCTCAAGTTTTGGGCGAAACGTTGTAAAGGCCGTATGGTATTATGGCAGGGTTCGATCATATACGTGCAGTCGTGCATGGATCATGATCGGACGGATCATACTAGTGGGCTTTGGTTTAAGCCAGATCCTAGTATTAGATTTGTTGGATTACTTTAGTCTCATCGCATTCGCATTCAGTCAGAATGCGGATGCAGGTATGTATTTACTGGTGAGGGGTATCCTTGTGATCCGTCACGAGTTTACTTTAGATGTTGCCGTATCTTTTTATTGTTGTAAACATTTGGATTAATGTTTACAAATGGAAATAATGAGCTCAAAGTCATGATTAGGAGCATTAATTGTGAAACATGCACAAGTGATGACTCATGGTCTCTTTCTTTGTGCATATGTCAAATTATTGATTGATTTATGTGTTGAAATGATAAGAAGAGAGAGAGAGGGGGCAGCCAAGGGGCATGGGTTTGCTCTCGTGTTTATCATTCTATCTCACTCTTATTTTATCATTGCAACAAGAAACATAAAAGAAAGCTCTTTTTCCTCCTCTTTCTTCTTGAGCTCACCATTTCCTCTCCAATGGCATCATCTTCAACCTCCATCCATGCACTCTCATGTGTTGAGTATCAATGGATGCTTGAGACAAAGTTATCATACACATTCTCTACAGCACCTTGGACACGTTGGCTAGCAAACTTCGTGTCCGAGTTGCTTCGGACGAAGTGGGAGCCCGTAAAAAGACTCATTGATGTGGTGCCCTTTCCGACGAGGAGACCGGAGATCGAAGATGCCGCGAGGAGCTTAGGAAGGTGGACAAAGACCGAAGGACACGGATCGATTGGTATGGCCACTCTCACTTCTTGTAGATAGCTAGTTATAGGTTAATGGTTCAATCCGGGGTGAAAGTATACGATAGCGTCAGTTTCAAGTTTAAGAAAAAGTTTTCGTTTCCGCATTTTGGCCTCAGATTGACGGCTGGGGCGCTACCGTAGACTTACATGGTTTCAGAGCCACGCCATTAACCTTTACTAGCTTGTTCTAACGTGTTTAAAATATCAATCGGCCTAATTTTCAAAAACCGCAATTCCATTTTAGCAGTTTCTGTCGAAATTTTTTTGTCGTCGAAAAATTATTTTGAGTGTTTCAGAAAATCAGGCAGGCTTTTTTAAGACATCTGTGAAAATTTGGTAGCATGATGCTACAGTACCGTCGCGAAACCGCAGCCATACCCATGTTTTGGCCGCGGTTCCACCGCCATTATGTGTCATCTCTACACCAATTTTTCTACAGTGGCCTTAAACTTGGAATTGGGGTTTCTGGAATATTTTTTTTGGGCCCAGATTTGGTACAGGTTAGTCTATACACCCGAGATCGTCATAGAGTCTTGCGTGCCTCCCACTGTACTTTGATCTCCACCCTACCACGGCTCTACCGAGTCATGCAAACAGGTGGATTTTGTTAACAGTCCCGAGGCACATGGAGGCAATGAGCGATAGGAGGGGTTTTGTCTCTCCTGGTATTGGGGGTTGTTGTTGCGCTATGTACGGCTATAACAGGAAGTCCCTGGCCAAGGCTGCTAAGATTTACTGATAAGTATTATCAGTAGTTTCTCGATCTGTTATGAGCCATATACCGGCATAACTTATTGGGTTAATAGGGTCGACGATACCACCCTTAGACTTGATATGCAACACATTTGAGGAAGAGACCGGACTGTACGGTAAGTTTTTCTAGTTGGCACGACGGGAGTTTTAGCAGGTTCGCTTGTGTTTTTTCTGATCGCTTAATACCTGGGAGCCATTACGTACAGCTTGTGCCACTGACGGTTTGTGGGCATGTGATGTGATCACTGCCTACTGCTAGCGTATTGACGAGTCTTAGAGTCCCACAAAAGGGTCTCCTAGCTCAGGCGAAACGATGTGGGGGTGGATATGGGATATGCGCGGCAACTCGATTAAATGCGTGTATTAGATACCGTATTTTAATCGGGCGTTTACTATTGGACGGGTCGTATGTGATATGACCGGGTTATTAAATCAAGTGTTGATTTAATATTAAGTCCATTAGCTCATTTATTAAAACCAATTTCTTTATGATGCATGCATGAGTGTATGTATATGTTGATATGGATGTACACATGCAAGCATACATGTGTCATGGTTGATGATACATTGGTGGTGGCAATGCAAGACTTACATGGTAACATATTTATATATTTTTTTATTTGAGAAAAGCAAAATGGCAATAAAATCATGGTTGACTATTCAACCCTCTTCTCTTGTTGACCAAAGTCAATACCATGGTTTCATTGCCCATGGTTTTATAGCCCATGGTTTTGCTTAACCTCAACTCAAAATATCTAGATATTTCGTAACCATAGTTTAGCATGGCATTACTCTCATTCACTTGAGATTATGTTATTATTATTCACTTGAGTCAAGTTTAGCCATCTCCTTCTTTCTCTCTCTCCTTCAAGCTCTCTAGTGTTTCAAAAGTGAGAGAAGAAAATAAAAAGAAAAGGTTTTTAAGTGAGATCCAAACCTACATCACCAATCTATACTAGTTTAGCTTATTAGTGTAGGTTGTTTTCTCCACTTCTTCATAGATCAAGTGAAGCTAGGAGCTTGAGCAAAGGGACTTCGTGGTGGATCATCGTGGACTTGGAAAGATTCAAGCGAACCGGTTCAAACCCTACTCGATCCAAGGAGTCACAAGAGGAGGTATACAAAGGTTCTATTTCACCCCACTTAGTGTTAGACACTACTTAGTATGAGATACTATATGTTATTACTCTATTTTTCTATTTCGATTCATGGTTAGTATTGTTTAGCACCCCCTAAAATTTTAATATGGCATTGTTCCCCTCCGAATGGAGGCGACGACGTGAGGATGTCTTGCCTGAGATTCGGGGCGGATGCTATTTGGTTTTATCCGTCTACCTCTCCGAAAATTCCAAGTTGATTTATGGCGCCGTGTATCGGAGGTTTAGACGGATGCGGCCGATATAGCAGACTTCGTCAGATTCCCCTTCGTTTGAGGGGTTTTTGATTGTGGGGATGCTCTTCCCTGCAGGTGCAAGCCCCTGTAGTTAACTACGCTACCGCATCGCGGTAGCCACTTTCTCCTTCTCCAGAATTTCACTTCGTGTCGTGTGTGTTTGTTTTGTTTGTGGATGCCCGTGGATTGTATACGGAGACTAAGTTATGCCGTCGCCCGTAAGATGTGGATTAGTCCAAATCCGTATTTACTTAGATTTGGGTTTGGTGTTTTAGTTTAAGGACACGTTAGCCATATTGAGGCTAAGATCAACTTAAATGTTCGTTAAGGATACGTTAGTCTGATTTGAGACTAAGATCAACTTAACGGGATCGTTTGGATCTGACAAAAGAGCATTTGAGGGCTCTATTGTTCCAGTTTAGGGACGTAGTGGTCCATAGGTTGTTTAAGGACATTGCGGTTCATTGGTAGTTTAAGGACGCATAAGTCCGTGGGTTTAAAGACCCCACAGTCCGTATCTTGGTTTAAGGACGCATAAGTCCGTGGGTTTAAGGACCCCACAGTCCATATCTTGGTTTAAGTACGCATAAGTCCGTGGGTTTAAGGACCCCACAGTCCATGTTGATGTGTGGTTGTCGGGACCCGTCACCTCTCCAACGTCGTTGAAGGATTACAACGATAGGAATCAGAGGAGTTCGGAGATGTACCCTCGAACCGTATGTAAATTGATTTAAGAGAGCATCCGTGCTCAGTCAATTTAATTTGAGGACTTACGGCCATGATTGGGCTAAGTCCAGTTGAAAAAATGTTCAACGTTTCTATTTATCTTTGGCTTATTAGGCCTATGCTAGGGCTTTGCCCTTGTTTAATAATGCACTACATTTTTTTTTGTTTTGTTTGGGCTCTGCCCTTTTATAAATGATGCAGAGCATCTATTTTGTTTGGGCTCTGCCCTTTTTACAGATGATGCAGAGCATCTATTTTGTTTGGGCTCTGCCCTATTAATGCATTGCATTTTATTTTGGCCTGCTAGGCCTTTTGATTTGGGCCTGGCCCTGCAGTGCATTTGTCAGACGCTTTGCGCCAATCATTAAGCGCAAGCGCTTGTGGTGGTGACACGTGTCACGTAAGCGCAGTGCCCAGGACCCCCGTAGTCGCTCCGCTGAGAGATGTTACAGCCGAACTACCGCATGTGCTAAGCCCTCCACGTGGATTGCCGCTTTCTTATACTGCAGAGTTGCCATCAGTGCCCCGTGCTCCAGTGGAGATGTAAATATGGCTTCGTCGGAGTCCGGTGTGGGCGCGGATATCGGGACCCGCCGCCCTAAGGTGCCTGCAAAGCGCAAGTCAATCTCAGGTGCACCCAGGGCTGGCGGGCAGAAGAGGAAGAAGAAATCACTCCTCTCTCTCGATGCTATCCTCGGTTTAGAGCCATAGGCCCCTCTTACCGAAGGTATAAGCGAGTATGGCAGTAATGAAGGCTTCTCGGTAGACCCCGCAGACACTGACCTGGCGGCCGCCATTGCGGCTTCTGAGCGATCAGCCAGACTTGAAGCGTGGTTGAATAAACTCGCTCGAGCAGGTAATCATTAGTTGCATCCTTCGTCATTTTGTCACATTTTCATCATTATTTTTGACTAATGCTTCCCCCTTTTTTAAACAGGTGTCACTACCGAAGAAGCCATCGCCGCTTCTTTGAAAACCTTCCAGGAGGAGGAAAATAAGCGCACTTTAATGGGCACCGATACGTCTCGGCTTATTGAGTTTTTATCCTCTTTTCTGATGGCCAACCTAAACTTTTTTCTTTGTTTCTTTACAGGGGTTGCGCCAGCTGATGTGGGGACTCTCCCCGGACCCTCTACTGAAGTTCCAGCTTCTGCGGGGCTGCCGCGAGAGCCTTAACTTGACAAATCGAAGAGGGATGCCTTGAAGGATTTAGAGGCATCCCTGTTCACGGACGAGGACGCCTCAATAAGGGAAGCCTTGGAGAGCTCCGTTTTGATGGCTCGAGAGGAGAGGAAGCGGCTAAGGCGCGAGGCGAAGGCACGCAGGGCTGCTTTGGACGTGGGAGCGGGCCCAAGCACCGTCCCTTGTGCTGATACCCCCTCAGAAGAGCCCCCGGTCGCCGTGTCCACTGCTCGAAGACAGGTGGCGCGTGCTGTCACGCCCCGCTTCCCAGTGTACGGCGAAGTGGATGCGATGAGGCCCGCTACGTATATACTCAGAAGTACATATGCTAAGCGTAACTAAGCAATATAAAGTAAATCACAAGAGACAAATGATAAAGAAATAACAACAACTTTTATTAATAACATTCTTTGTACAATGCATAAAAAGAAAATACAACTGAAATGAAAAGCTATGCTTAAACAGTGGCATAACAGAAAATGAAAATGCTGGAAAGAACAAGGTACAGTATCTAGAGCTCGGGATTTCCTGGAACTGCTCCAAATCTTCACCGGTGGGCTCGATCTCAGCTTGGTCCAACGCACCTGACGACATTCAAAGAAGAAAGAAATAGAATGTCGTCAGCGAACAGATCGCTCGGTAAGTCCCAAGATAAAGAAGAATTAGGAAGACAGTGTAAAAGTATTTTCTAAAGTATTATATTGCTGAATACTGTGGAATATTGAGTTAACGCTGTTGTTTGTAGCTTGGTACAGAAGGATGCCAGTGTATAGGAGGGGAGTCTCACTTGCCAGAGACTAAGACACGTGTAGTACAAGGAACCGCTTTGCCACGGTACAACAGCAATAGGATTCAGGTTAGGTGTCTTAATCTGACCATCTCGTGCCACCTTTAACACCTTCCATACCAATCTACCCCTTAAACCCCGTAGTGCTTTAACAGTATTGTTGTATTGGAATATGTAAGTTGGATGACCGACCAAAATCATGATATCAGTAAACATGATGTAGCTGTATAATCAGGTAAATGGAATATCAGGATAATGGATGAATATCCATGGTTTGATTCAGTCAAAATGAATATATTGTTAACTGGATTCAGGGATTCATGTATTCAAATTGTGTTGGAATATAAAAGAATATTGATTGACTTGAATCATATTCAAGTCAGAATTAGTCAGACTCTAACCCGAGTCAGACTAAAAGAAAGGTAATTTGAAGTTCAATATTAGTTAGGGGCCTTATTGTAATTTGTAAAACTTGAGGGGGTTTTATGTAAAAAGTACTTTTGTATAGTTTTCAAAATACACCTCAAGTATTTATTATTCGTCTTTATAGTTATAATGAGTGTGAATTTTATTTGTGTTATTCTAGTGAATATATCCTAATAAAAGTATTAATTGTTTTATTAGAATTTCATGGTATTTTAATGTAACTTTTAATCTTGGAATTTTAGGAAAAAGTGGAAACTTTATATTATAATAAAATAGGTGTTTAAATGATAATTATATATATATATTAACACATGAATAACTTTTAAATGAATATTTTGTTTTCAAAAATCTCATTTTTCTTAAATGTCGTATTTTAAACCTTTCGAGACCGAATGCTCCTTGCGGAGGTCTGAATCTCGCACTACTAGCCTGCGGGTGCACGATGAACCGTACTATCCCTAACAGTTTCCCCAAAAGTGGGTTGTAGCGGCACTTTGCTTAGGTTTATAAATACTTTTCATTTAGGAAAACAGTTTTATAAATATAAGGTATTTATTTGTAAAAGAGTATAGTTTTCCGTATTTTAGTTATTAGGGTTTCCTAAGCCAACTAGCCTATTTCTAAGGTCTAAATGATGAGTCATTAGAAGCCTCAAATCGCCTCTTCACCATCAATTGCGGCAGGGTAAGTGCCAGGTAAGTGGGAAGGAACCACAGTCGTGGGCCTAATTAAAAACCACTAGCCTAGACACACTTGCCTAGACACCACAAGACAGTTTAGATAAACGATCGATGTCCATGACCTATCGTGCTTTCATTTTATAAGGTTTTATTTAGGATTGTGTACGACTTAAAGCTTTTAGAAAAGGTAAAGAATATGGTATTTTAGTGAAAAGTCATGTATTTTCGTATTCTATATTTTGATGTTTATCAATTAGGGTTATATTTGAGTGTGTGTAGAGGTAGGTCATTACCTCGTGACTTATTTTAAGTTTTGATGAAGTTTAGAGGTGAAACATGACATATTAAACTTAAAGGTATTATAGAGCAAGAATACGGTATTTGAAAACGTTATCATTTCATGTGTGAAATTTCATTCAAATTGATTTCTACAAGTTTAGTGATCAAGATAAACATATTTAGGAGTGAGAGAATTAATTAGAACAAGAAAAATAAACTTTGTGGTATTTTTATGAAAAGAATACGGTTTTGCAAAGAAGTTATCATTTCAAGTGAGAAAGTTTGTTTAAATTAGTTTATGAGTGATTAATAGTCAACATGAATATGGGTAGGTATTATGTATTAGGTGATAAGTGGAAATTTGCAGAAAAACGAATCGGAAATTGGTTTGTTCCGATTTCCGTCGGGTTCCAAAAAGTTGTATTTTTATATTAAAGAAAAGAGAGATAGAAGAGATGGAACTTACGGGTTTGGACAAGCTAAGGAGGCTAAGGAATGTGGTGGTTATCGATGCGTCGAAAACGTCGCGAAGGTTCTAGTCCGGTCACCGGAATCCGTCGTCAGTTTCGGCAGCGCTTCGCTTCTCGCTCTTCGTACCGAGTTCTCGAGAATTTGGGAGAGTGGACTTAGAGTTGTGAGGTGAAAAGGTAGAGGGTAGGGTTCTTTATATAGGGCTAGGCTAGGGCTAGGGTTAGGATTAAAAAAATATTTAAAAAAGAATAAAATTCATTAAAAATTCATTAAATTTGGACTTAAAAGAGGTTTAATGAAAAATCAGTAACAGTATAGGGAAAATGGACCATGCAGGGGGGTTGACCAAGTCAACACGAAACTTTTTCGTGTTGACGACTCGGCCGACCGGGCGAGTCCGGCCGGCGGCGCCGGCCGATTCGGCCGAGTCAGGGCCGAATCGGGTCTCGTTGGGTGGGGAATTTTCTGGGGGAGATTTTGGTATACTGTATTTTTTATAAATTGCATTAATTTGTGAGTTATGGCTGTTTGACCGTTTGACTTCCCAAAAAAATTAAAACAAAATGATATAAAATTTATGTGGGACATGGGATTCGAACTCTGGTGGCTTGGTTCAGCAGTGCAAGGTATTACCAATGAGCTACAAGCTCCCTCTTTTAATTATTGTTGGAAAGTAGTTACTTAAAATGTTATCAGCAACATCAATACTCCAAGTATACTTCAAATTTAAATCAAGTTTAGGTATACAAAAAATTGGAGTTCTTACACGTGCAGTTCGGGGTGCTAACGATAAATCCACTTCAGGTAATGTATCTTTCGAGATTTGTTTCTAAAAATTATAAACTTGTCGGTTCTTATATATTTTGTCTTGCAGGGCCAAGTCCAATCGAGGGGGAGGCGGAGACCGTCGAACCCAAGGAGACAGAGGATGAGGCACCCGCCGAACCCGAGCCGACGGTGGGCAACGTCGCCAGGGTTGCTGAGCCTGAGTTGGGGGCTGAGGAAGCTGCACCTGAGAAGGTCGCTGATGCCGAGCCTGAGGTGGCGGCAAATGAGACGACCGCTACAACTGAGCCCGGGGCAGCGGCAGACGAGGTGCTTGAGACGGGCTATCCCATGGTGCTGGCGGATGAGACAATGGAGACCGCCGAGCCTGAAGAAGTAGCGGGTGAGATGGGCACGACTCTTGGGTCAGAGCCAGCCGCTCTTTCGCAGGAGTCCGGCAATGCTCCGGTTGTTGCCCTCCCCGTCTACGGTCCTTCGCCGTCCCCTGGCCGCACGAGCACGATGACAGCCCCCATTGAGTCGGGTGATGAGGCCACGGGCGGTGGCCTCATATCGATGGAGGAGGGAGACGCCTCCGCTTCAGCCGGCGGCTCATCAGGTAAATTTCGAGTTACAGTCCCCCCGTTTTTTTCTTGCAACCCTTTCTGACAAGTTTATCCTTGTTTTTAATGCAGGTGCGGCCAGCGCCGATGCTCCATTGCTTGAGGTTGCGCCGTCAACTACTGCCTTGGCGGTGGTCATCTCTCAGCCCTCTCTTGTACCATCAAAGATGTTGGAAGGTATGGATTTGCAACCTATCAGTTTTATCTTTCGGCCGCATAATTTATGTACTAAAGTCGTACTGTTGTGTCTTTTCAGGAGTGCTTTTTGATCATCTTTATCAGGTGTTGCTCCCATACTTCTCCTTCCCATCTGAACTCGCTTCTTCCTCCAGTGGCGCTGGTGAGTATAGTTTCCAACTGATATTTTTCTTTTCCAATAATGGAATTATTTCTAACTTTCCTTCGTCCTGATTGCAGTGCTACAAATCGAAGGAGGAGACGAAAGATCGGTCGCGCCACCGGCCCTTCCGGCCTTGCCACCTGCTGCAGCTGGTATAGTAGACTATCTTATCAATGACTTTTTCATATTTCTTGAACCGTCATCTAATCACATTTTGTCATTTCAGCTGTCGTTCCGATCTCAGCGCCTTTTGAATCTCGCGTTACGATGCCGGCAGGCCCTTTCTTGAAACGTCCGTCCTCGAAAGGCGCCGCGAGTAGTCTGCGCATGGTGACCGACTACATTGAGGAGCTCGACATCGAGACTCCTACGTCTGCCGCAGATTTTGCTATGGCGGTTAACCCAATGCTGGTGATACTCGTAAACTTTTATAACGAAGACATCGTCGCGTCTTGGGTTAACCACTGCAGGGAGATCGAGGCCCGCCTGCATGAACTGGAGTATATACGCCCTGCTCCCGAAACCTTAGCCGCAAGCAATCAAAGAGCCGCGTGGATTGAGCAAAGCGCTTCTTACGTCCACCACTTGGAACAAGAAGTGGCTTTAAGGCTGAGGGAATACCAAGAGACCTCGAGCGAGACGGCTCGTCTGCGTGCTGAGGTTGAGGCGAATGCTGCCCAAGTGAAGGCTATCTTTGAGGGCCTCCTGGAACGCATCTCTCATGGGCTAAACTTGAAGCGGAAGCTTGATGTCGCTGAGCGCGACGCCCCAGGCCGCGAAGCTGCTCATCAGGCCGTAGGGGAGCAGCTTGCATCTTTCTTGCAGCAGCGGGCTCAAGTGGAAGCAGAACTGGCGGTGGTGGCCGATCAGGAGAAAGCGTGGAAGGAAGTGCGTGAACAATTGATAGGGCTATGTAAGACGCTTCCTTCCCAGTAGCTGCCCTTGTATCAATATACTTGTAAATTTTTTTTTCTAATAAGATGTATCCATTCTTTATTCTTTTGTACAATTCACCATGTACTTAATTGAATTAATAAATAAAGATATACATTTTTTCTTTGCAATGTCTTGTATGCTCTTTTGCATTCTCCCTTTCTCTTATTATCAGCATGTTGTCTTGATAAACATAATTGACAGATAATAGAGTAAGCATCTGAATTTCTTCCCGAGATAGCGATGGCTTAGGCTGCAGGTTCAGATCTGCTGCCTAAGACTTTTCAACTCTATGAGCCGTGAGGGTCTCATAGAGACTTTTCTCCCTACGGATCGAGAGGATCTCGTAGGTGGATTTTCTCCTTAGGAATCATGAGGATTCCTAAGTGCATTTTCTCTTATAAGTCGTAAGGATCTTATAAGAGAATCTTCCCTCTTACGAGTCGAGAGGACCCGTAAGCGGTTGTTTCCCTCCTTGTCGAGATTCGAATTTGGAGAGTGAAACCCATGAATAGTATGCAAGAGACCGTTTTAGACCGACTTGCAGGGTCACAGTGCTCAGGAAACAAGTTTTTTAATCCCTGCTGCCTGAGGCTTTATCTTGCAAGTTGAGACGAATCTGGAATTTCCCGCGGAGACACTGGTTTCTCTATGTGCCGACGCGAATCAGGAGGCTTTCATCAAGGACGCTAGTTTCCCTGAATTGAGGTATTTTCCAAGGACACTTGTTTCCTTGGGGTTAAAACGAAATCGAGAATTTCTCGCGGAGACGCTAGTTTCTCTGCGGCTCGACGCGAATCAGGATTTTCTCATCAAGGACACTGGTTTCCCTGAGTTGAAGGATTTCACTGAAGACACTGGTTTCTTCGGGGTTGAAACGAATCGGGAATTTCTCGCGGAGACACTGGTTTCTCTGCAGGCCGACGCGAACCAGGAGGCACTCATCAAGGACGCTAGTTTCCCCGAGTTGAGGAGTTTGCCAAGGACACTTATTTTCCTGGGGTTGAAACGAATCGAGAATTTCTCATGGAGACGCTAGTTTCTTTTCGGGTCGACGCGAATCAGGATTTTCTCGTCAAGGACACTGGTTTCCCTGAGTCGAAGGATTTTGCCGAAGACACTGGTTTCTTCGGGGTTGAAACGAATCGGGAATTTCTTGCGGAGACACTGGTTTCTCTGCGAGCCGATGCGAATTAGGAGGGTCTCATCAAGGACGCTCGTTTCCCTGAGTTGAGGTATTTGCCAAGGACACTTGTTTCCCTGGTGTTGAAACGAATCGAGAATTTCTCGCGGAGACGCTAGTTTCTCTTCGGGTCGACGCGAATCAGGATTTTCTCGTCAAGGACACTGGTTTCCCTGAGTCGAAGGATTTTGCCGAAGACACTGGTTTCTTTGGGGTTGAAACGAATTGGGAATTTCTCACAGAGACACTGGTTTCTCTACGAGCCGATGCGAATCAGGAGGCTCTCATCAAGGACGCTCGTTTCCCTGAGTTGAGGTATTTGCCAAGGACACTTGTTTCCCTGGGGTTGAAACGAATCGATGCATTCCTGCAGAGACGCTAGTTTCTCTGCGGGTCGACGCGAATCAGGATTTTCTCGTCAAGGACACTGGTTTCCCTGAGTCGAAGGATTTTGCCAAAGATACTGGTTTCTTCGGGGTCGAAATGAATCGGGAATTTCTCGTGGAGACACTGGTTTCTCTGCGAGCCGACGCGAATCAGGAGGCTCTTATCAAGGACGCTAGTTTCCCTGAGTTGAGGAGTTTGCCAAGGACACTTGTTTCCCTAGAGTTGAACTGATCTGTGGTGGTCTTTCAGGTTTTATCTAAGTTACCGTCAAAACCGTGAAGCTAGGAATTTGATCTTCGCTTTGTTTGCTGGCATTGGGTTTGCTGTATCGAGACGAATGTCGTGGTTGTCTCAAGGCTGTTAGTGAACCGTCGAGATTTGGCTTAGCTTTCTGGCGGAGCCTGCTGGGAAGGTGTGGTTCCCTCTTTGTTTGTGCCCTTGGATTGTATACAGGGATCGATGTGATCTCAACTGTAGGGCAAAAGTTTCATCATATATTTTTTATTGTTTTATTTTCGCGATGCTCTATCATTTCAGCTTTTATATCGCGAAGGTCGCGATTGCCCAATCATTTTGGCTATTTTTTCGCGGTGCCCAATTATTTCGGCTATTTATTTTATTTTTACTCGCTGCTTTTTATTGTGAGTTGCCCAATCATTTCGGCTATTTTGTTTGCATACGTTTTCTTTACTTGCTGCTTTTTATTGCAAGTTGCCCCATCATTTCAGCTATTTCGTATGCATGTGCGGCTTGTTGGCTTTTCACCGTAAACCTGAAATTAGATACCGATTTCGGCATCAGCACCACTACAACTGGGATATTGCCAGGAGCGAATCATCATTTGCCTCTGTCGATGTCGAACAGAGGTGGCTTAGCGAACAGGGTTAAGGTCCTGTCGACTAAGGCTTTTAACTTCGTGAGCCGTAAGGGTCTCACAAAGGTATTTCTCCCTACCGGTCGTGAGGACCTTGTAGGCGTATTTTCTCCTTAAGAATCATGAGGATTCCTAAGTGTATGTTCCTCTATAAGTCATAAGGATCCTACAGGAGGGGTTTCTCCGTGGAAGTCGAGAGGACTTACAAGGGTTGTTCATCATGCGTACATATCCCCAGTCACGGATGAGACTTGGTTAGGGAAATGTTTATTCGCTCCCATGGACTGTATACAAGGGTCAGTATTGAACCACTTGTAGGGCAATATCGAAGGTTGTGGGGGGTTTGCTTAAGCAAAGGTTTAGGCCTCTGTAACTTAAGACTTTCAAATCTTATGAGCCGTGAGGGTCTCATAAGAGAGTTCTCCTTACGAGTCGTGAGGATCTCGCAAGTGTATTTTCTCCTTAGCAATCGTGAAGATTCCTAAGTGTATTGCTCCCTTATGAGTCGTAAGGATCTCATGCGGGTGGTTTCTCCTTACAAGGTCGAGAGGACCCTGTAAATGTCCTTTAATGAGGTTGCACCCTTTCAGGTTTTCACAAACACTCGCCGGTAGTCCTGCTGTTTTTACTCACGGAGCCCTTTCGGGTTTTCATCCGTGCCCATTTTGCTTATGGACATACCTTTTTTTTTATTCTTTTTATTTTTATATATATTTTTTATATATTTTTTTCCGGGGTCGCGCCCTTTCGGGTTATCACGAACACTCGCCGGTAGCCCTGCTGTTTTTACTCACGGAGCCCTTTCGGGTTTTCATCCGTGCCCTTTTTGCTTATGGACATACCGTTATTATTATTATTTTTTTATATTTTTTCCTTTTTCTTTTTTTTTTTATTCATCTCGTCAGCCTAAGGATGCTGCGGTAGTTGTTTAAGGACGTTTCGGTCCTTCGTTAGTTTAGGGAAGTTTCGGTCCGCCATTAGTTTAGGGACGTTTCAGTCCACTATTAGTTTAAGGACGTTTCGGTCCGTCCAGGAAAAGACTGGCTACTGCTTATAAAGTTTGAGCTTAGGAAGATAGCGAGCGGACATAGTCGTCGTCATCTATCATTGACCTAGACAGTAACTCGCTAAGCGTAGTATTTCTTTAGGAATCGACCATTTATTGGCATGTAAGGCCTTTCACCGTGGATATCCATGAGTAGATAGGCTCCACCCTGGTAGACCTTGTCTATGATGTACGGGCCTTCATAGTTTTGCTCAAATTTTCCCCCGCTTGGCACGATTGAGGATCTTAGGCCTTTTGACCACTAGCACGAGTTCGCCTTGGCGGAATGTCCTCGGCTGGGTCAATCTTTCGTATGAGTGCGTCATCTTTGCTTTATAGGCCTCTAGATTTTGTCGCGCTATGAGCCGTGTTTCATCAAGGGCATCAAGCTCCTCGAGCCGAAGGTGAGCATTTTCCTCGTCCGTCAGCTCATAATGGATTGCCACTCGTAGAGAGGGTAACTCTATATCGAGGGGGAATACTGCTTCTGTACCGAATACCAACGCATATGGCGTTGTATTCGTGGCTGTCTTGAACATAGTTCGATACGCCCAAAGAGCTTCTTGCAGCCTCTCATGCCAGTCCTTCTTATTTCGGGACAGCGTTTGCTTCATGATCTTTGTCAAGGTCTTGTTGAAGGCCTCAGCTAGACTGTTAGCTCGCGGATTATAAACCGAGGAATATCTCCAGTCTATATTGTGTTGTTGCGTGAAACGACTGTTTTTGTGTCTTCTGTAAGCTGGCCCGTTGTTGTAGATAATCCGTCTCGGAGTTCCAAACCGATAGATGACGTGCGTCTTGAAGAAATGGAGAATATTCTCCGTCTTCACTTCTCTCAAAGGTACTACTTCTGCCCATTTGGAGAAGTAGTCAGTCGTTGCCAGGATGAAACGATGTCCCCTGGACGATGCTGGTTCGATGGGGCCGACTATGTCAGTTCCCCACATTTCGAATGGCCAGCTAGCCACCGTTGGATGGAGTGGATTTGGATGCTGGTGGATGAAGTCCCCATGAATTTGGCATGAGTGGCACTGCTTCTCATACTCGAGGCAGTCCTGAATCATCGTGGGCCAGTAGTAGCCCATCCGTTTGATCTTCAACTTCATCTTTGGGCCTGCTTGGTGAGAACCGCAGAGTCCGTCGTGAACTTCCTGAATGACTCTTTTTGCCTCTTCAGGTCCCAGACATCTCAACCACAGAGAATCAAATGACCTCTTGTACAGAGTATCATTGACGAAGGCGAAAGACAGAGCTCATTTCATAAGCTGATGTCTTGAGGACGCATCTTCGGGCGCTCGACGGTATTTGAAGTAGTCTATAAAGACTTCTCTCCAATCCTCGGTATTTTCCCGATCCTTTATTTGCAGGGTCGTCTGCTGAGTCGCTCCCTTTTCTTCGGACGATTCCGGAGATATTTCCGCCGGGGCAAGTACCTGACGGCTTTGTACCATGTGTAGGGTTCCTAGGCACTCTCAAGAGGTCTCACAAGGCATCAACCATGCCAATTTCAAATATTACGGTGCCGAGAAACCCTAGTGTACGGATCGTTGGCTAGAAATCTAGGCGAGAAAGAAATCTAGTTAACAACTTAACAAAAAGGAAATGGAAATACAACCTTTGTAGATCCGGTGCTCCACATCCATAGCTCCGAAACGAAGTCCCCTCGCTTTCCTAGTGAATTCCCGGGCTCTAGCGTCGGCTTCATCGGAGAATAGGCGAGCTAGGTCGTCGATGTCCATGCCGAAGATGATCTACGTCGAGGCATCGCTAGATCAAGCTCCACCTTCACCAAGCCATGAAAACTTGTGAAGGAAACACACTCTACTACTTGGCAAGAGGTAGAGGATGAAGAAATAGGAGGTGGGTTCACTTTAGATTTGGATTTCTCACTCTTTTTCATCACTTGCCATTGATGGAGGCAAGCTTTCTTCACTTGAAGAAAAATGAAGAAGAAGAAGAAGAATGTTATGATAAGTTATTTAGAAAATAGAAAATAAAAGAATACTTATCATAATCAACCATGGTCAAGTGTAGAGAATAAACTAGGGTTAGGTCAATGGTTAGGTTAGGCATGAAACAAAAATGGTGGACTTTTCAAACCTTCATGAAGTTTCAATGTAAAACAAAGCAAGCCACCATTTCTTTTCTTTTGCCAAAATGAAATAAATAAATAAATAAATGAGTAAGTAAATAAAATCATAACCCTAACCATCACATAACCATGGTTTAATCTTAACATACACTTAAACAATCATGTATCATCAAACATGATACAATCATATGTACAAATGTATATCACATATACAATGTGCACAAACCGAGTGAGAAAATCCATTTAAAGTGAACCAATACTAGTTAATGCAAAGTAATATATCAAATATATAATTATGCATTAAATCATTAAATCAACACTTGATTCAATGATCCGGTCATGTCGCACACAACCGACTAGTATACAATGTATCGGCTTATCGAATCAATCCTTGATTCGATAACTAGGTTATATCGCATACAACCATTCGACACATTCATCGCGAGAATGAAATACGGTATCACATACACGCATTATTCTCAGTCCCGTACATATCTCATATGCGCTCCTATTTCGTTTCGCTTGAGCCAGGAAACCTCTGTGTAGGACTCTAAAGACTCGTCAATACGCCGGCAGCAGATGATGATCATATCAAACACCCACAAGCCGCAAGCGGTCTGCTAAACATAACGGCCACCCGGGTATTGAGCGATCAGAAGATCGACGAGCAAACCCGCTCACACTCTAGTGAATCCAACCAGTAACAATACCGTACAGTCCGGTCTGATCGTCTGATCTGTCGCATATCTCGCCTAGGGGTGGTAAACGTCAGACCCCAATAGCTTGATAAGTCGTGTCGATATGAGGTCTATAACAGTTCGAGAAACTACTGGTAACACTTACCAGTAAATCTCAGTAACCCTGGCCAGGGATTTCCGGTTATAGCCAATCGAACACAGCGCAACATCAACCTCCTATACCGGGAGAGACGAATCCCCTCCTATCGCTCATTGCCTCTATGTGACTCGGGACTGTACCCAAAAACCACCGTTTTGCACGCCCTCTTGGACGTGGTAAGATGGAAATCAAAGAACAATGGGAACCACACAAGACTCTATGACGATCTCGGGTCAACAGACTACTCTGTACCAGTGTCACCAGAGAACTGCCATCTGACGTAAGGTATAATACCATCTGGGAGTTCTCGGCGAGTCCGTCCAGTATACCCAGTCTCTACTGAGCACCCGTATATCATCTCTGATGTCAAACACCAATGGATATGGGATCATCCATCGCCCATCTGTATGGGTCGAGAAGGTATACGCTAGTCTACTCTGGTATATCGATGCCCCGTCTCGATACACCCACGACTAGGGACTTTGAAGGATGTACTTATGGACTACCATGTCCCCACTAGTATGATCCGCATCATAGTTCATGTAGTCAAGTACACATCCTAAGGGCTTTACCAACATGTAACAGAGAGACAATCAGTGTACACGTTAAGGTAAAGATCAACCAGATAGTATACTATCATGTCGAGCAAGAAAGTCCTCCCTATATATGTCCCAGCATCCACTACAATATACATCCTATGTACAATAATGGCCTCTAGGGCATACATATAACTAACAATCTCCTACTTGCACTAGGGCCATCTTTAGCAGTGGTTGTAGTATCTCATACTCAACCATCCCATAAAAGTCTCTCTCTGGGAAAAGGCCTTCGTGAGTGGATCCGCCGTGTTGTCCTCTGAGTCTACTCTCCTAACCTCGATCACCCTGGAGATCAACCATCTCCATGATCAGGTGATACTGCCTTAGAATATGTCTGGATCACTGATGGGACCGGCGTTCCTTGGCATAAGCCACAACTCCATTGTCACACAATGGGAGGAACAAAGTTCATCTTATGAACTAATATACACCCAGACTGCCTCTTTGGTTGCATCTTAAGTAGCGATGTATCCTGCCTTTATCGTCTAGTATGCCACGGTATCTAGCTTGGAACTCTTCCAACATACCGTCCCTTTACTGAGGGTAAAGACAATGCCTGTGACTGACATTCAATCGTCCTTATCACCCTGGAACCCTTCCAGTGATTCTCCCCAGGATCGATTGATACCATCTCACTACAATTAGTGAGAATCCTAACATCCAATTAGATCTATCTCATAGATCCAAAACCCAGGATTTAGTAGGTAACACATTTTGATCCTATATGGAGAATCATTGTGATAAGCGGAGATTGATCGAGCGTAGCATAGGAAACTCCTTCCCTATCAAGAGTATGTTATCCACGTACTCTACGAGGATCGTCACCATACTTCCTACTACCTTTTTGTTTATACAAGGTTCATCTACCATTTTGATGATGTCAAACTCTTTGACTATTTCATCAAAACAGATGTTCCAACTCCGCGATACCTGCTTTATCCTATAAAGCATCTTGTACACGTTTCCGCTGCTCCCACTGTCTACGAAGCCCTCTGGCTGTGTACTTATAGACGTTCTCTTCTAAAACATCATTTAGAAAAGCAGTCATGGCACCCAACCGCCAGATATCGTAGTTATGGTATGTAGCCGTGGCAAGTAGGATCTGGATGGACTTAAGCATAGCTGCTTGAAAAGGTTTCATCATTATCCACGCCTGGTCGATGACGAAAAGCTTTAACAAGTCTAGCTTTGAAAGTCTCAACTTTTCCATATACACCAAGTAATCTTCTCAAGATATACTTGCTCCTGATGGGGATTTAACCCTTCAGATATAGCAACCAAAGTCGATACTTTGTTGGTGTACATGGATTCCATCTCAGATCACTAAGCATCCAGCCATTCTTACAGAGTCCCACTCCTGATGGCCAGCTCGAAACTAGTTGGGTCATCATCTTATGATGCAATCCTCGCTCCCACTGTCATAGAGTAACCGAAGTATCTCTCAGGTGGGTGAGAAAACCCTACTAGATCAGCGGAGAGGCTGAGGTTCGTTGGTAACTATTGAATCCTTTGGTTCTATCAAATCATCAGCTGTTGTTTGTATAGCTGGAACATTTCCAGTTCTACATTACAGATCTTGCCTCGAGCTTGTCCGGATTTTGCTTTTAGACATAGGCCGGACAACCCCAAATCTTAACCAACTTAAGATATGGGCTCTTCTCTTATCATATCAAATATGAAGTGGTAGGCATCTGATTTGATTTGAACCCTATTCAATAGGTATGCAGCTTCTCAAGTGCATAACTCCCAAAAAGGAAATAGGTAACTCAGTAGTACTCATCATAGAGCACACCTTATCATATAGGGTGTGATTGCTCCACCCCGATATACCATCGTGCTATGGTGTATTCGGAGGAGTAATACTGAGAGAGAATCTCATTCTCCTTTAGAATAATCCAGGAATTCCGTGCTCAAGTATTCTTCTCCTTGATCACATCAAAGGACATAATACTTATACCCGTATTTTGGTTCTCTACTTCTAACTTATATTCTGTGAATATCTCAAAAGGTTCGGACTTGTGTTTCAACAGGAACATAGGTCTGAAACTCGAAAGATCATCAGAGAATGTAATGAAGTATAAAGAATCAGTCCTGGCATGTGTAGACAGGGGACCTTACATACATCAACATGTATCATCCCAAGAGTTTGCTAACTCTTTCTCTGTTTCCAATAAACAGAGCTGTGGTCATCTTATCTCTGTGACATGACTGGCAAGTTTCACAAGATGTAAATTCAAACTAATTTAAATATGCATCTAATATGTAACTTCAGCCAGTCGGATCACATTGATATGACCTAGTCTACAATGCCTGAAGAAGGA
Source organism: Agapanthus africanus (assembly GCA_030015575.1). Classification (NCBI taxonomy): domain Eukaryota; kingdom Viridiplantae; phylum Streptophyta; class Magnoliopsida; order Asparagales; family Amaryllidaceae; genus Agapanthus; species Agapanthus africanus. The sequence continues at coordinate 483,574,867 of JASDDO010000024.1, forward strand.
TCCGTTCATTTCTGAACTCTTCCTCTTCTGTGTGTTCTGTATACTAAGAACTGTAGTTTGATTTAGAACATTAATGCTTTTAGATAACGTGCCTGAACCGATCAACTTTTGATATAGGAAATGTTCAAAACATTATCCAACAATACAAAATTTTATCGTTTCTTTACTAATAAAGAGACAGATATGATTTTGCATATCAGGTTCGGTATCTAATAACATTCGTTCAGAATCAATGTATTGGTAATACAGGGTGACAGTGACCAACAGACTTGGCTGCAACACTTGCCCCGTTTTCTGTCTCATGAAACTTATCACCCGTTCTCAGTTCTCTACCTTTCTGTAGCCCTATGTAATAGATTACATATCTGGGATCCTGATCTGGTATCACATACCCAGGACGTAGAGGATACAGAGAAACAGTTCTTTGTAACGAACACACCCGAAGGAGATGCATCATATGCACTTTCTTCGTTTGGGCGGCACGGAAAATCTGGTATTCCCCGATTTCCTGCTCTGTCTTATAACAATTATAAGTTGGAGCGGGACCAACGTTCCCCAGCTTAGAATAACAAGCGGGTTCGGTCAATATTCCGTATTATTATCTTGATTAAGGCGTGATATGGTCGCTACCTGGAGAGAGAGAGAAGAAAACACTTAGCGTATGCTCTTGCAAGAATAGATTGGTTATTATTTTATCTAATCAGGATGGCTCCCACTGTTTTTATCAAATCTTCCTTCAAACCCTAAAAGGAAAGACTAGCCGGGATTAATTACACACTACAAGTTCGCCAATCTTTCAGCCAGGCCAGTGTCGGTACTTTGAGGGAGGTCCCCCGTGCTTTCGCACGAACCTAATTAATGTAAACCTCGTTTTCCCAGAGGCGTAACCTCGTTAACACCTTTCTAGACACCTACTTGATCGGCTAATTGTAATGTATAAAACTCTCCCAAGAGTAACTCTTACTCGCAGTGGGTATCGGGATCCAACTATCTCATAGAAGGTATGCAATCTCATTGCAAATTTCAACACTTGAAATTCCCGATAATTTTGCCCCTAGCGTCCTATGACCTTGACGGAGGCCAAACAACCCATAGTCCGCTAGTCAAGTTCAACCCGTCATTTCCCGATTGAATTAAACCCACCCGAACGACCCTTGACGGAGGCCAAACAACGCCGTACGAATACCCTAATCCAATCGCATCATATGCTAGCAGATAAGCACTAGTTAGCTACCGTACACTACGCCTTGACGGAGGCCAAACAACCGCAGCACGAATACTAACTAGTACGTATCTGAAATGACGGAGGGCTACGACAGGTTTTTCTGAAAACCTATTGCGTAATGAACTTGATATCGTTGTAGGATCGAATGAATTTTGAAATGGAGTGTTTTTGAGGCTTTTCTAGTTTTGCTAAAGGAGTCACTCCCGGTGAAGGGATCGTCGGTCCTTTTCTCGTCGAATGAGGTGCGGGATATATCATATATATCACTGTGTAAAGCAAAAACTCTTAAAAGCAATCAAAAGACAAACCGAGTGTGTAGCATCTGCCAGTTATTGCTAAAGGAGCCACTCCCGGTGAAGGGATCTCGGTCCTTTCCTCATCGAATAATGTGCAGGATATATCACATATACCTCTGTGCAAAGCAAGAACTGTAGCTACCTGTTTTAATTTGAAATTCGATTCTACAACATCTTAGGTTTCTTTTATTTTCATTAATCACATTAATGAAATCCCATCATTTAAGTACCTAAACATCACAGATAAATACGACGTACACTTATACCATCCGCATTCGCCTCGATGTCCCCTCGTGCACCGTTAGGTTAGGTAACTAACGGCAGAGCGGGGCAGGGCTAGCACGAGTGTAAAACATAAGTAACGTCTATATAATATATCATATATACTATATACAGTATCTATCACAGAACATCACATGATCACATCACAGATATCGCAGCAGAAGAAACATATGAAATATTGGATATACTAGGACGTCCGTGTTTTCAATACGAGCCAGTATAAAACACGGATTCCACGGTCGTGATGAATAGCCAAACCCACACCCCTAGACCCCTACGAGAGTGGCAAGCAACCCTATCAATTCTAGAGTTAGGAGACCCGGACTCGACTCCTCGAGTTGGTCTCCCACTGGACTCCAGAACCCGGTTACTTGTGCTCCCCTCCTTGGGTCTATCCTAGTGCGGAAAAGTAAATAATATACAAAGGGTGACAACTTCCGCAACCTGGAAGTGCCCCAATAAAAGAATATTACATACAAGTTTTTACATGAATGAAAATGAAAAACACTCATCTCACATAAAAACCCCCGGCTATTCAAACACGACTATCCAATATAACATATCCAGCAACACATAACATCACATGTCATCAACGTAAGTAAATATGCGCATCCCAATTGTCGTTGACATATAGCAACGAAACCGGCGATATCACATATTACACTTACGGTCACAGAAAAGAAAGTGTAAAACTACAACAGTTGGAATCCACAACCTGCATAGACATCGCATGCCTAATCAAATGAATTACTTAGACATCGCATGCCTAACAATTATAAACCCCGCATTTTAGTCTCATAATCAAAAACTCTTTTCAATATCAAGTCGGGCAATTCAACAAGATTCCCGACATCCTGATCGAATGCTCGTAGCAAACTTCAGTAGGCGGCCGCACCCCCGATACCGTCGACGAAGTGCACCAAGGCGGAACACCGCTACCGCGAGCACCCGAACGGATGCTTTCGGCGACGGGGTTCTCCTACAGTCACTTGGTCGGGGCTATGGAGTGAGGCTGTCTATTAAGTTTATCCGGCGAGTATCCGCGTACGCTACGTGATTGCGACGGACTTTTGATCACATCAAAATTCCGTGGCAACCGATCAAGTGAGACTAAACTGCTATGTTTATAACATTCATTCAGTTATCTCATAACTACTTATGAATTCCAATTATTGTATGCCATTCCAGATAAATAGAAAATGTTAAACTTTTCGATCGAACAATCGAACACCCAAGTTTTCCCAATACAGATCAACACATGAAATAAGTCTAAAAACATTCAGTTCGTGCCTCAGTACCAACGGTCCAGCCGTAGAAGGGTCAAGCCAACGCCTCACATGTGGCACGCCGTACTCCCCCAAACCCGAAGGTTCAAAGGGCAGTTCAAGACGGTCACATAATCGAGTTAAGGTTTGTTGTCTTCTAGAGGGACCATCGCGTTACTTGCACTACTTAGAACGTCGTTAAACTACGGAAAAATCCAACACTTGGAAATTTCCCGGCAGGGGAAAAATTGGGTATTTATATCCGGTCGAACTTTTTAACATATTCAAAAATTTATCCGGAAAGCCACATAGACAAAATCTGATATCCCGATCGAAACACCCAATCCCCAAAACAACCCCAGAAAAATTCAACTCTTGAATAATTATTAAAAATTCCCAGAAAATCCAGCATAATAAAATAGGAGTTACTGTGCAAATAGGAATTGATGATGTCAGCATATGGCCGCGGAACCGCCGCAGAAGCCAAGCTTCTGCCGCGGTTCCGCCGCACGTTGTACTGTTCATGAGAAACTTTTTGCGCCGTAATTCTTAGATTTCCCTGCTGAATTTTTTAGCAATTTTTAATCTGGAAAAATCCACGTTTTTGAAAAAAGGACAGAGAGCAATATTAGGGTTTGGGTTTTGATTCGATCGGACTTCAAACTCCGTCTAGACTTCGTCTAAGGCTCTAGCTAGGCTCTGATACCACTGTAGGGTTCCTAGGCACTCTCAAGAGGTCTCACAAGGCATCAACCATGCCAATTTCAAATATTACGGTGCCGAGAAACCCTAGTGTACGGATCGTTGGCTAGAAATTTAGGCGAAAAATAAATCTAGTTAACAACTTATCAAAAAGGAAACGGAAATACAACCTTTGTAGATCCGGTGCTCCACCTCCATAGCTCCGCAACGAAGTCCCCTCGCTATCCTAGTGAATTCCCGGGCTCTAGCGTCGGCTTCATTGGAGAATAGGCGAGCTAGGTCGTCGATGTCCATGCCGAAGATGATCTATGTCGAGGCATCTCTAGATCAAGCTCCACCTTCACCAAGCCATGAAAACTTGTGAAGGAAACACACTCTACTACTTGGCAAGAGGTAGAGGATGAAGAAATAGGAGGTGGGTTCACTTTAGATTTGGATTTCTCACTCTTTTTCATCACTTGCCATTGATGGAGGCAAGCTTTCTTCACTTGAAGAAAAATGAAGAAGAAGAAGAAGAATGTTATGATAAGTTATTTAGAAAATAGAAAATAAAAGAATACTTATCATAATCAACCATGGTCAAGTGTAGAGAATAAACTAGGGTTAGGTCAATGGTTAGGTTAGGCATGAAACAAAAATGGTGGACTTTTCAAACCTTCATGAAGTTTCAATGTAAAACAAAGCAAGCCACCATTTCTTTTCTTTTGCCAAAATGAAATAAATAAATAAATAAATGAGTAACTAAATAAAATCATAACCCTAACCATCACATAACCATGGTTTAATCTTAACATACACTTAAACAATCATGTATCATCAAACATGATACAATCATATGTACAAATGTATATCACATATACAATGTGCACAAACCAAGTGAGAAAATCCATTTAAAGTGAACCAATACTAGTTAATGCAAAGTAATATATCAAATATATAATTATGCATTAAATCATTAAATCAACACTTGATTCAATGATCCGGTCATGTCGCACACAACCGACTAGTATACAATGTATCGGCTTATCGAATCAATCCTTGATTCGATAACTAGATTATATCGCATACAACTATTCGACACATTCATCGCGAGAATGAAATACGGTATCACATACACGCATTATTCTCGGTCCCACACATATCACATATGCGCTCCTATTTCGTTTCGCTTGAGCCAAGAAACCTCTGTGTAGGACTCTAAAAACGCGTCAATACGCCGGCAGCAGATGATGATCATATCAAACACCCACAAGCCGCAAGCGGTCTGCTAAACGTAACGGCCACCCGGGTATTGAGCGATCAGAAGATCGACGAGCAAGCCCGCTCACACTCCAGTGAATCCAACCAGTAACACTACCGTACAGTCCGGTCTGATCGTCTGATCTGTCGCATATCTCGCCTAGGGGTGGTAAACGTCAGACCCCAATAGCTTGATAAGTCGTGTCGATATGAGGTCTATAACAGTTCGAGAAACTACTGGTAACACTTACCAGTAAATCTCAGCAACCCCGGCCAGGGATTTCCGGTTATAGCAATCGAACACAGCGCAACATCAACCCCCTATACCGGGAGAGACGAATCCCCTCCTATCGCTCATTACCTCCATGTGACTCGGGACTGTACCCAAAAACCACCGTTTTGCACGCCCTCTTGGACGTCGTAAGATGGAAATCAAAGCACAGTGAGAACCACACATGACTCTATGACGATCTCGGGTCAACAGACTACTCTGTACCAGTGTCATCAGAGAACTGCCATCTGACGTAAGGTATAATACCATCTGGGAGTTCTCGGCGAGTCCGTCCAGTGTACCCAGTCTCTACTGAGCACCCGTATATCATCTCTGATGTCAAACACCAATGGATATGGGATCATCCATCGCCCATCTGTATGGGTCGAGAAGGTATACGCTAGTCTACTCTGGTATATCGATGCCTCGTCTCGATACACCCACGACTAGGGACTTTGAAGGATGTACTTATGGACTACCATGTCCCCAATAGTATGATCCGCATCATAGTTCAGGTAGTCAAGTACACATCCTAAGGGCTTTACCAACATGTAACAGAGAGACAATCAGTGTACACGTTAAGGTAAAGATCAACCAGATAGCATACTATCATGTCGAGCAAGAAAGTCCTCCCTATATATGTCCCAGCATCCACTACAATATACATCCTATGTACAGTAATGGCCTCTAGGGCATACATATAACTAACACCATGATTCTCACGTCTTCGAGGTTCTCATCGGCCAGTTCTTTAGCGAGTTTGGCCAACGCGTCCGCTTTGCTGTTTTTCGCGCGCGGTATGTTCTCTAAAGTATAGAAGGGAATTTGGGTCAACAGTTGCTGCACCTTTTCGCCGTACCTCACCAACACTGGTTTGCACATCTGGTAGTCGCCGTTTAATTGACTAACGACCAATTGAGAATCTCCATATATGAGGAGGTTTTCAATTCCCATGTCGATGGCGATCTCGATGCCCGCTATCAAAGCTTCGTATTCGGCTTCATTGTTTGTCCTCGGCTCTGTTAGGGAGAAAGCAAAGCGCATTATACCCCCTTGTGGAGTTACAAAGATGAGTCCAACCCCCGATTTGATTATAGGGGTACTTTGTTTGCACTTCTTCATGGAAGATGCTCCATCGAAATAAAGCTCCCATCGGGTGTCACCACCGTCGATCGCATCAAACGCATGTTCGTCTGGAAGATCGCATTTCAGAGGAGAATCGGTGGGTATCGGATGCTCAGCGAGGAAGTTGGCGATGGCCTGACCTTTCACAGCCTTGAGAGGTTGGTACGTTATCGAGAACTCCATCAAGTGCAGGGCCCATTTAGCGAGTCGACCAGTCAATATGGCCTTTGATATTAAATATTTATGGGGGCCCACCTTCGAAATGTGACGGACTGTTAGTTATATGTATGGCCTAGAGGCCATTACTATACATAGGATGTATATTGTAGTGGATGCTTGGACATATATAGGGAGGACTTTCTTGCTCGATATGATTGTATGCTATCTGGTTACTCTTTACCTTAACGTGTACACTGATTGTCTCTCTATTACATGTTGGTAAAGCCCTTAGGATGTGTACTTGACTACCTGGACTATGATGCGGATCATACTAGTGGGGACATGGTAGTCCATAAGTACATCCTTCAAGGTCCCTAGTCGTAGGTGTATCGAGACAGGGCATCGATATACCAGAGTAGACTAGCGTATACCTTCTCGACCCATATAGATAGGCGATGAATGATCCCATATCCATTGGTATTTGACATCAGAGATGATATACGGGTGCTCAGGGGAGACTGGGTACACTGGACGGACTCGCCGAGAACTCCCAGATGGTATTATACCTTACGTCAGATGGCAGTTCTCTGGTGACACTGGTATATGTTAGTCTGTAGACCCGAGATCGTCATAGAGTCTTGTGTGATTCCCACTGTGCTTTGATTTCCACCTTACCACGTCCAAGAGGGCGTGCAAAACGGTGGTTTTTTTGGGTACAGTCCTGAGTAACATGGAGGCAATGAGTGATAGGAGGGGTTTCGTCTCTCCCGGTATTGGGGGTTGATGTTGCGCTATGCTCGATTGGCCATAACAGGGAAGTCCCTGGCCAGGGCTGGTTCAGAGATTTACTGGTAACTGTTACCCGTAGTTTCTCAACCCGTTATGAGCCTATCATCGGCATGACTTATCGGTTATTGGGGTCTGACGTTTACCACCCCTAGACTTGATATGCGACATATCAGACGAGGAGACCGGACTTTACGGCAGTGTCACTGTCAGGCTTTTTGCAGGAGTTAGAGCGGGCTTGCTTGCTGATCTTCTGATCGCTCAATACCCGGGTAGCCGTTACGTCCAGCTAGTACCGCTGACGGCTTGTGGATGCTTGATTTGATCATCACCTACTGCCGGCGTATTGACGAGTCTTTAGAGTCCTACATAGAGGTTTTACTGGCTCAGGCAAAACGAAATAGGAGCGCATATGTGATATGTGCAGGACCGAGAATAATACGAGTATGTGATACCGTATTCTATTCTCGCGATGTTTGTGTCGATCGGTTATATGCGATATAACCAAGTTATCGAATCAAGGGTTGATTCGATAAGCCGATACATTGGATGTTAGTCGGTTATATATGATATGACCGGATTATTAAGTCAAGTGTTGATTTAATAATTTAGTGTATAATTGTATATGTGATATACTAATTTACATTAACTAACATTGGTTCACTTAAGGATTTGTTTTTCTCACTTGTGCATAACTTAATATATATGTGATATATATTTATTAGTGTACAAATTGTATCATGGTTGTTGATACACTTGACATGGGTGTATAAGACATACACCATACTAAATGTATTGGTAGGGTTTTAATATCTAAAGTAATTCTAAAACAAATGGATAATGAGTTCATATGCATAAAGCTTCATGAATCTTATGTTGCATTGACTTGGTCCACTAGTTTTGTTTTACTTAAGATATTAGTTAACCTAACCACTATAATTAGCCATGGTAATGTCTCTACATGAGTTAGTATATGATACTCACTCACCATGGTTAGCTCTTTCTCTCTCTTGATTATTTCTCATTCTCATTTTGAGCTCATCTTCTTCCTCCTTCATATTCATGCTAGGGTTTGATAAAGAGAGAGAAACAAAGTGAGAAAAGAAATTCTAAAGTGTACCCATTTCCTATTTCACCATCCTCTACTAGACTAGCCCTTTAGTTTAGGGTGTTTGCTTCACTAATTCTTTGGTTAGTGAAGTAGAAGCTTGAGTTCGTATTCCCTCGACGTAGATGATCTTCGGCCCCGAAGACTTCAAGCAATACTGTTGCCTCTTCTCTTGGAGCCGTCCGAGAGTCCGGGTGTTCAATGATCGCAGCGAAGGGACTACTACAAGGAGCTTAAGAAGTGATGGACCGATCTACAAAGGTTGTATTTTGTATTCACTTAGTGTTAAAGAGTTTAACTAGCATATGTTACCCTAATTATCAAGCAAAGATCTTGTTTAGAGTTATTCGGCACGGCTAAAATTTTAATCCGGCATGGTTGATGCCTTGTAGAACCTCATTAGAGTGCCTAGTAACCCTATAGTGGTATCAGAGCCCAGCTAGAGCATTAGACGATGTGTATACGATGTTAAAACTCCGATCGAACCCCGACACGACAAAGTAAACCCCTCTCTGAAATTTTTTTCAAAACTGGGATTTTTCTGAATTAAAAATGCTTAAAAAAATCAGCAGGCAATTATATGGAAAACTGTGCAAAACGACAACGTTTGGCGCCCAAAGCGCCGCGGATCCGCGGCACGAGCTTGGCTCCTGCGGCGGTTCCGCGGCCATAAGGTGACGTCACCCTTATCGTTTTGCACAGTAATGTTCCTATTTGATTTCCTGATATTTTCTGGGTATTTTTATCTGACTCAAGTGTTGAGTGTTCTGGGGTTTATTTTGTATTCATTGATTCGATCGGAATATTTAATTTCGTTGGGTTTTCCAGATATTTAGAAACTGTTAATAAGTTTGAACGGATAACAATAACTCACCTTTTCCTGACCCGGAAAATTTCCAAGTGTTGGATTTTTCCGTAGTTTAAGAACGTCTAGATTGTGCAAGTTATGCGATGGACCCTCTAGAAGACAACAAACCTTAACTCGATGATGTGACCGTCTTGAACTGCCTTTTGAACCTTATGGTTTGGGGCAGTATGGCGTGCCACATGTGAGGCGTTGGCTTGACCCTTCTACGGCTGGACCATTGGTACTGTGGCATGTGATGGATGTTTTTAAACTCCCCTGAAGTGTTGAGAACTATTTGGGAAAATTTGGATGTTTGATTATTCGATCGGAAAGTTTAACATTGTCTATTTTTCTGGAATGTAATACAATATTTGGAATTCACATGTAGTTATGTGATAACAAATTTGAATGTTATAAACATAGCAGTTTAGTCTTGAATGATCGGTTGCCACGGGATTTTGATGCGATCAAAAGTCAGTTGCAATCACGTAGCGTACGCGGATACTCGCTGGATAAACTTAATAGACAGCCATGCCCCAAAGCCCCGACCAAGTGACTGTAGGAGAACCCCATCGCCAAAAGCATCCGTATGGGTGCTCGCGGCAGTGGTGTTCCGCCTCAGTGCACTTCGTCGACGGCATCCTGGGGTGCGTCCGTCTACTAAAGTTTGCGATGAGCATTCTATCACATATCGGGAATCTTGTTGAATTGCCCGACTAGATATTGAAAAGTGTTTTCGATATAGAGACTAAAATGCGGGGTTTATAACTGTTAGGCATGCGATGTCTGAGGTTGGTTGCGGATTCCAACTGTTGTAGTTTTACACTTTCTTTTCTGCGACCGTAAGTGTAGTATGTAGTTGTATCGCCGGTTTTCGTTGCTATATGTCGACGACGATAGGTGTATGCGTACTTACTTACGTTGATGACATGTGATGTTATGTGTTGCTGGATATGTTATATTGGATCGTCGCGTTCTGAATAGTCGGGGGTTTTATGTGAGATGAGAGTTTTTATTTTCATTCATGTAAAATTAATTGTATGTAATATTCTTTTGTTGGGGCACTTCCGGGTTGAGGTTGATGTCACCATTTGTATATTATTTACTTTTCCGCACTAGGTAGACCCAAGGAGGAGAGCACAAGTAACCGGGTTCTAGAGTCCAGTGGGAGACCAACTCGAGGAGTCGAGTCCGGGTCTCCTAACTCTAGAATTGGTATGGTTTCTTGCCGCTCTCGAAGGGGTCTAGGGATGTGGGTTTGGCTATTCATCGCGACCGTGGAATCCGTGTTTTATAGAGGCTCAAAATAAAACACGGACGCCCTAGTATATCCAATGTTTCATATGTTTCTTCTGCTGTGTCATCTGTGATGTGATCATTTGATATGTTGTGATAGATACTGTATATAGTATATATGATATATTATATAGACGTTACTTATGTTTTACACCCGCGCTAGCCCTGCCCCGCTCTGTCGTTAGTTACCTAACCTAACGGTGCACGAGGGGACATCGAGGCGAATGCGGATGGCATAAGTGTACGTCGTATTTATCTGTGATATTTAAGTAACTTAAATGATGGGACTTCATTAATATAATTAATTTAAGAAAAGAAACCTAAATGATGTTGTGGAATCGAATTTTCAAAAACAGGTAGCTACAGTTCTTGCTTTGCATCGCGGTGTTCCTTGTAGAACATCCTGCACCTTATTCGATAAGGAAAAGGCCGAGATCCCTTCACCGGGAGTGACCCCTTTAGCAATGACTGGCAGATGCTACACCCCTCGGTTTGCCTTTTGATTGATTTTCTAGTTCTTGCTTTGCACAGTGATATATATGATATATCCTGCACCTCATTCGACGAGGAAAGAGCCGACGATCCCTTCACCGAGAGTGACCTCTTTAGCGAAACTAGTAAAAGCCTAAAAAACACTCCATTTTAAAATCATTTGATTCTACAACGATATCAAGTTCATTACGCAATAGGTTTTCAGAAAAACCTGTCGTAGCCCTCCGTCATTTCAGATAAGTTGTATATAGTATTCTTGCTACATTTGTTGGTTTCTTCAAGGTGTAGTGTGCGGTAGCTATATGCTGCTTATCTGCTGCATATGATGCGATTGGATTAGGGTAGTCGTACGGCTTTGTTGGCTTTTATCAAGAGTCGTGCGGGTGGGATTAATTCAGTCAAGAAATGTACGGGTTGAACTTGACTAGCGGGCTATGGTTTGTTGGCTTTCGTTAAGGTCATAGCACGTTAGGGGCCAAATTATCGGGAATTTCAAGTGTTGAAATTTGCAATGAGATTGCATACCTTCTATAAGATAGTTGGATCCCGATACCCACTGCGAGTAATTTTTACTCCCGGGAGAGTTTTTACACATTACAATTAGCCGATCAAGTAGGTGTCTAGAAAGGTGTCAACGGGGTTATGCCTCTGGGAAAACGAGGTTTACTATAATTAGGTCCGTGCGAAAGCACGGCGAACCTCCCTCAAAGTACCGACACTGGCCTGGCTAAAAGATTGGCGAACTTGTAGGGTGTAATTAATCCCGGCTAGTCTTTCCTTTTATGGTTTGAAGGAAGATTTGATAAAAACAGTGGGAGCCATCCTGATTAGATAAAATAATAACCAATCTGATCTTGCAAGAGCGCACGCAGAGTGTTTTCTTCTCTCTCTCTCCAGGTAGCGACCATGTCATGCCTTAATCAAGATGATAATACGGATGTATTGACCGAACCCGCTTGTTATACTGAGCTGGGAAACATTGGTCCCGCTCCAACTTATAAATGTTATAAAACAGAGCAGGAATATAGGGGATTACCAGAATTCCCATGCCGCCCAAACGAAGAAAGTGCATGTTGATGCATTATCTTCGGGTGTGTTCATTACCGAGAACTGTTTCTCAGTATCCTTTACGTCCTGGGTATTTGATACCGGATCAGGATCCCACATATGTAATATATTACATGGGCTACAGAAAGGTAGAGAACTAAGAACGGGTGATAAGTTTCATGAGACAGAAAACAGGGCAAGTGTTGCAGCCAAGTCTGTTGGTCACTGTAACCCTGTATTACCAGAATACATTGATTCTGAACGAATGTCATTAGATACCAAACCTGATATACAACATCGTATCAGTCTCTTTATTTAGTAAAGAAAGGATATAATTTTGTATTGTTGGATAATGTTTTGAAAATTTCCTAAATCAAGAGTTGATCGGTTCAGCACGTTATCTAAAAGCATTAACGTTCTAAATCAAACCACAGTTCTTAGTATACAGAACACACACAAGAGGAGGAGTTCAGAAATAAACGAATCCTTCTTGAGGTATTGTAGACTAGGTCATATCAATGTGACCCGACTAGCTGAAGTTGCATATAGATGCATATTTAAATTAGTTTGAATTTACATCTTGTGAAACTTGCCGGTCATGTCATAGAGATAAGATTGTTGGAGATAGTGCCCTCAGAGTCAATTATTAGGTCACAGGTACGTGATTGTAATGATTGAGGGAGGACCTATCCCGGTAGGACAGTCTTACTCGAGATGATAGTATGCTATCTGGTTTACCTTTATCATCGTGTACTGTTTTAGGTGACCTGACACGTCGCTATTACACGTTGATAGAGCCCCTAGGATTCTTGCTTGACCACCAGCAGTATGAGGGCGATCATATAAGTGGGAGCTGGGGGTCTATAAGCTTATCCTTAAAAGGTCCCTAGTCGTGGGAGTTTCGAGACTGGGCATCGATACTCCATTAGTAGACTAGTGTATACAGTCGAGACCCCGACGAGGGGCGGTGGCCGGTCTCACAAGCCACTGGTGTCAGTAGGATCACCTAAGATGTATACAGGTGCTCATTGGGTTATGAGTACACCGGACAGGACTCGCCGGGAACATGCTAGTTGGTCATATACCAGACGTCAGATGGCAGTTCCCTGGTGACATGTGTGCAGGTTAGTTCATCGACCTGGGGATCGTCATTTGTCTCGTGTGAGTTCCCACTGTACTTTGATTACTACCCTACCACGGCTCAAAGGAGTCGTGCAAACAGGTTTTAGTTGGGTACAGTCCCGAGCCACATGGAGGCAGTGAGCGTATCTTCAGGGGTTTGTCTCTCCCGGTATTGGGGGTGAGGTCGTGCTGTGTCTAGGAGAGCCATTACACAAAGTCCTTGGCCAAGGCAAGGAGATTTACTGGTAAGTATTCCAGTAGTATCTCAGGGTGTTCTGGGCTACACTCCGACACGACTTGTACCGCTTTTGGGGGTCTGACTTTTACCAACCCCCTAGGCCCGCCATGCGATACTCATAGACGAACGGACCGGACTGCACGGATATTGTCACTGACAGGCTCAGTTGGGTGTCGGGGTGAGCTTCCTCATCGACGTCCTTTTAGTCAATAGCTGGTGGCCCGTTACGTATTGGCTTATACCTCTGACGTGCTAGTGGTTAAATCCACAGCCATAGTATTGAAGAGTCTTTAGAGTCCACCACACTTTCAGTTACTCAAGTTTCGGGCGAAACGCTGTAGAGGCCGTATGGAGATATGGCAGGGTCCGATCAGATACGTGCGGTATTGCACGGATCAGGATCGGACGGGTTTGTACTAGTGGCCGTATAGTTATATGGCAGCGTTCGATCAGATACGTGCGGTATTGCACGGATCAGGATCGGACGGATATTACTAGCCGGCTTTGGTTTAAGCCGGATCCTAGTATAGTACAGTGTAGATTTTGTCTCATTGCATTTGTATCCGGATGGAATACAGATGCGGGTGTGTATGCACAGTTTGGGGGTTTTCCTGTAATTTATTATGGGACCAGTTTTCTGGAGTTGCCAGTTTGCTTTCCGTTCCGGCCGGTTTTTCTTTGTTCTTTCCCGGCCGGACTTTTCCGATGGAGGGGGTAATTTGCAGTTTTGCAAATTACACTTTGTGGAGGACTTATTTGCATATAGGTTGACATGATAAGCATCTTTGCTTTTCATGTATTTATGGTGAAGGGAAAGGATTTGATATGAATGGATGGTTTTGTGATGATGGTGTTTGTTTATGGTCACCCCTTTTGAATCTCCTACAATAACCTCCCTTCATGCTTTTTGATTAATTGCTCCACCATTCTCATTTTGACTTGGCCGGCCACAATTTGGTGAGGAGAGAAAATGAGAGTTCATTTTTGATGCTTCATTTGTTCATCTCATTTTCTTTGCAAAATTTGGTAGCTTCATTTCCCTCCAAAGTTCAATCTTCATTCCTCCATCCAAAGGCAACAAACCCCAAAGAGACAAGTAGCCTCTACACTACACTTCCTACAGCATATCTTGGACGCGTCGGGTAGCCTACTTCGCGCCCGAGTTGCCTTGGTATAGAGGCGGGAGCCCGTAAAAGTACCCGGCTTCGTGGTGCCCTTTCCGACGAGGAGGAGACGGACGGAGATCCCGCGAGGAGATCGGAGTGGAGATGAAGACCGGAGGACTTGGATCGTATGGTATACTTCTCTACCCCCTCTCTAGATAGCTTAGACTAGTTTAATGGCACGATCCGGTTTTAGTGCGCGGTGGTGCCGTTTTGCCAAGTCCGCAAAAATTTATGTTTATCACCGTTTCCGCGTTTGGCCGTCGGATTGATGGCCGGGGCGCCGCCGTGCACTTACAGTGGTATCAGAGCCTCGCCATTAACTTAGTCTAACTTTGTGTAATGTGTTTGCATTTCCGATCGATCAAAAAGTTCCAAAACTGCATTTTACCCACGACAGTTTCTGTTGAAATTTTTCAGTCTCGAAAAATTTTTCAGGTTGTAAAATATTGATGTACTGGAAAATTTAAGAGTTCTGTAAAAATTTGACGAAGTAACTCCACAGTTGGAGCGCGGAAGCGCCGCGAAAACCCCATTTGTGCGGCCCTTCCGCCGCGCACTATTCACATCACATCACCAAATTTTTTCAGAAGTCTTATGGGCTTATAATATGGGTTTTGGAATATTAAAATTGGGCCCAGGATTTCTGTTAGTGCTACAGTTTTGATTGGGGGCCCACTTGTTAATTTTTGATCGATCGGATATTTCAAACACATTTTTTCACAGTATTTACATTATATCTGCGACCGTGAATGTCACTCGATCGGTAAATCCGGTCTAACTGCTATAGCCCGGTTAAACGGATTTGCGAACGTGACTTTCACGTTGATGTTCTATGTTTATGCTGTGTTGTTGCGGATTGGTCGTGGGGGATAGCCTGGATGCAATACTAGTACTATGCTGTTGTATTATATACATTTGTTGTTGCGGGGCGAGCGTCCGACATGTGGACTGCCGTCACTGCCTGTTTGTATTATTATTTTGGGGCACGACCTGGTTGCGGTCGATGTACCCGTTGTATGTATATTTTACTTTCTGTACTAGGATTACCCCGCGGTGGGGTGCACGGATAACCGGGTTCTGAAGGGCAACAAGCCCGCATCTCATGGCATTGGGACGGAAGGGGCTTCACTCTGGGATTGGCGGGCTATTCGCCGCACTCGTAGGGGGTACAGGCTGACCCAGGAGGGGTGCCCAAGTTGCCGGATTCCGTGGAGTGCTGGGTGGTCCATTCACGGAGCTGAAGGGGGCTGCCTCGCTTCAGGTTTTGGCGGGTGACTTGCCGCGCCCGTAGGGGTCTAGGATTTCATTGCGCAGGCTATCCACACGACCAGGGGAACGTCGGGTTTCAGTAGTGGCTCTGTGAAACCCGGGGATCCCAGATATCTGTACATTTCTGTGATGTTGCATTTCTTTCACGCCTTGAGCGAAATATAATATATTGGTATATATATTAGTAGATGTTGTATATGTTTTTCATCCGCGCTAGTCCAGTCCCCGCTCTGTCGTTAGTAAGCTAACCTAACGAGTGATGACGGGACCCAGTGGCGAATGCGGATGGCATATACGTACGTCAGTATATTTTCGTTCTTTGTGGTGTGATTAATTGATGGGACTGCATTGATTTAGATCAATGCAAGTTAAAAACAAACCTAATCTGATGTTGTTGGAACACTTTTTCAAAAAGCTGTTATTGCAAGGACGTTTACTTTTGTTTTGCATCGTGGTATTCATTGGAATATCCTGCTCCTCAGTCGACGAGGCAAGGGCCGAGATCCCTTCACCGGGAGTGACCCCTTGGACAGAAGTTTGCGTCAGGGCATTAACTTCACTATAGCCGATTACTTTTGCTTTGCATCGTGGTATTCAGTTAGAATATCCTGCACCCCATTCTACGGGGAAAGAGCCGAGATCCCTTCACCGGGAATGACCTCTTTAGCAACGGTTTTCGTCACTATATTTTTAAAAGCTATCCGTTCCTTCGACGATATCAAGTTCATTACGTTAAAGGTTTTCGCCAGAAACCATTCGTAGCCCTCCGTCGTTTCATATGGGTGGTCAATAGTATTCAAGCTGTGTATGTTGGCCAAAGTCAAGGCACAGTGATTGGTAGCTATTGGGGTATTCATATGCAGCATAGATAGATGCGTTGGTTTGGGACAGTCGTACTGCCATTTTGGCCAAAGTCAAGGGTATGTACGGGTGGATTCAAATTAACCTGGAGAATGACGGGTAGAACTTGACATGTGACTTATGATATGTTGGCCAAAGTCAAGGTCATAAGAGCATGGGGCAGAAATCACATCGGGAGTTTCAAAAGAACTGAAACTTGCCAGATATGCGCATACCTTCTGGAGTGTGATACCGTGAGCGGATTCCGTCACGTTATCATGCGATGAGAGTTGGATCCCGATTCCCACTGATGAGTTAGTTTACTCCTCGGGTAACCCCGACTAATTCTTCTTTCAGGTTTGGAGGAGAATTTGAGGTACAGTGGGAGGATTCCAGATTAGATAAATTGGTAACCATTCTGATCTAGGTTAGAGTGCACGCTGAGTGTTTCTTTTCTCTCTCTCTCTGGCAGCGACCATTGACCCGACCCTAAGACTTTGACTCAGTGACCAAGTTGACCGAACCTTCTTAAACACCGACCTTTGGATTGTCAGAGTTGCAAACCTCATTGCCACTCCTACTTTTACCCTTTTCTCCAGGACACCCCGTTTTACTACGAACGTCCACTTCCATTGGACAAAACCATCGTATGGTTAGATACGAACTCGAAGGGATTCGAGGATGGTTTCCGGTTCTGGAGAAAACGGATAGGATTATTCAGTTGTCTTTTCCTTTTACCCTCTCTCAGGTTACGAGTACTCCTTGGTTTAGGGGTAGTACACCTATTATGCAAATTGGATAGTCTTCTTCCAAACCATAGGCTGGTGCCGACTGGTAGGGAATAAAGAAAACCAGTTAGCTTAAACGGTGTACAGAAGGTATTAAGTTCAGACAAAGCAAGGGATTAGTAAGAGGGCAAAGTAAATTGCGACTGCTATTCACGACCAAACCAAGTATTTCTTCGCCAATCCTAAATCACCTTTGTATTTCTCCAGGACACTCCGTATCACTACGAAGATCCCATTTTATTGGATAATCCATCGTATGGTTATATACGAACTCGAAAGGAACTTGTTCCAGTTCGGGGATGGATCCTGGTTCAGGAGAAATAGGAATAAAGTACATTCAGGTGTCTTTTATCTTCACCTTCTCTCGCGTTGCGAGTGCTCCTAGGATTAGGACAGTACACCCTTTATGCTTATTGGATAGTCCTCTTCCAAACCATAGGCTGGTGCCGAACGGTAGGGAAGGAAGAAAACCATTTGGCCTAATGGGTGTGCAGAAGGTAATGACTAAAGACATATGAAGGGATTTGGAGAGGTGGCAAAGAACTATACGGTTACAGTCGTGAATCTGGAAGAGGCATTACTAGGAATACCAGAATACCCCATCGGAACATTTCGATGTTTCAGTTTCACTGTGTAATGTTAAAGGAAAACTGATTTCCCGATTAGATACTTACTCCAGGGTATGTATTTACCAGGTACGATTCTCACATCTGTATAGTTTTACAGATGATGAGTGGGAGTAAGTTATTGGGAATTGGGTGATCATCCTCATTATATCGGGATTCGTTGTAATCGGTGATATTTGAGGAAATCACCTGGGTTGTTTGCCGGTCGGCAAATATTTGGTTTTGAATATCCGCTGTTATGCACCAATTTCAAATTGGTATATCTGTACGTCTATTTTCATAGAGTGAGATATACCTTTCTGAAATTATGTCTACGACATTTACCTATATCAGTGGATGGTTAGGTAAGGAGCATTAAACAGCGGTGTAATTCTTCTTAACCATAAGTACAGTTTTCAACCTACGACACACAGTGAATGAGTAATCAGACTCAAGGGACTTTTACAGAGTATTGTATGTTGTCCAGGGTCCATCAGGACAGAGGGGATGGTCCTCGTACTATATTCGGTTTACTTATGACTCCTCTATTTTTTAGACAGGTGTTTCGTGGAAACACAGGGTCCGAATTTGGAGAAGTTATATGTATTTGAATAGAGTAGAGAACCAGGTATAGCAAGTATCGGGATTCTTCAAAGAGATCGAAGATGTAGATACTTGTGTATGGTATTCAGTTGATAGTAATGATTAAGAGATCTTGCTTCTCTTTCAGGTTACTCATAATTGGAAGTATTCCTAAGTTGAGTAACGCTGATCGGCCTCCTTCCATTTAGTTGACATGCACTGGGGATAGCTGCATGATTTGAATCTGGTTGAATTAATTCAGTGCCTCTGTTTCTATATTGGATATAGTACAGTTCATATCTTAACATTGTTAAGGTACGGGGAGTTGTCTGGCTTATGCTTAAAACCAGACACTGGACAACTCAAGGCACGTTTCTGTAATGGCTGTTTGTGGGTTGACCCAGGCTATGACGCGGGTTGATTTTCTACCATCTGGATGAACAATAGCAATATTGTTCTAGACTCGCCACAGTTTTATTAAAAATGGATTTTTCAGAAAAACAGTAGTGGGAGTATGGTAGAACTGGAAGTGATTCCAGAACCACAAACGATTACTGAAGATTTGATAAGGAACCTAAAGATTCAATCTGATTTGACATTCCATTGGCCGCTCCGCAGATAAGGTGGGTAACTTCAGGCACCCGAGAGGTACTACGGTAGCCTCAAGGACGGTGACAGGGAAGTTCTTGTTTACCCACAATTACCATTGTTGTTGTTCCAGGCTGCGAGACCCAGCAGGAGGATGAGTATAGCGTCGTTCTAAACTTGCTTTAGAAGTGCACGTCTATATGACTCTGCCAGAGGGTTGTCGTAGTCAGTGGGAGCAGCGGAAGCATTGGTGGACAGGTAGCTTATGTCTATTTATAGACTAAAGCAGATGTAGCGGAGATAGATCATCTATTTCTGACGTGACAGTCATGGGTTTGACTTCATCAGAATAGGGGATGGATCTGTTGAGAAGGTAGTAGGGTGTGATATCCTGGTATTTGGATGACATACACAAAGTAGGAAAGGAAACTCCTACACTACGATCGGTTATACTTTGGTCGTCACACAGTGGTTTCTCCACAAAGGAAATGGATTTTATATCTGACATACTGGTTACTGGATCTATGGTTTTAGATCAAGATTTGGGTGGTTTCCCAATCAGGGTACTTGACAGCATTCTAAGAGTATTTAGGATGGATGACTCCTGGCATGGTAGTGTACCTGCAGGTAATGGAGTCACCCTCTCCAAAGGTGTCTTACAGACTAAAGGGGAGAGGGACGTGCATGATTGGCAGATCACTTGCTTAGGCAATTGAGTCAATCATGAGATGTCAAGTACCACACCAGATGTTGTTCTTGCACTAGATGCAATAAGTTGACATTAATCCAATCCTGGAGAAACGGTCGGAAGCAGTTTTAGAACATAAGTAGATGTTCTAGGGATATGATAACGACAGCCTCATGTGGGAGACAGTTATCATTCCAGGCTTCCAAGGTGACATAGACGACAAGGAGGTTGTCAGAGTTATATTTTTCCTTCTGACGAGGGGCAGTATTTTGGACAGGTGGTCCAAGGCAATACTGAGGGTGGCATGGCGCAGGATACTGATTAAGTTCAGTTGACGATACAGTCTAAGAAGTTTGGATTTGGAGTTCATTTATGAGCTAGGTCCCATCAGACATCCAGACATTCTAAGACAGGTATTGCTCATTTCGGGAGATGGGTTTCTCCGCGAACTTGAGATATAGAGAGATATAGAAAGAAACAACTAAGCGGATCCACTCACTGAGGCTATTCCTCGAACGCAATAGTTCCGCAAACGAGCTTTGTGAGACTGACTAGTAGAGGAGTTGGATGTTCGGTATCACACGGGCTGTGAGTATGCGACATCGCAATAATTAGCCTTGAGTGCAAGTGGGAGATTGTTGGAGATAGTGCCCTCAGAGTCAATTATTAGGTCACAGGTACGTGATTGTAATGATTGAGGGAGGACCTATCCCGGTAGGACAGTCTTACTCGAGATGATAGTATGCTATCTGGTTTACCTTTATCATCGTGTACTGTTTTAGGTGACCTGACACGTCGCTATTACACGTTGATAGAGCCCCTAGGATTCTTGCTTGACCACCAGCAGTATGAGGGCGATCATATAAGTGGGAGCTGGGGGTCTATAAGCTTATCCTTAAAAGGTCCCTAGTCGTGGGAGTTTCGAGACTGGGCATCGATACTCCATTAGTAGACTAGTGTATACAGTCGAGACCCCGACGAGGGGCGGTGGCCGGTCTCACAAGCCACTGGTGTCAGTAGGATCACCTAAGATGTATACAGGTGCTCATTGGGTTATGAGTACACCGGACAGGACTCGCCGGGAACATGCTAGTTGGTCATATACCAGATGTCAGATGGCAGTTCCCTGGTGACATGTGTGCAGGTTAGTTCATCGACCTGGGGATCGTCATTTGTCTCGTGTGAGTTCCCACTGTACTTTGATTACTACCCTACCACGGCTCAAAGGAGTCGTGCAAACAGGTTTTAGTTGGGTACAGTCCCGAGCCACATGGAGGCAGTGAGCGTATCTTCAGGGGTTCGTCTCTCCCGGTATTGGGGGTGAGGTCGTGCTGTGTCTAGGAGAGCCATTACACAAAGTCCTTGGCCAAGGCAAGGAGATTTACTGGTAAGTATTCCAGTAGTATCTCAGGGTGTTCTGGGCTACACTCCGACACGACTTGTACCGCTTTTGGGGGTCTGACTTTTACCAACCCCCTAGGCCCGCCATGCGATACTCATAGACGAACGGACCGGACTGCACGGATATTGTCACTGACAGGCTCAGTTGGGTGTCGGGGTGAGCTTCCTCATCGACGTCCTTTTAGTCAATAGCTGGTGGCCCGTTACGTATTGGCTTATACCTCTGACGTGCTAGTGGTTAAATCCACAGCCATAGTATTGACGAGTCTTTAGAGTCCACCACACTTTCAGTTACTCAAGTTTCGGGCGAAACGCTGTAGAGGCCGTATGGAGATATGGCAGGGTCCGATCAGATACGTGCGGTATTGCACGGATCAGGATCGGACGGGTTTGTACTAGTGGCCGTATAGTTATATGGCAGCGTTCGATCAGATACGTGCGGTATTGCACGGATCAGGATCGGACGGATATTACTAGCCGGCTTTGGTTTAAGCCGGATCCTAGTATAGTACAGTGTAGATTTTGTCTCATTGCATTTGTATCCGGATGGAATACAGATGCGGGTGTGTATGCACAGTTTGGGGGTTTTCCTGTAATTTATTATGGGACCAGTTTTCTGGAGTTGCCAGTTTGCTTTCCGTTCCGGCCGGTTTTTCTTTGTTCTTTCCCGGCCGGACTTTTCCGATGGAGGGGGTAATTTGCAGTTTTGCAAATTACACTTTGTGGAGGACTTATTTGCATATAGGTTGACATGATAAGCATCTTTGCTTTTCATGTATTTATGGTGAAGGGAAAGGATTTGATATGAATGGATGGTTTTGTGATGATGGTGTTTGTTTATGGTCACCCCTTTTGAATCTCCTACAATAACCTCCCTTCATGCTTTTTGATTAATTGCTCCACCATTCTCATTTTGACTTGGCCGGCCACAATTTGGTGAGGAGAGAAAATGAGAGTTCATTTTTGATGCTTCATTTGTTCATCTCATTTTCTTTGCAAAATTTGGTAGCTTCATTTCCCTCCAAAGTTCAATCTTCATTCCTCCATCCAAAGGCAACAAACCCCAAAGAGACAAGTAGCCTCTACACTACACTTCCTACAGCATATCTTGGACGCGTCGGGTAGCCTACTTCGCGCCCGAGTTGCCTCGGTATAGAGGCGGGAGCCCGTAAAAGTACCCGGCTTCGTGGTGCCCTTTCCGACGAGGAGGAGACGGACGGAGATCCCGCGAGGAGATCGGAGTGGAGATGAAGACCGGAGGACTTGGATCGTATGGTATACTTCTCTACCCCCTCTCTAGATAGCTTAGACTAGTTTAATGGCACGATCCGGTTTTAGTGCGCGGTGGTGCCGTTTTGCCAAGTCCGCAAAAATTTATGTTTATCACCGTTTCCGCGTTTGGCCGTCGG
The DNA here is from genome assembly GCA_030015575.1 of Agapanthus africanus. NCBI lineage: Eukaryota > Viridiplantae > Streptophyta > Magnoliopsida > Asparagales > Amaryllidaceae > Agapanthus > Agapanthus africanus. Next base: position 483,597,703 of record JASDDO010000024.1, read on the forward strand.
ATTGATGGCCGGGGCGCCGCCGTGCACTTACAAAGATGACCATAGCTCTGTTTATTGGAAACAGAGAAAGAGTTAGTGAACTCTTGGGATGATACATGTTGATGTATGAAGGTCCCCTGTCTACACATGCCAAGACCGGTTCTTTGTACTGACGCTTCCTTCCCAGTAGCTGCCCTTGTATCAATATACTTGTGAATTTTTTTTTTCTAATAAGATGTATCCATTCTTTATTCTTTTGTACGATTCACCATGTACTTAATTGAATTAATAAATAAAGATACACATTTTTTCTTTGCAATGTCTTGTATGCTCTTTTGCTTTCTCCCTTTCTCTTATTATCAGCATGTTGTCTTGATGAACATAATTGACAGATAATAGAGTAAGCATCTGAATTTCTTCATGAGATAGCGATGGCTTAGGCTGCAGGTTCAGATCTGCTGCCTAAGACTTTTCAACTCTATGAGCCGTGAGGGTCTCATAGAGACTTTTCTCCCTACGGATCGAGAGGATCTCGTCGGTGGATTTTCTCCTTAGGAATCGTGAGGATTCCTATGTGCATTTTCTCTTATAAGTCGTAAGGATCTTATAAGAAAATCTTCCCTCTTACGAGTCGAGAGGACCCGTAAGCGGTTGTTTCCCTCCTTATCGAGATTCGACTTTGGAGAGTGAAACCCGTGAATAGTATGCAAGAGACCGTTTTAGACCGACTTGCAGGGTCTCAGTGCTCAGGAAACAAGTTTTTTAATCCCTGCTGCCTGAGGCTTTATCTTGCAAGTTGAGACGAATCGGGAATTTCTCGCGGAGACACTGGTTTCTCTACGAGCCGACGCGAATCAGGAGGCTTTCATCAAGGACGCTAGTTTCCCTGAATTGAGGTATTTGCCAAGGACACTTGTTTCCCTGAGGTTGAAACGAATCGAGAATTTCTCGCGGAGACGCTAGTTTCTCTGCGGGTCGACGCGAATCAGGATTTTCTCATCAAGGACACTGGTTTCCCTGAGTCAAAGGATTTCGCTGAAGACACTGGTTTCTTCGGGATTGAAACGAATCGGGAATTTCTCGCGGAGACACTGGTTTCTCTGCAGGCCGACGCGAACCAGGAGGCTCAAATCAAGGACGCTAGTTTCCCCGAGTTGAGGAGTTTGCCAAGGACACTTATTTCCCTGGGGTTGAAACGAATCGAGAATTTCTCACGGAGACGCTAGTTTCTCTTCGGGTCGACGCGAATCAGGATTTTCTCGTCAAGGACACTGGTTTCCCTGAGTCGAAGGATTTTGCCGAAGACACTGTTTTCTTCGGGGTTGAAACGAATCGGGAATTTCTCGCGGAGACACTGGTTTCTCTGCGAGCCGATGCGAATTAGGAGGCTCTCATCAAGGACGCTCGTTTCCCTGAGTTGAGGTATTTGCCAAGGACACTTGTTTCCCTGGTGTTGAAACGAATCGAGAATTTCTCGCGGAGACGCTAGTTTCTCTTCGGGTTGACGCGAATCAGGATTTTCTCGTCAAGGACACTGGTTTCCCTGAGTCGAAGGATTTTGCCGAAGATACTGGTTTCTTCGGGGTTGAAACGAATCGGGAATTTCACGCAGAGACACTGGTTTCTCTGCGAGCCGATGCGAATCAAGAGGCTCTCATCAAGGACGCTCGTTTCCCTGAGTTGAGGTATTTGCCAAGGACACTTGTTTCCCTGGGGTTGAAACGAATCGATGCATTCGTGTAGAGACGCTAGTTTCTCTGCGGGTCGACGCGAATCAGGATTTTCTCGTCAAGGACACTGGTTTCCCTGAGTTGAAGGATTTTGCCGAAGACACTGGTTTCTTCAGGGTCGAAATGAATCGGGAATTTCTCGTAGAGACACTGGTTTCTCTTCGAGCCGACGCGAATCAGGAGGCTCTCATCAAGGACGCTAGTTTCCCTGAGTTGAGGAGTTTGCCAAGGACACTTGTTTCCCTGGAGTTAAACTGATCTGTGGTGGTCTTTCAGGTTTTATCTAAGTTACCGTCAAAACCGTGAAGCTAGGAATTTGATCTTCGCTTCGTTTGCTGGCATTGCGTTTGCTGTATCGAGACGAATGTCGTGGTTGTCTCAAGGCTGTTAGTGAACCGTCGAGATTTGGCTTAGCTTTCTGGCGGAGCCTGCTGGGAAGGTTTGGTTCCCTCTTTGTTTGTGCCCTTGGATTGTATACAGGGATCGATGTGATCTCAACTGTAGGGCAAAAGTTTCATCATATATTTTTTATTGTTTTATTTCCGCGATGCTCTATCATTTCAGCTTTTATATCGCGAAGGTCGCGATTGCCTAATCATTTTGGTTATTTTTTCGTGGTGCCCAATCATTTCGGCTATTTATTTTATTTTTACTCGCTGCTTTTTATTGCGAGTTGCCCAATCATTTCGGCTGTTTTGTTTGCATACGATTTCTTTACTTGCTGCTTTTTATTGCAAGTTGCCCCATCATTTCAGCTATTTCGTATGCATGTGCGGCTTGTTGGCTTTTCACCGTAAACCTGAAATTAGATACCGATTTCGGCATCAGCACCGCTACAACTGGGATATTGCCAGGAGCGAATCATCATTTGCCTCTGTCGATGTCGAACAAAGGTGGCTTAGCGAACAGGGTTAAGGTCCTGTGGACTAAGGCTTTTAACTTCGTGAGCCGTAAGGGTCTCACAAAGGTATTTCTCCCTACCAGACGTGAGGATCTTGTAGGTGTATTTTCTTCTTAAGAATCGTGAGGATTCCTAAGTGTATGTTCCTCTATAAGTCATAAGGATCCTACAGGAGGGTTTTCTCCTTGGAAGTCGAGAGGACTTACAAGGGTTGTTCATCATGCGTACATATCCCCAGTCACGGATGAGACTTGGTTAGGGAAATGTTTATTCGCGCCCATGGACTGTATACAAGGGTCAGTATTGAAGCACTTGTAGGGCAATATCGAAGGTTGTGGGGGGTTTGCTTAAGCACAGGTTTAGGCCTCTGTAACTTAAGACTTTCAAATCTTATGAGCCGTGAGGGTCTCATAAGAGAGTTCTCCTTACGAGTCGTGAGGATCTCGCAAGTGTATTTTCTCCTTAGGAATCGCGAGGATTCCTAAGTGTATTGCTCCCTTGTGAGTCGTAAGGATCTCATGCGGGTGGTTTCTCCTTACAAGGTCGAGAGGACCCTGTAAGTGTCCTTTAACGAGGTTGCGCCCTTTCAGGTTTTCACAAACACTCGTCGGTAGTCCTGCTGTTTTTACTCACGGAGCCCTTTCGGGTTTTCATCCGTGCCCATTTTTCTTATGGACATACCTTTTTTTTTATTCTTTTTATTTATATATATATTTTTTATATATTTTTTTTTCGGGGTCGCACCCTTTCGGGTTATCACGAAACACTCGCCGGTAGCCCTGCTGTTTTTACTCACGGAGCCCTTTCGGGTTTTCATCCGTACCCTTTTTGCTTATGGACATACCGTTTTTATTATTTTTTTATATTTTTTCCTTTTTCTTTTTTTTATTCATCTCGTCAGCCTAAGGATGCTTCGGTAGTAGTTTAAGGACGTTTCGGTCCTTCGTTAGTTTAGGGATGTTTTGGTCCGCCATTAGTTTAGGGACGTTTCGGTCCACTATTAGTTTAAGGACGTTTCGGTCCGTCCAAGAAAAGACTGGCTACTGCTTATAAAGTTTGAGCTTAGGAAGATAGCGAGCGGACATAGTCGTCGTCATCTATCATTGACCTAGACAGTAACTCGCTAAGCGTAGTATTTCTTTAGGAATCGACCATTTATTAGCATGTAAGGCCTTTCACCGTGGATATCCATGAGTAGATAGGCTCCACCCTGGTAGACCTTGTCTATGATGTACGGGCCTTCATAGTTTTGCTCAAATTTTGCTCGCTTGGCGCGATTGAGGATCTTAGGCCTTTTGACCACTAGCACGAGTTCGCCTTGGCGAAATGTCCTCGGCTGGGTCAATCTTTCGTATGGGTGCGTCATCTTTGCTTTATAGGCCTCCAGATTTTGTTGCGCTATGAGCCGTGTTTCATCAAGGGCATCAAGCTCCTCGAGCCGAAGGTGAGCATTTTCCTCGTCCGTCAGCTCATAATGGATTGCCACTCGTAGAGAGGGTAACTCTATATCGAGGGGGAATACTGCTTCTGTACCGAATACCAACGCATATGGCGTTGTATTCGTGGCTGTCTTGAACATAGTTCGATACGCCCAAACAGCTTCTTGCAGCCTCTTATGCCAGTCCTTCTTATTTCGGGACAGCGTTTTCTTAATGATCTTTGTTAAGGTCTTGTTGAAGGCCTCAGCTAGACCGTTAGCTCGCGGATTATAAACCGAGGAATATCTCCAGTCTATATTGTGTTGTTGCGCGAAACGACTGATTTTGTGGCTTCTGTAAGCTGGCCCGTAGTTGTAGATAATCCGTCTCGGAGTTCCAAACCGATAGATGACGTGCGTCTTGAAGAAACGGAGAATATTCTCCGTCTTCACTTCTCTCAACGGTACTGCTTCTGCCCATTTGGAGAAGTATTCAGTCGTTGCCAGGATGAAACGATGTCCCCTGGACGATGATGGTTCGATGGGGCCGACTGTGTCAGTTCCCCACATTTCGAATGGCCAGCTAGCCACCGTTGGATGGAGTGGATTTGGATGCTGGTGGATGAAGTCCCCATGAATTTGGCATGAGTGGCACTGCTTCGCATACTCGAGGCAGTCCTGAATCATCGTGGGCCAGTAGTAGCCCATCCGTTTGATCTTCAACTTCATCTTTGGGCCTGCTTGGTGAGAACCGCAGAGTCCGTCGTGAACTTCCTGAACGACTCTTTTTGCCTCTTCAGGTCCCAGAATTCTCAACCACAGAGAATCAAATGACCTCTTGTACAGAGTATCATTGACGAAGGCGAAAGACAGAGCTCGTTTCATAAGCTGATGTCTTGAGGACGCATCTTCGGGCGCTCGACGGTATTTGAAGTAGTCTATAAAGACTTCTCTCCAATCCTCGGAATTTTCCCGATCCTTTATTTGCAGGGTCGTCTGCTCAGTCGCTCCCTTTTTTCGGACGATTCCAGAGATATTTCCGCCGGGGCAAGTACCTTAGGGCTTTGTACCATGATTCTCACGTCATCGAGGTTCTCATCAGCCAGTTCTTTAGTGAGTTTGGCCAACGCGTCCGCTTTGCTATTTTTCGCGCGCGGTATGTTCTCTAAAGTATAGGAGGGAATTTGGGTCAACAGTTGCTGCACCTTTTCTCCGTACCTCACCAACTCTGGTTTGCACGTCTGGTAGTCGCCGTTTACTTGACTAACGACCAATTGAGAATCTCTATATATGGGGAGGTTTTCAATTCCCATGTCGATGGCGATCTCGAGGCCCGCTATCAAAGCTTCGTATTCGGCTTCATTGTTTGTCCTCGGCTCTGTTAGGGAGAAAACAAAGCGCATTATACCCCCTTGTGGAGTTACAAAGATGAGTCCTACCCCCGATTTGATTATAGGGGTACTTTGTTTGCGCTTCTTCATGGAAGATGCTCCATCGAAATAAAGCTCCCATCGGGTGTCACCACCGTCGATCGCATCAAACGCATGTTCGTCTAGAAGATCGCAATTCAGAGGAGAATCGGTGGGTATCGGATGCTCAGCGAGGAAGTTGGCGATGGCCTGGCCTTTCACTACCTTGAGAGGTTGGTACGTTATCGAGAACTCCATCAAGAGCAGGGCCCATTTAGCGAGTCGTCCCTTCAATATGGCCTTAGACATTAAATATTTAAGGGGGCCCAGCTTCGAAATAAGACGGACTGTTAGTTATATGTATGCCCTAGAGGCCATTACTATACATAGGATGTATATTGTAGTGGATGCTTGGACATATATAGGGAGGACTTTGTTGCTCGATATGATAGTATGCTATCTGGTTACTCTTTACCTTAACGTGTACACTGATTGTCTCTCTGTTACATGTTGGTAAAGCCCTTAGGATGTGTACTTGACTACCTGGACTATGATGCGGATCATACTAGTGGGGACATGGTAGTCCATAAGTACATCCTTCAAGGTCCCTAGTCGTGGGTGTATCGAGACAGGGCATCGATATACCAGAGTAGACTAGCGTATACCTTCTCGACCCATATAGATGGGCGATGAATGATCCCATATCCATTGGTGTTTGACATCAGAGATGATATACGGGTGTTCAGTGGAGACTGGGTACACTGGACGGACTCGCCGAGAACTTCCAGATGGTATTATACCTTACGTCAGATGGCAGTTCTCTGGTGACATTGGTACAGGTTAGTCTGTAGACCCGAGATCGTCATAGTGTCTTGTGTGATTCCCACTGTGCTTTGATTTCCACCTTACCACGTCCAAGAGGGCGTGCAAAACGGTGGTTTTTTTGGGTACAGTCCCGAGTAACATGGAGGCAATGAGCGATTGGAGGGGTTTCGTCTCTCCCGGTATTGGGGGTTGATGTTGCGCTATGCTCGATTGGCCATAACAGGGAAGTCCCTGGCCAGGGCCGGTTCAGAGATTTACTGGTAAGTGTTACCCGTAGTTTCTCGACCCGTTATGAGCCTCTCATCGGCATGACTTATCGGTTATTGGGGTCTGACGTTTACCACCCCTAGACTTGATATGCGACAAATCAGATGAGGAGACCGGACTTTACGGTAGTGTCACTGTCAGGCTTTTTGCAGGAGTTGGAGCAGGCTTGCTTGCTGATCTTCTGATCGCTCAATACCCGGGTAGCCGTTACGTCCATCTAGTACCGCTGACGGCTTGTGGGTGCTTGATTTGATCATCACCTACTGCCGGCGTATTGACGAGTCTTTAGAGTCCTACATAGAGGTTTTACTGGCTCAGGCAAAACGAAATAGGAGCGCATATGTGATATGTGCAGGACCGAGAATAATACGAGTATGCGATACCGTATTCTATTCTCGCGATGTTTGTGTCGATCGGTTATATGCGATATAACCAAGTTATCGAATCAAGGGTTTATTCGATAAGTCGATACATTGGATGTTAGTCGGTTATATATGATATGACCGGATTATTAAGTCAAGTGTTGATTTAATAATTTAGTGTATAATTGTATATGTGATATACTAATTTACATTAACTAACATTGGTTCACTTAAGCATTTGTTTTTCTCACTTGTGTATAACTTAATATATATGTGATATATATTTATTAGTGTACAAATTGTATCATGGTTGTTGATCCACTTGACATGGGTGTATGAGACATACACCATACTAAATGTATTGGTAGGGTTTTAATATCTAAAGTAATTCTAAAACAAATGGATAATGAGTTCATATGCATGAAGCTTCATGAAGCTTATGTTGCATTGACTTGGTCCACTAGTTTTGTTTTACTTAAGATATTAGTTAACCTAACCACTATAATTAGCCATGGTAATGTCTCTACATGAGTTAGTATATGATACTCACTCACCATGGTTAGCTCTTTCTCTCTCTTGATTATTTCTCATTCTCATTTTGAGCGCATCTTCTTCCTCTTTCATATTCTTGCTAGGGTTTGATAAAGAGAGAGAAACAAAGTGAGAAAAGAAATTCTAAAGTGTACCCATTTCCTATTTCACCATCCTCTACTAGACTAGCCCTTTAGTTTAGGGTGTTTGCTTCACTAATTCTTTGGTTAGTGAAGTTGAAACTTGAGTTCGTATTCCCTCGACGTAGATCATCTTCGGCCTCGAAGACTTCAAGCAATACTGTTGCCTCTTCTCATGGAGCCGTCTGAGAGTCCGAGTGTTCGATGATCGCAGCGAAGGGACTACTACAAGGAGCTTAAGAAGTGATGGACGGATCTACAAAGGTTGTATTTCGTATTCACTTAGTGTTAAAGAGTTTAACTAGCATATCTTACCCTAATTATCAAGCAAAGATCTTGTTTAGAGTTATTCGGCACGGCTAAAATTTTAATCCGGCATGGTTGATGCCTTGTAGAACCTCATTAGAGTGCCTAGTAACCCTACAGTGGTATCAGAGCCTAGCTAGAGCATTAGGCGATGTGTATACGATGTTAAAACTCCGTTCGAACCCCGACACGACAAAGTAAACCCCTCTATGGAAATTTTTTCAAAACAGGGATTTTTCTGAATTAAAAATGCTTAAAAAAATCAGCAGGCAATTATATGGAAAACTGTGCAAAACGACAACGTTTGGCGCCCAAAGCGTCGCGGAACCGCGGCACGAGCTTGGCTTCTGCGGCGGTTCCGCGGCCATAAGGTGACGTCACCCTTATCGTTTTGCACGGTAATGTTCCTATTTGATTTCCTGATATTTTCTGGGTATTTTTATCTGACTCAAGTGTTGAGTGTTCTGGGGTTTATTTTGTATTCATTGATTCGATCGGAATATTTAATTTCGTTGGGTTTTCCAGATATTTAGAAACTGTTAATAAGTTTGAACGGATATCAATAACTCACCTTTTCCCGACCCGGAAAATTTCCAAGTGTTGGATTTTTCCGTAGTTTAAGAACGTCTAGATCGTGCAAGTTACGCGATGGACCCTCTAGAAGACAACAAACCTTAACTCGATTATGTGACCGTCTTGAACTGCCTTTTGAACCTTAGGGTTTGGGGCAGTATGGCGTGTCATATGTGAGGCGTTGGCTTGACCCTTCTACGGCTGGACCATTGGTACTATGGCATGTGATGGATGTTTTTAAACTCCCCTGAAGTGTTGAGAACTATTTGGGAAAATTTGGGTGTTTGATTATTCGATCGGAAAGTTTAACATTGTCTATTTATCTGGAATGTGATACAATATTTGGAATTCACATGTAGTTACGTGATAACTAATTTGAATGTTATAAACATAGCAGTTTAGTCTTGAATGATCGGTTGGCACGGGATTTTGATGCGATCAAAAGTCCATTGCAATCACGTAGCGTACGCGGATACACACCGGGTAAACTTAATAGACAACCACGCCCCAAAGCCCCGACCAAGTGACTGTAGGAGAACCCCGTCGCCAAAAGCATCCGTATGGGTGCTCGCGGCAGCGGTGTTCTGCCCTAGTGCACTTCGTCGACGGCATCCGGGGGTGCGGCCGTCTACTAAAGTTTGCGACGAGCATTCTATCACATATCGGGAATCTTGTTGAATTGCCCGACTAGATACTGAAAAGTGTTTTCGATATAGAGACTAAAATGCTGGGTTTATAACTGTTAGGCATGCGATGTCTAAGGTTGGTTGTGGATTCCAACTATTGTAGTTTTACACTTTCTTTTCTACGACCGTAAGTGTAGTATGTAGTTGTATCGCCGGTTTTCGTTGCTATACGTCGACGACGATCGGTGTATGCGTACTTACTTACGTTGATGACATGTGATGTTATGTGTTGCTGGATATGTTATATTGGATCGTCGCGTTCTGAATAGCCGGGGGTTTTATGTGAGATGAGAGTTTTTATTTTCATTCATGTAAAATTAATTGTATGTAATATTCTTTTGTTGGGGTACTTCCGGGTTGAGGTTGATATCACCATTTGTATATTATTTACTTTTCCGCACTAGGTAGACCCAAGGAGGAGAGCACAAGTAACCGGGTTCTAGAGTCCAGTGGGAGATCAACTCGAGGAGTCGAGTCCGGGTCTCCTAACTCTAGAATTGGTAGGGTTTCTTGCCGCTCTCGTAGGGGTCTAGGGATGTGGGTTTGGCTATTCATCGCGACCGTGGAATCCGTGTTTTATAGAGGCTCAAAATAAAACACGGACGTCCTAGTATATCCAATGTTTCATATGTTTCTTCAGCTGTGTTATCTGTGATGTGATCATTAGATATGTTGTGATATATAATGTATATAGTATATATGATATATTATATAGACGTTACTTATGTTTTACACCCGCGCTAGCCCTGCCGCGCTCTGCCGTTAGTTACCTAACCTAATGGTGCACGAGGGGACATCGAGGCGAATGCGGATGGTATAAGTGTACGTCGTATTTATCTGTGATATTTAAGTAACTTAAATGATGGGACTTCATTAATATGATTAATGAAAGAAAAGAAACCTAAATGATGTTGTGGAATCGAATTTTCAAAAACAGGTAGCTACAGTTCTTTCTTTGCATCGCGGTGTTCCTTGTAGAACATCCTGCACCTTATTCGATAAGGAAAGGGCCGAGATCCCTTCACCGGGAGTGACCACTTTAGCAATGACTGGCAGATGCTACACCCCTCGGTTTGTCTTTTGATTGCTTTTTTAGTTCTTGCTTTGCACAGTGATATTTATGATATATCCTGCACCTCATTCGACGAGGAAAGAGCCGACGATCCCTTCACCGAGAGTGACCTCTTTAGCGAAACTAGTAAAACCCTAAAAAACACTCCATTTTAAAATGATTTGATTCTACAACGATATCAAGTTCATTACGCAATAGGTTTTCAGAAAAACATGTCGTAGCCCTCCGTCATTTCAGATAAGTTGTATATAGTATTCGTGCTACATTTGTTGGCTTTCGTCAAGGTGTAGTGTGCGGTAGCTATATGCTGCTTATCTGCTGCATATGATGCGATTGGATTAGGGTAGTCGTACGGCTTTGTTGGCTTTCATCAAGAGTCGTGCGGGTGGGTTTAATTCAGTCAAGAAATGTACGGGTTGAACTTGACTAGCGGGCTATGGTTTGTTGGCTTTCGTCAAGGTCATAGCACGTTAGGGGCCAAATTATCGGGAATTTCAAGTGTTGAAATTTTCAATGAGATTGCATACCTTCTATGAGATAGTTGGATCCCGATACCCACTGCGAGTAATTGTTACTCCTGGGAGAGTTTTTACACATTACAATTAGCCGATCAAGTAGGTGTCTAGAAAGGTGTCAACGGGGTTACGCCTATGGGAAAACGAGATTTACTTTAATTAGGTCCGTGCGAAAGAACGGGGAACCTCCCTCAAATTACCGACACTGGCCTGGCTGAAAGATTGGCGAACTTATAGGGTGTAATTAATCCTGGCTAGTCTTTCCTTTTATGGTTTGAAGGAAGATTTGATAAAAACAATGGGAGCCATCCTGATTAGATAAAATAATAACCAATCTGATCTTGCAAGAGCGCACGGAGAGTGTTTTCTTCTCTCTCTCTCCAGGTAGCGACCATGTCATGCCTTAATCAAGATGATAATACGGATGTATTGACCGAACCCGCTTGTTATACTGAGCTGGGGAACGTTGGTCCTGCTCCAACTTATAAATGTTATAAAACAGAGCAGGAATATAGGGGATTACCAAAATTCCCAGGCCGCCCAAACGAAGAAAGTGCATGTTGATGCATTATCTTCGGGTGTGTTCATTACCGAGAACTGTTTCTCAGTATCCTTTACGTCCTAGGTATTTGATACCGGATCAGGATCCCACATATGTAATATATTACATGGGCTACAGAAAGGTAGAGAACTGAGAACGGGTGATAAGTTTCATAAGACAGAAAACAGGGCAAATGTTGCAACCAAGTCTGTTGGTCACTGTGACCCTGTATTACCAGAATACATTGATTCTGAATGAATGTCATTAGATACCAAACCTGATATACAACATCGTATCTGTCTTTTTATTTAGTAAAGAAAGGATATAATTTTGTATTGTTGGATAATGTTTTGAACATTTCCTATATCAAGAGTTGATCGGTTCAGGCACGTTATCTAAAAGCATTAACGTTCTAAATCAAACCACAGTTCTTAGTATACAGAACACACACAAGAGGAAGAGTTCAGAAATGTTCGAATCCTTCTTGAGGTATTGTAGACTAGGTCATATCAATGTGACCCGACTAGCTGAAGTTGCATATAGATGCATATTTAAATTAGTTTGAATTTACATCTTGTGAAACTTGACGGCCATGTCATAGAGATAAGATGACCATAGCTCTGTTTATTGGAAACAGAGAAGGAGTTAGTGAACTCTTGGGATGATACATGTTGATGTATGAAGGTCCCCTGTCTACACATACCAAGACCGGTTCTTTGTACTTCATTACATTCTCTGATGATCTCTCAAGATTCAGACATATGTTCCTGTTGAAACACAAGTCCGAAGCTTTTGAGATATTCACCGAATATAAGTTAGAAGTAGAGAACCAAAATGGGTATAAGTATTATGTCCTTTGATGTGATCAGGGAGGAGAATACTTGAGCACGGAATTCCTGGATTATTCTAAAGCAGAATGAGATTCTCTCTCAGCATTTACTCCTCCGTATACACCACAACACATCGGTGTATCGGGGCGGAGCAACCACACCCTATTTGATATGGTGTGCTCTATGATGAGTACTATCGAGTTTCCTATTTCCTTATAGGGAGTTATGCACTTGTGAAGTTGCATACCTATAGAATAGGGTTCCGATCAAATCAGTTGCCTACCACTTCATATGAGATATGGAAAGGGAAGAGCCTATATCTTAAGTTTGTTAAGATTTGGGGTTGTCCAGCCTATGTCTAAAAGCATAATCCGGACAAGCTCGAGGCAAAGTCAGTTCTGTAGAAGTTTGTTGGATATCCCAAGCATTCGCAAGGGAATATCTTCTACCAAACCGAGGAACAAAAGATGTTTTGTTTCTCAACATGCCACCTTTGTGAAAGGGAATTTCTAATGAAGAAATTAGTGGACATGAGGTAGAACTGGAAAGAGTTCCAGCTATACAAACTGCAGCTGATGGTTTGGTAGAACTAAAGGATTCAATAGTAACCGACGAACCTCAGCCTCTCCGCCGATCTAGTAGGTTTCCTCACCCACCTGAGAGATACTTCGGTTTCTCTATCACAGTGGGAGCGAGGATTGCATCATGGGATGATGACCCAACTAGTTTCGAGCTGGCCATCAGGAGTAGGACTCTGTAAGAATGGCTGGATGCTTAAGCGATCTGAGATGGAATCCTTATACACCAACAAAGTATGGACTTTGGTTGCTTTATCTGAAGGGTTAAATCCCCATCAGGAGCAAGTATATCTTGAGAAGATTACTTGGTGTACATGGAAAAGTTGAGACTTTCAAAGCTAGATTTGTTAAAGGTTTGCATCATTGACCAGGTATGCATTATGATAAAACCTTTTCTAAGTAGCTATGCTTAAGTCCATCCAGATCCTACTTTCTACGGCTACATACCATGACTATGATATCTGGCGGTTGGGTGTCATGACTGCTATTCTAAATAGTGATTTAAAAGAAAGCGTCTATAAGTACACAGCCAGAGGGCTTCGTAGACAGTGGGAGCAGCGGAAACGTGTGCAAAATGTTTTATGTGATAAAGCAGGCATCGCGGAGTTGGAACATCTGTTTTGATGAGTTAGTCAAAGAGTTTGACATCATCAAAATGGTAGATGAACCTTTTATATACAAAAAGATAGTAGAGAGTATGGTAGTGATCCTCGTAAAGTACGTGGATGACATACTCTTGATAGGAAGGGAGTTTCCTATGCTACGCTCGGTCAATCTCCGCTTATCACAAGGATTCTACATATAGGATCAAACTGATACTTACTAAATCCTGGGTTTTGGATCTATGAGATAGATCTAATTGGATGTTAGGATACTCACTAGTTGTAGTGAGATGGTATCAATTGATCCTGGGGAGAATCACTGGAAAGGTTCTAGGGTGATAAGGACGACTGAAAGTCAGTCACGGGCATTGTCTTTACCCTCAGTAAAGGGACGGTATGTTGGAAAAGTTCCAAGCTAGATACCGTGGCATATTAGACAATAAAGGCAGGATACATCGCTACTTTAGATGCTACCAAAGAGGCAGTCTGGGTGTATATTAGTTCATGAGATGAACTTCGTTCCTCCTATTGTGTGACAATGGAGTTATGGCTTATGCCTAGGAACGCCCGTCCCATTAGTAATCCAGACATATTCTAAGGCAGTATCACCAGATCATGGAGATGGATGATCTCCAGGGGATCGAGGTCAGGAGAGTAGACTCAGAGGACAACACGGCGGATCCACTCACAAAGGCCTTTTCCCAAAGAGAGAATTTTATGGGATGGTTGAGTATGAGATACTACAACCACTGTTATCAGATGGCCCTAGTGCAAGTGGGAGATTGTTAGTTATATGTATGCCCTAGAGGCCATTACTATATAGGATGTATATTGTAGTGGATGCTTGGACATTTATAGGGAGGACTTTCTTGCTCGATATGATAGTATGCTATCTGGTTACTCTTTACCTTAACGTGTACACTGATTGTCTCTCTGTTACATGTTGGTAAAGCCCTTAGGATGTGTACTTGACTATCTGGACTATGATGCGGATCATACTAGTGGGGACAGGTAGTCCAAAAGTACATCCTTCAAGGTCCCTAGTCGTGGGTGTATCGAGACAGGGCATCGATATACCGGAGTAGACTAGCGTATACCTTCTCGACCCATATAGATGGGCGATGGATGATCCCATATCCATTGGTGTTTGACATGAGAGATGATATATGGGTGCTCAGTGGAGAATGGGTACACTAGACGGACTCGCCGAGAACTCCTAGATGGAATTATACTTTACATCATGGCAGTTCTCTGGTGACACTGGTACAGGTTAGTCTGTAGAACCGAGATCGTCATAGAGTCTTGTGTGATTCCCACTGTGCTTTGATTTCCACCATACCACGTCCAAGAGGGCGTGCAAAACGGTGGTTTTTTGGGTACAGTCCCGAGTCACATGGAGGCAATGAGCGATAGGAGGGGTTTCGTCTCTCCCAGTATTGGGGTTTGATATTGCGCTATGCTCGATTGGCCATAACAGGGAAGTCCATGTCCAAGGCTGGTTCAGAAATTTACTGGTAAGTGTTACCCGTAGTTTCTCGACCCGTTATGAGCCTCTCATCGGCATGACTTATTGGTTATTGGGGTCTGACGTTTACGACCCCTAGACTTGATATGCGACATATCAGACGAGGAGACCGGACTGTACGGTAGTGTCACTGTCAGGCTTTTTGCAGGAGTTGGAGCTGGCTTGCTTGCTGATCTTCTGATCTCTCAATACCCGGGTAGCCGTTACGTCCAGCTAGTACCGCTGACGGCTTGTGGGTTCTTGATATGATCATCACCTACTGCCGGCGTATTGACGAGTCTTTAGAGTCCTACATAGAGGTTTTACTGGCTCAGGCAAAACGAAATAGGAGCGCATATGTAATATGTGCAGGACCGAGAATAATACGAGTATGTGATACCGTATTCTATTCTCGCGATGTTTGTGTCGATCGGTTATATACGATATAACCAAGTTATCGAATCAAGGGTTGATTCGATAAATCGATACATTGGATGTTAGTCGGTTATATATGATATGACCGGATTATTAAGTCAAGTGTTGATTTAATAATTTAGTGTATAATTGTATATGTGATATACTAATTTACATTAACTAACATTGGTTCACTTAAGCATTTGTTTTTCTCACTTGTGCACAACTTAATATATATGTGATATATATTTATTAGTGTACAAATTGTATCATGGTTGTTGATACACTTAACATGGGTGTATGAGACATACACCATACTAATTATATCGGTAGGGTTTTAATATCTAAAGTAATTCTAAAACAAATGGATAATGAGTTCATATGCATGAAGCTTCATGAAGCTTATGTTGCATTGACTTGGTCCACTAGTTTTATTTTACTTAAGATATTAGTTAACCTAACCACTATAATTAGCCATGGTAATGTCTCTACATGAGTTAGTATATGATACTCACTCACCATGGTTAGCTCTCTCTCTCTCTCTCTTGATTATTTCTCATTCTCATTTTGAGCTCATCTTCTTCCTCCTTCATATTCTTGCTAGGGTTTGATAAAAAGAGAGAAACAAAGTGAGAAAAGAAATTCTAAAGTGTACCCATTTCCTATTTCACCATCCTCTACTAGACTAGCACTTTAGTTTAGGGTATTTGCTTCACTAATTATTTGGTTAGTGAAGTAGAAGCTTAAGTTCGTATTCCCTCGACGTAGATCATCTTCGGCCTCGAAGACTTCAAGAAATACTGTTGCCTCTTCTCATGGAGCCGTCCGAGAGTCCGGGTGTTATATGATCGCAGCGAAGGGACTACTACAAAGTGCTTAAGAAGTGAAGGACCGATCTACAAAGGTTGTATTTCGTATTCACTTAGTGTTAAAGAGTTTAACTCGCATATGTTACCCTAATTATCTAGCAAAGATCTTGTTTAGAGTTATTCGGCACGGCTAAAATTTTAATCCGGCATGGTTGATGCCATGTAGAACCTCATTAGAGTGCTTAGTAACCCTACACGGACATCATGTGCTAACGCATAGTGTCTGAGCTTTGTTATCGCAAAGATCAACGCCTGGCAGTGTTTTTCAATGGGGGAGTAGTTGCTTTCTGCCCCCAGTAGAACTCGACTTAAGTAGTAGAGTGCTCTTTTTTTCCCTTGATCGTTCACTTATGCCCATAATGCACCTAAGGAACCTTCGAGGGCGGTTGTAAAAAGAATGAGGGGCTTTTCCTTGACCGGAGCAGCCAACACTGGCGGATTCTGCAGGTATTGCTTGATCTTGTCTAGCACGCTTTGGCATCTTTGGTCCCAGACGAACGGGGTTCCCTTCTTCATCAGATGGCTGTAAGGACGGCACCTGCCTGAAAGGTTGGCTATAAATCGTCGTATATTCGCGAGCTTCCCTTGGAGAGACCGCAGCTGTTTGAGAGTTCTTGGCGGAGGCATTTCCATGATCGCCTTGATCTTTCACGGATCTATTTCGATACCTCGGTGTCGGACGATGAATCCCAGGAATTTGCTCGAGGAAACTCTGAATGCACACTTGAGAGGGTTCATCTTCAAGTTATATTGTCGAAGGCGTCGAAATACGGTCTTCAGATGCTCGAGATGTTCCTCGTATGATTTGCTTTTCACCACGAGGTCATCGATATAACATTCGATAATTTCATGTATAAGGTCATCGAAGATTTTCGTCATGGCCCTCTGATAGGTGGCACCGGCGTTCTTTAGACCGAAGGGCATCACCTTGTAGCAGAATATACCTAAAGGGGTCCTGAAGGCGGTGTGCTTCTGGTCTTCGGGATGCATCTTTATCTGATTGTACCGTGATGAGCCGTCCATGAAGGAGAAAACCTCGTGAGTGGACGTATTGTCTATCATCAGTTCGGTGACTGGCACTGGGAAATCGTCCTTCGGGCAAGCTTTATTGAGATCCCGAAAGTCTACGTATATGCGCACCGTCCCATTTTTCTTCATCACTGGAACGATGTTGGCGATCCACTCGGGATACTGGACCTCCTGGATAAAACCAGAGTCGATCAGCTTCTTGACCTCGGCGTTGATACTCATCTCAAGCTCGAGCCGCAGTCTTCTCGGTGCCTGTTTGACTGGCTTGACGTTCGGGAATATTTCCAATTTGTGCACAGAAATTTCTGGATCTAGTCCCGGCATTTCGGAATAGTTCCATGCGAAGCAATCTCTATGCTGTACAAGGACGTCTTTTAACGCAGCCACCCTTTCTTCAGATAGCAGCTCGCTGACAAATGCCGGTCGCGGGTCGCTCGCCGTCTCCAACTCAATTTTCTTGAAGTTATCTGCAATGGTGTGTATTCCATCCTCCAGCTCTTTCGGTGCTGGCGGAAATTCTGAGATCACCTCATCACTGCTGTTTTCGAAGCACCAGGGAAGGTCATCCACGTTCTCGGGCTCTTCTTTTGATATCGTTATCATATGACAGGTACGAATTCGCTTCCAAGTCCAATGTGGAACTGGTTCTGCTCTCGTGGCTTCGGGTTCGTGCTTCTGTGGTGGCGTTACCTTCCAGTTGTCAGACAGAACGAACTTGCCAAGCTGATATTGATCTTCAACCCAATTCTTGAAGGTGAAGCAGTCCTCGAGAGGGTGCCCTATCACTCGGTGATAAGGACAATACTTTGGGTGAGAAACTTTGCCTGCTTGTTCGAGGTGTTTAGACTCTGGCAGTGTAAACATCTGATGTTTTAGGGCGAGGTCAAGTATTTTCTTCGTCTTGTCCTGAGGAAAAGAGTACGCTCGACCCATTTTTCTTATGAGGGATAGATCGGAACCGCTCGATTCCCTCTTGTGTGGCCTCTTCGTCCCGCTTTGTTGCTGTTGAGCGTCTTTTTCGCTTTTCGACTTATTTCTGCCTCTGCGCCGTGCCTTTTTTTTAACAGGTTGACAGGGAGCGGCATTTTCATCTTTCACAGCCTGTTGGAGGAGGCGTTGCGTTTTGGCTTTCTCGTAGAGGGCCATTTCGCGGTTATGATCGTCTCAGACTTTTTGACCAGCTTCCCTTATAAGCTTGTCCATTTGCTCTTCGAACGACGGACTGGGCATTTCTGCATCAGGAACTTTTACTGGTTCAGGATTAGCATCCTCCCCTTGAGCATCCGCTTCTTCATCGAAGTCATGCACGACGTAGCAATCATGGAGTAGCTCTCGTTTCTTGGACCGAATGTATCCAAGCCCGATTGTTTCCATTCTCCCATTAGGCAATTTGCGCTGAGTCCCGGGAACGTTCCAGACCCTATCATAGAATTTGGCTTTTCGAGCGGTCTGTTTAAAGGATATCCCCTAGCGCTTCAATAGCCTTTTCAAGCCTTCTGTATAATACCTGGGGAGACGAATGGGCTGAAGTCTGTCAAGCGTAGGATCTGCGCCATGCCAGATTTCTTTCTCCACTTTGGTTTCTTCAGAGCGGTAAAATAGAATTTCTTTTCCGCCTTTTCACCTGGGAGGGACGTAGAACGTCCGCAGCTCCTCAACACTGTAGAGATCAAGTGCATCTAGTTCTTTATGGTGTTTAAGCGGCACCATGGCGACTTGCAGAATTTTCTCTTCGTCAGCGAACGTTTGTATTGAAGGTCGAGCAGAGAATACAGCATGGACCTCATCTTCCGAGTCGCTACCAAAGATCAACGTAGGAGCAGATGGTCCCGGCTTGTTGTGTTGGGGTGGAACCGAATAAATCACCTCCTCTTCCTCCTCGGTATCACTACCGAAGACAGGGATGGTGGCATTTTCTTTGTTCTCCGGCTTGTGACACATCTCCGTGTCTTCGAAATCCGGTAAGAAGTATTTCGCATCTTCATATTTGCGGACCTCGTTCACGGAGAATGGGTTCAGTTCTCCCGTCATGGTATACTCGAGACCATCCTTAAAATACTTTATACACTGATGTTGTGTTGAAGGGATGATATTGTACTCGTGTAACCATGGTCGGCCGAGCAGAGCGTTGTAGCACGTCTTGGCGTCTATGACATGGAACTTAATGTCCGTGACGAGTAGCCCAAAGCGTAGCGTCAGTATCACAGACCCAAGAGTTCTTGATGATTGGGAGTTGAACCCGGAGATGGTGATCTTATCCCGAGTAAGGTGCTGGACGCTCATGCAGATTTCTTTTAACACCCGCATATTGAGGAGATTAATGGAGGATCCATTGTCGACCAGGATTTTGCATATCTTTATATCATGGCAGTATCCTGAGACATAAAGGGGGCGATTGTGTTCGCACGTCCCAAGGAGAAGGTCTTCATCGCCAAAAGTGACATCGGCCGTGTGCACTTCCTCCAATTCATCCTTCATCTTTTCTTCAGCCAGGAAAGCTTGGAATTGTTCCGGCTTCTGTAGTGCCTTGATTAACGAATCTCTCGCCTCTTTTGATAGTAAAAGGGCGTCAAGAATGCTGAGCTGCGAGGGTAGCTTCCTCAGATGCGCTAAGACGTTGTAATCCACTTTATGTCTCTTCGGCGGGTCCTTGGCGGCTAGCTTTTCCATGACTTGGTCATCCAGAGCGATATCCTAAGAGACCTTTTCCTTCCCTTTATCTTTTTTATTTGAGGGTCCGAGATTCTTTTCAGGTAGCGTGCGATTACGCAACCGGATATTTTCGCAGGCCCTCGGTTCTTCTTCTTTTTCCGAGGTGGACACTTTAAAGAGGGGGCCAAGAGCCAGCTCTTCGTCGGAATCGCTCCCGAATGTAAGCACTTGTGATCCCCCAGCGTTAACCATGCGGCAATTGCCGGTAGTTCTGTTAAGCCCTTCGGTCGTATTTTTCCGCTCCCGACGAGTTTTGCGCTTCTCCCGCTTAAAATGTTGTCGGTGAGCAACATATCCTTGCCACCATCTATCGAAAGCTTTGCACTCTTCAGTAGGGTGCGAAATCTTCTGATGATACAAGCAGTAGGAGGGGTGCATTTCCGCTTCACCAGTAATGATTCCTTGAGAGGACGGTAGTTTCATTCCTATTGACATGGCTTTAGCGAACTTTTTCCTCGTCTTGAATTTGGTTTTATCTGCGGTGGACGTACTTTGCTCCAGCAGGAGTATCCCAACTTTTTCGTCAAGTCGCTGGCGTTTAGCCCTTTCAAATATGACCGCCTCGCATTCCCGATCAGCTTTACTTTTTAAAAGGGCTTCATTGAGGAATGTGTCAATTACTTCATCCGATGGCCTCAGAATTTTTGGTTCAGGATCTGCCCCCAGCTTTTCAGTGCAAGGAGTCTCCTCATCGTCCGTGAACGAATGGGAAATCACATGACAGCTCGCCACGTATTCTTCAGATTCATCCGACGAACTTTCTCCCTCATCTTCCTCTTGAAAGACGTGGTTGAGGAACTCTTGGAGTGTAATGGAAGTCCGTGCTTTCTGGTTGTATTTCTCCAGCGCGTCAATTTGTTTTTGTAAGTCTGTGCACTTGTCGCCAGGCTTCACGGGCTTCTTGGATTTCTTTTTCTTCTTCTTTTAAGATTTTAACGGCTGGTTGCGAGTGCTTAGGTGTTCAGTTGATAAAACTGCACATTTGTATTACATTTTTCCTACCATTTTCATATTAAAAAAGGACTTTATTATAATATATTATACATATGAGGGTTTATGTGTAAAAATATTATTTTCCATGTGTTAATATATTTTAATTATCATTTGGTAGGAAAATGTATGCAAATATTATTGACCTAATCCTAGTAGAACAAAGTCTAGTAAAATCTTATTTGAGTTGTTGTGCAGAATATTTCCAAGTTGTTATGAAGAATTTATCAAACAAATCAATTTGTTGAAGAAAACTTGCCAAATTAAAAAGCAAAACTTGGAGACCAAGTCTGGAAGCAACCGAGAGAAGATTTCTGAATTCTAAAGATGCCTAGGATTGCCAAATGTCAAAATCAGAGAGCCCAAGAAAACTGGTGAAGAGATCCTCACCATTGGCCGCGGAACCGTGGCCAAACCCCCCTGTGATCATTGGCTAAAATTTTGGGGCATAAATCTATGATGAATTTTACCAAGTTTCCAACTAAAAGATTCTGGCTTTGCACTATAAAAGGGCACCGAGGGCCTCTTGGAAAAGGCATCAAGCCGACGCGATCACGAAGCTCCCGACGCTCACGCATCCAGGCTGATCATCGACTGTTCGACTACCTCCTTAGGAAAGATCGAGAAGCAACTAGTTGTAATCATTTTCTATGGATTAAAAGTGTAGTTTGAAGAAGTCGATTAATAAAGGTAGTTATTTTATTTAATTGTTTTTACATTATGTTTTCCCTCGATTTCTTTTCATCATCTTCTCCCAACATGCGCTAGTAATTCTCCGCTTGTTAGGGTTCGTAGGATTAGGGTAGGCTAATGGACGATGAAAATAATTAAACCCTTTTTAAGTCCTATAAAGTTTAGGAACTTTATCAAAAGAATCATTAACATCCTAATCGGGCGCGCTAGCAATTCTTTGCTAGTTCCGACCACGATTAGAGATTAGATTAATGATTGTTTTGGTAAAGGCTAGATATGAACGGAGTTCCGTGTCGAGATAAGGGTTAAGAGTGGGATTCCTTTTCCCTCCAGAAACCCTAATCTACACGCATCACCGTCGTTCTAGTTCTAAATCTATTAATGGATAAAAAGGATAACTTTTAATTAATCGTCCATAACTACTAAATCCTAACGAACCCTACAAGCCTTCTTATTATATTTACTACATCTTTAAAATACTCTAGATCTATATTTTACATTCTTATTTAACGTAGATCTAGAAACCATTCTATAAAATTATTTATCCCTCCTCTCTTTCTCAACACATCTAAAGTAAAAGTAAAAGGTTCCACGTTTCCCTGAGGACGACCCGTACTCATCTCGGTCTAGCTACACGCGACACCGTTCTGATTGCGGTTAACTACAAACATACACTCTTTCGAACCAATCAAATGGCGCCGTTGCCGGGGATACGTGCGTAATTTTTTATTCTTACTATTTGTGTTGAATTCTTAGACGATTCATATCATTATTAAAACAAAACTGCAAATTGCATATTTAACGATTTGTGTGTTAATTTTGCGAGAAAATCTGGAGTCACGGACTTGAGGGAACAGGAGATCTAGGGTTTCACACTTCTCAGGTATCTTTCTCAACTCCTTCTCTCTCCTCTCAAATCCAATAAAATCTATTTTCTGCAGGATTCTTTGCAAAAATAGCGCCGCTCAAAAATCTTTTTGCAAAAGTTTTGTGATTGGTTTTGTTTTGCATATTTTAATACGGACTTTAAGGGGCAAAGACCAAATCAAGATTAGGTGGGGATTTCATCACCCTTCCTAAGCCCCACAAATCACAAACCGAGCATATAGATCAACCCTTCATTAATTTAAAAAATATCTAGACCAGACTCTAAGGACTGTCGCGCTCAATAAGGACAGAGGAAGGTCGTGGGTAATCTATCGTTTATCCGCATTACTTTTGTAGTGCCTAGGCAAGTGTGACAAAGGCTAGTGGTTTTTAATTAGGCCCACGACGTGGTTCCTTCCCACTTACTTGGCACTTATCTGGCTACAAGGGTAGTACAGAGGCGGTAGATGATTGATCCCGCGGCTTGTCCTTTGGAAGTCTAGGAGCGGTCTAGAGACTGGACCTAGGTAACCTTAGTTCTAGGGTTGTTTGTGCATTATAGAGTGATTTGGCTTGAGTCCCACTTTTTCAAAACAGACCAATTTTAAATCACACACACGCTGCCACTTGCACTAAACCCGCTTAGTGTATGCTCGGCTGGACACGGGATCCTAGTGCCCATCTTGTCCGCGTTCCTGCTATCGACGCCGAAGTCGGTACTTCTTCATCTTCTTTTCCCCCACCACACACCATGACCGTGATGGACGGCACTCCATCTAATTATAACACCACGCTGCCACCGCTCGTAGGTGTGCAAAATCCACCGCGCATCTCTCTCCAAGAGAGATGCTATCCTATTCGTGGTCCCTTTCCTACTTGTCTATCTCTTCCACCACCTAACGGGGATAATTTCGAAATTAAACCCCACTACATCAACCTGTTGCCCAAATTTCACGGGCTTGAATCGGAAGACCCATACGTTTTCATCACCAAATTCGAAAACGTCTGCATAATGATGGGTACTTCACAATTGACTGTCGATGCTATGCGCTTACGTCTTCTCCCATTCACACTGTGCGACTTGGCAGAAAAATGGCTTTATAATACTGCCGCATACTCTATCACTAGTTGGGATGAATTCGTAATAGCATTTCTTAAGAAGTTTTACCCAAACCATAAGACTGCCCGTGTTAGAAGCGAGATCAACCAGTTCACCCAGCTTCCCAATGAACCATTTTAGAAGTGCTTTGAACGTTTCAAAGATCTGCTTGTCCAATGTCCTCATCATGGAATCAATAGATGGGATTTATGCTGAATTATATATGAGGGTATTAATCCAGCGACAAAGCAGATGCTTGAAACAATGTGTCAATGCAGTTTCATGTCTAAAGATTATGGTGAAGCTTGGAAATATCTGGAAGACCTTGCTGAACACACGTTATAGTGGGAAAGCGTAAGACCACCTTCAACTAAGGGAGGTGTTCACCAGCTCGATATTTCTATCGCAGTAAAAGCCGAAATGGCAGCGATACAGAAGAAACTCGACGCTATTGAGAACAAATTTTCATCATTCTCCCTAAATCAGGTCACGCTTCCTAAAACCGTCTGTGGTTACTGTTCGGATCCTTCACACTTAACGGAAGAATGTCCTATGAATGCATCGTTTCAAGCTAATGCTGCTTCTCAGCAGCGACCTAGAAACGACCCTTATTCTTCCACGTACAATCAAGGATGGAGGAATCATCCTAACTTTACTTGGAAGCAAAACCAACAAAGCAATTATCAAAGACCTCCTCCACAGCAACCACAACCATAGAATCAGCCCCCCTTTCAGTCACAGAATTTCCAAAATCCGGCCAACATTTCTACACCACAAGTGGCCGGTACTGACAACTCACTTGCACAAACTTTGGATATATTCATGAAACAATCCATGCAAAATTCGGCTGAGATGAGGTCTTCTATTGATACCATAACGAAAAACTCCGCCTCCCATGGTGAGAGTATTAAATCATTAGAAAACCAAATCGCACAGTTAAACGCCGCAATGAGTGCGAGAGAGAAAGGGAAACTCCCATCTCAACCCATACCTAATCCTGGCCACCCACAAAGTTATAATG
The DNA here is from genome assembly GCA_030015575.1 of Agapanthus africanus. Taxonomy (NCBI): domain Eukaryota; kingdom Viridiplantae; phylum Streptophyta; class Magnoliopsida; order Asparagales; family Amaryllidaceae; genus Agapanthus; species Agapanthus africanus. The sequence goes on from JASDDO010000024.1 coordinate 483,622,165, forward strand.
TGAGTGTCGTTACTATGTTGAGATCGGGAAAAATGCTGAATAACCGAGTGGGTGAGCAGTGTGATGATAGTGACACCAATGATACCCCAGCTTCTTCTTCTTCCCCTAATTCGTCTAGTCTCCCACCTTCACCCGAGCCTATTCTCCGTTTTCCCCAAGGCTCTAACCCTTCGCCCATTTCACCAAATCTATTTAAGTCGATTCCCACTCCAGTTTTGGGATCGAATCCGTCCCCACAATCCTCTCCAATGTTGGACCCAAAACTTATTGATCAAGCACCTTATCCAAACAGGTTAAGGGGCAACAGACCAAGTCTACAAATGGAGAAGATTGTGGAAATTTTTAAGCAAGTTAACATAAACATTCCTCTCCTAGATGCTATTCAACAAGTTCCATCATATTCAAAAATCTTAAAGGACTTGTGCACTAGGAAGAGAAAAGTTCAAGTACCTAAAAAAGTTTTCCTTGTGAGTAATGTGAGCACTGCTTTTACACAACAACTTCCCAAGAAACGAAAGGACCCCGGAAGTCCTACAATTTCAATTTCTATTGGGGGTAAAAATATTAATCGTGCTCTACTCGATCTAGGTGCTAGTGTTAACTTGCTTCCGTATTCGGTTTATGAGCAATTAGGAATCGGAGAGTTAAAACCTGCGCATTGCACTCTTTAGATGGCCGATCGATCTATCACCCAACCAAGGGGTGAGCTAGAGGATGTGTTAATCAAAGTCGGGGAATTCATATTCCCTGTGGACTTTATCATTCTAGATACACAACCTGTAGCAAACCCATGCAATCAAATCCCTGTGATACTCGGTCGACCCTTTTTGGCCATTTCCAACGCAGTAATTAATTGTAGAAACGGCTCTATGACCCTATCCTTTGGAAAGAAGTCAATTGAGCTTAACATTTACAAGTTGGGAAGTGAACCCTCCGAACCCTATGCTCATGTGTGTTCCGTCGAACTAATTGATGTCGACAGCAGCGAATTTGATCAACCTCATGATACTGACTCTTTTCATATGTTGTTGTTTGACCCAATCATGTACTCTTCCACCGAGTTGTCGGGGTCAACATCCAACACTGATGAGGAACTTTTTATAGAGTCTGACGATCACCCCATTTTTTCTGATGACATTATTCTTCGGGGTATCGATGAAAGTTTTGAGGAAATTTTCGCTGATGAACTCGCATTTTTAAAAGATACGGGTGTTGAGATAAATCAACTCCAAGATGAAGAAATTGGACCTCCACCCCCCCTTTTGGACAATCATGATAATACGAGTAGTCCATCATCACTATCACTGTGTCGTCTCTCCAAATTGAGACGCAATCTTTTTCCATTACACCTCTTATCATCTCCCCACTTCTTCTTGTCAAAAGGTGACATGTTCTTCCACCAACCTTGGTGCTTCATCGATGAAATTTTTGAATGGTTGGTGTTGACCTTCGGTCTTTGCAAAGCTTGGCATTGACCAATAACCTTGACCCCCTCGCGTGATTTTAAAAGATTAAAATTGTTTAACTCAAGTTTGGGGGGTGTGGTATATTTTGGCTCTTGAAAGAAAATGATTTTTACAAAATTGTGAGCCTAAAATAAGTTTGGGGAGGATTTTCACTTTCATATATTCTTGCCCCCATTAATAATTTCCTCCCAAGTCTACAGGTTTTTGAGCTTAATGGATGACATCAGTGAGGACACTGTTGTAAACAGGTTTGGGGGAGGTTTGTGCTTATGTACACATCAATTTGCATCATATTTTGCATAAGCACAACATTTTCAAAAATTTTAAAAAAAAAATTTATAACAAAAGAGTAGAAAGTGAAAAATTACATCCAAAAGATTGGAATAGTTTAAGAAAACCAAGAAAATTAGAAGTTTTCTTAAACGAACTAGTAATAAGTAGTTATGAGCTGTTGTCCCAAGGGTTAGTAAGATGAAGAAAGTCACTAATCTGAGGATAAAAATAAGTCTGAAAAATAGTTTCTATTCTGAAAGCCAAACATTTAAATGTTGATACCCTACTATATGCACTTACACACGTCTTGAAACTCGGGATAGTAGAGGATACCTTGAAATGCTCTTGTCTAAAAGCCAAAGTATGAAGAAAAAAAAAATGAAGAAAATATAAAAATGGTGAAAAGAAAAAAATGAACACTGGTTTTGTTATCGCCAAGGCAGCAATAAAAAAAATATAGCGAGGGTGCCTCTTCACCTAGTGCCCTAAGGCCAACTGGTCTGGGAGTCACTGCTAAGCCTTAGGTGGTGCAAGACGAGGAAAATATTATCACCGAATCGCAAGCACATGAGTAATCGGTCGGTTAGTACCTCAAGAAGTATTAACGGTTGCATGAAAATGTGTGAGCAAATCTTAATATTCATCAAGTTAAAAAGTACTATGGTAGATGGACAAGAGTATAATAGAGTGAATTGAATTCTCCGAGTGTAGGGATGTTCTATACACACACGTAGGGGTATATGATCAATGTTTGGAAGAAAGATAGGAATGAAGAATAAAGACGATGTTTTATTGAGAGATGATGTGATTTCTAACATTTTTTCATGACTATTAAGATAGGGCTCATGACAACTGAAAAGATAGTATAGTTGGAAACTCTTATTTTCAAAGTCTTTCTTTTATGGTTCTTATCTTTATATGTAAATTTCACCATCTCTCTTTTGTTATAGGATTTTGTGGGTGTAATCCGCTTAAAACCCTCAGGAGACAACGCTACTCCTACTAAGGACACCTAGAGGTTTAACGGCTTGTTGCACGTGCTAAGTGCAATCGTGTCTGCCTACGAAAGTGTGCTTAGTTTTCTCCTTTCTTTTTCTCTTCTTAAATAAACTAGTTTGCTCGGGACGATCAAAGATAAGTTTGAGGGTATTTGTTCAGTTAATAAAACTGCACATTTGTATTACATTTTTCCTACCATTTTCATATTAAAAAAGGACTTTATTATAATATATTATACATATGAGGGTTTATGTGTAAAAATATTATTTTCCATGTGTTAATATATTTTAATTATCATTTGGTAGGAAAATGTATGCAAATATTATTGACCTAATCCTAGTAGAACAAAGTCTACTAAAATCTTATTTGAGTTGTTGTGCAGAATATTTCCAAGTTGTTATGAAGAATTTATCAAACAAATCAATTTGTTGAAGAAAACTTGCCAAATTAAAAAGAAAAATTTGGAGACCAAGTCTGGAAGCAACCGAGAGAAGATTTCTGAATTCTAAAGATGCCTAGGATTGCCAAATGTCAAAATCAGAGAGCCCAAGAAAACTGGTGAAGAGATCCTCACCATTGGCCGAGGAACCGCAGCCAAACCCCCCTGTTGGCCGCGGATCCGCGGCAATCTAGAGAGATCATTGGCTAAAATTTTGGGGCATAAATCTATGATGAATTTTACCAAGTTTTCAACTAAAAGATTCTGGCTTTGCACTATAAAAGGGCACCGAGGGCCTCTTGGAAAAGGCATCAAGCCGACGCGATCACGAAGCTCCCGACGCTCACGCATCCAGGCTGATCATCGACTGTTCGACTACCTCCTTAGGAAAGATCGAGAAGCAACTAGTTGTAATCATTTTCTATAGATTAAAAGTGTAGTTTGAAGAAGTCGATTAATAAAGGTAGTTATTTTATTTAATTGTTTTTACATTATGTTTTCCCTCGATTTCTTTTCATCTTCTTCTCCCAACATGCGCGAGTAATTCTCCGCTTGTTAGGGTTCGTAGGATTAGGGTAGGCTAATGGACGATGAAAATAATTAAACCGTTTTTAAGTCCTATAAAGTTTAGGAACTTTATCAAAAGAATCATTAACATCCTAATCGGGCGCGCTAGCAATTCTTTGCTAGTTCCGACCACGATTAGAGATTAGATTAATGATTGTTTTGGTAAAGGCTAGATATGAACGGAGTTCCGTGTCGAGATAAGGGTTAAGAGCGGGATTCCTTTTCCCTCCAGAAACCCTAATCTACACGCATCACCGTCGTTCTAGTTCTAAATCTATTAATGGATAAAAAGGGTAACTTTTAATTAATCGTCCATAACTACTAAATCCTAACGAACCCTACAAGCCTTCTTATTATATTTATTACATCTTTAAAATACTCTAGATCTATATTTTACATTCTTGTTTAACGTAGATCTAGAAACCATTCTATAAAATTATTTATCCCTCCTCTCTTTCTCAACACATTTAAAGTAAAATTAAAAGGTTCCACGTTTCCCTGAGGACGACCCGTACTCATCTCGGTCTAGCTACACGCGACACCGTTCTGATTGCGGTTAACTACAAACATACACTCTTTCGAACCAATCATTAGGCCACCACCTTTGGTCTTTGGAGTTGGACGCGGCTTCATCATCCCTTCAATGATCTGAGGTTCCAATGGGTTCCTCCACTTGATCGCTGGGCATGTTTAAAGATCGTTCAGCATCCTCTTTATCTTGGCTGACAGCATAACCTCCCATGGGGCTTCTTCGAAGAGAGAGCACATTGCCCCTGGCGTATTCATCTTTTTAGAGGCATGAGGTTGCGGCGGACTCACCTTCCATCTGTCGGACAACGCGAACTTGCCCTGTTGGTACTGGTCTTCAATCCAATTTTTGAAGACTTAGCAATCTTCGATCGGATGACCCAGTACTCAGTGATAGGGACAGTAGTTGGGCTCATTGACATAATTTGGCTGCAACGGACATTTTTGATCTGGCAGATTTATGAGTCGGTTGCGCAACGCCAGCTCGAATAATCTTCTCGTTTTATCTCGGGGAAACGAGTAAGGACGTCCTAGCTTCTCCTCAAGGGGTACGTGCGGACGCATATTATTTTGACGGACAACCGGCTTCGAGTTACTCGGCTGTTGTTGAGCATTAGCGACAACGATCGCTTTCCCTTTCCCCTTTTCATTTCGGGAGTCCGGCTTCGGAAGAGGAGGTCTATGGCCCATCTGATCCATTTGCGCTAGCTTGTCGATCAGGGCCTGGAAGGTAGTCGGCTTGAAGAACATCATAAATTGAAAGATGGTTGCTTGCGGATCAAGGGTTCCTATAAACATACCTACCGCAGGAGCCTCTTCGATGCGTTGCTCGCATTTTGGCCATAAGTTCCGCCACCGTATGGCATATTGGACCCATGTCTCGCTTGGCTTCACCCTGGTATTAATCAATGCTGTCATCAGGGTGTGTTCGCTGGCGCTTGCAAAACGCTGGGTAAACAGCAGCTCCATCTCCGCGAAGGTCTAGATAGAGTCGTTCGGGAGCTCAGAGTACCACTCGAACGCTGTATTTGACAAGCTGCCAACGAACTGGCGAAGCAACAATTTATCTTCACCGCCGGTGTTGCCGCAGAGCTCCCTGAACTGGGCAACATGCTGGTGGGGATTGCCCGTCCCCTTATAGACATGGAATTTGGGTATTGTATAGCCCGGCGGGTACTTTATCTGATCGTGCCAGCTCGGATATGGTCGTCCTGTTTTTACGACCTGACCGGCTGCTTCAGTCGCATGATGAACCCGTATTTGTTGGGCTATGTACTCGTCCAAGTCAGCTTTGGAGATTGTCTCCTCCTTGGCTGTTGACAGAGCCGGTGGAGGATTTGACGTTTCTCCCCTATCGTCTTCAAGGACGATCGGGGAATCTTCGGCTGGAGGATCTTGTTGGATCGTCATCCCCACCATGTCTTGGAATAGAAGGGCCATACGCTTTATGTTGGCTGCTTGTTCAGCAGCCTCTTTATCCTTCTTCTCCAATATCCGACGAAGGAATTCAGCGTCAGTTTCTTTCTCCTGGCGTTCATCCGAGGACGCTTCAGGGCTTTCTTTTGGCCCAGTGAGTGTAGCCATCGCGGTCATCATTTCTTAGAGCTTCTGCTGCTTCTCCTGAGCTTTGGTCACTGACCGTGTAAGCGGTCGATGACCTGTAGATGCACGGCTGTCCTCTTTACCAAACGCCATATAGACGGTATGAACCACCATGCCCCCAAACTTAGGGCGTTTGGGCTCGCCGCCCTTGGCATTGGCCGCGGGCGTGGGGACTTTCTCCGGTCTTCTTCGCTTGTAGGCCGTCGAAGTTGAAGGGGCCATTGCTTTGGGCACCCAGGTGGTCGTCGTCTTTCGTTGCTTGACAGGGGGATTTTTTTCCTGCCGACCTTTCGACTTCTTGTGCTGGTGAGTGAAATTCGGATCAATCACCGATTCTCGGATTCGTCGCCAAGTCTTGTAGATCCTGGATGACAGCCGTTGAGGGGACTGCTCCGGTTTTTCCGGTTCTGCTTCCACGGTGGTCTCTACTGGTAGAGGTGATCTTTTGAGCACCGCAGTCGGCGAATTTCTGCGTACCCTGTTCAGCAGCTCAAAGCTGTTCCCAGTTGGAACAGCAGCATTAACTTCCACCGTTGGAGCTGGCGGAGTTATCCCAGAGGGGGTGTTTCCCCCAGTCTTCCTTATCCGGCGCCAGTGGCATCGTCGGGCGTGACGAGTTGTCGGTATTGGTTCAGCGACAGAGACAGCTTCTTCTTGCCCCCTGTTCAGGTGAGAGAATGTTGCCGGTGTCAGCCTCTTGAAGACTGACGTCCGTTGAGGAGTTGTGTCCAACTGGTCAAAAGCAGACTTCTGAGCTGGAGTGGGAACAAGAGCAGTTAGTCTCACGAAGACCGATCCTCTGGGAGGAGAAGCCGCCTTGACGACCCCAGGAGCAGCTGTCTTTTTTGGGATGGCCGCAACAGGTGTTATGGGCTTCTTGATAGACCCTTTGGTGCTCAAGCTCATCCTGGTGAAGACTGAGGAATTGGACGACCCGTTGAGAGGGGCCATGGGAGTAGCAAGTCGATCGAAGATCGACTTTTTTGAAGCTTCCGGTGCGGGCACAGGGATGGTGAAGCTTGCTGGAGGGATCAAGGTTCCGAAAAACAGGCCGGTGGTGGCCTGAGTCACTTGCTCCACAGGCATAGTAAGGACAGAGGCCGCTTGAGGCCCATATGCTACGCCTCCAGGTGAGGTGGAACGTCGGTTGCATTGGCACTTCGAGCAGTTCGATCAATTTGAGGCCATTGATGCTTGATTTCTGTGCCAGGCAAAAGACCAAATCTTAGTAACTTGAAATCCAAAGGCAACCATTAACAAACCGCGATTCGTTCGTGAAGACGACACACGAAGTGTGGAGTGGAAAGAAGAAAAGGTCCCACCGGGCGTGCCAGAATCTAATCCCCTCCGAATGGCGGCGACGACATGAGGACGTCTTGCCTGAGATTCGGGGCAGATGCTATTTGGTTTTATCTGTCGACCTCTCCGAAGATTCCAAGTTGATTTATGGCGCCGTGTATCGGAGGTTTAGACGGATGCGGCCGATGTAGCAGACTTCGTCAGATTCCCCCTCGTTTGAGGGGTTTTTGATTATGGGGACGCTCTTCCCTGCAGGCGCAAGCCCCTGCAGTTAATTATGCTACCGCATCGCAGTAGCCACTTTCTCCTTCTCCAGAATTTTAGTTCGTGTCGTGTGTGTTTGTTTTGTTTGTGGATGCCCGTGGATTGTATACGGAGACTAAGTTATGCCGTCGCCCATAGGACGTCGATTAGTCCAAATCCGTATTTACTTAGATTTGGGTTTGGTGTTTTAGTTTAAGGACACGTTAGCCATATTGAAGCTAAGATCAACTTAAACGTTCGTTAAGGATACGTTAGTCTGATTTGAGACTAAGATCAACTTAACGGGATCGTTTGGATCCGACAAAAGAGCATTTGGGGGCTCTATTGTTCCAGTTTAGGGACGTAGTGGTCCATAGGTAGTTTAAGGACATTGCGGTCCATTGGTAGTTTAAGGACGCATAAGTCCGTGGGTTTAAAGACCCCACAGTCCGTATCTTGGTTTAAGGACGCATAAGTCCGTGGGTTTAAGGACCCCACAGTCCATATCTTGGATTAAGGATGCATAAGTCCGTGGGTTTAAGGACCCCACAGTCCATGTTGATGTGTGGTTGTCGGGACCCGTCACCTCTCTGACGTAGTTGAAGGATTACAACGATAGGAATCAGAGGAGTTCGGAGATGTACCCTCGAACCGGATGTAAATTGTTTTAAGAGAGCAGCCATGCTCAGTCAATTTAATTTGAGGACTTACGGCCATGATTGTGCTAAGTCCAGTTGAAAAAATGTTCAACGTTTTTATTTATCTTTGGCCTATTAGGCCTATGCTAGGGCTTTGCCCTTGTTTAATAATGCACTGCATTTTTTTTGTTTTGTTTGGGCTCTGCCCTTTTATAAATGATGCAGAGCATCTATTTTTTTTGGGCTCTGCCCTTTTTATAGATGATGCAGTGCATCTATTTTGTTTGGGCTCTGCCCTTTTAATGCATTGCATTTTATTTTGGCCTGTTAGGCCTTTTGATTTGGGCCTGGCCCTGCAGTGCATTTGTCAGGCGCTTTGCGCCAATCATTAAGCGCAAGCGCTTGTGGTGGTGACACGTGTCACGCAAGCACAGTGCGCTGCGTCAGTGCGCTGCGCTGTTGCGCTGTTGACACGTGGCGCGCTCTGGTGAATTGCGCCAATTTCAGAGAGCAATGCTCTATCTTAAAAGCGCATAGCGCAAGTGGTTCTGGTGCTGACACGTAGCGCTCTCTGGTGGCTTGCGCTAACCCAGGAGCGCAACAGTGCAGTTTTGCAAGTGCAAGGCACTGTTTCAATAACTTGATCCAATTTTGGATTCAATAAAAGAATCTTTAAGATTCTAGAGCCAATGGTTCATAAAAAGTGCAAGGCACTATTATTATTTGTTTTTTCTTGAAGATCATTGATCTTGTTCTTAGATCAATGATCTATTCAGATGAAATTCTTCTATTTTATAAAGGTTTTTTTTTATCTTTTTCTTGAATTTTCTTTAGAATTCTCTCTGTTTTGAAGTTCTTGATCTCTCACAATGTTGATCATTTGAGTTGGCGTCTAGGGGTCTTTATATAGTGCCCATAGATTTGTTAAGTTTGTTAAAGAGATCATTCTCTGAGTGATTTGGGGAATTTTCCCCACCGTTGGATCTTTGATCCAAGAGCTTCTGTTTTACAGAAGACAATCTTCTTGTTTTAACAAGAACAGAAGGATCTTACTAGAATTTTAATTCTGTTTGGCGCAAACGCCCCAGCGCGTGACACTTGTCACGCAGCGCAGGGCGCAACGCAACTGCGCTGACACGTGTCGCGTAGCACAGCGCAACCGCGTCTACGCTGACATGTGTCGTGCAGCGCAGCGCTTGCGCAACTGCGCTGACACGTGTCGCGCAGCGCAGCGCTTGCGTAACTGAAGCGTTGCTTCCTTTAATTTTTGTTTTAAATAGAGTCTTGCTCTGATTGGGCGCGCTGTCTTGGGCGCTGCGCTGACGTATCAGCTTTTGACACGTGGTCCGTTGCGCGTAGCGCAAGGAATTTGAAGCATTGCTTCTAATTTTGAATTTTTGAAATTCAAACAGAGCTTTGCTCTGATTGGGGGAAACAGGCATGTGTGATGCAACCCAAAACATAGGATGGTGCTAGAGAATCCCTACATTGGTATCAGAGCCAAGATAGAAACTTAGACGATATTAGATTAATTACGAAACTGAAACAACTCCGAAATAACGATTTTCTGGAACCCTGAATAATGCTCTCTGTTGATTTTTAAACGGGCTAAAAAAATTTTTTTAGCAACTGCAGAAGCTTACATATGATGCACTGAGAACACCAGAGAAAAACAAAGGGATTCGACCGGTTTTGAATCGGCCAACAAGCCCAAAAATCCAGCCTGGCCGACCCACTGCCTTTGAATCATCTCGTCTTCCCCTGGTGCTCTGGTCTGTTGGTTTGGGGTTTCAGGTGTTGTTTGTTTAGCCCAAAATTTCATATGATGTTAGTTTTGCTTAAGGGCTAATTCGGAGTATTTCGTAGTCGTAATTTTAACATTGTTTTTGGTAACTTGGACGACGTTAAACAGTTCGAACGAACATCACACACCACCTCATTACCCTCGCTGAAAATTTTCCAAGTGTTGGAATTTTCCAAGTTAAATATATTTGAATGTTCATGCAAGTAACCCTATGGACCTTCTAGAGGAACATAACCCTAACTCGATTCTATGACCATGGAACCGCAGCTAAAGCTTAGGGTTTGCCGTAATCCTGTGGTGCCATAGCTGAGGTAAGGGTTGACCCTTCTACGGTTGGTCTATAAGCACTGTGGCACGTTTTTGGGTATTTTAGTTTTGCTCAAGTGTTGAGCTCTCGGGGCAATTTGTGGGTGTTTGTTGACTCGATCGAAACGTTTAACATTATCTAGATATTTGTGAATGTGATACAATAATTGGAATCTACACTAATTAGTTTTGTGAAAAATAATTAGTTGCGTGTAAATTTAATATTTTGGCCTCGGAAGAATCGTGAATCTTGTTGAATTACCCGACTTCTTTTGAAAAGGTGCTTTCATAGTTGAGACCTAAATATAAGATTTGCATTGTTAGGCATGAAATCCTGAATATATGATATTCCGGGTTTATGGTGTCTAAAGGCGGCGTTGATTCCAATTATTGTAGTTTTTCACTTTCTTTTCTGCGACCGTAAGTGTAGTATGTAGTGATATTATGTCTTGCTGAGATATGATGTACAGGGTCGTCGTGAATGAATGGCCGGGGGTTTTATGTGAGATGAGAGTTTTTCTTTTCATTCATGTAAAATTAATTTTATGTTATATTCTTTTATTGGGGAACTTCCGGGTTGAGGATGATGTCACCATTGTTGTATATTATTTACTTTTCTGCATTAGGATAGAACCAAGGAAGGGAGCATAAGTGATCGGTTTCTAGGATTCAGTAGGAAGCCATCTCGAGGAGTCGAGACCGGGCCTCCTAAACTCTAGAATTGGTAGGGTCACTTGCCGCTCTCATAGGGGTCTAGGGGTGTGGGCTTGGGTATTCATCGCGACCGTGGAATCCGTATTTTCTATTGTTGACCTCCTAGTATATCCTGTATTTTCATATATGTGTTTCTGCTGTGGATATTCTGTGACGTGATCACTTTATATGTTGAGATGAATGGTGTATTATATATATATGATATATAATAAGCGTTGCTTATGTTTTGCATCTGCGCTAGTCCCGCCCCGCTATACCGTTAGTTAAGTAAGCTAACGGCACATAACGGGACATTGTGGCGAATGCAGATGGCATAAGCGTACGTTTTATTTTCGTTTCTTTTCTGTAATGTCTTAAGAACTTAAATGATGGGACTACATTAATAAGATTAATGTAAACAAAAAGAAACCTAAAAAGATGTTGTAGAATCAGATTTGAAATCTACTCGGGTTTTTGTGAAAAAGCAAGTTTTCAAATTGTGGAGCTTAAACCACTCCTTTTAAAACCATTGGATTCTACAAGGATATCAAGTTCAAAGCGTTAGAGGTTTTCTTAAAAACTATTCGCAACCTCCATCATTTTAGGAAGTATAGTACTTAGTATTCGTGTTGCGTATTTTGATTATAGTTAAGGCGCAATGTACGGTAGCTAAGTGATGTCTTCCTACACCGCATATGATATGATTAGTTAGGACATTCATATTATTATGTTGACTATAGTTAAGGGTCATATGGGTGGGTCTAGTTAATCACGAAATGACGGGAAGAACTTGACTAGTACTTATTATATGTTGACTTTAGTTAAGGTTATGAGTGCTAGGGCTAAAAACCATATCGGGAGTTTCAAGAATTGAAATTTGCAATGAGATTGCATACCTTCTATGTGATAGTAGGATCCCGATCCCACTATGAGCAAAAGTTTCTCCCGGGAGAGTTTTGCACTTTACAATTAGTTATCTCATTAAGTGTCTAGAAAGATGTCAACGAAGCTACGCCTCTGGGAAAATTAGGTTTATTTTAATTAGGTCGGTGCAAAAGCACATATGAGGTCAACTACTCGGAAACAAGTTATACCTTACGATACCATGTACTTCGGGTCTTCTTTGCTTTCCTCCTCTTCGTCATAGGCTCCGAGGATCGTAACGGATCGATGCTTCCTCGTCAGCCTCCTCGAGTCAAAGACGATCCACCCGAGAGTCTATAGTCCGAGCTCCAACCTCAAATCCGAGATAACTAAGGCACCTGGTTTGCTAAACTAGATAGCCTAGATGATGTCATGAATGAATATGGATTAGCTTGTCTCTAATATCCTTAGGTTTCTTAACTCTTGAGACATGAAAGGCTTAGAGGAAGAAGAAGGAGACTTGAGGAAGAGCTAGTGAAGAAATGCGCTTGGAATAAAAGAAAGGCTCAAGTGTAGAATAATGAAGCATATAATAATTGATGAGATAAAATATGTCAACAAATATCTAGTATGCTTCAAAATATCTAAGTAGTGAGTCATGCTTTGAGCCATGCTACAATTAAGGCAAACCTCCACCTCATTTCCTCCACCTCATTAATCTTTAATGAAAAAAAGAATAAAAACCCTAATGAGGTGTCTCCTTCTAGAATCTTTCTGTTAGTTATGTATATGCCCTAGAATCCATTATTGTACATGTGATGTATATTATAGTGGATGCTTGGACATATAGAGAGTGGAATTTCTTGCTCGACATGATAGTATGCTATCTGGTTGCTCTTTGTCTTGACATGTTGACTTGTATTGTGATGTTGTCTTGCTCTCACATGTTAACGAAGCCCTTAGGATGTTTACTTGATTACCAGGACAATGATGGAGATCATACTAGTGGGGTCAGGGTAGTCTACAAGCACATCCTATAATTGTTCCTAGTCGAGGGTGTATCGAGACAAGGCATCGATACTCCAGAGTAGAGTAGCGTATACGTTTCTTGACCCATATGATGGGCAATGGATGATCCCACATCCATTGGTGTTTGACATCAAAGATGGTATACGGGTGCTCAGTATAGACTGGGTACACTGAACGGACACTCCGAGAACTCCTAGTTGGTATTATACATATCGTCAGATAGCAGTTCTCTGGTGACACTGGTACAGGTTAGTCTGTAGACCCGAGATCGTCATAGAGTCTTGTATGGTTCCCACTGTTCTTTGATTTCCATATTACCACGTTCAAGAGAACGTGCAAAACGGTGGCTTTTGGGTACAGTCCCGAATCGCATGGAGGCAATGAGCGATAGGAAGGGTTTCGTCTCTCTCGGTATTAGGGGTTGATGTTGCGCTGTGGTCAATTGGTTATAACTGGAAGTCCTTGGCCAGGGCTACTAAGGAGATCTACTGGTAAGTGTTATCAGTATTTTCTCGACCCGTTATGAGCCTCACATCGGCACGACTTATCGGTTACTGGGGTCTGATGTTTACCATCCCTAGGCTGGATATGCGACATATTAGACGAAGAGATCGGACTGTACGGTAGTGTTACTAACCGGCATTACGGGAGTTAGAGCGGGCTTTCTTGTTAATCTTCTGATCGCTCAATAGCCGGGTGGCCGTTACGTTTAGCTGACCGCTTGTGTCTTATGGGTGTTTGATATGATCATCACCTACTGCCGTCGTATTGACGAGTCTTTAGAGTCCTACACAGAGGTTTCCTGGCTCAGGCGAAACGGAGTAGGTGCACATATAAGATATATGCGGGACCGAGATTAATACACGAATGTGACACCGTATTTTATTCTTGTTGTATGTGATATCGGACGGTTATATTCGATATAGCCGGGTCATCGGATCAAATGTTGATTCGATGAACTGATACATCTTATATTAGTCGGTTATATGTGATATAACCGGATTATTAAATCAAATGTTGATTTAATGATTTAATGTATAATTATATATTTGATATATTAAATTACATTAACTAATATATGCTCACTTAAGTATTTCTATTTCTCACTTTTGATACATTTAACATGTATATGATAATGTTATTGTATTATTTTCTTTTGTTACATAAATAATATATATGTGATATATATTATTGTGATATGCTAGGTTATATATGCGACATATGTGTATGAGACTTACACCATATAAAAGATAATGCAAAGGTTTTTATTTATTTATGAAATTCAAAAATGAATGGATTTTATGATGGTTGCTAGCTTGTGGATAACCATTGACTTAGTCCACCATTTTTTAGATATTTATAAACCTAACCATTATCTCTTACCATGGTTTATTCTCTATAAGGGTTAAGCATGACATATACTCACCATGGTTGCATTTCTAACCACACACTCTCTCTCATTTTCATTTGCTTCATCTTCTTCAAGCTCAAGTGAGAGCTTTCTAGGTTTTTGAGAGAAGGTGAAAAATAGTGAGAAAAAGAATTCTAAAGTGAGCAAAATTCATACTTCATCATCCTCTTCTATACTAGCCATATAGTTTAGGGTGTTAGCTTCACTAGTTCCTCATTAGTGAAGAGAAAGCTTGAGTTCGTATTTCCTCGACGTAGATCATCTTGGATCTTTGAAGACTTCAAGCAAGTTTGCATCTTTCACCTTATAGAGCCTCTCAAGAGTTCGGGAGATCGTTACTTGCAGCGAAGGGACTTCTACACGGAGCATTTGAAGTGAAGGACCGGTCTACAATGTGTTAGTGTATATGCCCTAGGGGCCATTATTGTATCATCCTAGTTTGTATATTACTTAATGGAAGCTTGGGATATTCACAAGTATATAACAGTCTTGCTAAACATGGTAGTATGCTACTTGGTTTTTCTATCTTAATATGTGAGTATACGTATTGATAGAGCTCTTAGGATCTTGCTTGACTACCGGCGTTGTGATGGCAGTCACACTAGTGGGGGCTGGGTAGTCTACAAGCACATCCTTATTAAGGTCCCTAGTCGTAGGATTATCGAGATAGGGCATCGATACTCCGGAGTAGACTAGTGTGTACGCTTCTCATCCCAGTTGGGGAGATGGTCTGTCCCACAGCCGTCAGTACGTCGTACTGGAGATAGTATGCAGGTACTCGTTGGGTTACGGGTACACCGGACAGGACTCACAGGGAACTGTTGGATGGTTTTATACCAGTCGTCAGTGAACAGTTCCCAGGTGACATGAGTACAGTATAGTCCGCAGACTTGACACTGCTACTTTGCCTCGAGTGTGTCCCACTGTTCTTAGATTGCTACCCTACCACGGATCAAAGGAGTCGTGCAAACAGGTAATAGTTGGAGGCAGTGGCGGTTAGACAGGTTTCGTCTCTCCCGGTATTGGGGGTTGATATCGCGCTGTGTCAGAGAGCCATTACGCAAAGTCCCTGGCCAGGGCAAGCGAGATTTGCTGGTAGGTTCCAGTAGTTTCTCAGGATGTAATAGGCTTCCCTCCGACACGACTTATATCGCTATTAGGGGACTGACGCTTGCCGCCCCCCTAGGCCCGATATGCGATAGTCTTAGACGAACGGACCGGACTGTACGGAGATGTCACATCTGACTCAGTAGGAGTTCGGATGGGTTTCCTCATCGGCCTTCTTATCGACATCTACCTGGGGACCATTACGTACAGCTAGTGCCGCTTGCGGTCTGTGGTTAAACCCACTGCCAGCGTAGTAGTCGAGTCTCTAGAGTCCCACACAGAGAGTTTCCCTACTCCAGGCGAAACGATATAGAGGTCGTATGGTTTTACGACAAGGGTTCGGACGCATACGTGTGTTTACGCACGTACGACTTTCGGACAGATTTTACCAGTTGGCTTTGGTTTAAGCCAATTACTGGTATCCGGTTATTGGATTTATACAGTCTAAAGTTTTTCCGTATTTTTGCGGAAAGGAGGGGCGTTCTCGTAATTGCGCGAGAAGCTTCTAGAAGGTGGTGACAAAGGAGGTTTAGGTGGCATATACAATGAATGTGATTAGTGAGTCATATGGATGATTCATCCATGTCATTAATGCATAATAAATGCTTAATGACTCATGGAGATGAATCATCTCTAGATATTATCAAGCATGGTTATTAAATTGATTTATTTTTCTTTTCTTGATAAAAAGAAATGCTTGATATATATTATGATAACTCATTATTCTCACTTCATTATTATGTTCACCTTCTCTCTCCTCAAGCTCTCCCTCTTCAAACCCTAATCCTCCCCTCTCATGTGTTGAGTACAAGGATTAGTTAGACTTATTAAACCATAACCCTCACTCTATTTCACCTAGCTTCTTTGATTATCACTTAAAGAAGTTTAGTTGCCTCAAGTTTAGAGGCTAAGCTTGGAGTAAAGCTCTCGGGTGGATCGTCTACTACTTCGAGAAGGACGAGGAGGAGGTGGAGTTCGTAAAGACGAAGGACACGGTTCTTTAGGTATAATCCCTTTACATAGTAGTTGTTAACTTCTATGTTTGATGTTAGTTATCGTTTAGCTTCGATTCATACGGTTAGTCGATGTTTAGCATATAAACATGATCGTTTTTCATATTTCCGCCTCCCCGCAAGTCGTGGGGTGTTGTACATCGACTTACAGTGGTATCAGAGCCTCGCTAAACAATAAATAACTTACCTGCAAATTTGTATGAATTTCGAACGGAAAAAACGAAACTGGAAAAGCCCGAAATCACAAGTTTCTGTCGATTTTTAAATGAAGTCCAAAAATTTTTCAGGGATGTTCAGAAAGCTTGAAAAGACAGTAGAAGAACACCCAAGAAAATTGGTCCCCTGAATCGCCTAAAGCGCCGCGGAACCGCGGCAGATCCTACCGATCCGCCGCGATTCCGCCGCCGAGTTGACGATTCAGGAACCCAATTTTCCTGTGTTGCTTCTCTGTGATATTTGGTATTTTCTGGAATTTTTTTATTTTTGCTCAGGTTTCAGATTTACAGAGAAGTATTGGAGCAAAATTAAAAGTGTTTAATCGATCGAAATTATACAGTATTTGCTTGTTGGATTATATCTGTGTTTGTATAATGTGTTCGTAAACCTCCCCTAACTGCTAGTATGTCGGTTGGCAGGGGGTTGCACATTTCTGTAATGGTTTTTACTGTTTGTGGATATGAACCGTGTTGGACTGTTGTGATGTATAGCTGGGGTTATGTGATGGGTTATTATTTAATTCATTTGATGTAAATGTAATTTGTTGTAATATTATTTTGCGGGGCACATCCAGGTTGCGCTTGTAGCCACCGTTGTATTATTTTATTTTACTATTTTTGCTCCTAGGACAGACCCAAGGTGGGGTGCACAAACTGCCGGGCGGGTAGTTTGCCGTACCCGTTGGGGTCTTGGGTAGGGTAATGGCTATTCATCACAACTGTGTAATCCGTCTTTTGTTGCAGGCTCAAAACAAACACGGATTGCTTGCAAATCCAATAAAGTTCATCTGTGATCTGGAATGCCTATTATTACGTCTGACGAATGTACAATATCTATATATGATAGCTATTTAGACGTCACTTATGTTACACCCGCGCTAGCCCAGCCCCCGCTATGTCGTTAGTTAAGTAACCTAACGGGTGATGACGGGACCCCGTGGCGAATGCGGATGGCATAAGAGGACGTTGTATTTTCGTTGTTTTCTGCAATTATAGGTTAATGATGGGACGCATTATTTATAATGCAAAGAAAATAAACCAAAAGTTAATCGTTGGAACAATTTAAAAGAAACCACTCAGTTAATTTTAAAAACAGATATTTTTAAATACGGAGCTTTAACCACTCCTTTTAAAAAAGCTATCAGGTTCCTTCGGTTATATCAAGTTCACTACGTTCACGGTTTCGCCAAAACCATTCGTAGCCCTCCGTCATTTCATTTGGGTATTCAGTAGTATTCAAGCTATGCATTTTGGCCAAAGTCAAGGCATAGTGTTTGGTAGCTGCTGGGTTTTCATTTGTTGCATAAGATAGATGAGTTAGTTTGGGACAGTCGTATTATCATTTGACCAAAGTCAGGGGTATATACGGATGGGTTCAAATTGACAAGATAATGACGGGTAGAACTTGACATGTGACTTATGACATTTTGACCAAAGCCAAGGTCATAGGAGCATGGGGCAAAAACTTATATCGGGAATTTCTAAAGAAACTGAAATTTGCAAAGTGATGCATAACATTTGGAGTTTGATGAATGTTGGTAGCATTCCTTCAACATTATCATACGATGATATTTGGATCCCGATCCTACTGTGAGTATATGCTACTTATCAGGAGATTCGTCACTTAACGATCAATGTTATAAACCAAGTAGGTGTCAAGAAAGGTGTCAGCGGGGTTACGCCCCTAGAGAAAAGAGGTTATTTAATTAAGGAACTTCGCGAAAGCGTTGGAAAACCTCCCTCGAAGTATCAACACTAGCCTGGCTGAACGGTTAAGCAAGAATTGTACAGTGAGAATAGTCCTGGCTAATTCTTCTTTTATGGTTTGAGGAAGGATTCGAGAAACAGTGGGAGCCATCCAGTTTAGATAAACTAAAAACCACTCTAAACTTGCAAGAGCATCATGCTAAAGAGTTTTCTTCTCTCTCTCCTAATTGCAGCGACCCTGAAAATGACTGGACTTAAGTTACTTTTAGAGAAAAATATACTGACAGGGCCAAACTATAAAGATTGGCTGCGGAATGTCAAAATGGCTTTGACCTATGACAAATTGGGGTACGTCCTCACCGCTACGGCACCTGCTGTCCCTGGTCCCAAATCCAGCAATGCGGAGAAGGAAATCCGCAAAACCTGGGATTTAGATTGCGCGAAAGCCAAGTGCATCGTGCTTGCCTGGATGAACAATGAACATCAGAGGAGGCACGAGGATATGGACCTAGATGGCATATTTCTCCATACAAAGGAACTTTATGGAGAGCAATCTCGTATAGCAAGATACGAGACCTCTAAGAACTTGTTTCGAGCGAGGTTGGCTGTCGGGTCATCGGTAGGAGAACATGTCCTAAAGATGATCGGCTATATTGAAGAGCTCGCAGACCTTGGGACGACTTTGGATAATGAGCTCTATACAGACCTTATTCTCCAGTCCCTTCCTCACACCTACGCCCAGTTTATCCTGAACTTCAACATTCAAAGAAAAGAAGTTGAACTTCCGGAACTCCTGAACATGTTAAGGAGTGCAGAGGGCACCTTGCAGAAGACAAGGGAAACACCCGCTATATTTGTTAGCGGTACATCTTCTTCCGGGTCCAAGGCAAAGGCCAAAGGAAGGAAGAAGAAGGCCGCCACCAAACCTAGAGGAGGTGTTAGTAAGGTGGGAGGGAAGGGAAAGAAAAAGTTTGCGGTACCGGTAGTTGGCCAGGATGAGTGCTTCCATTGTCACAGGAAAGGGCACTGGAAGAAGGATTGCAAGGCGTGGAACGCCAAGAACCAGTAACCGAAGCAAGCTGTGGCTTCGACTTCAGGTGTGTTTGTAATTGAGAATTGTCTGTCGATCAACTCTACTTCCTGGGTATTGGATACCGGATCAGGATCTTATATTTGCAATTCTTTGCAGGCACTGAGAAACCGTAGAGTGCTGAAGGAAGGCGATATGACCCTAAAGGTTGCTAACGGAGCTAGCGTGGGAGCTGCGTCCGTCGGGGATTATCACCTAGGATTGACGAGTGGACACATTTTGGTTTTACATAACTGTTTTTTTGTACCAAGCTTAACGTGTAATATCATATCAGTTTCCTTATTATCAAATAAAGGTTATGATTTCACGTTTGTAAGAGATGTTGTTAACATCCACCTTAATCACGGTTTGATTGGGTCCGGTACACTAAATAACGGTATATATGTTTTAAACCAACTCCAAATTTTCAATGTCCAGAACACACTTAAAAGAAAGTCTCCAGATTTAAATAAAGCTTTCTTATGGCATTGTAGACTGGGTCACATCAATGAGAGAAGGTTGACTAAGTTGCATAGAGAAGGATATTTAGACTCGTTCGAATATCAAACTTATGACACTTGTCAATCTTGTCTCAAAGAAAAGATGACAAAGACTCCATTCACTGGACAAAGAGTAAGAGCGAGCGAGCTCTTAGGACTCATACACAGCGATGTATGTGGTCCATTGTCTACACATGCAAGAGGTGGTTTTTCCTATTTCATTACTTTCACTGATGATTACTCAAGATACGGATTCATTTATCTGATGAAACATAAATCCGAGGCTTTTGAGAAATTCCAAGAGTATAAGAATGGAGTAGAAAACCAAACCGGCAAAAGTATCAAGACACTTAGATCTGATCGAGGTGGTGAATACTTGAGTGCCGAGTTCCTAGGTTACCTAAAAGAGAAAGGAATTCTCTCTCAGCTTACTCCTCCATACACTCCACAGCACAACGGTGTATCGGAGAGACGGAATCGAACCCTATTGGATATGGTACGATCCATGATGAGTAATGCTGAGTTACCGCGATCTTTTTGGGGCTATGCGCTAGAATCAGCAGCATATCTTCTGAACAGGGCTCCTACCAAGACTGTGCCTACCACTCCATATCAGATGTGGAATGGGAAGAAACCCCATCTTCAGCATATGAAGATTTGGGGATGTCCAGCTTTTGTTAAAAAGCAGCATGTGGACAAGCTCGAGGCACGATCAGTAAAATGTATGTTTGTGGGATATCCAAAGAACTCCAAGGGATATTATTTCTATTACGCAGAGGAACAAAAGGTTTTTGTTTCTCGTAATGCCCATTTTCTAGAACATCAGTTTTTAGAAAAGGAAATAAGTGGGAGCGAAATAGAACTGGAAGAAATTCCAGAACCACAAGCTGCTACTGAAAGTTTGGTAGAACCGGAAGTTCAAGAAGAACAGGACATTCCCGTACCCCTCCGCAGGAGTAGTAGGCCATCTCATCTGCCTGAGAGATACTACGGTTTTCTCATAGATGGGGATAGAGAGGATTGCATCATAGGTGATGATGAACCTACTGACTTCCAGCAGGCCATCCAGAGCGGCGACTCGGTACGATGGCTAGATGCAATGCAGACCGAAATGGAGTCCATGTACACCAACAAAGTATGGACTTTGGACTTTGCTCCAGATGGGGTAAAACCCATAGGATGCAAATGGATCTTCAAGAAAAAGATTGGTGTAGATGGACAGGTGGAAACCTATAAGGCTAGACTTGTTGCAAAGGGTTTTCGTCAAAGACCTGGTTTGGACTATGACGAAACATTTTCTCCAGTGGCTATGCTCAAATCCATTCGGGTCCTTCTTGCTATTGCTGCCTTCCATGATTATGAAATCTGGCAGATGGACGTAAAGACGGCTTTTCTGAATGGAAATTTAGAAGAATGCGTCTATATGGATCAGCCAGAGGGTTTCAATCAGAGTGGGAGCAGCGGGAAAGTATGCAAGCTGCTTAAGTCCATTTATGGACTAAAGCAGGCATCACGGAGTTGGAACATCTGTTTTGATGAGACAGTCAAAGAATATGACTTTATCAAAAATCCAGATGAACCGTGCATATATAGTAAAGTTGTAGCCAGAAGTGTCGTATTCCTCGTCTTGTACGTGGATGGCATTCTATTGATAGGAAATGACATTCCTATGCTACAATCTGTCAAAGGATTCTTGTCACACAGGTTCTCCATGAAAGACCTGGGTGATGCCCTTTACATTCTGGGGATCCGGATCTATCGTGATAGATCTAAGAGGATGTTGGGACTTTCGCAGTCCAGGTATATGGACACTGTACTGAAAAGATTCAGTATGGAAGATTCTAAGCGCGGTAATCTACCGGCTTGTCACGGAATCACCCTCTCCAAAGAGATGTCTCCCAAGACTGATTTAGAAAGGGAACGCATGTCTATTATACCCTACGCTTCTGCGGTAGGCTCTGTAATGTATGCGATGTTGTGCACCAGACCAGATGTAGCTTACGCACTAAGCGTGGTAAGCCGGTATCAGTCAGACCCAGGGGAGAAGCACTGGATAGCAGTAAAGAACATTCTCAAGTACCTGAGAAGGACTAAGGAGATGTTCTTGGTTTACGGCGGAAAAGACCTCAGGTTGGAGGCCTTTGCTGATTCCGGCTTCCAGAGTGATAAGGACGATTCCAAGTCCATGTCGGGTTATGTCTTTACCCTCAATGGAGGGGCGGTGTGCTGGAAGAGCTCCAAGCAGGACACCGTTGCTGCCTCAACGATGGAAGCGGAGTATATAGCTGCTTGCGATGCCGCAAAAGAAGCAGTCTGGATGAAGAAGTTCCTAACAGAACTTCAGGTGGTTCCTACCATAGTTGATCCAATACCTCTGTATTGCGACAACAACGGAGCTATAGCTTTAGCGAAGGAACCAAGGTCCCATCAGAAGTCCAGACACATCTTAAGGCGGTATCACCTGATCGGGGAGATCATTGATCGTCAGGAGATCGAGGTACGGAGAGTTGCTTCTGATGAGAACATTGCTGATCCATTCACGAAGGCCCTACCTCAGATTCAGTTCGAAAGGCTACTCAAGATCATCAGTCTTCGATATGCCAGTATATGGCCCTAGTGCAAGTGGGAGATTGTTAGTGTATATGCCCTAGGGGCCATTATTGTATCATACTAGTTTGTATATTACTTAATGGAAGCTTGGGATATTCACATGTATATAACAGTCTTGCTAAACATGGTAGTATGCTACTTGGTTTTTCTATCTTAATATGTGAGTATACGTATTGATAGAGCTCTTAGGATCTTGCTTGACAACCGGCGTTGTGATGGCAGTCACACTAGTGGGGGCTGGGTAGTCTACAAGCACATCCTTATTCAGGTTCCTAGTCGTAGGATTATCGAGACAGGGCATCGATACTCCGGAGTAGACTAGTGTGTACGCTTCTCATCCCAGTTGGGGAGATGGTCTGTCCCACAGCCGTCAGTACGTCGTACTGGAGATAGTATGCAGGTGCTCGTTGGGTTACGGGTACACCGGACAGGACTCACAGGGAACTGTTGGATGGTTTTATACAAGTCGTCAGTGAACAGTTCCCAGGTGACATGAGTACAGCATAGTCCGCAGACTTGATACTGCTACTTCGCCTCGAGTGTGTCCCACCGTTCTTAGATTGCTACCCTACCACGGCTCAAAGGAGTCGTGCAAACAGGTAGCAGTTGGGTGCAGTCCCGAGCACTTGGAGGTAGTGGAGGTTAGACAGGATTCGTCTCTCCCGGTATTGGGGGTTGATATCGCGCTGTGTCAGAGAGCCATTACGCAAAGTCCCTGGCCAGGGCAAGCGAGATTTGCTGGTAGGTTCCAGTAGTTTCTCAGGGTGTAATGGGCTTCCCTCCGACATGACTTATACCGCTATTAGGGGACTGACGCTTGCCGCCCCTAGGCCCGATATGCGATTGTCTTAGACGAACGGACCGGACTGTACGGAGATTGTCACATCTGACTCAGTAGGAGTTCGGATGGGTTTCCTCATCGGCCTTCTTATCGACATCTACCTGGGGACCGTTACGTACAGCTAGTGCCGCTTGCGGTCTGTGGTTAAACCCACTGCCAGCGTAGTAGTCGAGTCTCTAGAGTCCCACACAGAGAGTTTCCCTACTCCAGGTGAAACGATATAGAGGTCGTATGGTTTTATGACAAGGGTTCAGAAGCATACGTGTGTTTACGCACGTACGACTTTCGGATAGTTTTTACCAGTCGGATTTGGTTTAAGCCAGTTTCTGGTATCCGGTTATTGGATTTATACAGTCTAAAGTTTTTCCGTATTTTTGCGGAAAGGAGGGGCGTTCTCGTATTTGCGCGAGAAGCTTCTAGAAGGTGGTGACTAAGGAGGTTTAGGTGGCATATACAATGAATGTGATTAGTGAGTCATATGGATGATTCATCCATGTCATTAATGCATCATAAATGCTTAATGACTCATGGAGATGAATCATCTCTAGATATTATCAAGCATGGTTGTTAAATTGATTTATTTTTCTTTTCTTGATAAAAAGAAATGCTTGATATATATTATGATAACTCATTATTCTCACTTCATTATTATGTTCACCTTCTTTCTCCTCAAGCTCTCCCTCTTCAAACCCTAATCCTCCCCTCTCATGTGTTGAGTACAAGGATTAGTTAGACTTATTAAACCATAACCCTCACTCTATTTCACCTAGCTTCTTTGATTAGCACTTAAAGAAGTTTAGTTGCCTCAAGTTTAGAGGCTAAGCTTGGAGTAAAGCTCTCGGGTGGATCGTCTACTACTTCGAGAAGGCCGAGGAGGAGGTAGAGTTCGTAAAGACGAAGGACACGGTTCTTTAGGTATAATCCCTTTACATAGTAGTTGTTAACTTCTATGTTTGATGTTAGTTATCGTTTAGTTTCGATTCATGCGGTTAGTCGATGTTTAGCATATAAACAAGATCGTTTTTCATATTTCCGCCTCCCCGCAAGTCGTGGGGTGTTGTACATCGACTTACACAATGGTTGTATTCCGCAATCACTTAGTTGTAAAGTTGTTTACATATGTTATCATCTAAATCTTTAGTTAAGATTCTTGGGTTATGGTTAACTAGCATGGAAATTTTTTGTAAAATGTGTAGGGTTACTAGGCACTATCATAAGGGTTTGTAAGGCATCAACCATGCCGGATTTAAAATTTTCAAGTGCCGAACAACCTAAAGCGAGGATCGTTGCTAAATTATTAGGATAAACAAAGCATGTAAACAACTTTACATCTAAAGGAAAGGTATTACAACCTTTGTAGTCCGCTCCTTCGCTTCATATCTCCGAGTAGTAGTCCCTTCACCGTAATCCATGGACTTCCGGACTCTAGAGAGGCTCACAAGCCGAATGATCCATACTTGCTTGAAGTCTTCCTTTTCGAAGATGATCTACCTTGAAGAATCTTTAATTCAAGCTCTCACTTCTCTAATCAAGTATTAATGAAGTGAACACCCTAATCTAAGTCGCTAGAATAGATGAGGATGATGAAGTAGGAATTTAGCTCTCTTTTGTTTTTATTTTCTCACTTTAATTCATCACTTTACAAAAAGCTAGAAAGCTTTTTCAAGAGAAAGAAGACGAAGAAATCTATTTATGATGAATAATGAAATTGTTGTTATGGTTACAAATCAACCAAGGGTTAATCATAAAGACTTAACCCTTGTAGAGAATGAACTAGGGTAAAGGGTTTGGGTTGGGTTAAGAAAATATCTACACAAAAATATCTAAGCTTAAAACAAAAATAAAGCTTCTAGAAGCTTCATGAAAAAGCTAACCCAAATCAAACCCTAACTATGTTTAATCTCCACAAATCATGTTACATTTGTAATCATAACTTGTTACAATATTATATATCACATATATAATATATTTTTATAATAAAAGAAAATAATACAATTAACATATATCGCATATATATCAATGTATTATCCGGTGAGAAAATGAATCAATAAAGCGAGCTTATATTAGTTAATGTAATGTAATATATCACATATATAATTATACATTAAATTATCGAATCAACACTTGATCCGACAATCAGGCCATTTCTCAAATAACCGACTAATATAATCTGTATTAGTTCATCGAATCAACACTTGATCCGATGACCCGGCTATATCACATATACCCAGTTGATATCTAATATTGTGAGAATAGAATACGGTATCTCATATCGTAATATTCTCAATCCCGCACATATAACATATGTGCTCCTACTCCGTTTTGCCCGAGCCAGGAAATCTCTGTGTAGGACTCTAAAGAATCGTCAATACTCCGGCAGTAGGTGATGATCATATCAAATACCCACAAGCTGCAAGCGGTCAGCTAAACCTAACAGCCACCCAGGTATTGAGCGATCAGAAGATCAACAAGCAAGCCTGCTGTGAATCCAATCAGTAATACTACCGTACAGTCCGGTCTTTTCGTCTTATATGTCGCATATCAAGTCTAGGGGTGGTAAACGTCAGACCCTAGTAACCGATAAGTCGTGTCGATGTGAGGCTCATAACCAGTGGAGAAACTACTTATAACACTTACCAGTAGCACTCTATACCAGCCGTGGCCAGGGACTTCCAGTTATAGCCAATCGAACACAGCACAACATCAACTCCCTATACCGGGAGAAACGAAACCCCTCCTATCGATCATTGCCTCCATGTGATTCGGGACTGTACCCAAAAGCCACCATTTTGCACGCCCTCTTGGACGTGGTATGATGGAAATCAAAGCACTGTGGGAATCACACAAGACTCTATGACGATCTCGGGTCTACAGACTAACCTGTACCAGTGTCACCAGAGAACTGCCATCTGACGTGAGGTATAATACCATCTGGGAGTTCTCGGCGAGTCCGTCCAGTGTACCCAGTCTCTACTGAGCACCCGTACACCATCTTTGATGTCAAACACCGATGGATATGGGTTCATCCATCACCCATCATATGGGTCAAGATGCGTATACGCTAGTCTACTCTGGTGTATCGATGTCTTATCTCGATACACCCTCGACTAGGAACAGTTATAGGATGTACTCGTCGACTACTCTGGCCCCACTAGTATGATCTCATCATAGTCCCAGTAGTCGAGTACATATCCCAAGGGCTTTATCAACATGTGAGAGCATGACAGTAAACTAATACAAGTCAACGTGTTAAGATAAAGTGAAACCAAATAGCATACTATCATGTCGAGCAAGAAAGTCCTCTCTATATATATCCAAGCATCCACTATAATATACATCATATGTACAACAATGGCCTCTAGGGCATATATATAACTAACAATCTCCTACTTGCACTAAGGCCAGCAGTTGTAGTATCTCATACCCAACATCCCGAAGAGTCTCTCAAACTGTCTCTGTGGAATGGCCTTCGTGAGTAGATCCGCAGTGTTGTCCTTCGTATCAACTCTCCTGACCTCGATCTCCCTGCGATCAACTATCTCCCGGATCAGGTGATACTGCCTCAGAATATGTATGGACTTCTGATGAGACCTGGGTTCCTTGGCCAAAGCCACAGCTCCATTGTTATCACAATACAAAGGTATTGGATGCTCAATGGACGGAACCACACCACAGTGATGAACTTCTTCATCCAGACAGCCTCTTTGGCAGCATCGTTGGCAGCGATGTATTCAGCCTCCATCGTCGAGTCTGCAACGGTTTCCTGTTTGGAACTCTTCCAACACACTGCCCCTCTATTGAGGGTAAAGACAAATCCCGAGTGCGACTTAGAGTCATCCTTATCACTTTTGAAGCTCGAATCGGTAAAGAACTCCACCTGGAGTTCTCCGTTACCATACACCAAGAACACTTCTTTAGTCCTTCTCAAGTACTTGAGAATGTTCTTCACAGCTGTCTAGTGACTCTCTCCAGGATCTGCTTGATACCTACTCACTATACTTAGTGAGTATGCTACATCGGGTCTGGTACATAGCATCGCATACATGATAGAGCCTACTGCCGAAGCATAGGGTATCCCTTGCATGCGAGCTCTTTCCAAATCAGTCTTGGGAGACATCTCTTTGGAGAGAGTGAGTCCAGAGATCGTGGGTTGGTTACCACGCTTAGATTCTTCCATACTAAACCTCTTTAGTATGGTGTCAATATACCTGGATTGGGACAATCCCAGTATCCGTTTAGATCTATCTCTATAGATCATAATTCCCAGTATGCAGGAGGCATCACCAAGATCTTTCATTGAGAATCTTTGTGATAAGAAGATCTTGACCGATTACAGCATAGGAACATCATTTCCTATCAAGAGTATGCCATCAATGTACAATACGAGGAAGACAACCTTACTCTCTGCAACCTTTTTATATATATATGGTTCATCTACGTTTTTGATGACGTCAAACTCGTTGACTACAACATCAAAGCAGATGTTCCAACTCCGCCATGCCTGCTTTAACCTGTAGATGGATTTAAGCAGCTTGCATACCTTTCCGCTGCTCCCATTATCTACGAAGCCCTCTGGCTGAGTCATGTACACACACTCCTCTAAATTACCATTTAGAAAAGCGGTCTTAACATCCATTTGCCAGATTTCGTAGTCATGGTATGCAGCAATGGCAAGTAAGATCCGGATGGACTTAAGCATAGCCACTGGAGAAAAGGTTTCGTCATAATCCACACCTGGTCGTTGACGATGACCCTTTGCAACAAGTCTAGCTTTGTAAGTCTCAACTTTTCCATCTACACCAAGTTTCTTCTTAAAGTTCCATTTGCTCCCAATGGGTTTTACCCCTTCAGGAGCAACTTCCAAAGTCCATATTTTATTGGTGTACATGGATTCCATCTCAGATCGCATTGCATCCAGCCACTTCACAGAGTCACCACTCATGATGGCCTGCTCGAAGCTAGTCGGGTCATCATCTTCCATGATGTAATCCTCGCTCCCACCATCAATGAGAAAACCATAGTATCTCTCAGGTGGATGAGAAACCCTACTAGATCGGCAGAGAGGCTGAGATTCGTTGGCTACTATCGAGTCCTCTTGTTCCACTAAATCTTCAGTTGTAATTTGTTCTGCTGGAACTTCTTCCAGCTCTACCGCATTGCCACTAATTTCTTTTGCAAGAAATTCCTTTTCTAAAAAGGTGGCATGTCGAGAAACAAACACCTTTTGTTCCTCGCCGTGGTAGAAAAGATATCCATGTGAATGTTTAGGATATCCTACAAACTTACAAAGAACTGACCGTGCCTCGAGTTTGTCCGGATTTTGCTTTTTGACATAGGCCGAACAACCCCATATCTTAACTCGTTTAAGACATGGTCTCTTCCCACTCCATATCTCATATGGTGTGGTAGGTACAGATTTAGATGGAACTTGATTCAATAGGTATGCAGCTGTCTCCAGTGCATGTCCCCAGAAGGAAATAGGTAACTCAGTAGTGCTCATTATAGAGCGCACCATATCTAATAGGGTGCGATTCCTCCGCTCCAATACACCGTTGTGCTGTAGTGTATAGGGAGGAGTAAGCTGAGAGAGAATCCCATTCTCTTTTAGATAATCTAGGAACTCATTGCTCAAGTATTCTCCTCCTCGATCAGATCGTAGGATCTTAATACTTTTTCCCATTTGGTTCTCTACTTCGTTCTTATATTCTCTGAATTTCTCAAAAGCTTCAGACTTGTGTTTCAACAGGAACACATGTCCGTATCTTGAGAGATCGTCAGTGAATGTAATGAAGTAGGAAGAACCGTTCCTGGTATGTGTAGACATGGGTCCACATACATCACTATGTATCAGCCCCAAGAGTTCTGTAACTCTTACTCCGTATCCACTAAACGGAGTTTTGGTCATTTTTCCTTTGAGACATGACTGGAAAGTGTCATAAGATGATAATTCGAATGAATTCAAATATCCATCCTTATGCAATTTAGCTAGCCGTGTCGCATTGATATGACCTAGTCTACAATGCCACAAGAAGGATTCGTTCGTTTCTGAACTTTTCCACTTGTTTGTGTTCTGTACATTAATAATTGTAGTTTGATTTAGAACGTACATGCCATTATTTAACGATCCTGATCCTGTCAACTTTTGATTCAGGAATATGTTCATAACATTATCCTGTATTATAAAATTATATCCTTTTTTATTCAATAAAGAAACTGATATAATATTGCATATCAGGGTCGGAATGTAATAGCATTCGTTCAGAATCAATGTATTACCATTTGGTAACACAAGGTGATATTCGCCAACAGCCTTAGCTGCAATATCTGCACCAATCCCTACTCTTACGGAATGATCACCCATTCCCAGTTCTCTACCTTTACGTAGCCCACGTAACATATTACATATGTGGGATCCTGATCCGGTATCTAATACCCACGACGTAGAGTGAACTGAGAAATAGTTCTCAATAACTAACACTTCCGAAGAAGATGCATCAACATGCTTGTTCTTCGTTTGGGCGGTGTGAGAATCAAGATATTCTCTTATTTCCTGCTCAGTCTTATAGCACTTATAAGAAAGAACGGGACCAACATTCCCCTGCTCAGTATAATAAGCGGGTTCAGTCAATACATCCATGTTATTATCTTGATTAAGGCCTGACTTGGTCGCAACCGTGGAGAGAGAAGAAAACACTTTAGCGTATGCTCTTGCAAGATTAGATTGGTTATTATCTTATCTAATCAGGATGTCTCCCACTGTTTTTATCAAATCTTCCTTCAAACCCTAAAAGGAAAGACTAGCCGGGATTAATTACACCTTACAAGTTCGCCAATCTTTCAGCCAGGCCAGTGTTGGTACTTTGAGGGAGGTTCCACGTGCTTTCGCACGGACCTAATTAAAATAAACCTCGTTTTCCCAGAGGCATAACCCCATAAACACCTTTCTAGTCACCTACTTGATCGGCTAATTGTCCTGTGTAAAAGTCTCCCATGAGAAACTCTTACGCGCAGTGGGTATCGGGATCCAACTATCTCATAGGAGGTATACAATCTCATTGCAAATTTCAACACTTGAAATTCCCGATAATTCTTTTACCCCTAACCCCCTATGACCTTGACAAAGGCCAACAAACCATAGGAAGCTATTCAAGTTCAACCCGTCATTTCTTGATTGAAATAAACCCACCCGCACGACCCTTGACAAAGGCCAACAAGGTCGTACGACTATCCTAATGCAATCGCATCACATGCTTAAACAGATAAGTAATAGTCAGCTACCGTATACTACGCCTTGACAAAGGCCAATAAACGCAGCACGAATACTAAATAGTCTTTATCTGAAATGATGGAGGGCTATGCAGGTTTTTCAGAAAACCATGAGCGTAATGAACTTGATATCGTTGTAGAAACAAGTAATTCTGAAAAGGAGTGTTTTTGAGGCTTTTCTAGTATCGCTAAAGAGGTCACTCCCGGTGAAGGGATCTCGGCCCTTTCCTCATCGAATAAGGTGCAGGGTATATCATATATACCACTATGCACATCAAGAATTATAGAAGCAATCAAAAACTAAACCGTGAGTTTGTAGCATCTGCCAGTTTTGCTAAAAAGGTCACTCCCGGTGAAGGGATCTCGGCTCTTTCCTCATCGAATAAGGTGCAGGATATTTCACAAATACCGCTGTGCAAAGCAAGACTGTAGCTACCCTTTTTATAAATTTTTGATTCTACAACATCTTTTTAGGTTTCTTTTCTTTTATTAATCTTATTAATAAATCCCATCAGTTATGCTTCCTAAGCATCACAGAAGAAACGAAAGCAGTAATATTTATATAACATTATATATATATAGTATAAGCATTCGTCTCAGGCAGTAATATGATCTCATCACAGAACATTACAGCAGAAGATAACATATGAAATATTGGATCTACTAGGACGTCCGTGTTTTATATCGACCTATATAAAATACGGATTCCACGGTCGCGATGAATAGCCAAACCTACATCCCTAGACCCCAACGACAGCGGCAAGCAACACTACCAATTCTAGGGTTAGGTGACCCGGTCTCGACTTCTCGAGATGGCCTCCCACTGGACCCTAGAACCCGGTTCCTTATGCTCCCCTCCTCGGGTCTATCCGAATGCGGAAAAATAAATAATATACAATGGTGACATCATCCTCAACCCGGAAGTGACCTAATAAAAGAATATTACATACAATGAATTTTACATGAATGAAAATAAAAACCCTCATCTCACATAAAACCCCCGGCTATTCAAAACACGACTATCCAATATAACATATCACAGCAACACAGAATATCTCATATCATCAACGTAAGCAAGTATGCGTATCCCAATTATCGTTGATGTATAGCAACGAAGCCGGCGATACACCACATAGTACGCTTACGGTCACATAAAAGAAAGTGTAAAACTACAACATTTGGAATCCACAATCATTTTAGACATCTTAAATCTGAAATATCACATACTTCGCATTTCATGCCTAACTATATAAATTCCATATATTGTATCACATTCCAGATAAATAGACAATGTTAAACTTTCCGATCGAATAATCAAATACCTAAGATTTCCAAAATAGCTCAACACTTGAGCGGAGTTCAAAAATCCCAGAACATGTTACAGCCTCAATGAACTAGCCGTAGAAGGGTCAAACCAACGCCTCACATATGGCAACGCTAAACTACCACAAACCCTAGGCTTCAATGACAGTTTTGACGGTCACATAATCGAGTTAAGGTTACGTTCTTCTAGAGGGTCCACAGATATGTTAGCATGATTTCCCGAAAGTTTTAAACAGAGGAAAAATCCAACACTTGAAAGTTTTCCGTCCTGAAAAAAATGAGTTATTGATATCCGTTCGAACCTTTTAACACGTTCTAAATTACCCGAAAAACTAAACGATGTTAAACTTTCCGATCGAATCAACGAATTCTTTAGATCTCCAGAAAACTCAACACTTGAGAAATATTAAAAATTCCCAGAAGCATGTAGTAATACCTACGGATATAATCTAAAAATATCTATCCCTGATACCCAAGTTTGGCCGCGGAACCGCCGCGAAAAGCCTGGTATTTCCACGGTTCCGCGGCGACTTGAAGGAATTAGGGGTCGTATTTCACAGTTATCCATAGAATCACCTGCTAATTTTTCTGAGTATTTTTAATACGGAAAAAACCATCTTTTTAAAAAATTTCCAGAGAAGGGGTCGAACATGACATTTCGGGGTTCAATCGGACTTTTAACTTCGTCTACACATCGCCTAATACTGTAGCTAGGTTCTGATACCACTGTAGGGTTACTAGGCACTGTTACAAGGGTCTGTAAGGCATCAACCATGCTGGATTTAAAATTTCAAGTGCCGAACAACC
This sequence comes from Agapanthus africanus, assembly GCA_030015575.1. Lineage (NCBI taxonomy): Eukaryota > Viridiplantae > Streptophyta > Magnoliopsida > Asparagales > Amaryllidaceae > Agapanthus > Agapanthus africanus. Next base: position 483,654,784 of record JASDDO010000024.1, read on the forward strand.
TAAAGCGAGGATCTTTGCTAGATTATTAGGATAAACAAAGCATGTAAACAACTTTACATCTAAAGGAAAGGGATTACAACCTTTGTAGTCCGCTCCTTCGCTTCATAAGCTCCGAGTAGTAGTCCCTTCGTCGCGATCCATGGACTTCCAGACTCTAGAGAGGCTCCACAAGCCGAATGATCCATGCTTGCTTGAAGTTTTCCTTTTCGAAGATGATCAACCTTGATTAATCTTTAACTCAAGCTCTCACTTCTCTAATCAAGTATTAATGCAGTGAACACCCTAATCTAAGTGGCTAGAATAGATGAGGATGATGAAGTAGGAATTTAGCTCTCTTTTGTTTTCATTTTCTCACCTTAATTCATCACTTTACAAAAAGCTAGAAAGATTTTTCAAGAGGAAGAAGAAGAAGAAATCTGTTTGTGAAGAATAATAAAATTGTTGTTATGGTTACAAATCAACCATGGGTTAATCATGAAGACATAACCCTTGTAGAGAATGAACTAGGGTAAAAGGTTTGGGTTGGGTTAAGAAAATATCTACACAAAAATATCTAAGCTTAAAACAAAAATAAAGCTTCTAGAAGCTTCATGAAAAAGCTAACCCAAATCAAAACCTAACTATGTTTAATCTCCACAAATCATGTTGCATTTGTAATCATAACTTGTTACAATATTATATATCACATATATAATATATTTTTGTAACAAAAGAAAATAATATAATTAACATATATCTCATATATATCAATGTATTATCCGGTGAGAAAATGAATCAATAAAGCTAGCTTATATCAGTTAATGTAATGTAATATATCACATATATAATTATACATTAAATTATCGAATCAACACTTGATCCGACAATCCGGCTATTTCTCAAATAACTGACTAATATAATCTGTATCAGTTCATCAAATCAACACTTGATCCGATGACCCGGCTATATCACATAAACCCGGCCGATATCTAATATCGCGAGAATAGAATACGGTATCTCATATCGTAATATTCTCAATTCCGCACATATCACATATGTGCTCCTACTCCGTTTTGCCCGAGCCAGGAAACCTCTGTATAGGACTCTAAAGAATCGTCAATCCTCCGGCAGTAGGTGATGATCATATCAAACACCCACAGGTTGCAAGCGGTCAGCTAAACGTAACAACCACCCAGGTATTGAGCGATCAGAAGATCAACAAACAAGCCTGTACATTCTCCTGTGAATCCAATCAATAACACTACCGTACAGTCCGGTCTCTTCGTCTGATATGTCGCATACCAAGTCTAGCGGTGGTAATCGTAAGACCCAGTAACCGATAAGTCATGTCGATGTGATGCTCATAACTAGTCGAGAAACTACTGATAATACTTACCAGTAGCACTCTATATCAGCCGTGGACAGGGACTTCCAGTTATAGCGAATTGAACACAGCACAACATCAACTCCCTATACCGGGAGAGACGAAACCCCTCCTATCGCTCATTGCCTCTATGTGATTCAGGACTGTATCCAAAAGCCACCGTTTTGCACGCCCTCTTGGACGTGGTATGATGGATATCAAAGCACAGTGGGAATCACACAAGACTCTATGACGATCTCGGGTTTACAGACTAACCTGTACCAGTCTCACCAGAGAACTGCCATCTGACGTGAGGTATAATACCATCTGGGAGTTCTTGGGGAGTCCGTCCAGTGTACCCAGTCTCCACTGAGCACCCATACACCATCTTTGATGTCAAACACTGATAGATATGGGATCATCTATCGCCCATCATATGGGTCAAGATGCGTATACGCTAGTCTATTCTGGTGTATCGATGCCTTGTCTCGATACACCCTCGACTAGGAACAGTTATTGGATGTACTCGTCGACTACTCTGGCCCTACTAGTATGATCTCATCATAGTCCCAGTAGTCGAGTACATATCCCAAGGTCTTTATCAACATGTGAGAGAAAAACAGTAAACTAATACAAGTCAACATGTTAAGACAAAGTGAAACCAAATAGCCTACTATCATATCGAGCAAGAAAGTCCTTTCTATATATATCCAAGCATCCACTATAATACACATCATATGTACAACAATTGCCTCTAGGGCATATATATAACTAACAAAATGGCATAGACGGTGCCCCCCGAAACCTTGCTATTGTGCTTATTAACCCTACAATTGTATCAGAGCCAAGATAGAGATTTAGACGGATTGTGTAGGATTACGAAACTGAAATTACTCCGAAATTTGCGATTCAAAACCCAAGTTTCTGTCGATTTTTAAACAGGCTCTAAAAATTTTTTAAACAACTGCAGAATGTTGTATGAGATGCAACATGAATACGGTACAAAATTTGGCCTCTGATCTCGGATTTTGGCCAGCCACATAGCCAGAAAATCCGGCCTGCTCGGTTCATGAAGGGAGTTTTGGGTTGAGTTTTGTATTGTGTTCCAGGCTCTGGGTTTTGGTGTTTCAGGTGTTGTTTGTTTTTGCTAAATTTTCATGTGATGTTAACTTTCTGCAAAGGCTACTCGGAGTGTTTCGTAGTCATAATTCTAACAGTATTTCGGGTTATTTAGACGGTGTTAAAAAGTTCGAACGGATATCAAATACCCATTTTAACCCTCGCTGAAATTTTTTCAAGAGTTGAATTTTTTCCAAGTTTGAAACATTCAAATATCATGCAAGTGATTTTATGGACCATAGAGAGGAACGAAACCCTAACTCGATTCTGTGACCGTCAGAACCTTCACCAAACCCTAGGGTTTGTGGTAGTTCAGCGGTGCTACATGTGAGGTATTGGTTGACCCTTCTACGGCTGGTTCAAAGGTACTGTGGCATGTAATGGATACTTTTAAACTACGCTCAAGTGTTGAGCTTTTTGGGAAATCTTGGGAGTTGTTGATTCGATCGGAATGTTTAATATTGTCTAGCTTTTTCTGGTATGTGATACAATATGTGGAATTCATATAGTTAGGCATGAAATCCGAAGTATGTGATATTTCGGGTTTATGATGTCTAAGCTGATTGTGGTTTCCAAATGTTGTAATTTTATATTTTCTTTTCTGCGACCGTAAGTGTAATATGCGGTGTATCGCCGGTTTCGTTGCTATACATCAACGACAATTGGGATACGCATATTTACTTACGTTGATGACATGTGATGTTATGTGTTGCTGTGATATGTTATATTGGATCGTTGTGTCTTGAATAGCCGGGGGTTTTATGTGAGATGAGAGTTTTTATTTTCATTCATATAAAATTCATTGTATGTAATATTCTTTTATTGGGGCACTTCCGGGTTGAGGATGATGTCACCATTGTTATATATTATTTACTTTTTCGCATTAGGATGGACCCAAGGTGGGGAGCACAAGTAACCGGGTTCTAGAGTCCAGTGGGAGATCATCTCGAGGAGTCGAGTCCGGGTCTCCTAACTCTAGAATTGGTAGGGTTGCTTGCCGCTCTCATAGGGGTCTAGGGATATGGGTTTTTCTATCCATCGCGACCGTAGAATTCGTATTTTGTATTGTTGGCTAAATACAAAATACGAACTTCCTAATATATCCAATATTTCATATGTTATCTTCTGCTGCTCTATGATATGATCACTGTAGATTTTGAGACAACTGGCTATTATATATATGATATATAATAAACGTTGCTTATGTTTTACACCCGCACTTGTGTAAGTGCACGGCGGCGTCCCGGCCTCCATCCCGAGGCCAAATGCGGAAGCGTAAAACTTTAATTTTGCAAACTAGCAAACCGGCACCACCGCGCACTAAACACCCGGATCGAACCATTAACTAGTCCTAGCTAACTATAAGAGGGGAAGAGAGATATACCGACTGATCCGAGTCCTCCGGTCTTCTCGTCGTCGTCCCGATCTCCCGCGGAAACTCCGGTCGTCGCCTCCTTGCCGGAAGGGCACCACATCGTCTGCATCTTTTACGGGCTCCCACCTCAATACCGAGGCAACTCAGGCACGAAGCTGGCTAGTCGACGTGCCCAAGATTTGCTGTAGAATGTGTAGTGCTCAAGTCTCATTTTGGGGTTGTAGGAATTGTCATATGGTGGAGGAATGATATCAGCTTTTGGAGAGGGAACTTGTGGGGATTTTTTCAAGCCAAAAGAGCAAAAATCCCACACTCGAAATTTTGGACAGCCCCATGCTTCTCTTGGCCGGCCATGGCTTGGAATGGAGAGAATAGTATGAATCAAAAGAATGAGAGTCTCTCATAATCCAAGAGCGAGAAAAGAGATGAGGAGAAGAAATCACCACAAGGAAAATCCAACACTCAACCACAACCATCATAACCAAACATCATCATCAAGCATGATGACTTCAAAAAGGTCAAGCCATCATGAAGATAGAAGTCAAGCAAGTCAATGGATGGTGCACCATTATGAAAATCATCATGATGTAACTATATGCAAATAATACCCTCCACAAATGCTTATTTGCACAAATGCAAATAAGCCCTCCTCCACCAATCTTCGGCCAATGAACGATACAAAGGAAATTGGCCGAAACGGAAAGCAAACTGGCAACTCCAGAAAACTGGTCCCGTAATAAATTACAGGAAAACCCCGCTACTGTGTATACACACCCGCATTTGTATTCCGACCGAAATACAAAAGCAATGAGACAAAATCTACACTGTACTATACTAGGATCCGGCTTAAACCAAAGCCGGCTAGTAATATCCGTTCGATCCTGATCCATGCAATACCGCACGTATCAGATTGAACCCTACCATATATCCATACGGCCTCTAGTACTAACTGTCCGATCCTGATCCGTGCAATGCCGCACGTATCTGATCGGACCTTGCCATATCTCCATACGGCCTCTACAGCTTTTTGCCCGAAAGCTTGAGTAACTGAATGTGGGGGACTCTAAAGACTCGTCAACACCTTGGTTGTGGATTTAACCACTAGCACGTCAGAGGTATAAGCCAATACGTGACGGGCTACCAGGTATTGACCAAAAGGGACGTCGATGAGCGAACTCATCCTGACACCCTACTGAGCCTGTCAGTGACAATATCCGTACAGTCCGGTCCGTTCGTCTATGAGCATCGCATGGCGGGCATATGGGGTTGGTAAAAGTCAGACCCCCAAAAGCGGTACAAGTCGTGTCGGAGTGTAGCCCAGAACACCCTGAGATACTACTGGAATACCTACCAGTAAATCTCCTGCCTCGGCCTAGGGCTTCGTGTAATGGCTCTCATAGATACAGCGCGACTTCACCCCCAATACCGGGAGAGACGAACCCCTGAAGATACGCTCACTGCCTCCATGTGGCTCGGGACTGTACCCAACTAAAACCTGTTTGCACGTCTCCTTTGAGCGTGGTAGGATAGTAATCAAAGTACAGTGGGAACTCACACGAGAAAAATGACGATCCTCAGGTCGATGAACTAACCTGTACACATGTCACCTGGGAACTGCTATCTGACGTCTGGTATAAGACCAACTAGCATGTTCCCGGCGAGTCCTGTCCGGTGTACTCATAACCCAATGAGCACCTGTATACATCTTAGGTGATCCAACTGACACCAATGGCTTGTGAGACCGGCCACCGCCCCTCGTCAGGGTCTCGACTGTATACACTAGTCTACTCTGAAGTATCGATGCCCTGTCTCGAAACTCGCACGACTAGGGACCTTTTAAGGATGTGTTTATAGACCCCCAGCTCCCACTTATATGATCGCCCTCATACTGCTGGTGGTCAAGCAAGAATCCTAGGGGCTCTATCAACGTGTAATAACGAACTGTCAGGTCACCTAAGTAGTACACGATGATAAAGATAAACCAGATAGCATACTATCATCTCGAGTAAGACTGTCCTACTGGGACAGGTCCTCCCTCAATCATTGCAATCACGTGCCTGTGATCCAATAATTGACTCTGAGGGCACTATCTCCAACAATCTCCTACTTGCACTCAAGGCTAATTATTGCGATGTCGCATACTCACAGCCCGTGTGATATCGAACACCCAACTCCTCTACTAGTGAGTCTCACAAAGCTCGCTTGCAAAACTATTGCGTTCGAGGAATAGCCTTAGTGAGTGGACCCGCCTTGATGTTTCTTTCTATTTCTCTCTATATCTCAAGTTCGTGGAGAAAGCCATCTCCCGAAATGAGCAATACCTGTCTTAGAATGTGTCTGGATGTCTGATGGGACCTAGCTCATAAATGAACTCCAAATCCAAACTTCTTAGACTGTATCGACAACTGAACTTAATCAGTATCCTGCACCATGCCTCCCTCAGTATTGCCTTGGACCACCCGTCCAAAATACTGCCCCTCGTCAGAGGGAAAAACTATAACTCTGACAACCTCCTTGTCGTCCAGGTCACCTTGGAAGCCTGGAATGATAACTGTCTCCTGAATGAGGCTGTCGTTATCATATCCCTAGAACATCCACTTATGTTCTAAAAATGCTTCCGACTGTTTCTCCAGGATTGGATCAATGTCAACATATTGCATCTAGTGCAAGAACAACATCTGGTGTGGTACTTGACATCTCATGATTGACTCAATTGCCTAAGCAAATGATCTGCCAATCAATCACATCCCTCTCCCCTTTAGTCTGTAAGACACCTTTAGAGAGGGTGACTCCATCACCTGCAGGTATACTACCGTGCCAGGAGTCGTCCATTCTAAATACTCTTAGAATGTTGTCTAAGTACCCAGATTGGGAAACTACCCAAATCTAGATCTAAAACCATAAATCTAGTAACCAGTATGTCTGATATAATATCCAAGTCCCATGTGGAGAAACCACTGTGTGACGACCAAAGTATAAACGATCGTAGTATAGGAGTTTCTTTTCCTATTCTGTGTATGTCATCCAAATACCATGACATCACACCCTACTACCTTCTCAACAGATCCATCCCCTATTCTGATGAAGTCAAACCTATGACTGTCACATCAGAAATTGATGATCTATCTCCGCTATATCTGCTTTAGTCTATAAATAGACATAAGCTGTCTGTCCACCAATGCTTCCGCTGCTCCCACTGACTACGACAACCCTCTGGCAGAGTCATATACACGTTCACTTCTAAAGCTAGTTTAGAATGACGCTATACTCATCCTCCCGCCGGGTCTCACAGTCTGGAACAACAGCAATGGCAAGTGTGGGTAAACAAGAACTTCCCTGTCACCGTCCTTGAGGCTACCGAAGTACCTCTCGGGTGTCTGAAGTTACCCACCAAATCTGCGGAGTGGCCAATGGAATGTCAAACCAGATTGAATCTTTAGGTTCCTATGAAATCTTCAGTAATCGTTTGCGGTTCTGGAATCACTTCCAGTTCTACCATACTCCCACTACTGTTTTCTGAAAAAAAATCCATTTTTGATAAAACTGTGGCGAGTCTAGAACAATATTGCTATTGTTCATCCAGATGGTAGAAAGTCAACCCTCGTCATAACCTGGGTCAACCCACAAACAGCCATTACAGAAACATGCCTTGAGTTGTCCAGTGTCTGGTTTTAATCATAAACCGGACAACTCCCCGTACCTTAACATCGTTAAGATATGAACTGTTCTATATCCAATATAGAACCAGAGTCACTGATTTAATTGAACCAGATTCAAATCATGCAACTGTCTCCAGTGCATGTCAACTAAATGGAAGAGAGGCCGATCAGCGTTACTCAACTTAGGAATGCTTCCAATTATGAGAAACCTGAAAGAGAAGCAAGTTCTCTTAACCATTACTATCAACTGAATACCATACACAAGTATCTACATATTCGATCACCTTGAAGAATCCCGATACTTGCAACACCTGGTTCTCTACTTTATTCAAATACCTTTAACTTCTCAAAATTCGGACCCTGTGTTTCCACGAAACACTTGTCTAAAAACCAGAGAAGTCATAAGTAAACCGAATATAGTACGAGGACCAACCCCTCTGTCCGGATGGACCCTGGACAACATACAATACTCTGTATAAGTCCCTTGAGTCTGATAACTCATTCACTGTGTGTCGTAGGTTGAAAACTGTACTTATGATTAAGAAGAATTACACCGCTGTTTAATGCTCCTTACCTAACCATCCACTGATATAGGTAAATGTCACAGATATAATTTCAAAAAGATATATCTCACTCTATAAAAATAGACGTACAGATATATCAATTTGAAATTGGTGCACAACAGCGGATATTCAAAACCAAATATTCGCCAACCGGCAAACAGCCCAGGTGATTTCCTCAAATATCACCCATTACAACGAATCCCGATATAATGAGGATGATCACCCAATTCCCAATAACTTACTCCCACTCATCATCTGTAAGACCATACAGATGTGAGAATCATACCTGGTAAATACATACCCTGGAGTAAGGGCTAATTGGGAAATCGGTTTTCTTTTAACAGTACACAGTGAAACTGAAACATTGAAATGTTTCAATGGGGTATCCCGGTATTCCTAGTAATGCCTCTTCCAGATTCACGACTGTAACCGTATAATTCTTTGCCACCTCTCCAAATCCCTTTTTATGTCTTTAGTCATTACCTTCTGCACACCCCTTTAGGCCAAATGGTTTTCTTCCTTCCCTACCGTTCGGCACCAGCCTATGGTTTGGAAGAAGACTATTCAATAAGCGTAATGGGTGTACTGTCCTAATCCTAGGAGCACTCGCAATGCGAGAGAAGGTGAAGATAAAAGACACCTGAATAAATCTTGTTCTTATTTCTCCTGAACCAGAATCCATCCCCGAACTGGAACAAGTTCCTTTCGAGTTCGTATATAACCATATGATGGATTATCCAATAAACTGTGGATCTTCGTAGTGATACGGAGTGTCCTGGAGAAATACAAAGGTGAAGTGGGAGTGGTAATGAAATACCTGGTTTGATCGTGAATATCAGTCGCAATTTACTTTGCCCTCTTACTAATCCCTTGCTTTGTCATAACTTAATACCTTTTGCACACCATTGTTATGCTAATTGGTTTTCTTCATTCCCCACCGTTCGGCACCAGCCTAAGGTTTGGAAGAAGACTATCCAATTTGCGTAATAGGTGTACTATCTCCTAAACCAAGGAGTACTCGCAACCTGAGAGAAGGTAAAAAGAAAAGACAACTGAATAATCCTATCCGTTTTCTCCAGAACCTGAAACCATCCTCGAATAAATCCCTTCGAGTTCGTATATAACCATACGATGGTTTTGTCCAATGGAAGTGGACGTTCGTAGTAATACGGGGTGTTCTGGAGAAAAGGGTAAAAGTAGGAGTGGCAATGAGGCCTGCAACTCTGACAATCCAAAAGCCAGTGTTAAAGAAGGTTCGGTCAACTTGGTCACTGAGTCATAGTCTTAGGGTCGGGTCAATGGTCGCTGCCAAAGAGAGAGAGAAAAGAAACACTCAGCATGCACTCTAACCTAGATCAGAATGGTTACCAATTTATCTAATCTGGAAACCTCCCACTGTAACGTCAAATTCTCCTCCAAACCTGAAAGAAGAATTAGTCGGGAACACCATAGGAGTAAACCAACTCATCAGTGGGAATCGGGATCCAACTCTCATCGCATGATAACGTGACGGAATCCGCTCACGTCATCACACTCCAGAAGGTATGCGCATATCTGGCAAGTTTCAGTTCTTTTAAAACTCCCGATGTGATTTTTACCCCATGCTCTTATGACCTTGACTTTGGCCAACAAATCATAAGTCACATGTCAAGTTCTACCCGTCATTCTCCAGGTTAATTTGAATCCACCCGTACCTGCCCTTGACTTTGGCCAACAAGGCAGTACGACTGTTCCAAACCAACGCATCTATCTATGCTGCATATGAATAACCAACAGCTACCAAACACTGTGCCTTGACTTTGGCCAACAAACACAGCTTGAATACTATTGACTACCCATATGAAACGACGGAGGGCTACGAATGGTTTCTGGCGAAAACCTTTAACGTAGTGAACTTGATATCGTTGAAGGTACTGATAGATTTATAAAAATATAGTGACGAAAACCGTTGCTAAAGAGGTCACTCCCGGTGAAGGGATCTCGGCTCTTTCCCCGTAGAATGAGGTGCAGGATATTCTAACTGAATGTCACGATGCAAAGCAAAAGTAATCGGCTATAGTGAAGTCATTGCCCTGACGCAAACTTTTTGTCCAAGGGGTCACTCCCGGTGAAGGGATCTCGGCCCTTGCCTCGTCGACTGAGGAGCAGGATATTCCAACTGAATACCACGATGTAAAACAAAAGAGAACGTCCTTGCAAATAACAGCTTTTTGAAAAATGTTCCAACAACATCAGATTAGGTTTGTTTTTAACTTGCATTGATCCGAATCAACGCAGTCCCATCAATTGATCACACCACAAAGAACGAAAATAATATGACGTACGTATATACCATCCGCATTCGCCACTGGGTCCCGTCATTACCCGTTAGGTTAGATAACTAACGACAGAGCGGGGACTGGACTAGCGCGGATGCAAAATATATACAACATCTACTAATATATATACCAATACATTATATTTCGCTCAAGGCGTGATAAAATGCAACATCACAGAAATGTACAGCATCATAGAAACAATACAGATATCTGGGATCCCCGGGTTTCACAGTGCCGCTGAAACCCGACGTTCCCCTGGTCGTGTGGATAGCCTGTGCAATGAAATCCTAGACCCCTACGGGCGCGGCAAGTTACCCGCCAAAACCTGAAGCGAGGCAGCCCCCTTCAGCGGCGTGAATGGACCACCCAGCACTTTACGGAATCCGGTAACTTGGGCACCCCTCCTGGGTCAACCTGTACCCCATACGAGTGCGGCGAATAGCCCGCCAATCCTAGAGTGAAGCCCCCTCCGTCCAAATGCCATGAGATGCGGGCTTGTTGCCCTCTAGAATCCGGCTGTCCGTGTACCCCTCCGCGGGGCAATCCTAGTACAGAAAGTAAAATATACATACAATGGGTATATCAACCGCAACCTGGTCGTGCCCCAAAAGAATAATACAAACAGGCAGTGACGGCAGTCCATATGTCGGACGCTCGCCCCGCAATATCAAATGTACATAATACAACAAAACTGTACTAGCATTGCATCCAGGCTATCCCCCACGACCGATCCGCAACATCACAGCAATACACAGAACATCAACATGAAAGTCACGTTCGCAAATCCGTCTAACCGGGCTATAGCAGCTAGACAGGATTTACCGATCAAGTGACATTCACGGTCGAAGATATAATGTAAATACTGTGAACTAATGTTTTTTAAATATCCGATCGATCAAACTTACCAAGTGGGCCCCCAAGTATTACTGTAGCACATCAAGAAATTCTGGGCCCAAATATAATATTCCAGAAACCCTATTTTCAACCCAGAAAGCAACTGATGAAATTTGATGCAGTGATCTCAACATAGTGCGGCGGAACCGCGGCCTAAAGGGGGGTTTGGCCGCGGTTCCGCGCTCCTATAGTGGAGTTACTGTATCGAATTTCTACAGTGTTCTTAGAATTTCCAGTACATCACTTTTCTACAACCTGAAAAATTTTTCGACTCCAGAAAATTTCAACAGAAAACTGATGCAAGTGAAAAACGCGGATTTTGGAATTTTGGTCGATCGGAAATGTAAACACATTAGACAAAACTAGACTAGGTTAATGGCAAGGCTCTGATACTACTGTAAGTGTACGGCGGCGCCCCGGCCTCCATCCCGAGGCCAAATGCGGAAGCGTAAAACTTTAATTTTGCAAACTAGCAAACCGGCACCACCGCGCACTAAACACCCGGATCGAACCATTAACTAGTCCTAGCTAACTATAAGAGGTGAAGAGAGATATACCGACTGATCCGAGTCCTCCGGTCTTCTCGTCGTTGTCCCGATCTCCCGCGGAAACTCCGGTCGTCGCCTCCTTGCCGGAAGGGCACCACATCGTCTGCATCTTTTACGGGCTCCCACCTCAATACCGAGGCAACTCGGGCACGAAGCTGGCTAGTCGACGTGCCCAAGATTTGCTGTAGAATGTGTAGTGCTCAAGTCTCATTTTGGGGTTGTAGGAATTGCCATATGGTGGAGGAAAGATATCAGCTTTTGGAGAGGGAACTTCTGGGGATTTTTTCAAGCCAAAAGAGCAAAAATCCCACACTCGAAATTTTGGACAGCCCCATGCTTCTCTTGGCCGGCCATGGCTTGGAATGGAGAGAATAGTATGAATCAAAAGAATGAGAGTCTCTCATAATCCAAGAGAGAGAAAAGAAATGAGGAGAAGAAATCACCACAAGGAAAATCCAACACTCAACCACAACCATCATAACCAAACATCATCATCAAGCATGATGACTTCAAAAAGGTCAAGCCATCATGAAGATAGAAGTCAAGCAAGTCAATGGATGGTGCACCATTATGAAAATCATCATGATGTAACTATATGCAAATAATACCCTCCACAAATGCTTATTTGCACAAATGCAAATAAGCCCTCCTCGACCAATCTTCGGCCAATGAACGATACAAAGGAAATTGGCCAAAACGGAAAGCAAACTGGCAACTCCAGAAAACTGGTCCCGTAATAAATCACAGGAAAACCCCGCTACTGTGTATACACACCCGTATTTGTATTCCGACCGAATACAAAAGCAATGAGACAAAATCTACACTGTACTATACTAGGATCCGGCTTAAACCAAAGCCGGCTAGTAATATCCGTTCGATCCTGATCCATGCAATACCGCACGTATCAGATTGAACCCTGCCATATATCCATACAGCCTCTAGTACTAACTGTCCGATCCTGATCCGTGCAATGCTGCACGTATCTGATCGGACCTTGCCATATCTCCATACGGCCTCTACAGCTTTTCGCCCGAAAGCTTGAGTAACTGAATGTGGGGGACTCTAAAGACTCGTCAACACCTTGGTTGTGGATTTAACCACTAGCACGTCAGAGGTATAAGCCAATACGTGACGGGCTACCAGGTATTGACCAAAAAGGACGTCGATGAGCGAACTCATCCTGACACCCTACTGAGCCTGTCAGTGACAATATCCGTACAGTCCGGTCCGTTCGTCTATGAGTATCGCATGGCGGGCCTAGGGGGTTGGTAAAAGTCAGACCCGCAAAAGCGGTACAAGTCGTGTCGGAGTGTAGCCCAGAACACACTGAGATACTACTGGAATACCTACCAGTAAATCTCCTGCCTCGGCCGAGGGCTTCGTGTAATGGCTCTCCTAGACACAGCGCGACCTCACCCCTAATACCGGGAGAGACGAACCCCTGAAGATACGCTCACTGCCTCCATGTGGCTCGGGACTGTACCCAACTAAAACCTGTTTGCACGTCTCCTTTGAGCGTGGTAGGGTAGTAATCAAAGTACAGTGGGAACTCACACGAGACAAATGACAATCCTCAGGTCGATGAACTAACCTGTACACATGTCACCTGGGAACTGCTATCTGACGTCTGGTATAAAACCAACTAGCATGTTCCCGGCGAGTCCTGTCCGGTGTACTCATAACCCAATGAGCACCTGTATACATCTTAGGTGATCCAACTGACACCAATGGCTTGTGAGACCGGCCATCGCCCCTCGTCGGGGTCTCGACTGTATACACTAGTCTACTCTGGAGTATCGATGCCCTGTCTCGAAACTCGCACGATTAGGGACCTTTTAAGGATGTGCTTATAGACCCCCAGCTCCCACTTATATGATCGCCCTTATACTGCTGGTGGTCAAGCAAGAATCCTAGGGGCTCTATCAATGTGTAATAGCGACCTGTCAGGTCACCTAAGCAGTACACGATGATAAAGATAAACCAGATAGCATACTATCATCTCGAGTAAGACTGTCCTACTGGGACAGGTCCTCCCTCAATCATTGCAATCATGTGCCTGTGATCCAATAATTGACGCTGAGGGCACTATCTCCAACAACTTGTCCCACCCCGGTATGCCGTTAGTTAAGTAACCTAACAGTGCATAACGAGACACTGTGGCGAATGCTGATGGCATAAGCGTACGTTGTATTTTCGTTTCTTCTGTGATGCTTAGGAAGCATAAATGATGGGAATTCATTAATGAGATAAATGAAAGAAAAGAAACATAAAAAATGTTGTAGAATCAAATTTTTAGAAAAAGGGTAGCTCAAGTTTTTGCTTTGCATAGCGGTATTCCTTGTAGAATATCCAGCACCTTATTCGATAAGGAAAGAGCTGAGATCTCTTCACCGGGAGTGACCTCTTTAGAGAAACTAGCAGATGCTACAACTCACTCGGATTATTTTTTGATTGCTTCTATAATTTTTGCTTTGCATAGTGGTATTTATGAAATATCCTGCACCTTATTCGATAAGGAAGGAGCTGAGATCCCTTCACCGGGAGTGACCTCTTTAGCGAAACCAGTAAAAGCCTAAAAAACACTCCTTTTCAAAATCACTTGTTTCTACTATGATATCAAGTTCATTACGCAAAAGGTTTTCAGAAAAACCTGTCGTAACCCTCCGTCATTTTAGGAAGTAGAGTACTTAGTATTCGTGCTGCGTTTGTTGACCATAGTTAAGGCGCAATGTGTGGTAGCTAAGTGATGTCTTCCTACATAGCATATGATGCGATTAATTAGGACAGTCATATGACTTTGTTGACCATAGTTAACGGTCATGTAGGTGGGACTAATTAATTAAGAAATGACGGGTAGAACTTGACTAGTGCTTATGATTTGTTGACCATAGTTAAGGTCATAAGTCACCAGGGGTAAAAGTATTATCGGGAATTTCAAGTGTTGAAATTTGCAATGAGATTGCATACCTTCTATAAGATAGTTGGATCCCGATACCCACTACGAGTAAGAGTTACTCCTGGGAGAGATTTACACATGACAATTAGCCGATCAAGTAGGTGTCTAGAAAGGTCTTAATGGGGTTATGCCTCTAGGAAAACGAGGTTTATTTTAATTAGGACTGTGTGAAAGCATGGGGAATCTCCCTCAAAGTACCAACACTGGCATGGCTGAAAGATTGGCGAACTTGTAAGGTGTAATTAATCCCGGCTAGTCTTACCTTTTAGGGTTTGAAGGAAGATTTGATGAAAACAGTGGGAGCCATCCTGATTAGATAAGATAAAAACCAATCTAATCTTAGAAGAGAATACGCGAAGTGTTTTCTTCTCTTTCTCCAGGTAGTGACCATGTCAGGCCTTAATCAAGATAAAAATATGGATGTATTGACTGAACCCGATTGTTATACTGAGCAGGGGAACGTTGGTTCCATTTTTTCTTATAATTATTATAAGACTGAGCAGGGAATAGAGACATATCCGGATTCCCACGCCGCCCAAACGAAGAATAAGCATATTGATGCATCTTCTTCGGGTGTGTTAGTTACCGAAAACTGTTTCTTAGTTCACTCTACGTCCTGGGCAGTAGATACCGAATCAGGATCCCACATATGCAATATGTTGCATGGGCTAAGGAAAGGTAAAGAACTGAGAATGGGTGATCATTCTGTAAGAGCAGGGAATGGTGCAAATGTTGCAGCCAAAGAAGTTGGCGAATATCACCTTGTATTACCAAATGGTAATACATTGATTCTGAAAGAATGCTATTACATACCGACCCTGATATGCAATCTTATATCAGTTTCTTTATTAAGTAAAGAAGGGTATAATTTTGTACTACATGATGATGTTATGAACATCTTCCTGAATCAAAGGTTGATTGGATCAGGCTCGTTAAATAATGGCATATACATTCTAAATCAAACCACAGTTCTTAATGTACAAAGCACACACAAGAGGAAGAGTTCATAAATGAACGAATCCTTCTTATGGCATTGTAGACTAGGTCATATCAATGCGACACGATTAGCTAAGTTGCATAAGGATAGATATTTGAACCCGTTCGAATTTTCATCTTATGACACTTGCCTGTCATGTCTCAAAGGCAAGATGACCAAAACTCCGTTTAGTGGACACGGAGAAAGAGTTATGGAACTCTTGGGACTGATACATAGTGATGTATGCGGTCCCATGTTTACACATGCCAGGAATGGTTCTTCGTACTTCATTACTTTCACTGACGATCTTTCAAGATACGGACATGTGTTCCTGTTGAAACACAAGTCTAAATCTTTTGAAAAATTCAAAGAATATAAGCACGAAGTCGAGAACCAAACGAGTAAAAGTATTAAAATCCTTCGATCTGAACGAGGAGGAGAATAATTGAGCAATGAGTTCCGGGACTATCTAAAAGAGAATGAGATTCTCTCTCAGCTTACTCCTCCGTATACACCACAGCACAACCTTGTATCGGAACGGAGGAATCGCACCCTATTAGATATGGCACGCTCTATGATGAGCACCGCTGAGTTACCTATTTCCTTTTGGGGTTATGCGCTGGAGACAGCCGCATACCTATTGAATAGAGTTCCAACCAAATCGGTGCTTACCACTCCATATGAGATAAGGAATGGAAAGAGACCATCTCTTAAACGACTTAAGATATGGGGTTGTCCGGCCTATGTTAAAAAGCAAAATCCGGACAAGCTCGAGGCAAGATCTGTTCTTTGTAAGTTTGTGGGATACAAGTTCGAAGTACCATTTGTACAAATAAGAATCTCCTTCATTCCTATGGATATATCTTCTACTACGGTGAGGAACAAAAAGTGTTTGTTTCTCAAAATGCCACCTTTTTAGAAAAGGAATTTCTTGTAAAAGAAATTAGTGGCGAAGAGATAGATGTCACGACCCGAAATTGGCCCGTGACGGCCCTAGTAGTACGCAACGCCCTAAGACGTAACGTAGTAAAAGAAAGCCAAAACCCAGAAATCTAAACCATAAAAATACGGAAAAGATAATATAAGTTTTTGAAACATTTGAAATCGCAACCCAATTCTTTAAAAGTCCTACTTTATTTCTTTAAAATTTTAGCAACACCCCCTTTTTGTAAAAACCAGCCAAGATGAATACAACACAAAAATATGAAGCTATAGCGAAGAAATAAGGACAATAGAGAGAAAGCTATAAATAAAAGACAACAAACCCACAAATAATATACAGTAATGTCATCACCAAGTCTCTAAGTCAACAAGATAATAGTAGATGGAGAGTACAAGATACAACGAATGTACAATACAAAATACAGATGAACACCAAAACCCACCTAAGCAAAATAATACTGTGAGCTGATGCGGTATCTGTAGCAAAAGATGATAGCTGAATAGTGGAATAGCCTGCCTCGACTACTCTGGGGAACAACCTGAAACACCTGTGGCACAACGGGGGTGAGTTGCCAACTCGTGAATAGTAGATAACATATACAAGTAATCGCAGAAATGCACGTACAGCATGAATCTAAGATATGCGATGACAGTAATAACATGTCATGCAAATGCTGAAAAATAGAAAGTACACTAGCAGGTACAATCAATATATGAAGCAATAATAACCTGACAATAGTGTGCAATAACTATGCAATAGGGATATGAGAATGCAAATATGCAGCTATCATAAGGGTACACTAACAGGTACTACCAATATATGAAACTGTGCATGAAATAGAAAAGTGTGAGGTATAGGGTGGAATATGTCATTTCCACGGAAACCTGATATCGTGGCAGGATCACAATCCATCAAGATACTCAAATCCACAATTCCTTAAACCAGCCCCCAAACTGGGCTCTCACATCATATACGTCTCGCATCACCTCAATGTACAATATCGAGTAGCTCTCCTATATCTCGAATGTACAAATCAACAATCTCCTTCATATCCAATATCCAATCTCAATGAATCACCTATATCCCAAGTCGAATCTCAAGTAAGTTTCTAAAATCCTAAAGTTATATATATTTGCAGAAATAAATATGATGGGGGCAATACACATATATTAGCGTCCCATTCCACTAATATTGGTGTAAGGGTATATATAACAACGGCTAATCCCCTGTTATATATACAAAGGTATTAAAAGAAATATCATGAAAACAATGTGCCAAGTATCGACACAGAAATCCTGATAGGTACATATCATACGCTGTCCCGAAAGCACGAGTGCCTAGTTCTGACCCTCGCCTTTCGACGTATGCATACTTGCATGACTCCCAACGGTATCTCCATGATCCCTGCCGAGTCATTGGTACTGTCACCGGATGGTATGGTTCCCCTGCCGGGCTCATCGGCTCATAGCACATCGACATCCCTTTCTTACCCCGGGGTACCTCCGGGCCCCACCATGTACCCTCTACGGCCTCGATGCCTCCTCGTAAGGGTATATATAATCAGCACCGATAAAACCCATGGTGGATGCGCAAATATCATATCAAGGAAACCGGGTTTTTCAATATATGCATAATTTCATGAACTCCCGCGGTTCCCAAATCCAGAAAACATCATGTAAAATCCAAATAATAACGCGCAATCCAGAAATAAACATATACGATATATCTGAAATGCGAGCATATAAATGAGAATATGTAGCTGAAACCAGATGTATGCGAAACCAATAAGGTACAGCTAAGTAACATCAGTAAAGGTAAATATATGATTGCAACTGAATATGGGTGTAACATACAGGTGTAGCAATGTATAGGTATCTGCCTATAGGAACTGATGTCATATACCCCCTGGGTATAAGAACAATATGAGTAAGATATACCTGTAGATGTATCGTAAAGGGTATGTGTACCTATCACTAATGGTACGATACTCTATAGGTATATAGGTATGGTAATGTCATATGTGATAAGCAGTACGAATCAATGTCACACGGTCCCTAACCAAGAAATATAATGTCTATAATGGTTTGTGTGTGACATGGCAATTATTGACGGTGTGTGTGTAGCATACAATCCGTGCTTGTGCAACATGAACCGTCAATAATACGTGCAGTGTCCTACGGCTGCTAGTCACAGTATAACTATATCAAGGAAATAAGGTAAAGAAGCAATTCTAACAATGACGTAGAATATGCGACAAGTATTGAATCCTAGCCCAGACGCATAATGCCATGCGGGCGATTCCCCTGTAAATGTTAAATCTACTCAACTACACTCCACGCTAGGTGAATCCTACCATCCGCTCCCCCCTGTAGCAGTGTCCGTAGTCCCTGCCTGCAAACCTGCAAATAAGACATGGAAATCATATAAGCCAAATATCTCACAAAACGCGATATCGAACCAAAACGAGAAACTCGCGTCGCGAACTAAACGCGCGTGTGCACGATACGCTGAATCGTGTGTGTTCGCGTCAAAAACCATCGCGACACGCCGCGATACGCTGGATCACAGAACCCACTCACGTATCGCGCGTATCGCGCAAACACAACGGACACCAAAAACGATATATAGTCCCAGATTTTCCTACAGGTCAAAACTTACAAAACTATACATGCCAACACACTATTAAACATAGCAGACAACCTTAGCCAAGACCCCAACACCCATGTCCCTAACTTGGCCGCAATTTGCGGCCAAACCTAATAAATCTGCGGCCTGTAATGGGAAGTAGGGTCTTGTGTTCTGGTGTTGTGTTCTAGACCTAGTGTACATGCCCCAATTTTCTCAATTTTAACCTGAAGGTACCGGGTCCAAAACAGATTCACAGATTGCCAATATATCATATAAAAACGATAATTTGCACTAAAAAGGAAACCCTATGGTATTTTAGTGTAATCCAGGAAAATTCTCAGTTAAAGGGACCTTAATAACACTAAAATAGGTAGGGTTTACCAACACAATCATCAATTATCCAAAAGTCCACACAAAATACCATAATTAGCACTAAACTAGCTATTTACACTAATCGAAGCTAATCGATGCACAACTTAAGCAACTAGGGGATTGGGTTAGGAAGTATACCCTAAAGAACCCTAGAGAGTAGGTGATGAAGTGGAGAAGAGCTGCTGTAGGTTGCTGGAGCTCCTGCTACTGCTGTTGCTGCCTGCTGCTCCTGCTGCTGCTGAAGATGATGATGCTGTTGCTGATGATGATGATGCTGGAGCTGCTGCTGCCTCTGGTGCTGATGGTGCTGCTGCTCGCTTCAGCTGCTGAAGCTCCTGCTGCTGCTATTACTTCTTCTGGTGCTGCTGCTATTTCTGTTGTTGCTGCAGTTGTTGCTGATGTTGTTGTTGTTGCTGCCACTGCTGCTTGCTGCTGCTTCTGTTGCTGCTGTGTGTGAGTGTGTGTGTGTTTGAGAGAGAGAATGAGAGTGAGAAATGAGAGTAACACTAACCCCTCCCTCTATTTCTCTTGCCTCATTAATGAGGCATGGTTCACACCATGCTCCCCATGCCCTCTCTCTCACACAAAGTCAACACTTCAAACCAATATTAAAACCTTTTCCAAATTGATTTTCATTTTAAAACCATCATGAATAAATACAACCATAATACTTAATAACCCATAACTCTTAAACTAAAATTAAAACTAGATTATGGAAAATGGTTAGCTAACCATAATTGCTAATCATGTTTAACCCCAAAAACAACCCTAGTTATCATGCACAAGTGTGTCTGTGCCTAACAAAATTCTAATAAAATACTCATTAAATAGGATAAAATATTTAAAACTTAATTTGGTAAACTTTTTATTAAAAACCATACATAAAAATATAATTAGCCACAAAACACATTCTTAGGTGTTACAATCTCCCCCCTTAAAAGAAATTCGTCCCCGAATTTAAAAATATACTGTTACGCGTACCTTCAAAGAGAAGATTAAAATCCTCAAATCTCGCTCGCAGCCTCCCAAGTGACTATCTTACTATACGGCTACGTCCAAGAAAACCCCTCACAGACGGCAAGACCCTTGACCAATGTTCCTCCACCTGCCGAGCCATTAACACAAATGGCCGCTGGTGAACGAAAGATCGCGTCCAAGCTACAAGGTCTGTGCTAAATCATGTGAGAAAGGTTAAGAAGGTAATTGTAAAGTATCATCACGAGGAATACGGAGTGAAAATCCAATAATCTGGGTGGAAGTGCCAAATTAAAGGCAACGAAACTAACTCGCTTATAGGATCTCAGAAAGACCTAAATTCTGGGACAAGTTTCCCAAAATCCAATACGTCATTCATCGGAAAGTCCGTAGGAATACATGATCTGTCCCTGCGAACTCGAGTCTATGACCAAGGCAGTCGGCATAAGATCTCAGTTCGCAATGGACAATTCCCATCCTGACCTGAATCAATTGGATCATCTCCGAAGTCTCTAGACATAGCTGGGGTGCAAAATCCTACTCACGCAGAGTCAGAAAAACAACAGACTGGTGATCGACACGACCTAACCCCTAAGCCTAAGGGTGGCCAATTGGATTGTCTCCTGATAACAGCTATCGAACGAGAACCCTAACGATGGCGAGTGACGATCCCCAACCGCTGATAACAATCAAAACAAACACACAACTTAACAAGAAACAACTGAGCACATTGAGTATAACCGGACGACAAGAATCCGAATGGAGTCACACCCTGACTAAACTTGGGTAGAAACCATAATGAAATTCGTGGAGATCTGCTCCCACTCCTACTTCAGAGCGGTTAAAGGTTGCAACTCTCCAGCCGGCCTCAGATGCTAGACTCAAGCACACAACAAGACAGACACCTTGAAACGAAACCTGAAACTTCTCTTTACGTCGCTGTCCTCCCGTAACTATCTCACAAGTCACATTAAATGTTGGTGGAACTTGAATGAATATAGAGAGTTGACAGATGTGCATGTTCTAGGATTTCACGTCTCTACCCGATAATATCATGTACTCAAACGCGTCCCTAACTTAGCACACCATTGTCACAAATCAAGGTCTCCGAATCATTACCCAGCCGAGTATGCTCAAGTATCTCTGACGAACGAGCATCGGCGGGCAGTGTCTCGCGAAAACAATTTAAGGAAAGTGGTCGGGCGCGGACTTGAGCAAGCTGTCCCCTCCGTAGAGAGGAACTTAAGCTATACTCAACGATCAAACAAAAACTGTAAATCTGCAGAAGACTAACACAACAATCAAAATCCGCTGCAGGAAGATGTTCATTAAGCTCTAGTGGTCCGTGGAAAAATCTGACACGGCTCTCAAACAAGTAGTGTCCCCAAATATCCAACACGAAACCACCGCGGCCATTTCTAGATCATGAGTGGAATATCCTTCTCATACTTCCTCCAAATGTAGGGAAGCAAAAGCGATGACTCTGTAGTGTCACATCAGTACACACTCGAGCCCACTCAAGAAACATTACAGTTAAACAACAAAATCGCCCGAACCAAAGGCAAAGAAAGAACTGATGCAGTTGTTAACCGAATCTCCAACTGCCGAAAACTCCGTACACATGCCTCAGTCCACAGAAAAGAAACCTACCTTCCGGTCCATTCAGTCGACGGGGCAGCACTACTCTAGCAATCCTGTATGAAACGGCGGTAAAACCTGCTAAGCCCAACAATCTGCGGATCTCCGTCCTGCACACATGTCTGGACCTAAGTTGTACGGTCACGATCTCCCTCGGGACCATACAAAACCGTCTCCCGTGACTACAAGACCTAGGAGTCAAACAAAACAAGCCTGAAGAAACACTCCGAGAATCTAGCAAACTGCTGGTACTCTCCCAGTAACTGCATAACAAATCCTCAAGTGCTACTACTGTCCCCCAAGACACATTAGATAGACCAGAATGTCGTAAATAACACAACAGAAACTGGTCGAGGAACGGCCTGAAGAAATCTGGTTCATCACATCTACGAATGCTGCTAGGGCATCAGTGAATCCAACGACTCACAAAAACACACAAGGCCCGTCGCACGCACAAGTCAGTCTTCGGAATGCCATCACTCCGAACCCGGAATAATGATGACCTGATCCCAAGCAAACTTAGAAAATGTCTCGCACTCTAGAGCTGATCGAGGAAATCGTCACGGCGAGGTGAAGTATACCTATCCGCACCGTAAGCCAGTTCAATTAACGATCCGTCGATACGCAACCCTAAACTGCCGTCTTTCTCCTTGACGAACAGAAATAGGAGCTTCCAAAAGCGAAACACTCAGACGCATGAAACTCCCCAAACCACAACTCTGCAGCTGATCCTTTAGCTCCCTAAGCTTCGCCGGCTCATCCGGAACAACGTCGGAAAAACTCTCGCACGAAAGGAACCCGGTCCAACAATCCCACTGTGGCTCCGGTATCACGAATGAACGCCAAGAATCCACAACATCTCCTCAGTAGCCGACTAGCGAAAAAGGCTGAATTCAAGCTGTGAGAGGCGGCACAACTATCCACCTGCACAACAAGAACTGACTTGCCGGGAAAACAAACTTGACTGTTTCCTCATGGTAGTCCATAGACGCCTAACACGTATCTAAACAGTCCGTGCCCAGGAGAACGTCAAATCCAACATCTCTAGAAGGATCGAAACGATGGACGAATCTCTATCTCCTATCCGATTGGCTCACAACTGAATACGTGTCTCGCAACAAAAGAATCGCTAACAGAAGTTAACGTAACTACGAATAATCTACCCAACCACGGCACAAGCATGAAAAACAAACGAATATATCAAAGAACATAAAAATTAAGGGTACCTGAAAACTCCACATTGGACGTCTGCGCGTCCCGATGAGTAGAAGCAAACTCCTGTGTCTACCCTCCACCCGCAGCTGGATGAACTCCTCTGGTAGACTGAGCCCTCTGAGCAAATCTTCCACGTCCACGGCCTCTCTGAGTACGATCCTGACACCGTGCTGAGGAACAATCCCTGACAAAGTGCTGAAGGCTTTCGCATCGAAAACATCCACGCGCTGACTGCTGACCATCCTGGGGATGAGAGCTGAACGACTGTCCTCGTCCTAAGCCTCCACTACTCCCGCGACGGCCACGAAATCTGTCTCGATGACCAAACCTCTGTCTCTGGGCTGGTACACTGGTATGAGTCCTCCACTGTCCTGGAACTCTCTAAGCCTCTGGAATATGTGCCTCGTCAACTGGAGCTGCAACCACTGGTGCTATGTAGGTGACGGACTGCTGCATGCTGACCGTAAATGACAAATGAGTAATAGGGGTGACCACCTCCTGTCGTAGCTCCCGAACGACCTCAACCAATGAACTCATCGTCTGGCGGAAGTCCTGCATCTCTGCCAAAAGTCTATCAATAGTATATGTCGTAGGCTGATCCGTCTGCACCTGTGCAACTAGAGTGCCATCCTGGTCAGTACTCGTCTCACTCGAGCCAACTCTGACCTCCGCCCTCGCTGCATCACTCTGAGTCCCGATAGTCATCGGCGGCAAGGCTATAAATAGATATAAGATTCGATAAGAATAAGGAATCGAATCTCAAGGATATGAATCATCAAGGAAGGAATTTCAAGCAAATTGTACTTAGGTTACTTAATGCAAGGTACCGCACCGTGGGTATGCTGCAGACATACACACACTACGTTACTCTGCTTAAGCTACCTACTCCATCATACTAAGGTCATCCTACACTCCGACAGGTAAAACCTAGCGCTCTGATACCAACTTTGTCACGACGCGAAATTGGCCCGTGACGGCCCTAGTACTACGCAACGCCGTATGACGTAACGTAGTAAAAGAAAGCCAAAACCCAGAAATCTACACCATAAAAATACGGAAAAGATAATATAAGTTTTTGAAACATTTGAAATCGCAACCCAATTCTTTAAAAGTCCTACTTTATTTCTTTAAAATTTTAGCAACACCCCCTTTTTGTAAAAACCAGCCAAGATGAATACAACACAAAAATATGAAGCTATAGCGAAGAAATAAGGACAATAGAGAGAAAGCTGTAAATAAAAGACAACAAACCCACAAATAATATACAGTAACGTCCTCACCAAGTCTCTAAGTCAACAACATAATAGTAGATGGAGAGTACAAGATACAACGAATGTACAATACAAAATACAGATGACCACCAAAACCCACCTAAGCAAAATAGTACTGTGAGCTGATGCGGTATCTGTAGCAAAAGATGATAGCTGAATAGCGGAATAGACTGCCACGACTACTCTGAGGAACAACCTGAAACACCTGTGGCACAACGGGGATGAGTTGCCAACTCGTGAATAGTAGATAACATATATAAGTAATCGCAGGAATGCACGTACAGCATGAATCTAAGATATGCGATGACAGTAATAACATGTCATGCAAATGCTGAAAAATAGAAAGTACACTAGCAGGTACAATCATTATATGAAGCAATAATAACCTGACAATAGTGTGCAATAACTATGCAATAGGGATATGAAAATGCAAATATGCAGCTATCATAAGGGTACACTAACAGGTACTACCAATATATGAAACTGTGCATGAAATAGAAAAGTGTGAGGTATAGGGTAGAATATGTCATTTCCACGGAAACCTGACATCGTGGCAGGATCACAATCCATCAAGACACTCAAATCCACAATTCCTCAAACCAGCCCCCAAACTGGGCTCTCACATCATATACATCTCACATCACCTCAATGTACAATATCGAATAGCTCTCCTATATCTCGAATGTACAAATCAACAATCTCCTTCATATCCAATATCCAATCTC
This sequence comes from Agapanthus africanus, assembly GCA_030015575.1. Lineage (NCBI taxonomy): Eukaryota > Viridiplantae > Streptophyta > Magnoliopsida > Asparagales > Amaryllidaceae > Agapanthus > Agapanthus africanus. Next base: position 483,680,301 of record JASDDO010000024.1, read on the forward strand.
AAGGAATCACCTATATCCCAAGTCGAATCTCAAGTAAGTTTCTAACATCCTAAAGGTATATATATTTGCAGAAATAAATATGATGGGGTCAATACACATATATTAGCGTCCCATTCCACTAATATTGGTGTAAGGGTATATATAACAACGGCTAATCCCCTATTATATATATAAAGGTATTAAAAGAAATATCATGAAAACAATGTGCCAAGCATCGACATAGAAATCCTGATAGGTACGTATCATACGCTGTCCCGAAAGCACGAGTGCCTAGCTCTGACCCTCGCCTTTCGACGTATGCATACGTGAATGACTCCCAACGGTATCTCCATGATCCCCGTTGAGTCATTGGTACTGTCACCGGATGGTATGGTTCCCCTGCCGGGCTCATCGGCTCATAGCACATCGACATCCCTTTCTTGCCCCGGGGTACCTCCGGTGTAAGTCCACGTTGCGACCCTCGGTTCTTACGGGGAGGCGGAAACGGTATAAAAATCAAATTTTTAGTGCATGGGGCAACATGGACTAACAAAGTCGGGATCTTTTCCTAAACTAAAACTAGCAAACATGCTAAAGAGAGTTAGCTACTCGGAAAGATGGTTATACCTAAACTTGAACTCCTTCTTCTTCAAACTTTGTAGAGGTTGATGGTTCTTTCCTCGTCGCCTTCTTCCGTCAAAGATGGATCCACCTGAGGGTTCAACCTTCGGGCTCTTTCTCGAACTTTGAGAGAACTAGAGTCTTCGGCTTGCTAAACCTTTGATCCTAGAGTGAGTAGAGAGTGTCTAGGGGCTGTTTTCTTTTCAAGGAGAGGGATTCTCAACACATGAGAAGGATTCTCCTTGAGCTTGAGGAAGAAGAAGATGAAGAGAGGAGAGAGAATGATTATGATAGAATGAGCTCTTTTCTTTTGCAACCATAATTAAAAGAAAAGGAATTATCTAATTAATAATAATAAATCAAAAATGAAATAGTTGATGGTTGTATTTGGAATGACCACTATCATAACTTTCAATAAATGAGTGTAAGCAAGAATCAAGGAGTATCCTTTCAAAGCATGATGGTGGTCAACATTCAACCATGGTCAACAAGTCAACCATGGTCAACAAGTCAACAAAATCAACCATAACAATATTTCATTTAATTACTATTATTAATTGATATTTCATAAATCTATTAGGGTTTGGAAAATGACGACTGTCAACTGTGCATACGCACCCGTTCCGAAACCCTAATGAAATACCTCATCCTCCGTCTCAAGCAACTGTGCATACACACCTGCATTCTCTTTCCGAGGAACAAGAATACCAAGATATAAAAGCAACCCCAAAACATATACCAGTATCTGGCTCAAACCAGAGCCCGCCAGTATAATCCGTCCGGACTCCAAACGTGCACAAGTGCGCGGATGAGAACGAACCCTGCCGCAAAACCATGCGACCTCTACTCTGTTTTGCCCAGAGGAGAATACCCTCTGTGTGGGACTCTAAAGACTCGACACTACGCTGGCAGTGGGTTTAACCACAGACCGCAAGCGGCACTAGCTGTGCGTAACGGTCCCCAGGTAGATGCCGACAAGAAGGCTGACGAGGTGAACCCCATCTGAACTCCTACTGAGTCTGAATGTGACATTCTCCGTACAGTCCGGTCTGTTCATCTGATACATCGCATGTCGGGCCTAGGGGGCGGTAAAACGTCAGTCCCCCAATAGCGGTACAAGTCGTGTCGGAGTGAAGCCTAAAACACCCTGAGATAACACTGGAAGCCTACCAGTATATCTCGCTTGCCATGGCCAGGGACTACTCGTGTAATGGCTCTCCTAGACACAGCGCGATGTCAACCCCCAATACCGGGAGAGACGAATCCTGTCTAACCGTCACTGCCTCCAAGTGCTTCGGGACTGCACCCAACCACTACCTGTTTGCACGACTCCTTTGAGCCGTGGTAGGATAGTGATCAAAGTGCAGTGGGAACACACTCGAGGCGAAGTGCCAGTGTCAAGTCAGCGGACTAAGCTGTACTCATGTCACCTGGGAACTGATAACTGACGATAGGTATAATACCAACCTGTCAGTTCCCGACGAGTCCTGTCCAGTGTACTCGTAACCTAACGAGCACCCGTATACTATCTCCAGTACGACGTACTGATGGCTGTGGGACAGACCATCTCCCACACTGGGATGAGAAGCGCATACGCTAGTCTACTCCGGAGTATCGATGCCCTGTCTCGATAGTCCTGCGACTAGGGACCTGTATAAGGATGTGCTTATAGATTACCCAGCCCCCACTAGTGTGACTGCCATCACAACGCTGGTAATCAAGCAAAGATCCTAAGGGCTCCACTAATGCGTATAGGTGATATCGCAAAATAAACACATGTACATATTGAAGTAGAAGCAAACCAAGTAGCATACTACTATATTGAGCAAGATTGTTTATACAAGGTGAATATCCCAAGCTTCCATTAAGTAATATACAAACTAGTATGATACAGTAATGGCCTCTAGGGCATATACACTAACAATCTCCCACTTGCACTAAGGCCATGTACTGGCATATCGAAGACCTATCATCTCGATCAGCCGCTCGAACTGAGTCTGGGGTAGGGCCTTGGTGAATGGATCTGCAGTGTTTTCTTCTGAAGCAACCCTCCGAACCTCGATCTCCTTGCGATCCACGATCTCCCTGATCAGGTGATACCGCCTCAAGATGTGCCTGGATCTCTGATGGGACCTGGGTTCCTTCGCTAAAGCTATAGCCCTGTTGTTGTCGCAATACAGAGATATTGGGTCAACAATGGACGGAACCACCTGAAGTTCTTTTAAGAACTTCCTCATCCAGACAGCTTCTTTTGCGGCATCAGATGCAGCAATGTATTCCGCTTCCATCGTCGAGTCTGCAACGGTTTCCTGTTTGGAACTCTTCCAACACACCGCCCCTCCATTGAGGGTAAAGACAAAACCCGACATGGACTTGGAATCATCCTTGCCACTCTGGAAGCTGGAGTCAGCAAAGGCCTCGATCTGGAGGTCTTTTCCGCCATACACCAAGAACATCTCCTTAGTCCTCCTCAGGTACTTGAGAATGTTCTTTACTGCTATCCAGTGTTTCTCCCCAGGGTTTGACTGATACCGGCTTACTACACTCAGTGCATAAGCTACATCCGGTCTGGTACACAACATCGCATACATTATAGAGCCTACCGCAGAAGCGTAGGGTATAATAGACATGCGATCCCTCTCCAAATCAGTCTTGGGAGACATCTCTTTAGAGAAGGTGATCCCGTGACAAGCCGGTAGGTTACCGCGCTTGGAATCTTCCATACTGAATCTTTTCAGTACGGTGTCGATGTACCTGGACTGTGAAAGTCCTAATATCCTCTTGGATCTATCACGATGGATCCGGATCCCCAGGATGTAAGAGGCATCACCCAGGTCTTTCATGGAGAACCTGTGTGACAAGAAACCCTTGACAGATTGTAGCATAGGAATATCATTTCCTATTAAGAGAATGTCATCCACGTATAAAACAAGGAATACTACAGTTCTCGCTACAAATCTACTATAGATGCATGGTTCATCTGGATTTTTGATAAAGTCAAATTCCTTGACCGTCTCATCAAAACAGATGTTCCAACTCCGCGATGCCTGCTTTAGTCCATAGATGGACTTAAGCAACTTGCACACCTTTCCGCTGCTCCCACTCTGAATGAAACCCTCTGGCTGATCCATATAGACACACTCCTCTAAATTTCCATTTAGAAAAGCGGTTTTTACGTCCATCTGCCAAATCTCATAATCGTGGAAGGCAGCAATGGCAAGAAGGATCCTAATGGATTTCAGCATAACCACTGGAGAAAAGGTTTCGTCATAGTCCAAGCCAGGTCTTTGACGGAAACCCTTTGCTACAAGTCTAGCTTTATAGGTCTCAACCTTTCCATCTACACCAATCTTCCTTTTGAAGATCCACTTGCATCCTACGGGTTTTACCCCGTCTGGAGCAATGTCCAACGTCCATACTTTGTTGGTGTACATGGACTCCATTTTGGTCCGCATTGCATCCAGCCATTTTACCGAATCAACGCTCTGAACGGCCTGCTGGAAACTAGTAGGCTCATCATAATCTATGATGCAATCCTCTCTATCCCCGTCTATGAGAAAACCGTAGTATCTCTCGGGCGGATGAGACTGCCTACTACTCCTGCGGAGCGGCGTAGGAATGTCCTGTTCTTTTGAACTTACTGGCTCTTCCAAGCTTTCAGTAATAGCTTGTGGTTCTGGAATTTCTTCCAGTTCTATTGCGTTCCCACTTATCTGGGTTTCCAAAAACTCAGTTTCGAAGAAGCGGGCATGTTGAGAAACAAAAACCTTTTGTTCCTCAGCGGAATAGAACAGATACCCCCTGGAGTTCTTTGGGTATCCCACAAACTTACACTGTACTGAACGTGCCTCGAGCTTGTCCGCATGCTGCTTTTTTACAAAAGCTGGACATCCCCATATCTTAAGGTACTTAAGACAGGGTTTCTTCCCACTCCACATCTGATATGGAGTGGTAGGCACAGTCTTGGTGGGAGCCTTGTTCAAGAGATATGCAGCTACTTCTAGTGCATAGCCCCAGAAAGATCGCGGTAACTCAGCCTTACTCATCATGGAACGAACCATATCCAATAGGGTTCGATTCCTCCTTTCCGATATACCGTTATGTTGCGGAGTGTATGGAGGAGTACGCTGAGAGAGAATTCCATTCTCTTTTAAATAGTCCAGGAACTCGGCACTCAAGTATTCACCACCTCGATCCGATCTTAGAATCTTAATACTTTTGCCTGTTTGTTTTTCAACTTCATTCTTGTAATCCCGAAATTTCTCAAAGGCCTCGGATTTGTGCTTCATTAAGAAGACATGTCCATACCTAGAGAAATCGTCTGTGAAAGTAATGAAGTATGAATAACCGCTTCGCGCATGTGTAGACATTGGACCACACACGTCACTGTGTATGAGTCCCAAGAGCTCGCTCGCTCTTTCTCCGTGTCCAGTGAACGGAGTCTTTGTCATCTTTCCCATGAGACAAGATTCACAAGTGGCATAAGACTGATACTCGAACGGATCCAAGTATCCTTCTTTATGTAACTTAGTCAACCGTGTCTCATTGATGTGACCCAGTCTACAATGCCATAAGAAAGCCTGATTGATATCTGGAGACTTTCTTTTGTGTGTATTCTGGACATTGAAAATCTGTGGTTGGTTTAATACGTATATACCATTGCTCAGTGTACCTGACCCAATCAGAACTTGATTAAGGTGAATGTTTACAACATTACTTACAAACGCAAATTCATAACCTTCTTTAGAAACCAAAGATACAGAAATGATATTACAAGTTGCGTTGGGTACAAAAAAAGCAATTACGCAAAACCAAAACATGCCCATCTGACATTCCCAGGTGATAGTCCCCCACGGCTTTAGCATCCATGCTAGCTCCGTTCGCAACTCTGAGGGTCATGTCACCTGCCTTCAAAACCCTACGGTTTCTCAACGCCTGCAAAGAATTACAGATATGAGATCCTGATCCGATATCCAATACCCAGGAAGTAGAGTTTATAGAAAGACAGTTTTCAATAACATACACACCTGAAGCTGAAGCCGCAACCTGCTTCAGTTCCTGTGTCCTGGCGTTCCAAGCCCTGCAATCTTTCTTCCAGTGTCCACTCTTATGACAATAGAAGCATTCTTCCTTTTCAACAAGCTTCCCCGCAATCTTTGTTGCCTTTTCCTTTCCCTTCGTACCCACTTTACTAACACCGCCTCTTGGTTTGGCGGGGGCTTTCTTCCTCTTTCCCTTGGCTTTTGCCTTGGACCTAGAGGAAGAAGATCCTCCTACAAACAAAGCGGGTGTTTCCCTACCCTTCTGTAGGGTGCCCTCTGCGCTCCTCAGCATGTTGAGGAGTTCTGAAAGTTCAACTTCCTTTTCTTGCAAGTTGAAATTCAGTATGAACTGGGCGTAAGTGGATGGAAGGGACTGGAGAATTAAATCCGTATAAAGTTCACTGTCCAACGTGGTCCCAAGTTCCGCGAGCTCCTCAGTGTAGCCAATCATCTTAAGCACGTGGTCCGCTACCGATGATCCGACGGCCAACTTTGTCGAAAATAACTTCTTCGACACTTCGTATCTTGCGATACGAGACTGCTCTCTATACAGCTCTTTTGTATGGAGAAATATGGACTCGAGGTCCATATTCTCATGCCTCCTCTGATGTCCGTTGTCCATAGAGGCAAGCACGAGACACCTGGCCTTCGCGCAATCAATCTCCCAAGTCTTACGGATTTCCTTATCCGCGACGCTGGAGGTGGGACCTGGGACGGGGGGAGCTTTGGTGGTAAGAAGATACCCCAGCTTGTCGTAAGTGATTGCCAATTTTACATTCCTGAGCCAATCTTTGTAGTTTGGCCCTGTCAGTATGTTTTTATCTAGAAGTAACTTAAGTCCAGTCATTTCGAATTTGGTCGCTGCAGGGGGGAGAGAAGAAACACTTTAGCACGATGCTCTTGCAAGTTTAGAATGGTTTTTAATTTGTCTAAACAGGATGGCTCCCACTGTCTCTCGAATCCCTCATCAAACCACAAAGGAAGAATTAGCCGGGATCAATCCCACCGCACAATACTTGCTTAACCGTTCAGCCAGGCCAGTGTCGGTACTTCGAGGGAGGTTTTCCAACGCTTTCGCGAAGTTCCTTAATTTAAGAACCTCTTTTCCCTGGGGGCGTAGCCCCGCTAACACCTTTCTAGGCACCTACTAGGTTTATAGCATTGATCGTTTAGTGAGAAATTTCCCAAGGAGTAGCATATACTCACAGTAGGATCGGGATCCAAATATCATCGCGTGATGAAAATGAAGGAATCCTACCATAATCATCGCACTCCAAATGGTATGCAAATCTAGCAAGTTTCAGTACTTATGAAACTCCCGATGTGGATTTTTGCCCCATGCTCTTATGACCTTGACGAAGGTCAACAAATCATAAGTCACATGTCAAGTTCTGCCCGTCATTATCCAGGTTAATTTGAATCCACCCGTATATACCCTTGACGAAGGTCAACAAGGCAATACGACTGTCCCAAACCAACGCATCTATCTATGCTACATATGAACACCCAACAGCTACCAATCTCTATGTCTTGACGAAGGTCAACAAACATAGCTTGAATACTATTGAATATTCATACGAAACGACGGAGGGCTACGGATGGTTTTGGCGAAACCGTGAACGTAGTGAACTTGATATAATCGATGGAACGAGATAGCTTTTAGAAGGAGTGGCTCAAGCTCCGCATTTAAAAGTTAGTTTTGAAAAGAACCGAGTGGTTTTTCGAAAGTGTTCCAACGACTTTAACTTGGTTTATTATCTTGCATTAGTTCTTTTAATGCGTGATATTCTTGCATTAGTTCTTTTAACGCGTCCCATCATTTAATCCTACCATTGCAGAAAACAACCAAAATATGACGTACGCTTATGCCATTCGCATTCGCCACGGGGTCCCGTCATCACTCGTTAGGTTACTTAACTAACGACAGAGCGGGGGCTGGGCTAGCGCGGCTGTAAAACATAAGCAACGCCTAAATATAAAGCAAAGATAGACATTACAGATCACAGATGAATACATTGGATATACTAGCAATCCGCAATCCGTTCGAGCCTGCAACGAAAAGCGGATTACACGGTCGCGGTGAATAGCAAATACCCCACCCAAGACCCCTACAGGTGCGGCAAACTACCCGCCGAGTTCCCGGTAGTTTGTGCACCCCTCCATGGGTCTATCCTAGGAGTAAAAACAGTAAAAAGAATTATACAATGACGGTTACAACCCCGACCCGGTTGTGCGGCCATACAAATAATATTACATCAATTTACATTTACAATGAATGAAAGAAAAGAAAAGCTCATCTCACATCCACCCCGGCTATTCACCCGCGACAGTCCAACACATTCATATACACATTCCAATATCAAACACAGATCACAGAGATGTATAACCCCGACTAATCGACTTATAGCGATTAGCCGACGTTCAATACATACAAACATCACAGATATAACCATCATAGTCAAAGTGCAGTGAAGTTCGGAAAAAATACGGAATTATAGGACCTCAAAAGTAAATTTCTGTTCTGGAAAATCTGGGCACATATAACATATTTGAAAAATCCCAAAACCCTACCAGAAGAACACTGCACGAAACCCGATCACGAGAGGACCCCACACGGCGGCGGTTCCGCGGCAAATGCCTACCTCATGCCGCGGAAACGCGGCTGTTTGAAGGAATCAGGGGATCGTTTTTCTTAGGTGTTCACATAAAACCCTGAGCCGATTTTAGGTGTATAACAAATCTTGTTTTGACCAGAAAAAAATTTAACAGAAACTAGGGTTTTGTAAAAGTTTGGTTTTTGGATTTTTTCGGTTTCGAACTTCGTTACACTTCACTACAAAGCTAGTTTAAGTTTAGTTAGGCTCTGATACCACTGTAAGTCCACGTTGCGACCCCCGGTTCTTACGGAGAGGCAGAAACGGTATAAAAATCAAATTTTTAGCGCATGGGGCAACATGGACTAACAAAGTCGGGATCTTTTCCTAAACTAAAACTAGCAAACATGCTAAAGAGAGTTAGCTACTCGGAAAGATGGTTATACCTAAACTTGAACTCCTTCTTCTTCAAACTTTGTAGAGGTTGATGGTTCTTTCCTCGTCGCCTTCTTCCGTCAAAGATGGATCCACCTGAGGGTTCAACCTTCGGGCTCTTTCTCGAACTTTGAGAGAACTAGAGTCTTCGGCTTGCTAAACCTTTGATCCTAGAGTGAGTAGAGAGTGTCTAGGGGTTGTTTTCTTTTCAAGGAGAGGGATTCTCAACACATGAGAAGGATTCTCCTTGAGCTTGAGGAAGAAGAAGATGAAGAGAGGAGAGAGAATGATTATGATAGAATGAGCTCTTTTCTTTTGCAACCATAACTAAAAGAAAATGAATTATCTAATTAATAATAATAAATCAAAAATGAAATAGTTGATGGTTGTATTTGGAATGACCACTATCATAACTTTCAATAAATGAGTGTAAGCAAGAATCAAGGAGTATCCTTTCAAAGCATGATGGTGGTCAACATTCAACCATGGTCAACAAGTCAACCATGGTCAACAAGTCAACAAAATCAACCATAACAATATTTCATTTAATTACTATTATTAATTGATATTTCATAAATCTATTAGGGTTTGGAAAATGACGACTGTCAACTGTGCATACGCACCCGTTCCGAAACCCTAATGAAATACCTCATCCTCCGCCTCAAGCAACTGTGCATACACACCTGCATTCTCGTTCCGAGGAACAAGAATACCAAGATATAAAAGCAACCCCAAAACATATACCAGTATCTGGCTCAAACCAGAGCCCGCCAGTATAATCCGTCCGGACTCCAAACGTGCATAAGTGCGCGGATGAGAACGATCCCTGCCGCAAAACCATGCGACCTCTACTCTGTTTTGCCCAGAGGCGAATACCCTCTGTGTGGGACTCTAAAGACTCGACACTACGCTGGCAGTGGGTTTAATCACAGACCGCAAGCGGCACTAGCTGTGCGTAACGGTCCCCAGGTAGATGCCGACAAGAAGGCTGACGAGGTGAACCCCATCTGAACTCCTACTGAGTCTGAATGTGACATTCTCCATACAGTCCGGTCTGTTCGTCTGATACATCGCATGTCGGGCCTAGGGGGCGGTAAAACGTCAATCCCCCAATAGCGGTACAAGTCGTGTCGGAGTGAAGCCCAAAACACCCTGAGATAACACTGGAAGCCTACCAGTATATCTCGCTTGCCCTGGCCAGGGACTACTCGTGTAATGGCTCTCCTAGACACAGCGCGATGTCAACCCCCAATACCGGGAGAGACGAATCCTGTCTAACCGTCACTGCCTCCAAGTGCTTCGGGACTGCACCCAACCACTACCTGTTTGCAACGACTCCTTTGAGCCGTGGTAGGGTAGTGATCAAAGTGCAGTGGGAACACACTCAAGGCGAAGTGCCAGTGTCAAGTCAGCGGACTAAGCTGTAATCATGTCACCTGGGAACTGATAACTGACGATAGGTATAATACCAACCTGTCAGTTCCCGACGAGTCCTGTCCAGTGTACTCGTAACCTAACGAGCACCCGTATACTATCTCCAGTACGACGTACTGATGGCTGTGGGACAGACCATCTCCCACACTGAGATGAGAAGCGCATACGCTAGTCTACTCCGGAGTATCGATGCCCTGTCTCGATAGTCCTGCGACTAGGGACCTGTATAAGGATGTGCTTATAGATTACCCAGCCTCCACTAGTGTGACTGCCATCACAACGCTGGTAATCAAGCAAAGATCCTAAGGGCTCCACTAATGCGTATAGGTGATATCGCAAAATAAACACATGTACACATTGAAGTAGAAGCAAACCAAGTAGCATACTACTATATTGAGCAAGATTGTTTATACAAGGTGAATATCCCAAGCTTCCATTAAGTAATATACAAACTAGTATGATACAGTAATGGCCTCTAGGGCATATACACTAACATCCGGGCCCCACCATGTACCCTCTACGGCCTCGACGCCTCCTCGTAGGGGTATATATAATCAGCACCGATAAAACCCATGGTGGATGCGCAAATATCATATCAAGGAAACCGGGTTTTTCAATATATGCATAATTTCATGAACTCCCGCGGTTCCCAAATCCTGAAAACATCATGTAAAATCCAAATAATAACGCGCAATCCAGAAATAAACATATACGATATATCTGAAATGCGAGCATATAAATGAGAATATGTAGCTGAAACCAGATGTATGCGAAACCAATAAGGTACAGCTAAGTAACACCAGTAAAGGTAAATATATGATTGCAACCGAATATGGGTGTAACTATAGGGTTCCTAGGCACGCTAATGAAGTCTCACAAGGCATCAACCTTGCCAATTTCAAATTTTACCGGTGCCGAGAAACCCTATAGCGGATCGTTAACTAGAATTTTAGGCGAAACAGAAACTAGTTAACAACTTAACTAAAAGTGAGAAGCTACAACCTTTGTAGATCCGGTTCTCCACTTCCTTAGCTCCACGTAGACGTCCTCTCGCTGTCCAAGTCGGATCTTGGACTCTAACATCGGCTTCATCGTAGAAATGAGCCGACAAGTCGTCGGCTACGATGCCTAAGATGATCTACGTCGAGGTTGCACTAGATCAAGCTCCAACTTCACCAAGTTGTGAAACTTGTGAAGAAAACACCCTATACTACTTGGCAAGAGATAGAGGGTGAAGAAATAGGAGGTGGGTTCACTTTAAAATTGGATTTCTCACTCTTTTGCTCAAAGTGCCATTAAAGCTAGTAAGCTTTTTCTTGAAGATCAAGAAGAAGAAGAAGATAGAATGATAAGTATCACCTTTTAAAATGCAAAAGAAATGAATACTTATCATAATATGAACCATGGTTAGGTTTAGAGAATTGACCAAGGTTAGATGAATGGTTAGGGTTAAGCATGAAGACAAAATGGTCACTTTAGTCAAAGCTTCATGAAGCTTCAACAAGCTTCAAGAATAATAGCAACCATTTTGTTTTCTTTTGCAATTTCTTTTTAATTAAAAAGATAAATGAATGAATAAATAAAAACCCTAACCATTTACTTAACCTAGGTTTAATTCTTTACACTTAACCAAATGAGCAAGTATCATCAAACATGATACAAACATGTGTACAAAAATATATCATATATACAACTCGCACATCAAGTGAGAAAATCCATTTAAAGTGAACCAATACTAGTTAATGCAAAGTAATATATCAAATATATAATTATACATTAAATCATTAAATCAACACTTGATTTAACGATCCGGTCATATCGCATATAACCAACTAGTATCCTATGTATCGGCTTATCGAATCAATCCTTGATTCGATATCTAGGTTATATCGCATATAACCAATCGATACATTCATCGCGAGAATGGAATACGGTATCACAAACACGCATTATTCTCGGTCCTGCACATATCTCATATGCGCTCCTATTTCGTTTCGCTTGAGCCAGGAAACCTCTGTGTAGGACTCTAAAGACTCGTCAATATGCCGGCAGCAGATGATGAACATATCAAGCACCCACAAGACGCAAGCGGTCTGCTAAACATAACGGCCATCCGGGTATTGAGCGATCAGAAGATCGACGAGCTAGCCCACTCATACTCCTGTGAATCCAACCAGTAACACTTACCGTACAGTCCGGTCTGTTCGTCTGATATGTCGCATATCAAGTCTAGGGGTGGTAAACGTCAGACCCCAATAACCGATAAGTCGTGCCGATGTGAGGCTCATAACGGGTCGAGAAACTACTAGTAACACTTACCAGCAAATCTCTGATCAGCCCTGGCCAGGGACTTCCCTGTTACGGCCAATCGAGCACAGTGCAACATCAACCCCCAATACCGGGAGAGACGAAACCCCTCCTATCGCTCATTGCCTCCATGTGACTCGGGGCTGTACCCAAAGACCACCGTTTTGCACGCCCTCATGGACGTGGTAAGGTGGAGATCAAAGCACAATGGGAATCACACAAGACTCTATGACGATCTCGGGTCTACAGACTAACCTGTACAAGTGTCACCTGAGAACGGCCATCTGACGTGAGGTATAATACCAGCTGGGAGTTCTCGGCGAGTCCGTCCAGTGTACCCAGTCTACACTGAGCACCCGTACACCATCTCTGATGTCAAACACCAATGGATATGGGATCATCCATCGCCCATCTCATGGGTCGAGAAACGTATACGCTAGTCTATACTGGTATATCGATGCCCCATCTCGATACACCCATGACTAGGGACCTTGAAGGATGTACCTATGGACTACCATGTCCCCACTAGTATGATCTGCATCATAGTCCAGGTAGTCAAGTACACATCCTAAGGGCTTTATCAACATGTAACTATAAAACAGTTTAAAGAGACAAGTGTACATGTTAAGATAAAGAGCAACCAGATAGCATATTATCATATCGAGCAAGAAAGTCATCTCTATATATGTCCAAGCATCCAATATTATATACATCATCTGTATAATACTGGCCTCTAGGGCATACATACAACTAACAATATCCTACTTGCACTAGGGCCAGCTGCTGTAGTATCGCATACCGAGCATCCCGAAGAGTCTCTCAAACTGTATCTGGGGAATGGCCTTCGTGAGTGGATCCGCCGTGTTGTTCTTCGTGTCAACCCTCCTGACCTCGATCTCCTGGCGATCAACTATCTCCCGGATCAGGTGATACCGCCTCAGAATATGCCTGGATCGCTGATGGGACCTAGGTTCCTTAGCCAAAGCCACCGCTCCATTGTTATCGCAATACAAAGGTATTGGATGCTCAATGGATGGAACCACTCCAAGTTCAGTAATGTACTTCTTGATCCAGACAGCCTCTTTAGCAGCATCGTTGGCAGCGATGTATTCAGCCTCCATCATCGAGTCTGCCACGGTTTCCTGCTTGGAACTCTTCCAGCTAACCGCCCCTCCGTAAAGGGTAAAGACAAATCCCGACTGCGACTTAGAGTCGTCCTTATCACTCTGGAAGCTCGAATCGGTAAAGGACTCCACTTGGAGTTCTCCGTTACCATACACCAAGAGTATCTCTTTAGTCCTTCGCAAGTACTTGAGAATGCTCTTCACAACTGTCCAGTGACTCTCTCCAGGATCAGCTTGATACCTGCTCACTACACTTAGTGAGTATGCAACATCGGGTCTGGTACATAGCATCGCGTACATGATAGAGCCTACAGCCGAAGCATAGGGTATCCCTTGCATGCGAGCTATCTCCAAATCAGTCTTGGGAGACATCTCTTTGGAGAGAGTGACTCCAGAGATCGTGGGTAAGTTCCCACGTTTGGATTCTTCCATACTAAACCTCTTTAGTATGGTGTCAATGTATCTGGATTGGGAAAATCCCAATATCCGTTTGGATCTATCTCTATAGATCCTAATTCCCAATATGCAGGAGGCAACACCAAGATCTTTCATTGAGAATCTTTGTGATAAGAAGAGCTTGACCGATTGCAGCATAGGAATATCATTTCCTATCAAGAGTATGTCGTCCACGTACAATACGAGGAAGACAACCTTACTCTCTGCTACCTTCTTGTAGATACAAGGTTCATCTGGGTTTTTGACGAAATCAAACTCTTTGATAACGACGTCAAAGCAGATGTTCCAACTCCGCGATGCTTGCTTTAATCCATAAATGGATTTAAGCAGCTTGCACACTTTCCCGCTGCTCCCACTGTCTACGAAGCCCTCTGGCTGAGTCATGTACACGCACTCTTCTAAATCACCATTTAGAAAGGCGGTCTTAACATCCATTTGCCAGATTTCGTAGTCATGATATGCAGCGATGGCAAGCATGATCCGGATGGATTTAAGCATAGCCACTGGAGAAAAGGTTTCGTCAAAGTCCACACCTGGTCTTTGACGAAAACCTTTTGCAACAAGTCTAGCTTTGAAAGTCTCCACTTTCCCATCTACACCAAGTTTTTTCTTGAAGATCCATTTGCTCCCAATAGGTTTTACCCCTTGAGGAGCAACTTCCAAAGTCCATGCTTTGTTGGTGTACATGGATTCCATCTCGGACCGCATAGCATCCAGCCATTTCACTGAGTCCCTACTCGTGATGGCCTGCTCGAAGCTAGTTGGGTCATCATCCTCCATGATGCAATCCTCGCTCCCACCATCCATGAGAAAACCGTAGTATCTCTCTGGTTAGCGAGGAACCCTACTAGATCGGCGGAGAGGCTGAGGTTCATTGGGAGCTACTGAATCTTCTGGTTCCACTAAATCTTCAGTTACGGTTTGTGTATCTGGAACTTCTTTCAGCTCTACCACTTTGCCACTAATTTCTTTTTCAAGGAATTCCTTTTCTAAAAAGGTGGCATGTTGAGCAACAAACACTTTTTGTTCCTCACTGTGGTAGAAAAAATACCCATATGAGTTCTTTGGATATCCCACAAACTTGCAAAGAACTGACCGTGCCTCGAGCTTGTCCGGATTTTGTCTTTTGACATAGGCTGGACAACCCCATATCTTAACTCGTTTAAGATATGGCCTCTTCCCACTCCATATCTCATATGGTGTGGTAGGTACAGATTTAGATGGAACTTGATTCAATAGATATGCTGCTGTTTCCAGCGCATATCCCCAAAAGGAAATAGGTAACTCAGCTGTTCTCATTATAGAGCGCACCATATCTAATAGGGTGCGGTTCCTCCGTTCTGATACACAGTTGTGCTGTGGTGTATATGGAGGAGTCAGCTGAGAGAGAATCCCATTCTCTTTTAGGAAGTCCAGGAATTCATTGCTCAAGTATTCACCTCCTCGATCAGATCGTTGGATTTTAATACTTTTTCCGGTTTGGTTCTCAACTTCTTGTTTATATTCTCTAAATTTCTCAAAAGCTTCTGATTTTTGTTTCATCAGGAACACATACCCGAACCTAGAGAGATCGTCAGTGAATGTAATGAAGTATGAAGAACCATCCCTAGCATGTGTAGACATAGGACCGCATACATCACTATGTATCAGTCCTAAGAGTTCGGTAACTCTTTCTCCGTGTCCCGTAAACGGAGTTTTGGTCATCTTGCCTTTGAGACATGACTGGCAAGTGTCATAAGATGAAAATTCGAATGGCTTCAAATATCCATCCTTATGCAACTTAGCCAGTCGTGTCACATTGATATGACCCAGTCTACAATGCCACAAGAAGGATTCGTTCAGTTCTGAACTCTTCCTCTTGTGTGTGTTTGTTATGCTCAGAACTGTTGATTGATTTAGAACATAAATGCCATTGCACAACGTGCCTGATCCAACCAACTTTTTGTTACGGAAAATGTTCATAACATTATCCTGTAATACAAAATTATATCCCTCTTTACTCGACAAAGAAACCGATATAATGTTGCATATCAGGTTCGGCATGTAATAGCATTCGTTCAGAACCAATGTATTACCAGTTGGTAATACAAGGTGATATTCCCCGACAGTCTTAGCTGCAACAATTGCACCATTTCCAACTCTAATGTCTTTATCACCTTCTCCAAGTTCTCTACCTTTCCTAAGCCCATGTAACTGATTACATATATGGGATCCTGACCCGGTATCTAATACCCAGGACGTAGAGCAAATGGAGAAACAGTTCTCTGTAACGAACACACCCGAAGAAAATGCATCATCATGTACTTTCTTCATTCGGGTGGCATGGGAATCCTGGTATTCCCTTATATCCTGTTCAGTCCTATAACTCTTATAGGAAAGAACGGAACCAACATTCCCCAGCACAGTATAACATGCGGGTTCGGTCAATACATCCATATTATTATCTTTATTAGGGCATGACATGGTCGCTACCTGGAGAGAGAGAGAAGAAAAAACTTTAGCGTATGGTCTTGCAAGATCAGATTGGTTATTATCTTATCTAATCAGGATGGCTCCCACTGGTTTTTATCAAATCTTCCTTCAAACCCTAAAAGGAAAGACTAGCCGGGATTAATTACACACTACAAGTTCGCCAATCTTTCAGCCAGGCCAGTGTCGGTACTTTGAGGGAGGTCCCCCATGCTTTCGCACGAACCTAATTAATGTAAACCTCGTTTTCCCAGAGGCGTAACCCCATTGACACCTTTCTAGACACCTACTTGATCGGCTAATTGTAATGTGTAAGACTCTCCCAGGAGTAACTCTTACTCGCAGTGGGTATCGGGATCCAACTATCTCATAGAAGGTATGCAATCTCATTGCAAATTTCAACACTTGAAATTCCCGATAATGCTTTTGCCCCAAACGATCTATGACCTTGACAAGGTCAACAAACCATAGACCATAAGTCAAGTTCAACCCGTCATTTCTTGATTGAATTAAACCCACCCGCACGACCCTTGACAAGGTCAACAAGGCCGTACGACTACCCTAACTCAATCTGCATCATATGCATAAGCAGATAAATACTGGTTAGCTACCGCACACTGCGCCTTGACAAGGTCAACAAACGCAGCACGAATACTAAACAGGACTTATCTGAAATGACGGAGGGCTACGATAGGTTTTTCTGAAAACCCATTGCGTAATGAACTTGATATCGTTGTAGAATCAAATGAAGTTTTGAAATGGAGTGATTTTGAGGCTTTTCTAGTTTTGCTAAAGGGGTCATTCCTGGTGAAGGGATCGTCGGCCCTTTCCTCGTCGAATGAGGTGCGGGATATATCATATATATCACTGTGCAAAGCAGAAACTATAGAAGCAATCAAAAGTCAAACCGAGTGTGTAGCATCTGCCAGTTATTGCTAAAGGAGTCACTCCCGGTGAAGGGATCTCGGTCCTTTCCTCATCGAATAAGGTGCAGGGTATATCACATATACCGCTATGCAAAGCAAGAACTGTAGCTACCTGTTTTATTTAAAATTTGATCCTACAACATCTTTTGGTTTCTTTTATTTCATTAATCACATTAATGAAGTCCCATCATTTAAATACCTAAACATCACAGATAAATACGACGTACACTTATGCCATCCGCATTCGCCACGATGTCCCCTCATGCACCGTTAGGTTAGGTAACTAACGACAGAGCAGGGCAGGGCTAGTGCGGGTGCAAAACATAAGTAACGTCTATATAATATATCATATATACTATATACTGTATCTATCACAGAACATCATATGATCACATCACAGATGTCGCAGCAGAAGAAACATATGAAACATTGGATATACTAGGACGTCCGTGTTTTCAATACGAGCCAGTATAAAACACGGATTCCACGGTCGTGATGAATAGCCAATCCCACACCCCTAGACCCCTACGAGAGCGGCAAGCAACCCTTCCAATTCTAGGGTTAGGGGAGACCCGGACTCGACTCCTCGAGATGGTCTCCCACTGGACCCTAGAACCCGGTTACTTGTGCTCCCCTCCTTGGGTCTATCCTAATGAGGAAAAGTAAATAATATACAAAGGGTGACAGCTTCCGCAACCTGGAAGTGCCCCAAAAAAAGAATATTACATACAAGTTTTTACATGAATGAAAATGAAAAATACCCATCTCACATAAAAAAACCCGGCTATTCAAACACGACAATCCAATATAACATATCCAGCAACACATAACATCACATGTCATCAACGTAAGTAAATATGCGCATCCCAATTGTCGTTGACATATAGCAACGAAACCGGCGATATCACATATTATACTTACGGTCACAGAAAAGAAAGTGTAAAACTACAACAGTTGGAATCCGCAACCTCATTAGACATCGCATGCCTAATCAAATGAAATACTTAGACATCACATGCCTAACAATTATAAACCCCGCATTTCAGTCCCATTATCGAAAACTCTTTTCAATAAGAAGTGAGACTAAACCGCTAGATTTATAACATTCATCCAGTTATCTCATAACTGTTTGTGAATTCCAATTATTGTATCCCATTCCGGATAAATAGAAAATATTAAACTTTCCGATCGAACATTCGAACACCCAAGTTTTCCCGAAACCGTTCAACACATGAAATAGGTTCAAAGACATTCACTTCATGCCTCAGTACCAACGGTCCAGCCGTAGAAGGGTCAAGCCAACGCCTCACATGTGGCACGCCGTACTGCCCCAAACCCGGAAGTTCAAAGGGCAGTTCAAGACGGTCACATAATCGAGTTAAGGTTTGTTGTCTTCTAGAGAGACCATCGCGTTACTTGCACTACTCAGAACGTCCTTAAACCACAGAAAAATCCAACACTTGGATATTTTCCCGAAGGGGAAAAGTTGGGTATTTATATCCGGTCGAACTTTTTAACATATTCGAAAATTATCCGGAAAAACACATAGACAAAGCTTGATAATCCAATCGAATCATCGATATCCAATGCAACCCCAGAACACTCAACTCTTGAGTCAATTTAAAAATTCCCAGAAAACTCAGCATAATAAAATAGGAATTACTGTGCAAACAGGGAAGGATGACGTCATGATCAGGCCGCGGAACAGCGGCAGAAGCCAAGCTTCTGCCGCGGTTCCGCCGCACTATGGACTCTTCATTTTGAAAAATTTGCACCGTAATTCTTAGAATTCCCTGCTGAATTTTTTAAGCATTTTTAATCTGGAAAAAACCCAGTTTTTAGAAAAATTCCAGAGAGCACTTAGGTTTTTAGGGTTTCGGTTCGATCGGGTTTCAAACGTCGTCTACACTTCGCCTAAGGCTCTAGCTAGGCTCTGATACCACTGTAGGGTTTTTAGGCACGCTAATGAAGTCTCACAAGGCATCAACCATGCCAATTTCAAATTTTACCGGTGCCGAGAAACCCTATAGCGGATCGTTAACTAGAATTTTAGGCGAAACAGAAACTAGTTAACAACTTAACTAAAAGAGAGAAGCTACAACCTTTGTAGATCCGGTTCTCCACTTCCTTAGCTCCACGTAGACGTCCTCTCGCTGTCCAAGTCGGATCTCGGACTCTAGCATCGGCTTCATCGGAGAAATGAGCGGACAAGTCGTCGGCTACGATGCCTAAGATGATCTACGTCGAGGTTGCACTAGATCAAGCTCCAACTTCACCAAGTTGTGAAACTTGTGAAGAAAACACCCTATACTACTTGGCAAGAGGTAGAGGGTGAAGAAATAGGAGGTGGGTTCACTTTAGAATTGGATTTCTCACTCTTTTGCTCAAAGTGCCATTAAAGCTAGTAAGCTTTTTCTTGAAGATCAAGAAGAAGAAGAAGATAGAATGATAAGTATCACCTTTTAAAATGCAAAAGAAATGAATACTTATCATAATATGAACCATGGTTAGGTGTAGAGAATTGACCAAGGTTAGATGAACGGTTAGGGTTAAGCATGAAGACAAAATGGTCACTTTGGTCAAAGCTTCATGAAGCTTCAACAAGCTTCAAGAATAATAGCAACCATTTTGTTTTCTTTTGCAATTTCTTTTTAATTAAAAAGATAAATGAATGAATAAATAAAAACCCTAACCATTTACTTAACCTAGGTTTAATTCTTTACACTTAATCAAATGAGCAAGTATCATCAAACATGATACAAACATGTGCACAAAAATATATCACATATACAACTCGCACATCAAGTGAGAAAATCCATTTAAAGTGAACCAATACTAGTTAATGCAAAGTAATATATCAAATATATAATTATACATTAAATCATTAAATCTACGCTTGATTTAACGATCCGGTCATATCGCATATAACCAACTAGTATCCTATGTATCAGCTTATCGAATCAATCCTTGATTCGATATCTAGGTTATATCGCATATAACCAATCGATACATTCATCGCGAGAATGGAATACGGTATCACATACACGTATTATTCTCGGTCCTGCACATATCTCATATGCGCTCCTATTTCGTTTCGCTTGAGCCAGGAAACCTCTGTGTAGGACTCTAAAGACTCGTCAATACGCCGGCAGCAGATGATGATCATATCAAGCACCCACAAGCCGCAAGCGGTCTGCTAAACGTAACAGCCATCCGGGTATTGAGCGATCAGAAGATCGATGAGCTAGCCCGCTCATACTCCTGTGAATCCAACCAGTAACACTTACCGTACAGTCCGGTCTGTTCGTCTAATATGTCGCATATCAAGTCTAGGGGTGGTAAACGTCAGACCCCAATAACCGATAAGTCGTGCCGATGTGAGGCTCATAACGGGTCGAGAAACTACTGGTAACACTTACCAGCAAATCTCTGATCAGCCCTGGCCAGGGATTTCCCTGTTACGGCCAATCGAGCACAGTACAACATCAACCCCCAATACCGGGAGAGACGAAACCCCTCCCATCGCTCATTGCCTCCATGTGACTCGGGACTGTACCCAAAGATCACCGTTTTGCACGCCCTCATGGACGTGGTAAGGTGGAGATCAAAGCACAGTGGGAATCACACAAGACTCTATGACGATCTCGGGTCTACAGACTAACCTGTACAAGTGTCACCTGAGAACTGCCATCTGACGTGAGGTATAATACCAGTTGGGAGTTCTCGGCGAGTCCGTCCAGTGTACCCAGTCTACACTGAGCACCCGTACACCATCTCTGATATCAAACACCAATGGATATGGGATCATCCATCGCCCATCTCATAGGTCGAGAAACGTATACGCTAGTCTACACTGGTATATCGATGCCCCGTCTCGATACACCCACGACTAGGGACCTTGAAGGATGTACCTATGGACTACCATGTCCCCACTAGTATGATCTGCATCATAGTCCAGGTAGTCAAGTACACATCCTAAGGGCTTTATCAACATGTAACTATAAAACAGTTTAAAGAGACAAGTGTACATGTTAAGATAAAGAGCAACCAGATAGCATATTATCATATCGAGTAAGAAAGTCATCTCTATATATGTCCAAGCATCCAATATTATATACATCATCTGTACAATACTGGCCTCTAGGGCATACATACAACTAGCAGTAACATACAGGTGTAGCAATGTACAGGTATCTGCCTATAGGAACTGATGTCGTATACCCCCTGGGTATAAGAAGAATATGAGTAAGATATACCTGTAGATGTATCGTAAAGGGTATGTGTACCTATCACTAATGGTACGATACTGTAAGGTTCCTAGGCACACTAATGAGGTCTCACAAGGCATCAACCATACCAATTTCAAAATTTACAAGTGCCGAGAAACCCTAATACGGATTCGTTAACTAGAGTTTAGGCGAAAAGTGAAACTAGTTAACATATTAACTAATAGTAAGAAGCTACAACTTTTGTAGATCCGGTTATCCACTTCCTTAGCTCCATATAGACGTCCCCTCGCTGTCCATCTCGAATCCCGGACTCTTGCATCGACTTCATCGGAGAAATGGGCGGGCTGGGTCGTCGGCTTCGATGCCGAAGATGATCTACGTCGAGGTAACACAAGATCAAGCTCCAACTTCACCAAGTCGTGAAACTTGTGAAGAAAACACCCTATGCTACTTGGCAAGAGGTGGAGGGTGAAGAAATAGGAGGTGGGTTCACTTTAGAATTGGATTTCTCACTCTTTTACTCAAGATGCCATTAAAGCTAGTAAGCTTTCTTCTTGAAGATGATGAAGAAGAAGAAGATAGAATATGATAAGTGTTTTTTTAAAATAGAAAAGAAATGAATACTTATCATATCCTAACCTTGGTTAGGTGTAGAGAATAGACCATGGTTAGTGGGAATGGTTAGGGTTAAGCATTAGACAAATATGGTGGACTTGTTCAAAGCTTCATGAAGCTTCAACAAGCATCCAAAGAAAGCCACCATATTCTCCTTTATCTTTTTCAAAATAAACAAATAAATAAATAAGTAAGAAAAAGAAAACCCTAACCATTACACAACCATGGTTTAATCTTTACACATACTCAAGTTAGCATGTATCATCAAACATAATACAAACAAGTTCACACTAAAATATATCACATATACAATGTGCACATCAAGTGAGAAAATCCTTTTAAAGTGAACCAATACTAGTTAATGAAAAGTAATATATCAAATATATAATTATACATTAAATCATTAAATCAACACTTGATTCAATGATCCGGTCATGTCGCACATAACCGACTAGTATCCAATGTATCGAATTATCGAATCAATCTTCGATTCGATAACTAGGTTATATCGCATACAACCAATCGAAACATTAATCGCGAGAACGAAATACGGTATCACATACACGCATTATTCTCGGTCCCGCACATATCTCATATGCGCTCCTATTTCATTTCGCTTGAGCCAGGAAACCTCTGTGTAGGACTCTAAAGACTCGTTAATACGCCGGCAGCAGATGATGATCATATCAAGCACCTACAAGCCGCAAGCGGTCTGCCAAACGTAACGGCCACCCGGGTATTGAGCGATCAGAAGATCGACAAGCAAGCCCGCTCACACTCCTGTGAATCCAACCAGTAACACTTACCGTACAGTCCGGTCTGTTCGTCTGATATGTCGCATATCAAGTCTAAGGGTGGTAAACGTCAGACCCCAATAACCGATAAGTCGTGCCGATGTGAGGCTCATAACGGGTCGAGAAACTTCTGGTAACACTTACCAGCAAATCTCTGATCAGCCCTGGCCAGGGACTTCCCTGTTACGGCCAATCGTGCACAGCGCAACATCAACCCCCAATACCGGGAGAGACGAAACCCCTCCTATCGCTCATTTCCTCCATGTGACTCGGGACTGTACCCAAAAACCACCGTTTTGCACGCCCTCATGGACGTGGTAAGGTGGAGATCAAAGCATAGTGGGAATCACACAAGACTCTATGACGATCTCGGGTCTACAGACTAACCTGCACAAGTGTCACCTGAGAACTGCCATCTGACGCGAGGTATAATACCATCTGGGAGTTCTCGGCGAGTCCGTCCAGTGTACCCAGTCTCCACTGAGCACCCGTAAACCATCTCTGATGTCAAACACCAATGGATATGGGATCATCCATCGCCCATCTCATGGGTCGAGAAGCATATACGCTAGTCTACACTGGTATATCGATGCCCCGTCTCGATACACCCACGACTAGGGACCTTGAAGGATGTACCTATGGACTACCATGTCCCTACTAGTATGATCTGCATCATAGTCCAGGTAGTCAAGTACACATCCTAAGGGCTTTACCAACATGTAACTATAAGACAGTTTAAAGAGACTAGCATACATATTAAGATAAAGAGCAACCAGATAGCATACTATCATATCGAGCAAGAAAGTCATCTCTATATATGTCCAAGCATCCAATATAATATACATCTGTACAATACTGGCCTCTAGGGCATACATACAACTAACAATCTCCCACTTGCACTAGGGCCAGCTGCTGTAGTATCGCATACCGAGCATCCCGAAGAGTCTCTTAAACTGTATCTGGGGAATGGCCTTTATGAGTGGATCCGCCGTGTTGTTCTTCGTGTCAACCCTCCTGACCTCGATCTCCCGGCGATCAACTATCTCCCGGATCAGGTGATACCGCCTCAGAATATGCCGGGATCCCTGATGGGACCTAGGTTCCTTGGCCAAAGCCTCCGCTCCATTGTTATCGCAATACAAAGGCATTGGATGCTCAATGGATGGAACCACTCCAAGTTCAGTAATGAACTTCTTGATCCAGACAGCCTCTTTAGCAGCATCGTTGGCAGCGATGTATTCAGCCTCCATCGTCGAGTCTGCCATGGTTTCCTGCTTGGAACTCTTCCAGCTAACCGCCCCTCCATAAAGGGTAAAGACAAATCCCGACTGCGACTTAGAGTCGTCCTTATCACTCTGGAAGCTCGAATCGGTAAAGGACTCCACTTGGAGTTCTCCGTTACCATACACCAAGAGCATCTCTTTAGTCCTTCACAAGTACTTGAGAATGCTCTTCACAGCTGTCCAGTGACTCTCTCCAGGATCAGCTTGATACCTGCTCACTACACTTAGTGAGTATGCTACATCAGGTCTGGTACATAGCATCGCGTACATGATAGAGCCTACAGCCGAAGCATAGGGTATCCCTTGCATTCGAGCTCTCTCCAAATCAGTCTTGGGAGACATCTCTTTGGAGAGAGTGACTCCAGAGATCGTGGGCAAGTTCCCACGCTTGGATTCTTCCATACTAAACCTCTTTAGTATGGTGTCAATGTACCTGGATTGGGACAATCCCAATATCCGTTTGGATCTATCCCTATAGATCCTAATTCCCAATATGCAGGAGGCATCACCAAGATCTTTCATTGAGAATCTTTGTGATAAGAAGAGCTTGACCGATTGCAGCATAGGAATATCATTTCCTATCAAGAGTATGTCGTCCACGTACAATACGAGGAATACAACCTTACTCTCTGCCACCTTCTTGTAGATACAAGGTTCATCTACATTTTTGACGAAATCAAACTCTTTGATAACGACGTCAAAGCAGATGTTCCAACTCCGCGATGCTTGCTTTAATCCATAAATGGATTTAAGCAGCTTGCACACCTTCCCGCTGCTCCCACTGTCTATGAAGCCCTCTGGCTGAGTCATGTACACGCACTCTTCTAAATCACCGTTTAGAAAGGCGGTCTTAAAATCCATTTGCCAGATTTCGTAGTCATGATATGCAGCGATGGCAAGCATGATCCGGATGGATTTAAGCATAGCCACTGGAGAAAAGGTTTCGTCATAGTCCACACCTGGTCTTTGACGAAAACCCTTTGCTACAAGTCTAGCTTTGAAAGTCTCCACTTTCCCATCTACACCAAGTTTTTTCTTGAAGATCCACTTGCTCCCAATGGGTTTTACCCCTTCAGGAGTAACTTCCAAAGTCCATACTTTGTTGGTGTACATGGATTCCATCTTAGATCGCATTGCATCCAGCCATTTCACTGAGTCCTTACTCGTGATGGCCTGCTCGAAGCTAGTTGGGTCATCATCTTCCATGATGCAATCCTCGCTTCCACCATCAATGAGAAAACCGTAGTATCTCTCAGGCGGATGAGAAACCCTGCTAGATCGGCGGAGCGGCTGGGGTTCGTCAGGTACTACTGAATCCTCTGGTTCTACCAAGTCTTCTGTTATAGTTTGTGTCGCTGGAACCTCTTTCAATTCTACCTCAATGCCACTTGTTTGTTTCATAAGAAAACCTTTTTCTAAGAAAGTGGCATGTCGAGAAACAAACACCTTTTTTTCCTCGGGGTGGTAGAAGACATACCCTTGTGAATTTTTGGGATATCCTATAAACTTACATAAGACTGATCTTGCCTCGAGTTTGTCCGGATTTTGTCTTTTGACATAGGCTGGACAACCCCATATTTTAATGTAATTAAGATGTGGTCTCTTCCCTTTCCATATCTCATATGGAGTGGTAGGCACAGATTTGGTAGGAACTCTATTCAATAGGTCCATGGCTGTCTCAAGCGCATATCCCCAGAAGGAAATAGGTAACTCAGCTGTACTCATCATTGAGCGCACCATATCTAATAGGGTACAGTTTCTACGTTCTGATACACCGTTGTGCTGTGGTGTATAAGGAGGAGTGAGCTGAGAGAGAATCCCATTCTCTTTTAGATAATTCAGAAAATCATTGCTCAAGTATTCTCCTCCTCGATCAGATCGAAGGATCTTAATACTTTTGCCCGTTTGGTTCTCTACTTCGTGCTTATATTCTCTGAATTTCTCAAAAGCTTCAGACTTGTGTTTTATCAGGAACACATATCCGTATCTAGAGAGATCGTCAGTTAATGTAATAAAGTAGGAAGAACCTTCCCGGGCATGTGTAGACATGGGACCGCATACATCACTATGTATCAGCCCTAAGAGTTCCATAACTCTTTCTCCGTGTCCCGTAAACGGAGTTTTGGTCATCTTGCCTTTGAGACATGACTGGAAAATGTCATAAGATGAAAATTCAAACGGATTTAAATATCCATCCTTATGCAACTTAGCGAGTCGTGTCGCATTGATGTGACCAAGTCTACAATGCCACAAGAAGGATTCGTTCATTTCTGAACTTTTCCTCGTGTGTGTGTTTTGTATATTGAGGACTGTATTTTGATTTAGAATGAAGATGCCATTATGTAGCGAGCCTGATGCAATCAACTTTTGATCTAGGAATATGTTCATAACATTATCCTTTACTACAAAATTATATCCTTCTTTACTTAATAAAGAAACTGATATAACGTTGCACATCATGTTTGGTATATAATAGCATTCATTTAAAATCAGTGTGTTACCACTTGGTAATGCTAGGTGATACTCGCCAACTGCTTTGGCTGCAACATTTTCCCCATTCCCTACTTGAACGGAATGATCACCTTTTCCCAGTTCTCTACCTTTCCGTAGCCCATGTAACATTTTACATATGTGGGATCCTGATTCGGTATCTAATACCCAGGACGTAGGGTGAACAGAGAAACAGTTCTCAATAACTAACACACCTGAAGAAGATGCATCAACATGCATGTTCTTTTGGGCGGCTTGAGAATCTAGATATTCTCCTATTCCCTGTTCAGTCTTATAACTCTTATAAGAAAGAACGGGTCCAACGTTCCCCTGCACAGTATAACATGCGGGTTCGGTCAATACATCCATATTATTATCTTTATTAGGGCATGACATGGTCGCTAACTGGAGAGAGAGAGAGAAGAAAACACTTTAGCGTATGCTCTTGCAACATCAGATTGGTTATTATCTTATCTAATCAGGATGGCTCCCACTGGTTTTTATCAAATCTTCCTTCAAACCCTAAAAAGAAAGACTAGCCGGGATTAATTACACCCTACAACTTCACCAATCTTTCAGCCAGGCCAGTGTCGGTAGTTTGAGGGAGGTTCCCCGTGCTTTCGCACGGACCTAATTATAGTAAACCTCGTTTTCCCAGAGGCGTAACCCCGTTGACACCTTTCTAGACACCTACTTGATCGGCTAATTGTCCTGTGTAAAACTCTCCCGGGAGTAACTCTTACTCGCAGTGGGTATCGGGATCCAACTATCTCATAGAAGGTATGCAATCTCATTGCAAATCTCAACACTTGAAATTCCCGATAATATTTTGCCCCTAGCGTGCTATGACCTTGACGCATGCCAAACAACCCATAGTCCGCTAGTCAAGTTCAACCCGTACAATTCATGATTGAATTAAACCCACCCGTACGACCCTTGACGCATGCCAAACAACGCCGTACGAATACCTTAATCCAATCGCATCTCATGCTACAGATAAGTAATAATCAGCTACCGTACACTACGCCTTGACGCATGCCAAACAACCGTAGCACGAATACTAAATATTACATATCTGAATTGACGGAGGGCTACGCAGGTTTTTCTGAAAACCATGAGCGTAATGAACTTGATATCGTTGTAGAATCAAGTGAAGTTTTTCAAATGGAGTGATTTTGAGGCTTTTTCTAGTTTTGCTAAAGGGGTCACTCCCGGTGAAGGGATCGTCGTCCCTTTCCCCGTCGAATGAGGTGCGGGATATATCATATATATCGCTGGGCAAAGCAAAACTCCAAAAACAATCAAAAGCAAACCGAGTGTGTAGCATCTGCCAGTTATTGCTAAAGGAGTCACTCCCGGTGAAGGGATCTCGGTCCTTTCCTTATCGAATAAGGTGCGGGATATATCATATATACCTCTGTGCAAAGCAAGAACTGTAGCTACCTATTTTATTTAAAATTTGATTCTACAACATCTTTTAGGTTTCTTTTCTTTCATTAATCATATTAATGAAGTCCCATCATTTAAGTCACCTAAACATCACAGATAAATACGACGCGCACTTATGCCATCCGCATTCGCCTTGATGTCCCCTCGTGCACCGTTAGGTTAGGTAACTAACGACAGAGCAGGGCAGGGCTAGTGCGGGTGCAAAACATAAGTAATGTCTATATAATATATCATATATACTATATAAAGTATCCATCACTGAACATATCACATGATCACATCACAGATATCGCAGCAGAAGAATCATATGAAATATTGGATGTACTAGGACGTCCATGTTTTCAATACGAGCCAGTATAAAACACGGATTCCACGGTCGTGATGAATAGCCAAACTCACATCCCTAGACCCCTACGAGAGCGGCAAGCAACCCTACCAATTCTAGAGTTAGGAGACCCGGACTCGACTCCTGGAAATGGTCTCCCACTAGACCCTAGAATCCGGTTACTTGTGCTCCCCTCCTTGGGTCTATCCTAGTGCAGAAAAGTAAATAATATACAAAGGGTGACAGCTTCCGCAACCTGGAAGTGCCCCAAATAAAAGAATATTATATACAAGTTTTTACATGAATGAAAATGAAAAACACTCATCTCACATAAAAAAACCCGGCTATTCAAACACGACGATCCAATATAACATATCCAGCAACACATAACATCACATGTCATCAACGTAAGTAAATATGCGCATCCCAATTGTCGTTGGCATATAGCAACGAAACCAGCGATATCACATATTACACTTATGGTCACAGAAAAGAAAGTGTAAAACTACAACAGTTGGAATCCGCAACCTCTTTAGACATCACATGCCTAATCAATTGAAATACTTAGACATCACATGCCGAACAATTATAAACCCCGCATTTTAGTCCCATTATCGAAAACTCTTTTCAATATCAAGTGAGACTAAACCGCTAGATTTATAACATTCATCCAGTTATCTCATAACTGTTTGTGAATTCCAATTATTGTATCCCATTCCGGATAAATAGAAAATATTAAACTTTCCGATCGAACATTCGAACACCCAAGTTTTCCCGAAACCGTTCAACTCATGAAATAAGTTCAAAGGCATTCACTTCATGCCTCAGTACCAACGGTCCAGCCGTAGAAGGGTCAAGCCAATGCCTCACATGTGGCACGCCGTACTGCCCCAAACCCGAAGGTTCTAAGGGCAGTTCAAGACGGTCACATAATCGAGTTAAGGTTTGTTGTCTTCTAGAGGGACCATCGCGTTACTTGCACTACTCAGAACGTCCTTAAAGCACAGAAAAATCCAACACTTGGATATTTTCCGGCAGGGGAAAAGGTGGGTATTTATATCCGGTCGAACTTTTTTAACATATTCAATAATTATCCAGAAAACACATAGACAAGATTAGACAATCCGATCGAATCTACGAACTCCCAATACAACCCAGAATATTCAACTCTCGAATAAATATTAAAAATTCTCAGAAAATACAGCAAACAAAATAAGACATTACTGTGCAAACAGTGTATCAAGAGGAGATATTTTGGCCGCGGAACCGCCGCAGAAGCCATGCTTCTGCCGCGGTTCCGCCGCGCTTTAATCATATCATGAGGTGATTTTTGCACCGTAATTCTTAGAATTCCCTGCTGAATTTTTTAAACAGTTTTAATGTGGAAAAAACCCAGTTTTTGAAAAAAGTCCAGAGAGCATGAAAAGTTTGGGGTTTCGGGTTCGATCGGGTTTCTAACATCGTCTAAGCATCGCCTAAGGCTCTAGCTAGGCTCTGATACCACTGTAGGGTTCCTAGGCACACTAATGAGGTCTCACAAGGCATCAACCATGCCAATTTCAAAATTTACAAGTGCCGAGAAACCCTAATACGGATTCGTTAACTAGAGTTTAGGCGAAAAGTGAAACTAGTTAACATATTAACTAATAGTAAGAAGCTACAACCTTTGTAGATCCGGTTATCCACTTTCTTAGCTCCACGTAGACGTCCTCTCGCTGTCCATCTCGAATCCCGGACTCTTGCATCGGCTTCATCGGAGAAATGGACGGGCTGGGTCGTCGGCTTCGATACCGAAGATGATCTACGTCGAGATAACACAAGATCAAGCTCCAACTTCACCAAGTCGTGAAACTTGTGAAGAAAACACCCTATACTACTTGGCAAGAGGTAGAGGGTGAAGAAATAGGAGGTGGGTTCACTTTAGAATTGGATTTCTCACTCTTTTACTCAAGATGCCATTAAAGCTAGTAAGCTTTCTTCTTGATGATGATGAAGAAGAAGAAGATAGAATATGATAAGTGTTTTTTTAAAATAGAAAAGAAATGAATACTTATCATATCCTAACCTTAGTTAAATGTAGAGAATAGACCATGGTTAGTGGGAATGGTTAGGGTTAAGCATGAGACAAATATGGTGGACTTGTTCAAAGCTTCATGAAGCTTCAACAAGCATTCAAAGAAAGCCACCATATTCTCCTTTATCTTTTTCAAAATAAACAAATAAATAAATAAGTAAGAAAAAGAAAACCCTAACCATTACACAACCATGGTTTAATCTTTACACATACTCAAGTTAGCATGTATCATCAAACATGATACAAACAAGTGCACACTAAAATATATCACATATACAATGTGCACATCAAGTGAGAAAATCCTTTTAAAGTGAACCAATACTAGTTAATGCAAAGTAATATATCAAATATATAATTATACATTAAATCATTAAATCAACACTTGATTCAATGATCCGGTCATGTCGCACATAACCGACTAGTATCCAATGTATCGAATTATCGAATCAATCTTCGATTCGATAACTAGGTTATATCGCATACAACCAATCGAAACATTAATCGCGAGAATGAAATACGGTATCACATACACGCATTATTCTTGGTCCCGCACATATCTCATATGCGCTCCTATTTCGTTTCGCTTGAGCCAGGAAACCTCTGTGTAGGACCCTAAGGACTCGTCAATACACTGGCAGCAGATGATGATCATATCAAGCACCCACAAGCCGCAAGCGGTCTGCCAAACGTAACGGCCACCCGGGTATTGAGCGATCAGAAGATCGACGAGCAAGCCCGCTCACACTCCTGTGAATCCAACCAGTAACACTTACCGTACAGTCCGGTCTGTTCGTCTGATATGTCGCATATCAAGTCTAGGGGTGGTAAACGTCAGAACCCAATAACCGATAAGTCGTGCCGATGTGAGGCTCATAACGGGTCGAGAAACTACTGGTAACTCTTACCAGCAAATCTCTGATCAGCCCTGGCCAGGGACTTCCCTGTTACGGCCAATCGTGCACAGCGCAACATCAACCCCCAATACCGGGAGAGACGAAACCCCTCCTATCGCTCATTGCCTCCATGTGACTCGGGACTGTACCCAAAAACCACCGTTTTACACGCCCTCATGGACGTGGTAAGGTGGAGATCAAAGCACAGTGGGAATCACACAAGACTCTATGACGATCTCGGGTCTACAGACTAACTTGCACAAGTGTCACCTGAGAACTGCCATCTGACGCGAGGTATAATACCATCTGGGAGTTCTCGGCGAGTCCGTCCAGTGTACCCAGTCTCCACTGAGCACCCGTATACCATATATGATGTCAAACACCAATGGATATGGGATCATCCATCGCCCATCTCATGGGTCGAGAAGCGTATACGCTCGTCTACACTGGTATATCGATGCCCCGTCTCGATACACCCACGACTAGGGACCTTGAAGGATGTTCCTATGGACTACCATGTCCCCACTAGTATGATCTGCATCATAGTCCAGGTAGTCAAGTACACATCCTAAGGGCTTTACCAACATGTAACTATAAGACAGTTTAAAGAGACTAGCATACATGTTAAAATAAAGAGCAACCAGATAGCATACTATCATATCGAGCAAGAAAGTCATCTCTATATATGTCCAAGCATCCAATATAATATACATCATCTGTACAATACTGGCCTCAAGGGCATACATACAACTAACAGATACTCTATAGGTATATAGGTATGGTAATGTCATATGTAATAAGCAGTACGAATCAATGTCACACGGTCCCTAACCAAGCAATATAATGTCTATAATGGTTTTTGTGTGACATTGCATTTATTGACGGTGTGTGTGTAGCATACAATCCGTGCTCGTGCAACATGAACCGTCAATAATATGTGCAGTGTCCTACGGCTGCTAGTCACAGTATAACTATATCAAGGAAATAAGGTAAAGGCGCAATTCTAACAATGACGTAGAATATGCGACAAGTATTGAATCCTAGCCCAGACGCATAACGCCATGCGGGCGATTCCCCTGTAGATATTAAATCTACTCACCTACACTCTACGCTAGGTGAATCCTACCATCCGCTCCCCTCTGTAGTAGTGTCCGTAGTCCCTGCCTGCAAACCTGCAAATAAGACATGGAAATCATATAAGCCAAATATCTCGCAAAACACGATATCGAACCAAAACGAGAAACTCACGTCGCGAACTAAACGCGCGTGTGCACGATACGCTGAATCATGTGTGTACGCGTCAAAAACCATCGCGACACGCCGCGATACGCTGGATCACAGAACCCACTCACGTATCGCGCGTATCGCGCAAACACAACGGACACCAAAAACGATATATAGTCCGAGATTTTCCTACAGGTCAAAACTTACAAAACTATACATGCCAACACACTAGTAAACATAGCAAACAACCTTAGCCAAGACCCCAACACCCATGTCCCCAACTTGGCCGCAATTTGTGGCCAAACCTAATAAATCTGCGGCCTGTAATGGGAAGTAGGGTCTCGTGTTCTGGTGTTGTGTTCTGGACCTAGTGTACATGCCCCAATTTTCTCAATTTTAAGCTGAAGGTACCGGGTCCAAAGCAGATTCACAGATTGCCAATATATCGTATAAAAACGACAATTTGCACTAAAAAGGAAACCCTATGGTATTTTAGTGTAATCCAGGGAAATTCTCAGTTAAAGTGACCTTAATAACACTAAAATAGGTAGAGTTTACCAACATAATCATCAATTATCCAAAAGTCCACACAAAAACCATAATTAGCACTAAACTAGCTATTTACACTAATCGAAGCTAATCGATGCACAACTTAAGCAACTAGGGGATTGGTTTAGGAAGTATACCGTAAAGAACCCTAGAGAGCAGGTGAAGAAGTAGAGAAGAGCTGCTGTAGGTTGCTGGAGCTCCTTCTACTGCTGTTGCTGCCTGCTGCTCCTGTTGCTGCTGAAGATGATGATGATGTTGCTGATGATGATGATGCTGGAGCTGCTGCTGCCTCTGGTGCTGATGGTGCTGCTGCTCGCTTCAGCTGCTGAAGCTCCTGCTGCTGCTATTACTTCTTCTGGTGCTGCTACTATTTCTGTTGTTGTTGCAGTTGTTACTGATGTTGTTTTTGTTGCTGCCACTGCTGCTTGCTGCTGCTTCTGTTGCTGCTGTGTGTGAGTGTGTGTGTGTGTTTGAGAGAGAGAATGAGAGTGAGAGAAATGAGAGTAACACTAACCCCTCCCTCTATTTCTCTTGCCTCATTAATGAGGCATGGTTCACACCATGCTCCCCATGCCCTCTCTCTCACACAAAGTCAACACTTCAAACCAATATTAAAACCTTTTCCAAATTCATTTTCATTTTAAAACCATCATCAATAAATACAACCATAATATTTAACAACCCATAACTCTTAAACTAAAATTAAAACTAGATTATGGAAAATGGTTAGCTAACCATGATTGCTAATCATGTTTAACCCCAAAAACAACCCTAGTTATCATGCACAAGTGTGTCTGTGCCTAACAAAATTCTAATAAAATACTCATTAAATAGGATAAAATATTTAAAACTTAATTTGGTAAACTTTTTATTAAAAACCATACATAAAAATATAATTAGCCACAAAACACATTCTAAGGTGTTACAGTAGAGCTGGAAGAGGTTCCAGCACCACAAACTACAATTGATGATTTGTTGGAACCAGAGGATTCAATAGTTCCCAACGAACCTCAGCCTCTCCACCGATCTAGTAAGGTTCCTCATCCACCTGAGAGATACTACGGTTTTCTCATTGATGGTAGGAGCGAGGATTGCATCATAGAAGATGATGACCCGACTAGCTTCGAGCAGGCCATCACTAGTGGGAACTCTTTGAAATGGCTGGATGCAATGCGATCTGAGATGGAATCCATATACACCAACAAATTATGGACTTTGGAAGATGCTCCTGAAGGGGTAAAACCCATCGGGAGCAAGTTGATCTTCAAGAAAAAACTTAGTGTAGATGGGAAAGTGGAGACTTTCAAAGCTAGACTTGTTGCAAAAGGTTTTCGTCAATGACCAGGTATGGATTATGATGAAAACTTTCTCCAGTGGCTATGCTTAAATCCATCCGGATCCTACTTGCCATTGCTGCATACCATGACTATGAAATCTGGCAAATGGATGTTAAGACCGCCTTTCTAAATGGTGATTTATAAGAGAGCGTGTACATGACTCAGCCAGAGGGCTTCGTAGACACTGGGAGCAATGGGAAGGTGTGCAAGCTGCTTAAATCCATTTACGGGTTAAAGCAGGCATCGCGGAGTTGGAACATCTGTTTTAATGTCGTAGTCAAAGAGTTTGACTTCGTCAAAAATATAGATGAACCTTGTATATACAAGAAGGTGGCAGAGTGTAAGGTGGTCTTCCTCGTATTGTACGTGGATGACATACTCTTGATAGGAAATGATATTCCTATACTGCAATCGGTCAAGCTCTTCTTATCACAAAGATTCTCAATGAAAGATCTAAGTGGTGCCACCTACATCTTGGGAATTAAGATCTATTGAGATAGATCTAAACGGATATTGGGATTGTCCCGACCCAGGTACATTGACACCATACTAAAGAGGTTTAGTATGGAAGAATCCAAGCATGTGATTTTACCCACGATCTCAGGACTCACTCTCTCCAAATAGATGTCTCCTAAGACTGATTTGGAAAGAGCTCGCATGCAAGGGATACCCTATGCTTCAGCAGTAGGCTCTATCATGTACATGATGCTATGTACCAGACCCGATGTAGCATACTCACTAAGTGTAGTGAGTAGGTATTAAGCACATCCAGGAGAGAATCACTGGACAGCTGTGAAGAACATCCTCAAGTACTTGAGAAAGACTAAAGAGATGTTCTTGGTGTATGGTAACGGAGAACTCCAACTGGATTCCTTTAGCGATTCGAGCTTCCAGAGTGATAAAGACGACTCTAAGTCGGTCTCGAGATTTGTTTTTACCCTCAATGAAGGGGCGGTTTGTTGGAAGAGTTCCAAACAGGAAATAGTGGCAGACTCGACGATGGAGGCTGAATACATCACTGCCAAAGATGCTGTCTGGATGAAGAAGTTCATAAACGAACTTGGAGTGGTTCCTTCTATCGAGCATCCAATACTTTTGTATTGTGATAACAATGGAGCAGTGGCTTTGGCCAAGGAACCCGGGTCCCAACAGCGATCCAGACATATTCTGAGGCGATATCACCTGATCCGGGAGATAGTTGATCGCAGGGAGATCGAGGTTAGGAGAGTTGACATGAAGGAAAACACTGCGGATCCATTCACGATAGTCATACCCCATATACAATTTGAGAGACTTCTCGAGATGTTGGGTATGAGATACTACAACAACTGGCCTTAGTGCAACTGGAAGATTGTTAGTTATGTATATGTCCTAGAGGCCGTTATTGTACATATGATGTATATTATAGTGGATGCTTGGACATATATAGAGAGGACTTTCTTTCTCGACATGATAGTATGTTATCTGGTTGCTCTTTGTCTTAACATGTTGACTTGTATTGTGATGTTGTCTTGCTCTCACATGTTGACGAAGCCCTTAGGATGTTTACTTGATTACCAGGACTATGATGGAGATCATACTAGTAGGGCCAGGATAGTCCACAAGTACATCCTATAATTGTTCCTAGTCGAGGGTGCATGGAGACAGGGCATCGATACTCTAGAGTAGACTAGCGTATACGCTTCTTGACCCATATGATGGGTGATGGATGATTCCATATCCATTGGTGTTTGACATCAAAGATGGTATACGTGTGCTCAGTGGAAACTGGGTACACTGAACGGACTCGCTGAGAACTCCTAGTTGGTATTATACCTATCGTCAGGTAGCAGTTCTCTGGTGACACTGGTACAGGTTAGTCTGTAGACCCGAGATCGTCATAGAGTCTTGTCTGATTCCCACCGTGGTTTGATTTCCACCTTACCACGTTCAAGAGAACGTGCAAAACGGTAGCTTTTGGGTACATTCCTGAATCGCATGGAAGCAATGAGCGATAGGAGGGGTTTCGTCTCTCCCAGTATTGGGGATTGATATTGCGTTGTGCTTGATTGGCTATAACTGGAACTCCCTGGCCAGGGCTGCTATGGAGATCTACTGGTAAGTGTTACCAGTATTTTCTCGACCCGTTATGAGCCTCACATCGGCATGACTTATCGGTTACTGGGGTCTGACGTTTACCACACCTAGACTGGATATGCGACATAATCAACGAAGAGACCGGACTGTATGGTAGTGTTACTAACATGCATTACGGGAGTTAGAGCGGGCTTGCTTGTTAATCATCCGATTGCTCAATACCCGGGTGTCCGTTACGTTTAGCAGACCGCTTGCGGCTTGTGGGTGTTTGATATGATCATCACCTACTGTCGGCGTATTGACGAGTCTTTAGAGTCCGATACAGAGGTTTCCTAGCTCAGGCGAAACGGAGTAGGTGCACATATGAGATATGTGCGGGACCGAGATTAATACGCGTATGTGATACCGTATTCTATTCTCGCGATATATGATATCGGCCGGTTATATGCGATATAGCCGGGTCATCGGATCAAGTGTTGATTCGATGAAGTGATACATCTTATATTAGTCAGTTATATGTGATATAGCCGGATTATTAAATCAAGTGTTGATTTAATGATTTAATTTATAATTATATATTTGATATATTAAATTACATTAACTAATATATGCTCATTTAAGTATTTCTATTTCTCACTTTTGATAAATTTAACATATATGTGATATATGTTTATTGTATTATTTTCTTTTGTTACATAAATAATATATATGTGATATATATTATTATGACATGCTAGGTTATATATGCAACATGGGTGTATGAGACTTAGACAATATAAAAGATAATGCAAAGGTTTTTATTTATTTAAGAAATTCAAAAATGAGTGGATTTTATCTTGGTTGCTATCTTGTGGATAACCATTGATTTAGTCCACCATTTTTTTAGATATTTATAAACCTAACCATTATCTCTTACCATGGTTTATTCTCTACAATGGTTAAGAATGACATATACTCACCATGGTTGTATTTCTAACCACACACTCTCTCTCATTTTCATTTGCTTCATCTTCTTCAAGCTCAAGTGAGTGCTTCTTAGGTTTTTGAGAGAAGGTGAAAAATAGTGAGAAAAAGAATTCTAAAGTGTGCAAAATTCCTATTTCATCATCCTCTTCTCTACTAGCCATATAGTTTAGGGTGTTAGCTTCACTAGTTCCTCATTAGTGAAGAGAAAGCTTGAGTCCGTGTTTCCTCGACGTAGATCATCTTGGATCTTTCAAGACTTCAAGAAAATTTGCATCTTTCACCTTGTAGAGCCTCTCAAAAGTTCGGGAGATCGTTACTTGCAGCGAAGGGATTTCTATACGGAGCATTTGAAGTGAAGGACCGGTCTACAAAGGTTGTATTCCGCAATCACTTAGTTGTAAAGTTATTTACATATGTTATCATCTAAATCTTTAGTTAAGATTCTAGGGTTATAGTTAACTAGCGTGGAAATTTTTTGTAAAATGGCATGGACGATACCCCCCGAAACCTTGCTGTTGTTCTAATTAACCCTGCACTTTCTCGAGTAAATTACGTGAATGTGCTTCATCCGTATATACATATCCGTATCCGTATTCCGAAGAATACGAATACAATGAGACGAAAATAATCCATCAATATAATACTAGGATCTGGCTTAAACCAAAGCCCACTAGTATTATCTGCCCGAACATCATACGTGCATAAGTACACGTATGTGATCGAAGACCTGCCGTAAAACCATACGGCCTCTATATCTTTTGGACGATGTGGGGAAACCCTCTGTGTGGGGCTCTAAAGACTCGACACTACGGTGGCAGTGGGTTTAACCATAAGCACGTCAGCGATACTAGCTGCACATAACGACTACCCAGGTATCTGTCGATAAGAAGGCCGATGAGCAAACTCTTCCGAACTCCTACTGAGCTTATCTATGACAATCTCCGTAAAATCCAGTCTATTCATCTAAGAGTATCGCATATCAGGCCTAGGGGGCAGTAATTGTCAAACCCCTAATAGCGCAATAAGTCGTGTCTGAGTGTAGCCCAAAACATCCTAAGAAACTACTGGAGTACCTACCAGTAAATCTTGCTTGCATTGACCAAGAACTTTGTGTAATGGCTTTCCAAACACAGCGCGATATCAACCCCCAATACTGGGAGAGATGAATCATATCTAACCGCCACTGTCTCCAAGTGCATCAAGACTGCACCCAACTACTACCTGTTTGCTAGACTCCTTTGAGCCGTGGTAGGGTAGTAATCTAAGAACAGTGGGAACACACTTAAAGCGAAGTAGCAATACCAAGTCGATAGACTAAGCTGTACTCATGTCACCTGGGAATTGCTACCCGACGATAGGTATAACACCTACCAGAAGCTCCCTACGAGTCCTGTCCAGGGTACTCATAGCCTAATGAGCACCTGCATACTATCTCCAGTACGACGTACTAATAGCAGTGGGACAGACCATCTCCCCTGCTAGAATGAGAAGCATATACACTAGTTTACTCTAGAGTATCGATGCCCTGTCTCGATAATCCTACGACTAAGGACCTGTATAGGATGTGCTTATAGACTATCCAGCCCCCACTAGTGTGACTGCCATCACAACGCTGGTAATCAAGCAAAGATCCTAAAGGCTCGACCAATATGTATAAGAGATATGCTAAAAAAAATACATGCACATATTGATGTAGAAACAAACCAGGTAGCATACTACCATTTTGAGCAAGACTGTTACTGTATCCGTGTATATCCCAAGCTTCCAATATATAATATACAAACCAGTATGAAACAATAATGGCCTCTAGGGCATATATCACTAACACCTTGATCTTTAATTGCTTCTTTGTTTGATACTAGAAGCTAAAGTTTAAACCGGTATCCTCGGGTGAATCAACTTTGACGTAGAGAGACTACCTTGCAAGCTCAATTCCACAACCCTAGGAGCTTAAGAAAAGGACCACAAAAGACCTGAAGGACATGTCTTCAAAGGTTGTAGTCCTCATCCTTATAGTTTAACTCTTTTTGTTTAGTTAGTTTAGTATTTGGATTTGATTTCTAGGGTTATAGTTTATAGTACTCAAGTAAAATTTAAAGTTTTGATTCCGCACCGCCGTAGTTGACACGACACGAGCACTATGAACTTACACTAGTATCAGAGCCAACCCAAACACTACAACTAATTTTAGAGAATGTTAGAATATCGAAACTGAAATAATTCCGTATTTGATAAATCCTATATCGAAGTCACAGTTGAAATTTTTCGAGCATTTAATTTTTTTTAAACAATTGCAGAATGCTCTTTGTATTGTTATATCAACACCAGAGAAACACGAGACCCTAACTCAAAAGTTCGACCGCCGGTTTTCCCTGAATCCCCACTGGTGGCGGTTTTTGTGTGGAGTTAGGTCCAGTACTTCTCGTGGTGTCTTGTACACTTGGATTTAGGGTTTCTGGTATTATTTGATTATACCTGGATTTCATATAATGTTATCTTTATGTATGGGTATTACAGAGTGTTTCTAAATCAAAATTTTAACATCATTGCTTTTCTTTTCGATCGTATATAAGTTTCTAAATGTCGACTAATTGCGATACATCGATTAGTAGGGGTTGCACATATCTTATATCTATTATGGTTATAATATGGAAATAAATGTGATCATCGTTATGGAATAGTCGGGGGTGTTTACATGTGAAAGAGTGTTTTCTTTTTCATTCATGTATTATTCAAATGTTGTAATATTCTTTTA
Source organism: Agapanthus africanus (assembly GCA_030015575.1). Taxonomy (NCBI): domain Eukaryota; kingdom Viridiplantae; phylum Streptophyta; class Magnoliopsida; order Asparagales; family Amaryllidaceae; genus Agapanthus; species Agapanthus africanus. The sequence goes on from JASDDO010000024.1 coordinate 483,720,747, forward strand.
CGGGGCACATCCAGGTTGAGGTTGTATCCATCGTTGTATTATTATTTACATTTCTGTAAGTAGGATAGACTCAAGGCGGGATGCATAAGTAACCGAATTCTAGAGTCCAAAGGGTGACAATCTCAGGCAGTGAGAATGGGCCACCTAACTCTAAAATTGGTAGCATTGCTTGCCGCACTCGTAGGGGTCTAGGGGATTGGGTTTTGGTTATTCATCATGGCCGTAGAATCCGTATTTTCGTATATGGCTTAAACGAAAACACATAAATACTGGTATATCTTCTATTTTCATTTGTATTGCTTCTGCTGTGTTCTATGATGGATATTATTGCGTGAGACGAATGTGATATATATATATATATATATATATATAAACGTTGCTTATGTTTTACATCCGTGCTAGTCCTGTCCCCGCCCTGCCCTAAATTAAGTAATCTTACGGTGAAGACCCGGGACCCTATAGCGAATACAGATGATATAAGCATACGTTTTATTTTCGTTTCTTTTGCAATGATAAGGTTAATTGATGGGACCGCATTAATCCTAATTAATGCAAAGAAACGGACCTAAAATTTGACATTGTTGGAACAATTATAAAACCACTCGGTTTTCTTTAAAAACAACTTTTAAATGCAGAGCTTAACCACTCTTTTTAAAAGCTATCCGGTTCCTTCAATGATATCAAGTTTATTGCGTTCACGGTTTTCGCCAAAACCAATCATAGCCCTCTGTCATTTCAGATAGATATTCACTATTATTCATACTATGTGTTCTGACCTTCACCAAGGCATAGTGTTTGGTAGCTAGTGGGTACTTATCTGTAGTATAAATTGATGCATTAATCTAGGACAGGCATACAGTTGTTTTGACCTTCGCCAAGGGCTTGTACTAATGGGTGTAAATTAATCCGGACAATGACGGGCTGAACTTGACTTCTGTCTTATGATGTTTTGACCTTCATCAAGTTCATAAGCGCTCGGGGCAAAAACCGCATCGGGAGTTTAAAACATATGGGAAACTTGCTAGTTCTGCATACCTTCTGGTGTGTGGTAGTTTAGGTTGGCTTCCTTCAAAATTATCACACAATGATAGTTGGGTCCTGAACCAACTGTGAGTATCAGCTACTCTTCAGGAAAGTTTTTCACTTTATAATTAGCTTAACCAAGTAGGTGTCTAGAAAGGTGTTTACGGGATCATGCCTCTGAGAAAATGGAGTTATTTAATTAGGTCCGTATGAAAGTGTAAGTCGACGTTACACACCCCACTAGATGCGGGGAGGCGGAATAAGTAAAACAATCATTTTGTTCAAGGTAACATCGACTAACTTTACGGATCTTTGCTAAACCTTAACAAACAACTATTTAGAAGTGCTAAACTACTATGATAGATGATTATACCTCAAGATACTAGTCCTTCTTGTTCTTGTTGTTCACCTCCTCGTCGGCCTCCTCGAGGTAATAGAAGATCCACCCGAGAGTTCCTCTTTCAAGTTTTAACCTTTAACTTGAGGTAACTAAGTGGCTAGGATTGCTAATCCAAGTGACCTAGAAGATATAGAAGTGGATCAAGGATCTATTATGTCACGACCTGCAATTCGGCCCGTAACCGGCACTTAAACTACGTAACGTCTAAAGGCGTACGCAACTTAAGTAAGCCGAACACCCAGAAATCTAAACCACCCAAAACTGGATCAACGGAGAAAACATAGTTTAAAATATCTAGAAATCACAATTTAAAATCTCTAACTCTAGTTTTCTTTCTTAAAAATTTCGGCAGCATCTCCTTTGTAAAAACTAGCCCCGAAAACGGGTACAACACAGATAATATATAACGCATCCCAATTGGGAGCAAAATCACGCCAACCGGCGGAGACAATCACCACAACAAGTATACGACGCCAAAGCGAAGAAATAACAAAGAAACGACTATAATAAGAAGTAAACTTTCCACATAACCGGCTTCTACGAGCACGGCACCCAAAAACCAATATAATACAACACCGAAATCTCACAAGTCGTCTCTAAGTCATATACAACAGTGGTAGATGGAGAATACTAGATCCAACAAAAAGATATACAATATACAAACGGATAACCGCAAACCCACCTAAAAGCAAAGGCCTCACTGCCTATAATAGCGGTATCCGCAAAAGTAGTGATGATAAGATGCCCTGCCGCGACTACTCAGAGGGTAAGTCCTGCAAAACACTGTGGCACAACGGGGGTGAGTTGCCAACTCGTGAATAGTAAATAACATCATACTGAAATCGTAAGTATGCACTAACAGCAATGATCAATAACATGTAAGCTGGTAGCATGAGTATGACAATATGAATATGCAACTATCATGATCAAGGTATACAACCAGGGTACTATATCTACATGAATCATATGCATATAAACTGAATGCTGAGTGCGGGATAGTAATTAATCTCATGCACAAATCATAAGCATGGAAAAATACGGTGTAACTCAACAACACCCCAAATCCCAAAATACTCAGATCGGCCCTCAGATCGGCCCTCAAATCCTGTACGTCTCATGGAACCTGAGTGTCAAACATCGACACTCTAAAACATCATGAAAACCAGTGCCTAACATCGACACGTAAATACCCGTATCCATACGTTCCTCGAAACACATGTATCCCACTTCGACACTTGTATTCCACGCATCGGTCTTCCTGATATCCATACGTTCCTCGAAACACAAGTATCCCACTTCGACACTTGTATTCCACGTATCGGTCTGTCAAACCCCATATATCACTCGGAATGTAAGTGCCTAACATCGACACTTGAAATTCCCATACCGCATGAAAACATATCTCAAATGCGTAAATCCATATAAAATAGCATATGCAACATAAAACATCAATATGAGCATATCACGGGAAAAGTTCGCTAATTAATGCATCAAGACATTAAATGTATCTCACGGTTCCCAAAAATCCAAATCCAGAATACATATATATACAGCGTCCCATACCACCGATATATATGTTATAAAAACTTATCATGTAACAATAGCAAGGTATAAGTGCGAGCGAGTAGGTATAGTATGGAATATATATAGCATGTAGGTATACAAGTATACTATATGCCATATGCGCTATCGCACGAGTACAACTGTTTCAATGTCGCTAACCAATAGCAAGGTATATAAATGAGCATTTGTGTTGTGCGTATCATGGCAATTACCGACAGTGTGTGTGTAGCATATCATTGGTGCTCATGCAATATGGACTGTCGATAATAGTGCAGTGTACAATAGGTACAGTATCATGCACAACAAGTAACTATATGCAATGTGAACCATGCAATATCTCTATATGAGCAAATAAACATACGGCTAATATTATATCATGTCTAGCCCCGACCCTTAGCGCCATACGGGCGATTTCCCCGTAGATGTTAAATCTACTCACATGTGGTCTCCAGCTATGAAAATCCGACCACCTGCTTCCCCTTGTTCGCAGCGTCTGAAGTCCCCGCTTACGACGCTATAATTTCACAAACATAAGAAATAGTGCAAACATCTCAGAATCGATCAAAATAATGCAAAACTACGTATTTAAAATGCACCAACACACTAAACTAACTCACGAGTGCACGTCTAGTGGCTAACACGCGCAACGATACCTCAATACCAAACTGAGTACATCGCAGCACAAACACACGACTCGTGTCGCAACACGTATCACGCGGACTCAAAACACTAGGTTTTATGTAACCGATCCCAGATTTTGCATACTGAATTTACTAACAAAGTAAACAGTGTTAGTGTATATGCCCTAGAGGCCATTACTGTATCATACTAGTTTGTATATTACTTAATGGAAGCTTGGGATATTCACCTTGTATAAACAATCTTGCTCAATATAGTAGTATGCTACTTGGTTTGTTTCTACTTCAATGTGTACATGTGTTTATTTTGCGATATCACCTATACGCATTAGTGGAGCCCTTAGGATCTTTGCTTGATTACCAGCGTTGTGATGGCAGTCACACTAGTGGGGGCTGGGTAGTCTATAAGCACATCCTTATACAGGTCCCTAGTCGCAGGACTATCGAGACAGGACATCGATACTCCGGAGTAGACTAGCGTATGCGCTTCTCATCCCAGTGTGGGAGATGGTCTGTCCCACAGCCATCAGTACGTCGTACTGGAGATAGTATACGGGTGCTCGTTGGTTTACGAGTACACTGGACAGGACTCGTCGGGAACTGACAGGTTGGTATTATACCTATTGTCAGTTATCAGTTCCCAGGTGACATGAGTACAGCTTAGTCCGCTGACTTGACACTGGCACTTCGCCTCGAGTGTGTTCCCACTGCACTTTGATCACTACCCTACCACGGCTCAAAGGAGTCGTGCAAACAGGTAGTGGTTGGGTGCAGTCCCGAAGCACTTGGAGGCAGTGACGGTTAGAAAAGATTCGTCTCTCCCGGTATTGGGGGTTGACATCGCGCTGTGTCTAGGAGAGCCATTACACGAGTAGTCCCTGGCCAGGGCAAGCGAGATATACTGGTAGGCTTCCAGTGTTATCTCAGGGTGTTTTGGGCTTCACTCCGACACGACTTGTACCGCTATTGGGGGACTGACGTTTTACCGCCCCCTAGGCCCGACATGCGATGTATCAGACGAACAGACCGGACTGTACGGAGAATGTCACATTCAGACTCAGTAGGAGTTCAGATGGGGTTCACCTCGTCAGCCTTCTTGTCGGCATCTACCTGGGGACCGTTACGCACAGCTAGTGCCGCTTGCGGTCTGTGGTTAAACCCACTGCCAGCGTAGTGTCGGGTCTTTAGAGTCCCACACAGAGGGTATTCGCCTCTGGGCAAAACAGAGTAGAGGTCGCATGGTTTTGCGACAGGGTTCGTTCTCATCCGCGCACTTGTGCACGTTTGGAGTCCGGACGGATATTACTGGCTGGCTCTGGTTTGAGTCAGATACCGGTATATGTTTTGGGGGTTGCTTTTATCTCTTGGTATTCATGTTCCTCGGAACAAGAATGCGGGTGTGTATGCACAGTTGATTGAGGCGGAGGAAGAGGTTTTTCATTAGGGTTTCGGAACGGGTGCGTATGCACAGTTGACAGTCGTCTTTTTCCAAACCCTAATGGAATTATGATATATTAATTTGATAATTCTTTTTGCTTTATGTTATGGTTGCAAAAACAAAAGAGCTCATTCTATCATTTAGCTTCTCTCTCCTCACTTCATCTTCTTCTTCCTCTAGCCAAAGGAGAATCCTTCTCTTGTGTTGAGAATCCCTCTCCTTAAAAGAAAAGCACCCCTTAGACACTCTCTACTCACTCTAGGATCAAGGGTTTAGCAAGCCGGAGATTCTAGTTCACTCAAAGTTCGAGAAAGAGCCCGAAGGTTGAACCCTCAGGTGGATCCATCTTCGACGGAAGAAGGCGACGAGAAGAGAACCATCAACCTCTACAAGGTTTCAAGAAGAAGGAGTTCAAGTTTAGGTATAACCATCTTTCCGAGTAGCTAACTCTCTTTAGCTTGTTTACTAGCTTTAGTTTAGGAAAAGATCCCGACTTTGTTAGTCCATATTGCCCCATGCGCTAAAAATTTGTTTTTTATACCGTTTCCGGCTCCCCGTAAGAACCGGGGGTCGCAACGTGGACTCACAGTGGTATCAGAGCCTAACTAAACTTAAACTAGCTTGGTAGTGAAGTGTAACGAAGTTCGGAACCGAAAAAATCCAAAATCCAAACTTTTACAAAACCCTAGTTTCTGTTAAAAATTTTTCTGGTCAAAACAAGATTTGTTATACACCTAAAATCGGCTCAGGGTTTTGTGTGAACACCCAAGAAAAACGATCCCCTGATTCCTTCAAACAGCCGCGTTTCCGCGGCATGAGGTAGGCATTTGCCGCGGAACCGCCGCCGTGTGGGGTCCTCTCGTGATCAGGTTTCGTGCAGTGTTCTTCTGGTAGGGTTTTGGGATTTTTCAAATATGTTATATGTGCCCAGATTTTCCAGAACAGAAATTTACTTTTGGGGTCCTATAATTCCGTATTTTTTTCCGAACTTCACTGCACTTTGACTATGATGGTTATATCTGTGATGTTTGAATGTATTGAACGTCGGCTAATCGCTATAAGTCGATTAGTCGGGGTTATACATCTCTGTGATCTGTGTTTGATATTGGAATGTGTATATGAATGTGTTGGACTGTCGCGGGTGAATAGCCGGGGTGGATGTGAGATGAGCTTTTGTTTTTCTTTCATTCATTTGTAAATGTAAATTGATGTAATAATATTATTTGTATGGCCGCACAACCGGGTCGGGGTTGTAGCCGTCATTGTATAATTCTTTTTACTGTTTTTGCTCCTAGGATAGACCTATGGAGGGGTGCACAAACTACCGGGTACTTGGCGGGTAGTTTGCCGCACCCATAGGGGTCTTGGGTGGGGTTTTGGCTATTCACCGCGACCGTGTAATCCGCTTTTCGTTGCAGGCTCAAATGTAGTGCGGATTCTTAGTATATCCAATGCATTCATCTGTGATCTGTAATGTCTATCATTGCTTTATATTTAGGCGTTGCTTATGTTTTACAGCCGCGCTAGCCCTGCCCCCGCTCTGTCGTTAGTTAAGTAACCTAACGAGTGATGACGGGACCCCGTGGCGAATGCGAATGGCATAAGCGTACGTCATATTTTGGTTGTTTTCTGCAATGGTAGAATTAAATGATGGGACGCATTAAAAGAACTAATGCAAGAATATCACGCATTAAAAGAACTAATGCAAGATAATAAACCAAGTTAAAGTCGTTGGAACACTTTCGAAAAACCACTCGGTTCTTTTCAAAACTAACTTTTAAATGCGGAGCTTGAGCCACTCCTTCTAAAAGCTATCTCGTTCCATCGATTATATCAAGTTCACTACGTTCACGGTTTTACCAAAACCATTCGTAGCCCTCCGTCGTTTCGCATGAATAGGCAATAGTATTCAAGCTATGTATGTTGGCCAAAGTCAAGGCATAGTGATTGGTAGCTACTAGGTGTTCATGTGTAGCATAGATAGATGCGTTGGTTTGGGACACTCGTACTGCCATTTTGGCCAAAGTCAAGGGTAGGCACGGATGGATCCAAATTAACCTGGATAGTGACGGGCAGAACTTGACATGTGACTTATGATATTTTGGCCAAAGTCAAGGTCATAAGAGCATGGGGCAAAAAATCCACATCGGGAGTTTCATAAGTACTGAAACTTGCTAGATTTGCATACCATTTGGAGTGTGATGATTCTGGTAGGATTCCTTCAGTTTCGTCACGCGGTGATATTTGGATCCCGATCCTACTGTGAGTATATGCTACTCCTCGGGAAATTTCTCACTAAACGATCAATGCTATAAACCTAGTAGGTGCCTAGAAAGGTGTTAGCGGGGCTACGCCCCCAGGGAAAAGAGGTTCTTAAATTAAGGAACTTCGCGAAAGCGTTGGAAAACCTTCCTAGAAGTACCGACATTGGCCTGGCTGAACGGTTAAGCAAGTATTGTGCAGTGGGATTGATCCCGGCTAATTCTTCCTTTGTGGTTTGAGGAGGGATTCGAGAGACAGTGGGAGCCATCCTGTTTAGACAAATTAAAAACCATTCTAAACTTGCAAGAGCATCATGCTAAAGTGTTTCTTCTCTCCCCACTGCAGCGACCAAATTCGAAATGACTGGACTTAAGTTACTTCTAGATAAAAACATACTGACAGGGCCAAACTACAAAGATTGGCTCAGGAATGTCAAAATGGCAATCACTTACGACAAGCTGGGGTATCTTCTTACCACCAAAGCTCCCCCCGTCCCAGGTCCCACCTCAAGCGTCGCGGATAAGGAAATCCGTAAGACTTGGGAGATTGATTGCGCGAAGGCCAGGTGCCTCGTGCTTGCCTCTATGGACAACGATCACAAGAGGAGGCACGAGAATATGGACTTGGAGTCCATATTTCTCCATACAAAAGAACTGTATGGAGAGCAGTCTCGTATCGCAAGATACAAAGTGTCGAAGAAGTTATTTTCGACAAAGTTGGCCGTCGGATCATCGGTAGCGGACCACGTGCTTAAGATGATTGGCTACACTGAGGAGCTCGCGGAACTTGGGACCACGTTGGACAGTGAACTCTATACGGATTTAATTCTCCAGTCCCTTCCATCCACTTACGCCCAGTTTATACTGAACTTCAACTTACAAGAAAAGGAAGTTGAACTTTCAGAACTCCTCAACATGCTGAGGAGCGCAGAGGGCACCCTACAGAAGGGTAGGGAAACACCCGCTTTGTTTGTAGGAGGATCTTCTTCCTCTAGGTCCAAGGCGAGAGCCAAGGGAAAGAGGAAGAAAGCCCCCGCCAAACCAAGAGGCGGTGTTAGTAAAGTGGGTACGAAGGGAAAGGAAAAGGCAACAAAGATTGCGGGGAAGCTTGTTGGAAAGGAAGAATGCTTCTATTATCATAAAAGTGGATACTGGAAGAAAGATTGCAGGGCTTGGAAGGACAGGACACAGGAACTGAAGCAGGTTGCGGCTTCAGCTTCAGGTGTGTATGTTATTGAGAACTGTCTTTCTATAAACTCTACTTCCTGGGTATTGGATACCGGATCAGGATCTCATATCTGTAATTCTTTGCAGGCGTTGAGAAACCGTAGGTTTTTGAAGGCAGGTGACATGACCCTCACAGTTGCGAACGGAGCTAGCATGGATGCTAAAGCCGTGGGGGACTATCACCTGGGAATGTCAGATGGGCATGTTTTGGTTTTGCGTAATTGCTTTTTTGTACCCAACGCAACTTGTAATATCATTTCTGTATCTTTGGTTTCTAAAAAAGGTTATGAATTTGCGTTTGTAAGTAATGTTGTAAACATTCACCTTAATCAAGTTCTGATTGGGTCAGGTACACTGAGCAATGGTATATACGTATTAAACCAACCACAGATTTTCAATGTCCAGAATACACACAAAAGAAAGTCTCCAGATATCAATCAGACTTTCTTATGGCATTGTAGACTGGGTCACATCAATGAGAGAAGGTTGACTAAGTTACATAAAGAAGGATATTTGGATCCGTTCGAATATCAATCATATGCCACTTGTCAATCCTGTCTCAAAGGAAAGATGACAAAGACTCCGTTCACTAGACACGGAGTAAGAGCGAGCGAGCTCTTGGGACTCGTACACAGCGACGTGTGCGGTCCAATGTCTACACATGCGCGAAGCGGTTATTCTTACTTCATTACTTTTACGGATGATTTTTCAAGACACGGTTATGTCTTCTTAATGAAACATAAGTCCGAAGCTTTTGAAAAATTCCAGGAATATAAGAATGAAGTAGAAAAACAAACCGGCAAAAGTATCAAGATTCTAAGATCGGATCGAGGTGGAGAATACTTAAGTGCCGAGTTCCTGAATTATTTAAAAGAGAACGGGATTCTCTCTCAGCTTACTCCTCCATACACTCCGCAACACAACGGTGTATCGGAGAGACGGAACCGAACCCTATTGGATATGGTACGGTCCATGATGAGTAACGCTGAGTTACCGCGATCATTCTGGGGGTATACGCTAGAATCAGCTGCGTACCTTTTGAACCGAGTTCCTACTAAGACTGTGCCTACTATACCATATGAGATGTGGTGTGGGAAGAGGCCCCATCTCAGTCACATTAAGACTTGGGGAAGTCCAGCTTTTGTTAAAAAGCAGCATGCGGACAAGCTCGAGGCACGCTCAGTACTGTGTAAGTTTGTGGGATATCCAAAGAATTCCAAGGGATATCTCTTCTACTACGAAGAGGAACAAAAAGTTCTTGTTTCTCGTCATGCCCACTTTCTAGAACACCAGTTCTTAGAAAAAGAATTAAGTGGGAGCGCAGTAGAACTGGAAGAAATTCCAGAACCACAGACTATTACTGAAAGCTTAGTAGAACCAGAGGGTTCAAATGAACAGGACATTCCTACGCCGCTCCGCAGGAGTAGTAGGCAGTCTCATCCGCCCGAGAGATACTACGGTTTTCTCATAGACGGGGATAGAGAGGATTGCATCATAGATTATAATGAGCCTACTAGCTTCCAGCAGGCCGTTCAGAGCGTTGACTCAGTGAAATGGCTGGATGCAATGCGAACCGAAATGGAGTCCATGTACACCAACAAAGTATGGACGTTGGACATTGCTCCAGACGGGGTAAAACCCGTAGGATGCAAGTGGATCCTCAAAAGGAAGATTGGTGTAGATGGACAGGTTGAGACCTATAAAGCTAGACTTGTAGCAAAGGGCTTCCGTCAAAGACCTGGCTTGGACTATGACGAAACCTTTTCTCCAGTGGCTATGCTGAAATCCATTCGGATCCTTCTTGCCATTGCTGCCTTCCACGATTATGAGATTTGGCAGATGGACATAAAAACCGCTTTTCTAAATGGAAATTTAGAGGAGTGTGTCTATATGGATCAGCCAGAGGGTTTCATTCAGAGTGGGAGCAGCGGAAAGGTGTGCAAGTTGCTTAAGTCCATCTATGGACAAAAGCAAGCATCGCGGAGTTGGAACATCTGTTTTGATGAGACGGTCAAGGAATTTGGCTTTATCAAAAATCCAGATGAACAATGCATCTATAGTAAATTTGTAGCGAGAACTGTAGTATTCCTCGTTTTATACGTGGATGACATTCTCTTAATAGGAAATGACATTCCTATGCTACAATCTGTCAAGGGGTTCTTGTCACAAAGGTTCTCCATGAAAGACCTGGGTGATGCTTCGTACATCCTGGGGATCCGGATCCATCGTGATAGATCCAAGAGGATATTAGGACTTTCACAGTCCAGGTACATCGACACTATACTGAAAAGATTCAGTATGGAAGATTCCAAGCGCGGTAACCTACCGGCTTGTCACGGGATCACCCTCTCTAAAGAGATGTCTCCCAAGACTGATTTGGAGAGGGATCGCATGTCTATTATACCCTACGCTTCTGCGGTAGGCTCTATAATGTATGCGATGTTGTGTACCAGACCAGATGTAGCTTATGCACTGAGTGTAGTAAGCCGGTATCAGTCAAACCCTGGGGAGAAACACTGGATAGCAGTAAAGAACATTCTCAAGTACCTAAGGAGGACTAAGGAGATGTTCTTGGTGTATGGCGGAAAAGACCTCCAGATCGAGGCCTTTGCTGACTCCAGCTTCCAGAGTGACAAGGATGATTCCAAGTCCATGTCGGGTTTTGTCTTTACCCTCAATGGAGGGGCGGTGTGTTGGAAGAGTTCCAAACAGGAAACCGTTGCAGACTCGACGATGGAAGCGGAATACATCGCTGCATCTGATGCCGCAAAAGAAGCTGTCTGGATAAGGAAGTTCTTGAAAGAACTTCAGGTGGTTCCGTCCATTGTTGACCCAATACCTCTGTATTGCGACAACAACGGGGCTATAGCTTTAGCAAAGGAACCCAGGTCCCATCAGAGATCCAGGCACATCTTGAGGCGGTATCACCTGATCAGGGAGATCGTGGATCGCAAGGAGATCGAGGTTCGGAGGGTTGCTTCAGAAGAAAACACCGCAGATCCATTCACCAAGGCCCTACCCCAGACTCAGTTCGAGCGGCTGATCGAGATGATAGGTCTTCGATACACCAGTACATGGCCTTAGTGCAAGTGGGAGATTGTTAGTGTATATGCCCTAGAGGCCATTACTGTATCATACTAGTTTGTATATTACTTAATGGAAGCTTGGGATATTCACCTTGTATAAACAATCTTGCTCAATATAGTAGTATGCTACTTGGTTTGTTTCTACTTCAATGTGTACATGTGTTTATTTTGCGATATCACCTATACGCATTAGTGGAGCCCTTAGGATCTTTGCTTGATTACCAGCGTTGTGATGGCAGTCACACTAGTGGGGGCTGGGTAGTCTATAAGCACATCCTTATACAGGTCCCTAGTCGCAGGACTATCGAGACAGGGCATCGATACTCCGGAGTAGACTAGCGTATGCGCTTCTCATCCCAGTGTGGGAAATGGTCTGTCCCACAGCCATCAGTACGTCGTACTAGAGATAGTATACGGGTGCTCGTTGGGTTACGAGTACACTGGACAGGACTCGTCGGGAACTGACAGGTTGGTATTATACCTATCGTCAGTTATCAGTTCCCAGGTGACATGAGTACAACTTAGTCCGCTGACTTGACACTGGCACTTCGCCTCGAGTGTGTTCCCACTGCACTTTGATCACTACCCTACCACGGCTCAAAGGAGTCGTGCAAACAGGTAGTGGTTGGGTGCAGTCCCGAAGCACTTGGAGGCAGTGACGGTTAGACAGGATTCGTCTCTCCCGGTATTGGGGGTTGACATCGCGCTGTGTCTAGGAGAGCCATTACACGAGTAGTCCTTGGCCAGGGCAAGCGAGATATACTGGTAGGCTTCCAGTGTTATCTCAGGGTGTTTTGGGCTTCACTCCGACACGACTTGTACCGCTATTGGGGGACTGACGTTTTACCGCCCCCTAGGCCCGACATGCGATGTATCAGACGAACAGACCGGACTGTACAGAGAATGTCACATTCAGACTCAGTAGGAGTTCAGATGGGGTTCACCTCGTCAGCCTTCTTGTCGGCATCTACCTGGGGACCGTTACGCACAGCTAGTGCCGCTTGCGGTCTGTGGTTAAACCCACTGCCAGCGTAGTGTCGGGTCTTTAGAGTCCCACACAGAGGGTATGCGCCTCTGGGCAAAACAGAGTAGAGCTCGCATGGTTTTGCGACAGGGTTCGTTCTCATCCGCGCACTTGTGCACGTTTGGAGTCCGGACGGATATTACTGGCTGGCTCTGGTTTGAGTCAGATACCGGTATATGTTTTGGGGGTTGCTTTTATCTCTTGGTATTCATGTTCCTCGGAACAAGAATGCGGGTGTGTATGCACAGTTGATTGAGGCGGAGGAAGAGGTTTTTCATTAGGGTTTCGGAACGGGTGCGTATGCACAGTTGACAGTCGTCTTTTTCCAAACCCTAATGGAATTATGATATATCAATTAATAATATTAAAAAAATGAAATTGTGTCATGGTTGGTTTTTTGTTGACTTGTTGACCATGGTTGACTTGTTGACCATGGTTGAAGTTTTGACCATCATCATTACAAAAGAAAGATGCTCTTTGATTCTAGCAAATTCATTTAATATTTGAAATGATAATGGTCATTCCTAAACCTTCCATCAACTATTCCATTTTCATTATTATTATTAATTTGATAATTCTTTTTGCTTTATGTTATGGTTGCAAAAAGAAAAGAGCTCATTCTCTCATTTAGCTTCTCTCTCCTCACTTCATCTTCTTCTTCCTCTAGCCAAAGGAGAATCCTTATCATGTGTTGAGAATCCCTCTCCTTAAAAGAAAAGCACCCCTTAGACACTCTCTACTCACTCTAGGATCAAGGGTTTAGCAAGCCGGAGATTCTAGTTCACTCAAAGTTCGAGAAAGAGCCCGAAGGTTGAACCCTCAGGTGGATCCATCTTCGACGGAAGAAGGCGACGAGAAGAGAACCATCAACCTCTACAAGGTTTCAAGAAGAAGGTGTTCAAGTTTAGGTATAACCATCTTTCCGAGTAGCTAACTCTCTTTAGCTTGTTTGCTAGCTTTAGTTTAGGAAAAGATCCCGACTTTGTTAGTCCATGTTGCCCCATGCGCTAAAAATTTGTTTTTTATACCGTTTCCGCCTCCCCGTAAGAACCGGGGGTCGCAACGTGGACTCATAAACAGTACCAAACACCCCAAGACAACAGCAGACAACAACCCATAGAAGATCCACCCCAACCCTCACCTACTCCGCCGGCGTCGCCGGTCCGCTCCTTAGGGGTCGCCGGCCCCTGCCGAGGTGGCCTCCATCTCACAGGTGGTGTCTTAGGTCCACTAGTATATCTCTCTAAATTTGTTTGTTCAAACACTAAAATTCCCAGGTCACAGCAGGTATAGAAACTCTAAAAAGACACTAAAAACCCGATATCGCCTCAATCGATATAAAAAGCGTTCTACGCATCAACCAATGAGAAAAACCACATAAAAACTTTAATTTAATAGTAAAGGGGCTATACCTAACAACTTGCTCACAACTCCAAGCTTTTCCCCAGCTCCAAGTGATCCAAGAGCTAAAAATCAAGACTTTGTGCAAGAAGTGTGATATATTTGGAAATTTTGGAGATTTTTGAGTTAGGATTGATATAAAATGAGAAGGAAGAGTTCAAGAGCAGTAGAGGGAGAGATAATCTCGGCCAAGGGGTGAGGGAGTGTTTTGTGAGGAATTTCCAAGCAATTTCCATCATTTATTGCATTCACACACAATACACACACATGCATGCATCTACTCATTCTCTTTTCTTTTCTTTTCTTTTCTTTTCTTTTCTTTAAAAACCCTAGTTTAATTCTAGTCCACACAAATATAAGTGAAGAGAGAAGGATTTTGGATTAACTCAAATTAATTTTAAAGAAAAGATCGCTAGTGAAATTTTCCCAAAATTTGAATACCGCATTAAAATAATATTAAAATTGGGAAAAATTCAAATTGAACCAAAACGTCCCATATACTCCCAAAGCTTACGCACTAGTTTTATTTTAGCTAATCTAGGTGCTGAAAAGTCTATATGGTCGTTCGTTCACTGTCGGGTTAAAACGGAAAACATCGACAAACTTACCCTAAAACGGACAAATTCTCATAACGATTTTCTAAAACGTTACAATCTCCCCCTTATAGAAATTCGATCCCCGAATTAAAATTTCATACCAAGCGTACCTTCAAAAAGATGAAGGAATTTCTTCCGCATCTCGCTCTCGACCTCCCAATTGATCTCCTCACCAGTAGGGCTACGCCATAGAATCTTCATAGAAGGCAAGACCCTGGACCGAAGTTTCTTCACCTGCCGATCCAAAATAACTACCGGCTGCTCGGTGAAAGAAATATTGTGCTCAAGCTGAACGGTCTCGTGCTGAATCATGTGAGAAAGATCATGAAGGTATCTATGAAGCATCGATACATGAAAAATGGGGTGATCATCCGGAAAACTAGGCGGGAGCGCTAAACGATAAGCAACAGAACCCACTCGCTTAAGGATCTCGAAAGGACCTACAAATCTGGGACTGAGCTTCCCTCTCTTCCCAAATCGCATAACGCCCTTCATCGGAGAAATCCTCAGGAATACATGATCTCCCACTGCGAACTCAAGTCTGCGACGACGACGGCCGGCATAAGACTTCTGCCTGCACTGGGCTGCTCTCATCCTGTCCTGAATCAGCTGGATCTTCTCCGTAGTCTCCTGAACGAGCTGGGGTCCCAAAACCAAACTCTCACTAAGCTCGGTCCAACAGACTGGAAATCGACACTTCCTACCATATAAAACCTCAAAAGGTGCCATCTGAATAGTCTCCTGAAAGCTGTTGTTGTAGGAGAACTCAATCAACGGCAAGTGACGATCTCAACTGCCCCCAAAATCAAGCACACATGCACAGAGCATATCCTCCAAAGTCTGAATAGTCCGCTCCGTCTGACCATCGGTCTGCGGATGGAAAGCGGTGCTAAAACTCAACCTGGTACCCAAAGCTTCCTGAAGCTTCTGCCATAGACGGCTAGTAAACTAGGTGCCTCTGTCGGATACTATGCATGTAGGAACACTGTGCAAATGCACAATCTCATCTATATACAGCTGAGCGTACTGAGCATAGCCGAAAGTGGTCTTCACTGGAAGGAAGTGAGCCGCTTTCGTCAACCGGTCTACAATAACCCAAATGGAGTCATACCCTCTACTGGTCCTGGGTAGACCCACAATGAATTCCATGGAAATCTGCTCCCATTTCCACTCCGGAATGGGTAAAGGCTGCAACTCTCCAGCCGGTCTTTGATGCTTAGCCTTGACTTGCTGACAAGTCAGGCACCTCAAAACGAAGTCCGAAATATCGTGTTTCATCCCTTCCCACCAGTAGAAGTCTCTCAAGTCACGGTACATCTTGGTGGAACCTGGATGAACGCTAAAGGCCGACTGATGTGCCTGCTCTAGGATCTCGCGTCTCAACCCATCAGCATCTGGTACACACAAGCGAGTCCCGCATCGTAGCACACCCTGGTCATCAATCATGAACTCTGAAACCGTACCCTGTCTAACAAGCTCAAGAATCTCAGACAAACGGGCATCACTGGGTTGCGCCTCACGGATACGATCAAATAGTAGTGGACGGGCGCGGACATGAGCAAACTGTCCCCCAGTGGAGATGAATTCGAACTGCACTCTACAATCACACAAGAGCTGCCAATCTGCAGAAGACTGACACTGAACTGCGCTCAACTGGGACAAGCTACCCACGGGCCTATGACTCAAAGCATCAGCTACCACATTCGCCCTGCCTGAGTGATAAAGGATTTCACAATTATAATCCTTTACTAGCTCCATCCATCGGCGATGTCTCTGGTTCAGATCTCGCTGCTGGAAGATATACTTCAAACTCTTGTGATCTATGAAGATCTGACACGACTCTCCGTATACGTAATGTCTCCAGATCTTCAACGCAAAGACTACCGCTGCCATCTCAAGATCGTGAGTGGGGTAATTCTGCTCGTGCTTCTTTAGCTGCCTAGAAGCATATGCAATCACCCTATCATGCTGCATCAAAACACAGCCGAGCCCCACTCGAGAAGCATCACAATACACAACGTAGCCGCCCGATCCAGAAGGTAAAGAAAGAACTGGTGCTGTCGTCAACCGAGTCTTCAACTGCTGAAAACTCCGCTCGCACGCATCAGTCCAGAGAAAAGGAATTCCCTTCCGGGTCAGTCCCGTCAGCGGTGCAGCGATACTCGAAAAATCCTGCACAAAACGGCGATAATAACCAGCTAAGCCCAAAAAGCTGCGGACCTCAGTCACCGATACAGGTCTGGGCCAAAGCTGTACAGCCTCGATCTTCCTCGGGTCTACAAGAATACCATCACCAGTCACCACATGACCCAGGAAGTCAACTCTATCAAGCCAAAATGCACACTTTAAGAATTTAGCATACAGCTGGTGCTCTCTCAATATCTGCAAAGTAATCCTCAAGTGCTGCTCATGCTCCTCTCGACTCCTAGAGTAGACCAGTATGTCATCAATAAACACTATAATGAACTGGTCGAGGAACGGCCTGAAAATCCGGTTCATCAGATCCATGAACGCTGCTGGCGCATTGGTGAGTCCGAACGACATCACCAAAAACTCATAATGCCCATAGCGCGTACGAAAAGCAGTCTTTGGAATGTCATCATTCCGAACCCGCAACTGATGATAACCCGAATGCAAATCAATCTTCGAAAAATGTTTCGCACCCTGGAGCTGACCAAATAAATCGTCAATGCGGGGTAAAGGATACCTATTCTCCACCGTAACACGGTTCAACTGACGATAATCCACACATAGCCTCAAACTGCCGTCCTACTTCTTGACGAACAGAACATGAGCTCCCTACGGCGAAACACTCGGACGCACAAGTCCCAAATCAAGCAACTCTTGCAATTGATCTTTAAGCTCTCTAAGCTCTGCTGGAGCCATCCGATAAGGCGGTATAGAAATAGGCTCCATGCCAGGAATCAGATCAATGTAAAACTCAATATCGCGCTCTGGCGGCAACCCAGGTAACTCATCGGGAAAAACATCGGGAAACTCTCGCACGGTAGAAACCTGGTCCAATAACTCCACCGTGGCTCAAGTATCATGAATGAACGCCAAGAATCCCCGACATCCCTTCCTCAAAAGCCGACTAGCGCACAGAACAGAAATCAAACTGTGAGGGGCGTCACTACGGTCCCCTGCACAACAAACACTGACTCGCCGGGAAAACAAAATCTAACTGTCTTCTCACGGCAGTCTACGGACGTATAGCAAGTAGCTAGCCAATCCATGCCCAGCAGAACGTCGAAGTCTAACATCTCAAGAAGGATCAAGTCGACGGACAGATCTCTGTAACCAATATGGACAACACAAGATCGGAACACATAACGCGCAACAAACGACTCTCCCACAGGAGTAGTCACAACCAGCGGCTGATCCAGCAGGCACGACTCTCGGCCTAACCTCGGCACGAAGTGCGTGGAAACATACGAATACGTAAATCCCGGATCAAAAAGCACATGCGCATCATAAGAACATACAGAAAGGGTACCTGAAACCACGACATTGGACGCCTGAGCGTCCTGGTGAGTCCATGCAAAAACCCTAGCCTGTCCTTTATCGGCTACTGGCTGTCCTCTGCCTTCGCCACCTCGACCTCTCGGTACAAAACCTCCGCGACCATGACCTCTCTAAACAGGAGTCTGACGTGGCGCAACTACAGGAATAAGAGGCAATGCTCTCTGAGGCGGAGAAGGTGGTAAGGTAACCTGCGGTACAGCTGCCTAGCTCATACGCGGCTCCGCACAATCTCGAACCCGATGACCCGTACTCCTACATCGGTAACATCCAGAAACAAACTGCCGACCCTCCTGAGGGTAAGAACTAAAAAGCCGACCTCGTCCCGAACCTCCACTATCAGAATGGAAACTGTCACGACGTCTAACCGCCCGCCTCGCTGTCGGATCACCAATACAAACTCTCTTCGGTTCCGGAGCAACTGATGACTCAGAAAGATGCTCCTCTACCAATAGGGCTGCATCCACCGCTGCCGCATATGTGTCGCAATGTTGAATGCTGATGGCTAGAAACAACTGGGTAAGCAGACCTCGAACAAACCTCTTCACCCTCATCTCCTCAGTCGCCACCACGTACGGAGCATACACCGACAGCTCAGTAAACAATACATCATACTCTGACACCGTCATCCCCGGCGTCTGACGTAACGACTCAAATCTGCGTGCTCGCGCATCCCTGACGCTCGGTGGAAGAAAACGGGCAAGAAACGACGTCACAAACTCAGCCCAGGTCATAGGAGCAAGACCAGCGGCTCTGCCCCTCTCCAACGACTCACACCACTTCTGGGCCATACCGTCCAGACGAAAACTGGCAAACTCCACCCATCTCTCATCGGAACATCGGAGTGAGCGACAAATCCTGGCCATCCGGTCGATGAACGACTGTGGATCCTCAGTAACATCTGTGCCCGTAAACACCGGGGGTTTCAGCCTTATAAAATCTGTCAGCGACACAGCAATAACCTCCAGAGCTGCAACTGCGACTACCGGAACTGTAGGTACCATCGTTATCCCCGCAGCAGGTGGAACAACTGCCTGCCCCTGCGCTCGGATGGTCTCTACCAAAGTCCCCACAATCTGGCGCAGATCCTGTATACCAGCTCCAATTATAGCAATGTGCTCCGGTACAACAGGCGTACTGCCCTGGTCAGTCCTCGCCACAGACGAGTCAACTCTGACCTCGGCCCTTGCGGCCGCTCTCTGTGCCCTCGTAGTCTTCGGCGGTATATAGGCTGGAAATTGAAACAAGATTTGATAAGGAAACGGAAATCAAATCACAAGATGTATATCAATCACGGAAGGAATATCAATAAATAAGTCCTAAGGTCACTTAGGCGGAGTACCGTGTCGTAAGCATGCCGCGGAACATACACACGCTACGTCACTCTGCTTAAGCTACCTACTCCATCATACCAAGGTCATCCTAGACTCCGAAAGGTAAAACCTAACGCTCTGATACCAACTTTGTCACGACCAGCAATTCGGCCCGTAACCGGCACTTAAACTACGTAACGTCTAAAGGCGTACGCAACTTAAGTAAGCCGAACACCCAGAAATCTAAACCACCCAAAACTGGATCAACGGAGAAAACATAGTTTAAAATATCTAGAAATCACAATTTAAAATCTCTAACTCTAGTTTTCTTTCTTAAAAATTTCGGCAGCACCTCCTTTGTAAAAACTAGCCCCGAAAACGGGTACGCATCCCAATTGGGAGCTAAATCACGCCCACCGGCGGAGGCAATCACCACAACAAGTATACGATGCCAAAGCGAAGAAATAACAAAGAAACGACTATAATAAGAAGTAAACTTTCCACATAACCGGCTTCTACGAGCACGGCACCCAAAAACCAATATAATACAACACCGAAATCTCACAAGTCGTCTCTAAGTCATATACAACAGTGGTAGATGGAGAATACTAGATCCAACAAAAAGATATACAATATACAAAGGGATAACCGCAAACCCACCTAAAAGCAAAGGCCTCACTGCCTATAGTAGCGGTATCCGCAAAAGTAGTGATGATAAGATGCCCTGCCGTGACTACTCAGAGGGTAAGTCCTGCAAAACACTGTGGCACAACGGGGGTGAGTTGCCAACTCGTGAATAGTAAATAACATCATACTGAAATCGCAAGTATGCACTAACAGCAATGATCAATAACATGTAAGCTGGTAGCATGAGTATGACAATATGAATATGCAACTATCATGATCAAGGTATACAACCAGGGTACTATATCTACATGAATCATATGCATATAAACTGAATGCTGAGTGCGGGATAGTAATTAATCTCACGCACAAATCAAAAGCATGGAAAAATACGGTGTAACTCAACAACACCCCAAATCCCAAAATACTCAGATCGGCCCTCAAATCCTGTACGTCTCATGGAACCTGAGTGTCAAACATCGACACTCTAAAACATCATGAAAACCAGTGCCTAACATCGACACGTAAATACTCGTATCCATACGTTCCTCGAAACACATGTATCCCACTTCGACACTTGTATTCCACGCATCGGTCTTCCTGATATCCATACGTTCCTCAAAACACAAGTATCCCACTTCGACACTTGTATTCCACGTATCGGTCTGTCAAACCCCATATATCTCTCGGAATGTAAGTGCCTAACATCGACACTTGAAATTCCCATACCGCATGAAAACATTTCTCAAATGCGTAAATCCATATAAAATAGCATATGCAACATAAAACATCAATATGAGCATATCACGGGAAAAGTTCGCTAATTAATGCATCAAGTCATTAAATGTATCTCACGGTTCCCAAAAATCCAAATCCAGAATACATATATATACAGCGTCCCATACCACCGATATATATGCTATAAAAACTGATCATGTAACAATAGCAAGGTATAAGTGCGAACGAGTAGGTATAGTATGGAATATATATAGCATGTAGGTATACAGGTATACTATATGTCATATGCGCTATCGCACGAGTACAACTATTTCAATGTCGCTAACCAATAGCAAGGTATATAAATGAGCATTTGTGTTGTGCGTATCATGGCAATTACCGACAGAGTGTGTAGCATATCATTGGTGCTCGTGCAATATGGACTGTCGATAATAGTGCAGTGTACAATAGGTACAGTATCATGCACAACAAGTAACTATATGCAATGTGAACCATGCAATATCTCTATATGAGCAAATAAAGATACGGCTAATATTATATCATGTCTGGCCCCGACGCTTAGCGCCTTACGGGCGATTTCCCCGTAGATGTTAAATCTACTCACATGTGGTCTCCAGCTATGAAAATCCGACCACCTGCTTCCCCTTGTTCGCAGCGTCTGAAGTCCCCGGTTGCGACGCTATAATTTCACAAACACAAGAAATAATGCAAACATCTCAGAATCGATCAAAATAACGCAAAACTACGTATTTAAAACGCACCAACACACTAAACTAACTCACGAGTGCACGTCTAGTGGCTAACACATGCAACGATACCTCAATACCAAACTGAGTACATCGCAGAACAAACACACGACTCGTGTCGCAACACGTATCACGCGGACTCAAAACACTAGGTTTTAGGTAACCGATCCCATATTTTGCATACTGAATTTACTAACAAAGTAAACAGTACCAAACGCCCCAAGACAACAGCAGACAACAACCCACAGAAGATCCACCCCAACCCTCACCTACTCCGCCGGCGTCGCCGGTCCGCTCCTTAGGGGTCGCCGGCCCCGGCCGGTGAGGTGGCCTCCGTCTCACAGGTGGTTTCTTAGGTCCACTAGTACATCTCTCTAAATTTGTTTGTTCAAACACTAAAATTCCCACGTCACAGCAGGTATAGAAACTCTAAAAAGACACTAAAAACCCGATATCGCCTCAATCGATATAAAAAGCGTTCTACGCATCAACCAACGAGCAAAACCACATAAAAACTTTAATTTAACAGTAAAGGGGCTATACCTAACAACTTGCTCACAACTCCAAGCTTTTCCCCGTCTCCAAGTGATCCAAGAGCTAAAAATCAAGACTTTGTGCAAGAAGTATGATATATTTGGAAATTTTGGAGATTTTTGAGTTAGGATTGATATAAAATGAGAAGGAAGAGTTCAAGAGCAGTAGAGGGAGAGATAATCTCGGCCAAGGGGTGAGGGAGTGTTTTGTGAGGAATTTCCAAGCAATTTCCATCATTTATTGCATTCACACACAATACACACACATGCATGCATCTACTCATTCTCTTTTCTTTTATTTTCTTTTCTTTGAAAACCCTAGTTTAATTCTAGTACACACAAATCTAAGTGAAGAGAGAAGGATTTTGGATTAACTCAAATTAATTTTAAAGAAAAGATCGCTAGTGAAATTTTCCCAAAATTTGAATACCGCATTAAAATAATATTAAAATTGGGAAAAATTCAAATTGAACCAAAACGTCCCATATACTCCCAAAGCTTGCGCACTAGCTTTATTTTAGCTAATCTAGGTGCTGACAAGTCTATATGGTCGTTCGTTCACAGTCGGGTTAAAACGGAAAATACCGACAAACTTACCCTAAAACGGACAAATTCTCATAACGATTTTCTAAAATGTTACATATTAGTCTTTCTAACCCTTGGGATCTCAACACATGAGAGGATTAGAGTTAGATTGAAGAAGAGGAGAGCTTGAGGAGAGAGTGTGTGTTTGTTAATTATGAATTGAACCCTTCTCACTTTGAATAATATGAAGCATAAAAAAATATCTTGCACAAATATCATCCATGCTTCATTTAATTCTTGAGATGAATCATCTCATGAGTCATGGTGCAATTAATGATAATAACACATAAGCTCTCCACCTCATTAAATTTAATTCACAAATGAATTAAAACTAAATGAGTCACCTTTCTTCTAGAAGGTTCTTGACTAATACGAGAATGCCCCTCCCATCCGTATTTACGAAAAATACGGATATACTGAGACTACATAAATCCAATAATCTAATACTAGAATCTGCTTAAACCAAAGCCTGCTAGTATAATCTGTCCGAACATCATACGTGCACAAGTACACGTATATGTCCGAACCCTGTCGTAAAACCATACGACCTCTATATCGTTTCGCCTGAAGCAGGGAAACTCTCTGTGTGGGACTCTAAAGACTCGACACTATGCTGGCAGTGGGTTAAACCACAGGCCGTAAGCGGTACTAGCTGTACGTAATGGTCTCCAGGTAGATGTCGATAAGAAGGCCGATGAGGAAACCCATCCGAACTCCTACTGAGCCTGATATGACAATCTCCGTACAGTCCGGTCTGTTCGTCTAAGACTATCGCATATAGGGCCTAGGGAGTGGCAAGCGTCAGTCCCCTAAAAGCGGTATAAGTCGTGTCGGAGTTAAGCCTATTACACGTTGAGAAGCTACTAGAAAACCTACCAGTAAATCTCGTTTGCCCTGGCCAGGGACTTTGCGTAATGGCTCTCCAAACACAGTGCGATATCAACTCCCAATACCGGGAGAGACGTAACCTATCTAACCGCCACTGCCTCCGAGTGCTTCGGGACTGCACCCAACTTCTACCTGTTTGCACGACTCAGTCGAACAATGGTAGGGTAGCAATCTAAGAACAGTGGGAACACACTCGAGGCGAAGCAGCAGTGTCAAGTCTATGGACTATGATGTACTCATGTCACCTGGGAACTGTTAACTAATGACGGGTATAATACCAACCAACAGTTCCCAGCGAGTCCTGTCCGGTGTACCCGTAACCCAACAAGCACCTGCATACTATCTCCAGTACAACATACTAATGGCTGTGGGATAGACCATTTCCCCTGCTGGGACGAGAAGCGTATACACTAGTCTACTTCAGAGTATCGATGCCCTGTCTCGATAATCCTACGACTAGGGACCTAAAAAAGAATGTGCTTGTAGACTACCCAGCCCCCACTAGTGTGACTGCCATCACAACGCTCGTAGTTAAGCAAGATCCTATGGGCTCTATCAATATGTATTTGCGATATGCTTAAAAGAAACATATACACATATTAAGATAGATATAAACCAAGTAGCATACTACTATGTTGAGCAAGACTGTTAATACAACTGTGAATATCCCAAGCTTCCATTAAGTAATATACAAACTAGTATGATACAATAATGGCCCCTAGGGCATATACACTGACAATCTCCCACTTGCACTATGGCCATGTACTGGCGTATCGAAGACCTATCATCCCGAATAGCCTCTCGAACTGTGTCTGAGGTATGGCCTTTGTGAATGGATCTGCAGTGTTCTCCTCTGTAGCAACTCTCCGGACCTCGATCTCCCGGCGATCTATGATCTCCCTGATCAGGTGATACTACCTTAAGATGTGTCTGGACTTCTGATGGGACCTGGGTTTCTTCGCTAAAGCCCTAGCGCCGTTATTGTCACAATACAGCGGTATTGGATCAACAATGGTAGGAACCACCTGAAGTTCTGTTAGGAACTTCTTCATCCAGACTGCTACTTTTGCGGCATCACAAGTAGCTATATACTCCGCTTCCATCGTCGAGTCAGCAACGGTGTACTGCTTCGAACTCTTCCAGCACACCACCCCTCCATTGAGGGTAAAGACATAACCTGACATGGACTTGAAGTCATCCTTGTCACTCTGGAAGCTGGAGTCAGCAAAAGCCTCGATCTGGAGGTCTTTTCCGCCGTAAACTAAGAACATATCCTTAGTCCTTCTCAGGTACTTGAGAATGTTCTTTACTGCTATCCAGTGCTTCTCCCCTGGGTCTGACTGATACCGGCTTACCACACTCAGTGCGTAAGCTACATCTGGTCTGGTACACAACATCGCATACATTATAGAGCTTACCGCAGAAGCGTAGGGTATAACTGACATGCGATCCCTTTCCAAATCAGTCTTGGGAGACATCTCTTTGGAGAGGGTGATTTCATGACAAGCCGGTAAATTACCGCGCTTAGAATCTTCCATACTGAATCTTTTCAGTATAGTGTTGATATACCTTGACTGCGAAAGTCCCAACATCCTCTTAGATCTATCAAGATAAATCTGGATCCCCAGAATGTAAGAGGCATCATCCAGGTCTTTCATGAAGAACCTGTGTGACAAGAATCCTTTGACAGATTGTAGCATAGGAATGTCATTTCCTATCAAGAGAATATCATCCACGTACAAGACGAGGAATACGACAGTTCATGCTACAATTTTACTATATATACATGGATCATCTGGATTTTTGATAAAGTCATATTCTTTGACCGTTTCATCAAAACAGATGTTCCAACTCCGCGACGCCTGTTTTAGTTCATAAATGGACTTAAGCAACTTGCACACTTTCCTGCTACTCCCACTCTGATTGAAACCTTCTGGTTGATCCATATAGAAGCACTTTTCTAAATTACCATTTAGAAAAGCCGTCTTTACGTCCATCTGCCAGATCTCATAATCATGGAAGGTGGCAATGGCAAGAAAGATCCGAATGGATTTGAGCATAGCCACTGGAGAAAAAGTTTCGCCATAGTCTAAACCAGGTTTTTGACGAAAACCCTTTGTAACAAGTCTAGCCTTATAGGTTTCTACCTATCTAACTACATCAATCTTCTTCCTGAAGATCCACTTGCGTCCTATGGGTTTTACCACATCTGGAGCAAAGTCCAAAGTCCATACTTTGTTGGTGTACATGGACTCCATCTCGGTCCGCATTGCAACCCGCCATCTTACCGAGTCGCCGCTCTGGATGGCCTGCTGGAAGCTAGTAGGTTCATCATTATCAATGACGCAATCTTCTCTATCCTCGTCTATAAGAAAACCATAGTATCTCTCTGGCGGATGAGACGGCCTACTACTCCTGCGGAGGGGTGCGGAAATGTCCTGTTCTTCTGGAACTTCTTGTTCTACCAAACTTTCAGCAGTAGCTTGTAGTTCTGGAATTTCTTCCAGTTCTATTACGCTCCCACTTGTTTCCTTTTCTAAAAATTGCTGTTATAGAAAATGGGCATTACGAGAAACAAAAACCTTTTGTTCCTCTGCGTAATATAAAAAATACCCCTTGGAGTTCTTTGGATATCCCACAAACTTACACTGCACTGAGCGTGCCTCGAGTTTGTCTGCATGCTGCTTTTTAACAAAAGCTGGACATCCCCATATCTTCAGATACTGAAGATAGGGTTTCTTCTCACTCCATATCTGATATGGTGTGGTAGGCACAGTCTTGGTAGGAACTCTGTTCAAAAGATATGCAGCTGATTCTAGTGCATAACCCCAGAAAGATCGCGGTAACTCAGCATTACTCATCATGGAAGGTACCATATCCAAAAGGGTTCGGTTTTGTCTCTCCGATACACCGTTATGTTATAGAGTGTATGGAGGAGTAAGCTGAGAGAGAATTCCATTCTCTTTTAGGTAATCCAGGAACTCGGCACTTAAGTATTCACCACCTCGATCAGATCTCAGTGTCTTGATACTTTTGCCGGTTTTGTTTTCTACTTCATTCTTATATTCTGGGAATTTCTTAAAAGCCTCGGATTTATGTTTCATCAAGAAAATGAATCCATACCTAAAGTAATCATCTGTAAAAGTAATGAAATATGAAAAACCGCCTCTTGCATGTATAGACATTGGACCACATACATCACTGTGTATGAGTCCTAAGAGCTTGCTTGCTCTTAATCCATGTCCTGTGAATGGAGTCTTTGTCATCTTTCCTTTGAGACATGATTGACAAGTGGCATGAGATTGATATTCGAACGGATCCAAATATCCTTCTCTATGTAACTTAGTTAACCTTGTCTCATTGATGTGACCCAGTCTACAATACCATAAGAAAACCTGATTTATATCTGGAGACTTTCTTTTTAGTGTGTTCTAGACATTGATAATCTGCAATTGGTTTAACACGTATATACCGTTATCTAGTGTACTGGACCCAATCAAACCATGATTAAGGTGAATGTTAACAACATCGCTTACAAACGTGAAATCATAACCTTCTTTTGATAACAAGGATACTGATATGATATTACACGTTAAACTAGGTACACAAAAACAGTTGCGCAAAACAAAAATATGTCCACTCGTCAATCCAAGGTGATAATCCCCTACGGACACAGCATTCACGCTAGCTCCGTTAGCAACCTGGAGGGTCATATCACCAACCTTCAGCACTCTACGGCTTCTCGGTGCCTGTAATGAATTGCATTTATAAGATCCTGATCCGGTATCCAATACCCAGAAGTAGAGTTAATTGACAGACAATTTTCAATTACAAATACACCTGAAGCCGAAGCCACAACTTGCCTCGGGTCCTGGTTCTTGGCAATCCAAGCTTTGCAATCTTTCTTCTAATGGCCTTTCCTACGATAGTGGAAGCACTCGTCCTTTGCTACTACTGGCACCGTAACCTTTGCCTTTCCTTTGGCTTCCACCTTACCAACACCACCTCTTGGTTTGGTAGCGGCCTTCTTCTTCCTTCCTTTGGCCCTTGCCTTGGACCTGGAAGAAGAAGCACCACGAACAAACATAGTGGGTGTTTCCCTTGCTTTCTGCAAGGTGTCCTCTGCACTCCTCAACATGTTAAGGAGTTTTGGAAGTTCAACTTCTTTACCTTGAATATTGAAATTCAAGATAAACTGGGCATAGGTGGAAGGAAGGGACTGGAGAATCAAGTTTGTATACAGCTCGTTCTCTAATATTGTCCTGAGGTCTGCGAGCTCTTCAATATAGCCAATCATCTTGAGGACATGTTCCCTAACAGATGATCCGACGGCCATCCTCGACTGAAACAAGTTCTTCGAGGTCTCGTATCTAGCTATACGAGATTGCTCACCATACAGTTCTTTGGTGTGGAGAAATATTGATTCAAGATCCATATTCTCGTGCCTCCTCTGATGTTCATTATTCATAGAGGCAAGCACGATGCATTTGTCCTTCGCGCAGTCAATCTCCCTGGTCTTGTGGATTTCTTTATCCACGACACTGGATTCTGGACCTGGGACGGCAGGGGCCTTAGTAGTAAGGAAATACCCCAATTTGTCATAAGTAATTGCCATCTTGACATTCCGGAACCAATCTTTATAGTTGCCCTTGTCAAAATATTTTAATTTAGTAATAACGTATGGCCTGTCATGTTCTGGGTCGCTGCAATTAGGAGAGAGAGAGAGGAAACACTTTAGCATGATGCACTTGCAAGTTTAGTGTGGTTTTTAGTTTATCTAAACAGGATGGCTCCCACTGTTTCTCGAATCCTTCCTCAAACCAAAAAAGAAGAACTAGTCAGGACTATTCTCACTGTGCAATACTTGCTTAACCGTTCAGCTGTTGGATATATGTATGCCCTAAAGGCCATTATGTGATAGTCGATGTATCTATACATGTATATATATTCAGTTTGCATTCTTGCTCGACATGATAGTATGCTATCTGGTTCTTCTTTATCTGACATGTTGATTTGATCATGCTTTTATTCATCCATACATGCTGATAAAGCCCTGAGGATATCGGCTTGACTACTCTGATTATGATGGAGATCATACTAGTGGGACATCTGTAGTCTATAAGCATATCCTGGAACGTCCCTAGTCGTAGGTATATCGATACGGGGCATCGATATACCAGAGTAGACTAGCGTATATGATACTAGACCCATACGATGGGCGATGGATGTTCCCACATTCATCGATGTTTGACATCAAGATCATATACGGGTGCTCAGTGGTGACTGGGTACACTGGACGGACTCACCGAGAACTCCTATATGGAATTATATCTATCTTCGGATAGCAGTTCTCAGGTGACACTGGTACAGGTTAGTCTGTAGACCCGAGATCGTCATGGAGTCTTGTGTGTTCTCCCACTGTACTTTGATTGCCACCCTACCACGGCTCTACTGAGTCGTGCAAACAGGTGGCCGTTGGGTACAGTCCCGAGACACACGAAGACGATGAGCGATAGGAGGGGTTTCGTCTCTCCCGGTATTGGGAGTTGATGCTGTGCTGTGCCCGACTGGTTATAACAGCAAGTCCCTGGCCAGGGCTGCTGAGATTTGCTGATAAGTGTTATCAGTAGTTTCTCGATCTGTTATAGACCATTCACCGGCATGACTTATTGAGTTATTGGGGTCGACGTGACCATCCCTAGGCTCGATATGCAGCATATCTGACGAAGATACCGGACTGTACGGTAGTGTTGCCGGATGGCTCGACGGGAGTTGTAGCAGGTTCGCTTGTTGTCTTCTGATCGCTCAATACCCGGATGGCCGTTACGTTTAGCTGACCGCTTGCGGCTTGAGGGTACTTGATATGATCATTACCCTCTGTCGGCGTATTGACGAGTCTTAGAGTCCCACAAAGGAGTTACCCAGTCCAGGCGAAACGTTGTGGTGCGCGTATGTGATATGCGCTTGCACCCGATTGAAATGTGCGTATATGATACCGAACATTTATCGGGTGGCCTGCTTTTGGTGGGGTCATATGAGATATGACCGGATTGATAAATTAAGTGTTGATTTGTCATCTAACCATTAGTTTTCTCACTTGAAACCTTTCTAGGGTTTGATGGATGTATGCATGCATGCATGTGTTTCTTTCTTCCTTTCTAGTTTCATGCACATGTAGATGTGCATACATGTACACATACATACACCCATCCATCATGGTTGATTGCATATGGAAATGGTGGCAATATAAGCCTCACACCATAGATTAAACAATGGATAATTATTTAATTTTGGTTTTAAAGGAAAGGATAAACATTCTTGCATCTACATTCTTCTTCTAACCTAACCTATCTCAACTACCACTAACCAAGGGTTATCCTTCTCTTTATCATTTAAAACCCAAGTTAAATTAACTATCTATGATTTAATCATGGTTGAAGTTAAGAAGGAAATAAATATATATAGTGATATATATTTCATTTGTTTTCTTAACTCAAGGTTATCTTTTACACCTCTTGTTCATTTTAGCCACCATCTTCATCCTCCTTCATCTCTTCCTCTCTAGTCTTTTCTAGTGAGCTAAATACAACTAAAGAAAGGTTTTTTAAGTGAGATTCCAAACCACAACATCATTCTACTCAAGTCTAGCCGACTTGATTAGAGTGTTTCCTTCGGTTTTCCAAAGTAGCGAGCTTGGACGGAGTGCTTCGTAGTGGATCGTCGTGGACGCAAGGGAACTTCAAGAGGACCTCGATTCAACACCCAAGACACCAAGGAGTTCAACAATGGAGAGCTACAAAGGTTGTAGCCCTCAAACCCTTATCTTTACTAGCTTAAAGTTTCATAAGCCTAATTTTCTAGGATCGATCCCTTTGCATGTTAGTTTAGCACCTTAAAAATTATAACTTTGGGTCATGTGA
Organism: Agapanthus africanus; assembly: GCA_030015575.1. Classification (NCBI taxonomy): domain Eukaryota; kingdom Viridiplantae; phylum Streptophyta; class Magnoliopsida; order Asparagales; family Amaryllidaceae; genus Agapanthus; species Agapanthus africanus. Next base: position 483,751,273 of record JASDDO010000024.1, read on the forward strand.
TGCTTCAAAACACTTCATAGGGTGCTATACTAACCTTACATCAGCCAGGCAAGTGTTGGTACTTCGAGAGAGGTTTTACGACGCTTTCGCGAAGTTCCTTAGTTAAATAACCTCTTTTCCCTGGGGGCGTAGCCCCGCTGACAACTTTCTCGACACCTACTTAGTTTATAGCATTGATCGTTAAGTGAAACAATCTCCCGATGAGTAGCATATACTCACAGTAGGATCGGGATCCAAATATCATCGTGTGATAAAGCTGAAGGAATCCTACCAAAATTATCACACTCCAAATGGAATGCAACTCTAGCAAATTTCAGTTTCTTTAGAAATTCCCGATGTGGATTTTTGCCCCATGCTCTTATGACCTTAGCGTTGGCCAAAATGTCATAAGTCACATGTCAAGTTCTATCCATCATTATCTTGTTAATTTGAACTCACCCATACATACCCCTGACGTTGGCTAAATGGCAGTACGACTGTCCCAAACCAACTCATCTATCTATGCAACAGATGAATACTCAGCAACTACCAAACACTATGCCTTGGCGTTGGTCAAAATACATAGCTTGAATACTACTGAATACCCAAATGAAATGACGGAGGGCTACGAATGGTTTTAGAGAAACCGTGAACGTAGTGAACTTGATATGATCGAAGGAACCTGATAGCTTTTAAAAGGAGTGGATTAAGCTCCGCAATTAAAAAATCTGCTGTTTTTAAAATAACCGAGTAGTTTCTTTTAAATTGTTCCAACGATTCAACTTTGGTTTATTTTCTTTGTATTAATATAATGTGTTCCATCAATTAACCTATCATTGCAGAAAACAACGAAAATACAACGTCCTCTTATGCCATCCGCATTCGCCACTGGGCCCCGTCATTCACCCGTTAGGTTACTTAACTAACGACAGATCGGGGGCTGGGCTAGCACTGATGCAAAACATAAGTAACGCCTACTAGATATCATATATAGATATTGTACATTCGTCAGACTCAATAATAGGCATTCCAGATCACAGATGAACATATTAGATATACAAGCAATCCGCATTTTTTTTGAGCCTGCAATGAAAGACGGATTACACAGTCCCGATGAATAGCCAAACCCTACCCTAGACCCTTACGAGTACGGCAAACTACTCGCCAAGTACCCTAACTGAAGCGGTCTCCCTCAACGACGTGAGTAGGCCACTAAGCATTTCAAAATACCCAGTAGTTTGTGCACCCCACCTTGGGTCTATCCTAGGAGTAGAAAACAGTAAATGAAATAATACAATGGTAGCTACTGTTGGGATGTGGCGGCGCCCCGGCCGTCTAAACGAGGCCAAATGCGGAACAAAAACTTTTTACGAAACCGGGACTACCGCAACCCAAATTCCTGGATCGTTCCATTAACCGTAAACTAGCAAAATGTAAAAGGAGTTAGGGAAGATTATACCGATCGATCCCTGTCCTTCGGTCTTCAATCTCTGCGCCAAACTCCTCGCTGCTTCGCCGACGAAGTCCGCTCCCCAATCTCGCTCGTCGATGTGGCACCATGTCATTGAATCTTTATACGGGCTCCCACTTCGATCCGAAGCAACTCGGACATAAAGTTTGCCAGCCGACATGTCCAAGAAAGAAGTAGAGAATGTGTGGAATATATTGTCTCAGGATGCCCAAGCATTTGGGGGGAGGTTAACAGAGTTGCCATGGATGTAATGTGAGCAAAAGGATTTTTAGCAAAGAAAAATTCAAGCTTGCTTCAAAGAGAAGGAGCTCGGCCGGAATGAATGAAAAGCTCTCTGTGGATTTTAATGAGGTGAAGACCAAGGAAATTAATCAACCCAAACCAATATATATGCAAAGAACCCCTCACAGCACAAAAAAAACGTCCACCATGAATAATTTAAACCCTTTCCTACATTCTCCCTCGACCACAGAAAACCCCCTGCATTTTAAAACTTGGCGAAATTGCAGGGAGCCCCCCACTGCCCAAATCAGCCCCCATCCCCAAACCCCATGCTCATTAAATGTAGCATGGGTGATCACTGTGGGGAATGGCTAGGGAATGGTCAAAGGTCAACGGTTAAAGGTGAATGCTCACATGAATTAAACAAAGAGGGTGGTGTTTAAGACGGAAAAAGAAAACCGGCAACTCCCAAAATAATCCCGCAACGAATTACGGGATTACACCTCAACTGCAAATACATACCTGTATTTGTATTCCGACCGAATACAAATGCAATGAGACAAAAATATTCCTACAGTATAATACTAGCATCTGGATTAAACCAAAGCCCGCTAGTATTATCCGTCCGATCATGATCCGTGCATAAGTGCACGGATATGATCGAACCCTGCCATATTACCATACGGCCTCTACAACGTTTTGCCCGAACTTGGGAAACTTTCTGTGGGGGACTCTAATGACTCATCAATACACTGGCACTGGGTATAACCACTGGCACATCAGAGGTACTAGCTGTACGTAACGGTTGCCTATGTATTGATCGGAAGGGAAGCTGACGAGTGAACTCATCCAGAAACCATACTGAGCCTGACAGTGACAATATCCGTACAGTTCGGTCTGTTCGTCTATAAGTATCGCATATAGGGCCTATGGGGCTGGTAAACGTCAGACCCCTAATAGCGGTATAAGTCGTGTCGAAGAGTAGCCCAGAACACCCTGAGAAACTACTGGAATACCTACCAGTAAATCTCGATTACCCTGGCCAGGGATTTCGTGTAATGGCTCTCCTAAACACAACACGATCTCACCCCCAATACCGGGAGAGACGAATCCCCGACAATCCGCTCACTGCCTCCATGTGGCTCGGGACTGTACCCAACTAAAACCTGTTTGCACAACTCTCTTGAGCCGTGGTAGGGTAGTAATCAAAGCACAGTGGGAACTCACATGAGACAAATGATGATCTCAGGTCGATAGACTAACCTGTACACATGTCACCAGGGAACTGCTATCTGACGATATGTATAATACCAATTAGCATATTCCCGGCGAGTCCTGTCCGGTGTACTCATAATCCAATGAGCACCTGTATACATCTTAGGTGAACCAACTGACACCAATGGCTTGTGATACCGGCCACCGCCCCTCGTCGGGGTCTCAACTGTATACACTAGTCTACTCTGGAGTATCGATGCCTTGTCTCGAAACTCCCACGACTAGGGACACTTTAAGGATGTGCTTATAGACCCCAGCTCCCACGTATATGATCGCCATCATACTGCTGGCAGTCAAGCAAGAATCCTATGGGCTCATCAACATGCAATAGTGAACTAAAGCATGTACATGATGATAAAGACAAACCAGATAGTATACTATCATCTCGAGCAAGACTGTCCTATCGGTATCGGTCCTCCCTCAATCATTGCAATTACATACCTGCGATCCAATAATTGACTTTGAGGGCACTATATCCAACAATCTCCCACTTGCACTTAAGGCTAATTATTGTGATGTCGCGTACTCACAGCTCGTGTGATACCGAACATCCAACTCCTCTACTAATCAGTTTCACAAAGCTCGTTTGTAAAACTATTGTGTTCGAGAAATAGCCTAAGTGAGTGGATCTGCCCTGATGTTTCTTTCTATGTCTCTCTTTGTCTCAAGTTCGCTGTGAAAGCCATCTCCCAAAATGAGCAATACCTGTCTTAGAATATGTCTGGATATCTGATGGGACCCAGTTCACAAATGAACTCCAAATCCAGCAAACATCCTAGACTGTATCGTCAACTGAATTTAATTAGTATCCTGCGTCACGCCTCCCTCAGTATCCGCTTGGACCACCTGTCCAAACTACTGCCCCTCGTCAGAGGGAAAATTATAACTCTGACAGTCATTCTGTCATCCGGGTCACCTTACAAGCCTGGAATGATAACTGTCTTCCGAAGGAGGCTGTCGTTATCAAATCCCTAGAACATCCACTTATGTTCTAAAACTGCTTCCGAACATTTCTCCAAGATTGGATTAATATCAACTTATTGCATCTAGTGCAAAAACAACATCTGGTGTGGTACTTGACAACTCATGATCAACTCAATTGCCTAAGCAAGTAATCTGCCAATTTTGCACATCCCTCTCCCCTTTAGTCTGTAAGACACCTTTAGAGAGGGTGACTCCATCACCTGCAGGTTCACCGCCATGCCGGGATTCGTTCATTCTAAAATATCTTTAGAATACTGTCTAAGTACCAAGATTGGGAAACTACCCAAATCTAGATCTAAAACCATAGATCTAGTAACCAGAATACCTGATATTATATCCATATCCTATGTCGAGAAAACACTGTGTGACTACCATAGTACAACCGATCGTAGTATAGGAATTTCACTTCCTACAATGTGTATGTCATCCAAGTACCAGGACATCACACCCTACTATTTTCTTAACAGATCCATCTCCTATTCTGATGAAGTCAAAACCCATGACTTTCAAATCAAAAATAGATGATCTATCTCCGCTATATCTGCTTTAGTCTATAAATAGACATAAGCTACTTATCCACTATGCTTCCGCTGCTCCCACTGACTACAACAACCCTCTGGCAGAATCATATACACGTGCACTTCTAAAGCTAGAACGACGCTATACTCATCCTCCTGCCGGGTCTCATAGTATGAAACAACAGTAATGGAAAGTCTGGGTAAACAAGAACCTCCCTGTCACCGTCCTTGAGGCTACCAGATTACCTCTCGGGTGCCTGAGGTTACCCACCATATCTGCGGGGTGGCTAATGGAATGTCAATCCTGATTGAATCTTTAGGTCCTATTGAATTTTCCGTAAACGTTTGCGGTTCTAGAATCTCTTCCAGTTCTACCATACTTCCACTACTGTTTTCTGGAAAAAAAATCCATTTTACTAAAACTGTGGCGAGTCAAGAACAATATCACTATTGATCTTCCAGATGGTAGAAAATTAACCCTCGTCTAAGCCCGGGTTAACCCACAAACTGCCATTACAGAAACGTGCCTTGAGTTATCCAGAGTCTAGTTTTAAGCATAAGCCAGACAACTCCCCGTACCTTAACAACATTAAGATATGAACCATTATATATACAATATAGAAATAGAGGCACTGACTTAATTGGAACCAGATTCAAATCATGCAGCTGTCTCCAGTGCATGTCAACTAAATGGAGAGAGGCCGATCAACATTACTCAATTTAGGAGTGCATCCAATTATGACTAACCTGAAAGAGAAGCAAGTTCTCAAAATCATTACTATCAACTAAATATCAAACACAAATATCTACATCTTCGATCACCTTGAAGAATCCCGATACTTGCAACAGCTGGTTCTCTACTTTATTCTTGTACCTATAACTTCTTAAACTTGGACCTTGTATTTCTACGAAACACATGCCTAAAACTTGAGAAGTCACAAGTAAACAGAATAAAGTAGGAGGACCAACCCCTTTGTCCTAATGGACACTGGACAGCATACAATACTTTGTATAAGTCCGCTGAGTTGAATAACTCAAACCCTGTGCGTCGTAGGAAAACTGTACCCAGGCGATTTCCTCAAATATCACCAATTACAACGCACTCCGATATAATGAGGATGATCACTTAATTCCCAATAACTTACTCCCACTCATCATCTGTAAAACCATACAGATGTGAGAATCATACCTGGTAAATACATACCCTGAAGCAAGTGTCTAATTGGGAAATCAGCTTTCAATTAACAATGCACATTGAAATTGAAACATAAAAATGTTTCGGAGGGGTATCCGGGTATTCCTAGTAATACCTCTTCCATTATCAGATTCATGACTGTAACCATATATTTCCTTGCCATCTCTCTAATTCCCTTTATTTGTCTTTACTCATTACCTTCTGTACACCATCGTTAGGCTAAGTGGTTTTCTTCCTTCCCTACCATTCGACACCAGCCTATGGTTTGGAAGAAGACTATCCAATAAGCATAATAGGTGTACTGTCCTAATCCTAGGAGCACTCGCAACCTGAGAGAAGGTAAGGATAAAAGACAACTGAATAAACCTTATTCTTATTTCTCCTGAACCAGAATCCATCCTCGAAAAAGTTCCTTCGAGTTCGTATATAACCATACGATGGATTTATCCAATGGAATTGGATGTTCGTAGTGATACGAGGTGTTCTAGAAAAATACAAAGGTGAAGTAGGAGTGGCGATGAAATACGTGGTTTGGTCATGAATGTTAACAGTCGCAATTTACCTTTCCCTCTTTCTGATCCCTTTATTTGTCTTTACTTATTACCTTCTGTACACCTGACTTAAGCTAATTGGTTTTCTTCATTCCCTACCTTTCGGCACCTGCCTATGATTTGGAAGAAGACTATCCAATAAGCGTAATAGGTGTACCCTCTCTTAATCCTAGGAGCCCTCACAACCTGAGAGAAGGTAAGAGGAAAAGACAACTGAATAGTCCTATTCAATCTCTCCAGAACCTGAATCCATCCTCGAAGAAGTTCCTCCGAGTTCGTATATAACCATACGATGGATTTATCCAATGGAAGTGGATGTTCGTAATAATACGGGGTGTTCTGGAGAAACTCAAAGGGTAAAAGGAGTGGCAATGATGTATGCAACTCAGACAATCCAAAATCCAATGTTTTAAGAAAGTTCGGTTAACTTGGTCACTGAGTTATAGTCTAGGGTCGGGTCATAGTCACAGTCAAAGAGAGAGAGAAAAGAAACACTCTGCGTGCACTCTAACCTGAATCAGAATGGTTAATCATTTTATCCAATTAGGAAACCTCCCACTGTATCCTCAAATTCTCCTCCAAACCTAAAAGGAGAATTAGTCGGAATCACCCGAGGAGTAATCCTACTCATCAGTGGGAATCGGGATCCAACTATCATCGTATGATAATGTGATGGAAGCCACTCACGTCATCACACTCCAGAAGGCATGCGCATGCCTGGCAAGTTTCTTGTATGTTTGAAACTCCCGATATGATTTTTACCCCAAGCAGCTTATGACCTTGACGGATGCCAACAAATCATAAGTTGCAAGTCAAGTTCTACCCATCATTGTCCTGATTAATTTAGACCCACCCGTACTCGCCCTTGACGGATGCCAACAAGGCTGCACGACTGTCCTAAATTAATGCATATCCATGCTACAGAAAAACAACACATAGCTACTGCACACTATGCCTTGACAGAGGCCAACAAACATAGCACGAATACTAGGCGCTGCTTTTCAGAAATGACGGAGGGCTACGGCTGGTTTTTGGCGAAAAACCATTAGCATAATGAACTTGATATCGTTGAAGGAATCCAAGTGGTTTTATAAATATATAGTGGCGAAAACTTTTGCTAAAGAGGTCACTCCCGGTGAAGGGATCTCGGCTCTTTCCTCGTCGAATGAGGTGCATGATATTCCAAACTGAATACCACGATGCAAAGAAAAAAGTAATCGACTATAGTGAAGTTATTACCTTGACGCAAACTTCTGTCCAAGGGGTCACTCCCGATGAAGGGATCTCGGCCCTTGCCTCGTCGAATGAGGTGCTGGATATTCATAACCGAATACCACTGTGCAAAAAAAAATAGAACGCCCTTGTAATAACAGCTTTTTTAAAATTTGGTTCCAACAACATCATATATAGGTTTGTTTTTCTTGCATTGATAAAAATCAACGCAGTCCCATCAATTGATCACACCAGAAAAGAACGAAAATATGACGTACGTATATGCCATCCGCATTCGCTACTGGGTCCCGTCATCACCCGTTAGGTTACTTAACTAATGACAGAGCGGGGACTGAGCTAGCGCGGGTGCAAAACATATACAACATCTACTAGTATATATATCAATATATAATAATCGCTCCAGGTATGATAAATGCAACATCACAGAAAAGTAATAAGCATCTCAGAACAATACAGATAATCTGGGATCCCCGGGTTTCATAGAGCCGCAAATGAAACCCGACGTTCCCCTGGTCATGTGGATAGCCTGTGCAATGAAAACCTAGACCCCTACGAGCGCGGTAAGATACCCGCCAAAACCTGAAGCGAGGCAGCCCCCTTCAACAACGTGAATGGACCACCCAGCACTTCACGGAATCCAGTAACTTGAGCACCCCTCCTTGAGTCAACCTATATCCCCTACGAGTGCGGCGAATAGTCCGCCAATTCTAGAGTGAAGCCCCTTCCGTCTCAAAGCCATGAGATGCGGGCCCGTTGCCCTCTAGAACCCGGCTATCCGTGCACCCCACCGTGGGGTAATCCTAGTATAGAAATAAAAATATATACAACGGGTACATCGACCTCAACCCAGCCATGCCCCAAAAGAATAATATACAAACAGGCAGTGACGGCAGTCCATATGTCGGACGCTCGCCCCGCGATATCAAATGTATAAATAAAACTAAAAAGCACTAATATTTCTCCAAGCTATCCACCACGACCAATCCGCAACATCACAGCACAACACAGAACATCAACGTGAATGTCACGTTCGCAAATCCGTCTAAAGGGACTATAGCGATTAGACAAGATTTACCGATCAAATGACATTCACGGTCGCAGATAGAAATGTAATGCACTGCAAACTAACACATTTAAAATTCCGACCGAAAAAACTTCCCGAAGTGGCCCCAAGCACAAATCCAGTACTCAAACAAAATCTGGGCCAAAACAAAATATTCCAGAAACCACAATTCCACTTGAAAGACACCTAGAAGAAAAATGATGAAGTGTTGCTCCAAAACGGCGGCGGAACCACGGCCAACCCAAAGGTTATGCGGCGGTTCCGCGGCAGTCTTGAAAGTTCACTCAACCAAATTTCTTCCAGAGTCTTAGAAAAGCCTACACGATTTTATGAGATACCCAAAATAATTTTTTAGACGATAAAAAATTTCGACAGAAACTTTAAATTTGGAATTGCGGTTTTGAAAATTACGTTCGATCGATATTTTAAACATGTTAGAACAAGCTAGTAAAGGTTAATGGCGTGGCTCTGATACCATGTTGGGATGTGGCGGCGCCCCGGCCGTCTAAACGAGGCCAAATGCGGAACAAAAACGTTTTACGAAACTGGCGCTACCGCAACCCAAATTCCCGGATCGTTCCATTAACCGTAAACTAGCAAAATGTAAAAGGAGTTATGAAAGATTATACAGATCGATCCGTGTCCTTCGGTCTTCAATCTCTGCGCCAAACTCCTCGCTGCCGCGCCAACAAAGTCCGCTCCCCGATCTCGCTCGTCGATGTGGCACCACGTCATTGAATCTTTATACGGGCTCCCACTTCGATCCGAAGCAACTCGGACATGAAGTTTACCAGCCGACATGTCTAAGAAAGAAGTAGAGAATGTGCGGAATATATTGTCTCAGGATGCCCAAGCATTTGGGCAGAGGTTAACAGAGTTGCTATGGATGTAATGTGAGAAAAATGTAGCATGGGTGATCACTGTGGGGAATGGCTAGGGAATGGTCAAAGGTCAACGGTCAAAGGTGAATGCTCACATGAATTAAACAAAGAGGGTGGTGTTTAAGACGGAAAAAGAAAACCGGCAACTCCCAAAATAATCCCGCAACGAATTACGGGATTACACCTCAACTTTAAATACATACTTGTATTTGTATTCCGACCGATTACAAATGCAATGAGACAAAAATATTCCTACACTATAATACTAGCATCTAGCTTAAACCAAAGCCTGCTAGTATTATCCGTCCGATCATGATCCGTGCACAAGTGCACGGATATGATCGAACCTTGCCATATTACCATACGGCCTCTACAACATTTCGCCCGAACTTGGGAAACTTTCTGTAGGGGACTCTAATGACTCATCAATACACTGGCACAGGGTACAACAACTGATACGTCAGAGATACTAGCTGTACGTAACGGTTGCCTATGTATTGATCAGAAGGGAAGCTGACGAGCGAACTCATCCAGAAACCCTATTCAGCCTGACAGTGACAATATCCGTACAGTCCGGTCTGTTTGTCTATGAGTATCGCATATAGGGCCTAGGGGGCTGGTAAACGTCAAACCCCCAATAGCGGTATAAGTCGTGTCGAAGAGTAGTCCAGAACACCCTGAGAAACTACTGGAATACCTACCAGTAAATCTCGATTACCCTAGCCAGGGATTTCATGTAATGGCTCTCCTAAACATAGCGCGATCTCACCCCCAATACCGGGAGAGACGAATCCCCGACGATCCGCTCACTGCCTCCATATAGCTCGGGACTGTACCCAACTAAAACCTGTTTACACGACTCCTTTCAGCCGTGGTAGGGTAGTAATCAATACACAGTGGGAACTCACACGAGACAAATGACGATCTCAGGTCGATAGAATAACCTGTACACATGTCACCAGAGAACCGCTATCTGACGATATGTATAATACCAACTAGCATGTTCCCGGTGAGTCCTGTCTGGTGTACTCATAATCCAATGAGCACCTGTATACATTTTAGGTGAACCAACTGACACCAATGGCTTGTGAGACCGTCCACCGCCCCTCGTCGGGGTCTCGACTGTATACACTAGTCTACTCTGGAGTATCGATGCCCTGTCTCGAAACTCTCACGACTAGGGACACTTTAAGGATGTGCTTATAAACCCCAGCTCCCACGTATATGATCGCCATCATATTGCTGGCAGTCAAGCAAGAATCGTATAGGCTCTATCAACATGCAATAGTGAACTAAAGTATGTACACGATGATAAAGACAAACCAGATAGCATACTATCATCTCGAGCAAGACTGTCCTAACGGTATCGGTCCTCCCTCAATCATTGCAATCACGTACCTGCGATCCAATAATTGACTTTGAGAGCACTATATCCAAAAGCTACAACCTCAACCCGGATGTGCCCTGTAAAAGAATATTACAACAAATTACAATTTACATTTGAATTAAAGAAACACTCGTCTCACATCCCCGGCTATCCATTCACGATAATCCAACAAGTTCATATTCACAAACATAAAGTAACCATTACAGAAATGTGCAACTCCCTGCTAACCGACATACTAGCAATTAGGGGAGGTTTACGAACACATTAATCACAACACAGATATATTCCAGTTAGCCAAAGTTCTTAGAATTCGATCAAGCAACACATATGAATCTACTTCAAACAATTCTCTGTGCACATAAAACCTGAGCAGAAACAAAACATCCCAGAAAACACAACATCAACACAGAAGAATAACTGAGCAAATTTGGGTTGACTCGGTGTCAACTCGGCCGTGGATCCGCGGCGGATCGCTTGGATCGGCCATGGTTCCGCGGTGGTTTGGACGTGTCACGATCCCAAATTTCTTCAAAATTCATAAAAAACCCTGCTTGTATTTTTAAGGGTCTCTGAAAAATTTTTAAACCCCAATTTAAAATCGGCAGAAACTAGGTGAAAACGTTGTTTTTCGCGATCGAATTTCTAAAGACTTTGCTAACATGTTGGTTATGGTTTAGCTAGGCTCTGATACCACTGTAAGTCGACGTTACACACCCCACTAGATGCGGGGAGGCGGAATAGGTAAAACAATCATTTTATTCAAGGTAACATCGACTAACTTTACGGATCTTTGCTAAACCTTCACTGACAACTATCTAGAAGTGCTAAACTACTATGATAGATGATTATACCTCAAGATACTAGTTTTTCTTGTTCTTGTTGTTCACCTCCTCGTCGGCCTCCTCGATGTAATAGAAGATCCACCCGAGAGTTCCTCCTTCAAGTTTTAACCTCTAACTTGAGGTAACTAATGGCTAGGATTGCTAATTCAAGTGACCTAGAAGATATACAATTGTATTAAGGATCTATTAGTCTTTCTAACCCTTAGGATCTCAACACATAAGAGGATTAGGGTTAGCTTGAAGAAGAGGAGAGCTTGAGGAGAGATAGTGTGTTTGTTAATTATGAATTGAACCCTTCTCACTTTGAATAATATGAAGCATAAAAAAATATCTTGCACAAATATCATCCATGCTTCATTTAATTCTTGAGATGAATCATATCATGAGTCATGGTGCAATTAATGATAATAACAAACAAGCTCTCCACCTCATTAAGTTTAATTCATAAATGAATTAAAACTAAATGAATCACCTTTCTTCTAGAAGCTTCTCGACTAATTACGAGAATGCCCCTCCCATCCGTATTTACGAAAAACATGGATATACTAAGACTACATAATTCCAATAATCCAATACTAGAATCTGGCTTAAACCAAAGCCTGCTAGTATAATCTGTCTGAACATCATACGTGCACAAGTACACGTATATGTCCGAACCCTGTCGTAAAACCATACGACCTCTATATCGTTTCTCCTGAAGTAGGTAAACTCTCTGTATATGACTTTAAAGACTCGACACTACGCTGGCAGTGGGTTTAACCATAGGCCACAAGGGGTACTATCTGTACGTAACGGTCCCCAGGTAGATGTCGATAAGAAAGCCGATGAGGAAACCCATCCGAACTCCTATTCAGCCTGATATGACAATCTCCATACAATCCGGCCTGTTCGTCTAAGACTATCGCATATCGAGCCTAGGGGGTGGCAAGCGTCAGTCCCCATTAGTGTGACTGCAATCACAACGCTGGTAGTTAAGCAAGATCCTATGGGCTCTATCAATATATATTTGCGATATGCTTAAAATAAACATATACACATATTAAGATAGATATAAACCTGTCACGACCCGAAAGGTACGGAACGTGACTGGCTTTTATATTATGAACGCCTCAAGGCATACGTAATCTAAGTAAGCTAAAGCCCACTAATCAAAACCAAATAAGCAGTAGAGTGAAGGAAACCAATTTATTGGAAACGAATTTAATCAAATAAGTCACATCACGTCTTTTTAAAAGCAATGTCCATTTTTCCGAAAATTTCGGTAGAGTCTCCTTGTAGGATGTTTTTCGTCACCCCATTGAGATGGGAATATGCGCGCGCTTGTCAGGCGTACTACAGATTCCCCCTGCCTAGGGTAGGCTGGGGTTTAATGATTGTGGGGATCCGAATCTCCGGCAGCCGCGGACTAAGCTGCCGTTAATTACCCCTCGCCTTTGGGGCGAGGGAACCTCCGATTAACGGGTTAAACTGGTCATGCGAACTCAATGTGCGGTGTGCGTGTGTTTTGTTTTAAAAGGGGTTTTTGGATATATCGGGAGCCACTCGGAGTTTTTACGGGGGTCCCGCTACCCGGATAGCGGGCTGGGGGTCAAGGGGGCTAGCATCCCCCTTGCGGGGTTCGGGGCAGCGCCCCGGCCCAAAAATTTTTTTGAGGGGGAAAGTGTCGCGGAGTATGTGTATGTGTACATTTGTATACATATGTATATATATACATGCATTTATAAATAAAGGGGAAAAGGACATCCAAAGGATGCGTGGGGCCAGCGCCTAGGCGCTTGAGCGCAAGCGCGCAACGTGTCGGCACGTGGGTGCTCTGCGCTCGAGCGCAGAGTGCTGGAGCGCAACGCACCACGTGTCGGCACGTGGGCGCTTTGCGCTCGGACGTGGACGGTCGATGCTGCCATTTTAGCGACTTGGACAGTCGCGGCTGTCCTTTTAGCGACTTGGACGGTCGGTGCTGCCCTTTTAGCGACGTGGACGGTCGGTTCTGCCCTTTTAGCGACGTGGACGGTCGGTTCTGCCCTTTTAGCGACGTGGACGGTCGGTTCTGCCCTTTTTCCGACTTGGACGGTCGATGCTGCCCTTTTTGCGACTTGGATGGTCGGTGCTGCCATTTTAGCGACTTGGACGGTCGTGGCTGCCCTTTTAGAGACTTGGACGGTCGGTGCTGCCCTTTTAGCGATGTGGACGGTCGGTGCTGCCCTTTTAGCGACGTGGACGGTCGGTTCTGCCCTTTTTGCGACTTGGACGGTCGATACTGCCTTTTTTGCGACTTGGACGGTCGGTTCTTGATTTGACTTGCTCTTCTTCTTGCAGTGTCAGGGGTAGACTTGACTTGCTCCGCTTCTTGCGGTGTCGAGATTGGATTCTGACTTGCTCCGCTTTCTGCGGTGTCGGAGTGGAAGTTGACTTGTTGATTTTGATTTGGGTTGACATCAGCATTGCTATACTGGAATATGGTACCAGGAGCGAATCATCATCTGTCATTGAGAGGATTTTAGGATTGTTTTACGCCCGTGGATTGTATACGGTTTTGCAGGATGTATGATCCAGACCGCAGGGCCGGAAAAATTTCGGGATTTTGTCGGCGTCTGCATCGCTGCACTGGGATATGGTACCAGGAGCGACTCATCATTCGCCGTTGGGGTATGAGATTTGGAATTTGGTTGGCGTCTGGATCGCTGCACTGGAATATGGTACCAGGAGCGACTCATCATTCGCCGTTTGGAGACTTGGAATTTGGATCTTGTTTGGCCTCAGCATTGCTGCACTTGAATAATGCTAGGAGTAACTCATCATTTACCTTGGGAGGACTTAGGATTTGGGTTTTTGGTCGGCATCAGCACCGCTAACACTGAAGCGAAATGCCAGGAGCGACTCATCATTTGCCGTTGCCCGTTGGGGGACGATGGCTTAGGAGACATATTTGGGTCCCTATCACCTAAGGCTTTTCAATTTTATGGGCTGTGAGGGTCCCATAAAAGCATTTTCTCCCTACGAGTCGTAAGGATCCCGCAGGTGTATTTTCTCCTTAGGAATCGTGAGGATTCCTAAGTGTGTTGCTCCTTTGTGAGTCGTAAGGATCTCACGCAGGGGTTTTCTCCTCACAAGGTCGAGAGGACTTTGCGAGTGTATTTCATCTCTTTTCACGAGTTTGCGCCCTTTCGGGTTTTCGCAGACACGCCGGTAGTCCTGCTGTTTTTACTCACGGAGTCCTTTCGGGTTTTCATCCGTGCCCGTTTTGCTTGTGGACATACCGTTTATTTTTTTTTAATTTCTTTTGTATATTTTTTTTCTTTTTCTCTTTTTTTTTACCGCTGGTTGGACTTTAAAAGTAGTCTCACCGGCAGGATTTGGGAGAAATAGGGGTCATTTACGCCCTTGGATTGTATACGGTTTTGCAGGATGTATGATCTAGACCGTAGGGCTGATGTGCTCAATTCGCCTGCGACTTGGAGCATTTACGTGTAGTATTTCTTGAGATATCGGCCATTGATGGGTGGCATAGGCCTTTCTCCCTCGGCACTTATTAGTTGGTAGGATCCTCCGTCGAACACTTTCTCGATGACATATGGTCCTTCCCAGTTTGGCTCGAATTTTCCCTTGGCATGTCGATTGGAGATAATCGGTCTTTTGAGGACCAACACCAATTCACCTTTTTTGAAAGCGCGGAGACGGGTTATCTTGTCATAGGCCCGTGACATTTGGGCTCGGTATAGCTCCAGATTTTGCTGTACCGCGAGCTTCTTTTCTTCGAGGGCATCGAGCTCTTCAAGTCGAAGGAGCACGTTTTCCTCCTCCGTCAACTCGTGCTGAACGGTCATTCTTAAGCTTGGAACTTCGACTTCGAGGGGAAGGACCGCCTCCACTCCGAAGAGCAATGAGTATGGAGTGGACTGTGTTGGAGTACGGTGCGTGGTACGATATGCCCACAACGCCTCGTGAAGTTTGAGATTCCAGTCTCTCTTGTTGGCTGAAGCATTTTTCCTCAGGAGCTTGCATAGAGTCTTATTGAAGGCTTCGGCTAGCCCATTGGCTCTTGGATTATAGATGGAGGAATATCTCCAGTCTATCTTGTGCTGGGTAGCGAACCTTGAGACATTGAAGCTCTTGAAAGAAGGCCCATTGTCGGAAATGATTCTTCTTGGTGTACCGAAGCGGTATAGAATATTATGCTGGAAGAATGTCAGAATATCTTTTGTTTTGACTTTTTTTAGCAGGACAGTTTCAGCCCATTTGGAGAAGTAGTCTGTCGCGGCCAGTATGAACCGGTGGCCTTTGGATGATGGAGGATCAATTGGGCCAACAATGTCGATGCCCCAGACTTCGAAGGGCCATGACGCCACTGTAGGATGCAACGGATTGGGATGCTTATGAATGAAATCACCATGGATTTGGCAGATCTGACATTTCTTTGCATGCTCTCCGCAATCCCGTATCATGGTGGGCCAGTAATACCCAAGCCGTTTGATTTGAAGTCGCATCTTGGGACCAGATTGGTGAGCACCGCAAACGCCCGAGTGAACATCTTTCATGACCTTTTGGGCTTCGGCCAATGACAGACACCTGAGCCAGAGTTGGTCATATGACCTGCGGTATAACGTGTCATTTACAAACACGTATCGGAGAGCTCTTTTCTTCAGCTGAATCCTTGCAGATTTTTCTTCGGGCAGCTTGTCGTATCGGAGGTATTCTATGAAGGGTTCTCTCCAATCAAGCTCGTCTTGGATGATCGAAGCTTCTTCGGCAGTACTGCTCTTCTGTTCCGCGCTTTCCTCTTCTCACAGAGAGACTGGGGGTAGAATTTGCCGGCTCCTGACTGTGATCAGAATTTCGTCCATGTCAGGATCAGCCAGCTCCTTGGCTAAGCGAGCGAGTACGTCAGCCTTTCCGTTCAACGCTCTAGGGATTCTCATTAGTTCAATATGAGTGAATCGTTTCATGAGTTCCACCACCCGGCTTCTGTACCGAGCTAACTCGGGTTTGTATATCTTATAGTCGCCGCTTACTTGGTTGACGACAAGCTGGGAGTCACCGTAAACCCGTAGCCAAAGGATTTCCATTTCTATGGCAAGCCCCGAACCAGCTATCAGAGCTTCATACTCGGCCTCATTGTTTGTGCGAGGCTCGGTGAGAGCAAAAGAATGCCGTAAGGTTCCCATTGATGGAGTGATGAACACCAATCCTATCCCTGCTTTTATCTCCGGGACGCTTGATTTACTAGAGGTTCTTATCGATGAGGCCCCATCGAAGTAGAGCTCCCAACACGGCTCGTCATTCTCGAGGTGCAACACTTGTTCGTCGGGTAACTCACAATTTAGCGGCGACCCTTCTGTTATGGGATGAGCAGCGAGAAAGTCTGCAAGTGCTTGCCCTTTTACTGCTTTCTGAGGAGTATAAACTATGTCAAACTCAAGTAGCATGACAGCCCATCTTGCCATTCTGCCGGCTAGGCTTGCTTTGGTCTTCAAGTGTTTGAGCGGGTCGACCTTGGAGATCAGCATAACCCGATGAGCCAGCAGATAGTGCCTCAGCTTCTTCACAGCAAATATCAGAGCCAGGCATTGCTTTTCGATTGGGGAATAGTTGTGTTCCGCCCCGACTAGAGTTCGACTGAGGTAGTAGAGGGCATTTTCTTTTCCCTCCTCGTTATTCTGGGCAAGGAGCGCACCGAGTGACTCATCCAGCGCGGCAGTGTAGAGAATCAGCGGTTTATTTGGAATGGGAGCGGCTAGCACTGGAGGGTGCAACAAGTACTGTTTGATGCTTTCGAACGCTGCTTGACATTCAGCATCCCAGATAAAAGGAGCTCCTTTCTTCATGAGCTTCGAGAAGGGCCTACATCTCCCCGATAAATTTGAGATAAACCTCCGTATATAAGCAAGCTTGCCTTGAAAAGATCTTAGCTGCGTCAGACTCTTCGGAGGGGGCATCTCCATGATGGCCTTTATCTTTGATGGGTCAAATTCAATCCCTCGATGTCGAACTATGAAGCCCAGGAATTTTCCCGATGACACGCCAAAAGCGCATTTCAGAGGATTCATCTTCAGGTCAAATTCCCTCAGTCTGGTGAGAACGGTCCTAAGATCCTAGATATGATCGGCCTTGGTTTCAGTCTTAACGACCAGATCATCAACATAACATTCGATGACTTTATGAATTAGGTCATCGAAGATATTGGTCATTGCCCTTTGATATGTGGCACCTGCGTTCTTCAGTCCGAACGGCATCACCTTGTAGCAATATATTCCGATCGGGGTTCGAAATGCTGTGTGTTTCTCATCCTCAGGCGACATCTTGATCTGATTATATCCAGACGAGCTATCCATAAAGGGGAACAGTTCGTAATTTGAGGTGTCATCGACCATCATTTCCATGACCGGTAGCGGGAAGTCGTCTTTAGGACATGCCTTGTTGAGGTCCCTGAAATCGACACAAACTCGGATCTGCCCATTTTTCTTCTTCACTGGGACTATGCATGCGATCCAGTCTGCATATTTCTCTTCCCTGATGAAGCCGGCATCGATGAGCTTCTTAGTTTCCTCGATGACCTTTTCTTCTAGTTCCCTTCTCATTCTTCGAGGAGCTTGTTTGACTGGCTTAGCATCAGGAGATATAGCCAACTTATGTACGGCCACTTCAGGGGAAAGGCCAGGCATTTCTTTGTACGTCCACGCGAAGCAGTCGACGAACTCATGCAGCAGGGAAATTATCTGCTCTTTCATTTCCTCCGACAAGAGTGAGCTGATATAGGTCGGCCTTAGATTATCGGGCGTTCCTAAGTCAATCTCGGTTAGCTCATCAAAGGTTGCTTGTCCGCCATCTTCGAGCTCTTAAGGAGCTTCTTCTGGCTCGGCTATCTCGTCATCATCATTTGATCTTTCGCTGGCCTCACCAACATGGATCATGTAGCACGCTTTGGAATCAGGTTGAATGTAGCCTATGCCCCGTCTATCTGGAATTCGTCCATCGATGAGTGCTCGGACCTGGGGTGGATGCCATAGCCCTTCGTAAAACTTTTCTTCGGACTCCGTCTGATATAACCGGCATCCGCACTTTTTAAAGTATTCGCGCATCTCGGGCGCATAGTATCTGGGATTGAGGACGGCTCTTATGCCTCTCTCATAGGGAAGGCACGCGACAGAAATATCGTCCGGGTGCACAACGGGGGTTGACCCGTAAAACAGGATGCCCTTCTGTCCATTTTTCCTCCCGGGCACGTAGAAAGTTTTCAGCTGGTCCACGGTAGAGACTGACAATGCGTCGAGCTCTTTGCACATCTGCTCCGGAACCCTTGTGACGGCTAGGGACCCTTCTGCAATTTCGAGGGTCTCTCGTAGTTTCGCTTTTTGCATGGGGGTCCGATCTGCACCGCTGCTGCACGACAGGTCCTCTTCCTCTGACTCTTCAGTGTCGCTGCCAAGATGAGGGCGGACATTACTGCTAGATGGGGCTTTAGTGACAGATTCGTCTGTATCGCTGCCGAAACGAGGGCAAGTTTTACGGAAGGACGGGCTTCCAGCGTCAGACTCGTCAGTGTCGTTACCGAAATGTGGGCGCACTTGGGCGTTTTTACTTTTGAAAGTGACAACCGGCGCAGATATGCTTTTGGGTCTTGGGGCCGGTCTATCCTCAGTCAGTTGTGGCTTAGCATTTTGGTGGTTCATAAAGTACCGAGAATCTTCATAGCGGACTTCATGCACACCGAACGGCTGGATGTCTCCGTCAATGCGTCTTTCTTCGCCATTTTTAGTATACTTCTTGCATTGATGGAGAGTTGACGGAATGATGCCGTAATCGTGGAGCCACGGTCGCCCCAAGAGAATCTTATAAGACGTGTCGGCGTCGATCACGTATATCTTAGCTTCAGTTTGCAGATCCCCGAATTTGATTGGCAGAGCTATGGACCCCAGAACTTGCTGGCAATTTTGGTTGAAGCCTTGAATGACAATCCTTTCCCTTGACAGGTGTCGGACGTCCATTGACAAACTCTTCAGCGTCCGCAAGTTCATGATGTTCACTGAGGACTCCGGATCAATCAATATGCGATTAATTCGATCTCCGTCGCTGTACCCGGTCATGTAAAGCAGCCGATTATGCTCAGCCGTTCCCAGTAGCAAGTCTTCATCCTTAAATGTGACTGCGGCGGCATGCAAAGCGTGCTGGGCTTCTTTCATATTAATTTCCGCAAAGTGAGCCTGATACCGCTCGGGGTTTTGTATAGCGTGAATAAGAACATCTCTAAGCTCCTTAGATAGGACCAAGGCGTCGTAGATGGTCAGGAGAGACGGAAGCCTTCGAAGGTAAGCCAAGACATTATAGTCTACTGGGGAAGGACTCGAGTTTTCATCAGCCGGTTCTCCGCCATCTTCATCATTAGCCAGCTGTTTTCTCTTTCCTTTTGGCGCATTGCCCTGATTTGGCGGCAGAGCCCTGCCGCTTCTGAGCTGGATTTGGTTGGCCTTTGTGGTGAGCTCCTCGTCTTCATCAGGAAAATAGAGCTCATCCTCGGAGTCGCTGCCAAGATGGATGGCGTAGCAGGTCACTACTGGGATCTCTTCATTGGAGTTTTCTTCTAACTCCTCCAGAATTTCAGCCGCTTGTACAGGGAAGAACTCCTTCAATTGAATCAATGTTCTTTCCTTTTGTTCATATTCTTTGAGGGAATCGATAACCTGCAGACACTTTTTCGTGCCGAGTTGCACTTTTCTTCTTCTTGAGCTTCTTGGATTTTGATCCTGATGGAGCCGAATTGGCAGCTGGACTGGTAGGCTTCTTCTGCCCTTCCCATTCCGTCCTGGGTTCTTTCCGAAGTAGCTTTATCATCTTTTTCGTCTTATTAGATATGTGCATACTCCACGGAGACCGCGATGAGTCCGTCTCATTTCTCAGGGCAGCGGGTTCGGCTGTTTGCTCCCAGAAGGCTTCAGCTTCTGTCTGTATAAAGTTGGTGGTTGCAACTTGATTGTTCACCAACACACTTTTGGACAGCTCGATCTCTCCAGCCTTGTACTGCTTCTCGACCCAGTCCTTGAAGATATAGCAATCCTCGATCGCATGGCTCACTACTCGGTGGTACGGGCAATACAGAGGATTGTCGGTCATTTTTGCTTCTTGGGGTCTTTTCGACTCCGGCAATTGTAGGCCGTTGTTCAAGGCATCTTTAAATATCTTGCGGACCTTGTCCCTTCTGAAAGACTAAACCTTGTTCTTCTTCTCCTCTAGGGAAGGCCCATCTCCTCCCGGCAATGGCTTTCGAGACCGGTTGGTTTTGGATTCGCCCGCCCTTCGCTTTTCTTCACCGTCGGACGCATTGAAGACATTGGTACTGCTGGAACTTCCGCTTCTACGGTTGTCGTCCCGCTTGCTTTTCCAAGTTTTGTCTCTCTGAGAATCTGGCGGAGACTCTTGCTTCGAGCGTTCCAGCATTTGTACTTTCTTGGTTAGCTCCTGAAATGTCTTGAGGCCCGCTGCACACAAGAATGGGACCATCCAATTGCTGAGGTTCCCAACGAGAAGGCTGACGGACTGGTCCTGCTCCAGCGGCGGTTCACACTTGACTGTGAGATTACGCCATCGGGTGATAAAGTCGGTGTTGCTTTCATTCTTCCCCAGCTTGGTCCTCACAAGGTCGGCAATGGAGATTTTATCACTGACGCTCATGAACCTTTGCCGGAACAGAGACTCCATTTGGGCAAAGGTAATGACGGACCCGTCTGGTATACTCGCGTACCAGTCGAAGGCGACACCGTTCAGGCTGTTGACAAACTGACGAAGAAAGAGCGCGTCATTGCCCCCTGTATTTCCGCACGATGCTTTGAAGTGGGCGACGTGCTGATTTGCATTCCCCGTTCCATCAAATCTTCCAAACTTAGGGATGAAGTTGCCGCTTGGGAACTCAATCAGATCGTACTGCGCGGGATATGGCCGCCCACTACTGCCGATTTCTTTCTGAGCTTCAGCTTCGGCCACCAATGTTTTAACCTTGCTGGTGACCAAATCCATTATCCGATCCTGTGTTAGCGGGAGAGTGTTATCTGGGGCCAAGGCGTCCCCAGAAGCGGAATGTGGCCGGCTTTCATGCGGCTCGACCAGTCTTGGTCCCAAAGGAATAGGCATTGGCTGCCTCGGATTGTCATCATCCGGCTGATTAGTAGCGGCTTGTGCCTGATTGGGAGGCGCTCGAGCAATTTGAGCCGTAAGCTGCATCACCACGTTCATTAAGTCGTCAATTTTCGAGTACAGCTTGGCCATCTCTTTATCTTTGCTCCTGAGCTGTTTTCGAAGCTCTTGAGGCAGCTCTTGCTCCGCAGTCCTGGGGCGGAAAGTTGGCTCTTCCTCGCTGTCTGAGCTTGACTCTGCATGGACCGAGGGGTCTTTCTGCCTATCATCCTCATCGAGAGGGTTTTCTTCATCCAGCGGGGGCGGCTGTTCTTGGGCGGCGGCAACCACATTCAGGCTAGATTGGGCTTGGGATGTGGTGGCCCCATCCTTGCTTTTGCTGCGAAGGTTGTCGCTGGGGCGCCCGCCCGCCATATAGACCGTATGGATGATATATCCGGCCATCTTTCTATCATTGGCAGCTGATTTCACGGATCGCTGTCTTGACCCCCTTGTTTCGGTAGCTGGTAGTCGATTGAAGGCGGCTGACCTAACCAAGTTCTTGAATGGTGCTGGAGCATCTTTTCTGGGTTTGCCCCACTGCTTTCGTGCGGCACAGAGTGCTTGATAGACTCTTGAAGAGACAGTGTCATACCTTTTCTGTTGGGGCTGGGATACGTCTCTTTGTGGCACTGTTCGGACCGCTGTCTTCTTGATTCTGGCGGTCATGGCATTTTTCTGAACCCACTTCAGAGGCTCGAAGGAATTGTTGATTCTTACGTCCGACTCAGCCGTCGTCGCGGGACAACCCTGCACTTGGAACTTCACACGATTCTATTTAGTCGATGCCTTAGCCCTTTTGTTGGCTCGATACCTGAGCCGCTTCTGCCTTAACTTTTCTGTTCTAAGCATCTGGCAGACTTTGGCTCTTTGAGAAGACGCCGCAGACCGGTCGATGGAGGGCCTTGGAGATACGCTCGATTGTGCATTTGCTGGAGTCATCGCCTGAGCTCGTCCGCAACATTTGATGTTGCCGTTTGTACCGAAGTTCTTGCCCCCAGCTAGAGCGCCAGGGAGTCGTTCAGACACCATCTTAAGTTCCGGTTGTGGTGCCTTGGCGATCATGACATTTGGCCTCTTACCCCTTGAGACCGGCTTGGCCACCTGTTCCGCCGGGATTTCCTCCAGATGAGCGCTTCCGGCAGGGTAGATGATGACAGAGCCAAACTGGAGGGACGGTTCCTCCCACTGTCGACTGAGGCTTGCGGGGAGAATCACGCGAGCGTTGATCTTGACCACGTACGGAATCGGGGTCATGTTGGAAGCTGAATTCGTCTGGGGAGACATTGTCGTCGAAGGTTGATTGCTGCACGGAAAAAAAAGAACATCATTTCAGTATAGGCAATCGATATGTATATTGATTGATTTCGCATGAACGTTTAACCCGAAATATGGAAGGAGAGATTGGTCCCATTGGGCGTGCCAGAATCTGTAGGGTGTTTTTCATCACCCCATTGAGATGGGAATACGCGCGCGCTTGTCAGGAGTACTACAGATTCTCCCTGCCTAGGGTAGGCTGGGGTTTAATGATTGTGGGGATCCGAATCTCCGGCAGCCGCCGACTAAGCTGCCTTTAATTACCCCTCGCCTTTGGGGCGAGGGAACCTTCGATTAACGGGTTAAACTGGTCATGCGAACTCAATGTGCGGTGTGCGTGTGTTTTGTTTTAAAAGGGGGTTTTGGATATATCGGGAGCCACTCAGAGTTTTTACGGGGGTCCCGCTACCCGGATAGCGGGCTGGGGGTCCCCTTGCAGGGTTCAGGGCAGCGTCCCGGCCCAAAAAAATTTTTGAGGGGGAAAGTGTCGCGGAGTATGTGTATGTGTACATTTGTATACATATGTATATATATACATGTATATATAAATAAAGGGGAAAAGGACATCCAAAGGATGCGTGGGGCCAGCGCCTAGGCGCTTGAGCGCAAGCGCGCCACGTGTCGTCACGTGGGCGCTCTGCGCTCGAGCGCAGACTGCTGGAGCGCAACGCGCCACGTGTCGGCACGTGGGCGCTTTGCGCTCGGACGCTGAGCGCTTGGGCGCAAGCGCGCCATATGTCGGCACGTGGGCGACTTGCGCTCGAGCGTTTGCGCTGGAGCGCAAGAGCGCCACGTGTCGGCACGGGGGCGACTTGCGCTCGAGAGCTTGCGCTGGAGCGCAAGAGTGCCACGTGTCGGCACGGAGGCGACTTGCGCTCGAGCGCCACGTGTCGGCACGGGGGCGACTTGCGCTCGAGCGCTTGCGCTTGAGCGCAAGAGCGCCACGTGTCGGCACGGGGGCGACTTGCGCTCGAGCACTTGCGCTTGAGCGCAAGCGCGCCACGTGTCGGTACGTGGGCGCTTTGCGCTTGAGCGCTGAGCGCTTGAGCGCAAGCGCGCCACGTGTCGGCACGCGGGCGCTCTGCGCTTGAGCGCCGGCGAGAAAAAGAGGCTTTTAGCCTAAAAATATTTCTCGGAAGAGAAATCAGAGAGGAGTTGGGCTCCTGAGTGTGTTTTTTTTTTTGGGGGGTTAATGGGAGGGGTTCTTCTTCTTCCTCCTCTGTTAACTGGATCTTGAAGATCAAGAGATATGAGATTTTAAAAATCACTCCTTTTTGAGATCTAATGGAAGATCTGAGTTCCCCTTGATGGGTTTTGTGGTGAAAAACTAATTTGTTTTATAAAAAGGAGAGTAGAACTCTTGATTTAATTCAAGAGAAAGAAGAAGGTTTTGGAACCTTGAAGAAGGAGAAAGATCTCAGATCTGAAACTTTTTTTTTGGAGAGAGAAAAAGTTGTTTTTTTATTCTTTTTTCATTATCTTTGCCTTTATAGGCCATACACTTTACACATAGCCCCTTGGGCTTCACAAAATGGCATTTTGCCTATTTCATGGCTCATGTGCCATTTCTTTTTGCACATAAGCCATGGGCTTTACAAAAATTTGGCTTTATGCCTATTTTCTTACATTTATCCATAAAATAAAATAAAAGAAATGCAACAAAATTATTTATTACAAAATTTTTATCTTGGCATGGGGGGAAGCCGGCCGCTTCATGTTCGGGCTCGACCCGGGCATGGGCCCACTGGATATGGGCTTGGGCCCACTTGGCTTGGGGTTGACTTTGATTTTGACTTGGTCAACCGGGGTGTAAATTTTTACCTTAACACTCCTTTGTAAATACTGGCCCCCAAACGGGTACAAACAGGAATATATATGAATACAAGAAATAAGGCTTCCCCAAGCAGGAGCTAGCTCTTCGCCCCAAGGCGGATACAAATCCCACGCAATATAAATCAGCAATGTGCAAAATAAGCAAAAGAAATTACAAGTAATAAAAAACATGCCGGCTCAAGTGAGCGTGACCCAAAGAAACAATATACATGCCCACAAGTCTCACTGTCTCGCCTCTATATCAATATACATCAGTACTGGTAGATGATACATTAGATGGAGTACACTAGATACAATGAATATACAAGGTGGAAGAAAAAATAAACATATAACCCACCTACGAGCAAAAATCCTCAATCCACGCAAAAGGAGGATATGCGTCCGCCGCAACAGTACTGACGGATCGGACCTGCAAAAAGGCTGTGGCACAACGGGGGTGAGTTTCCAACTCGTGAGTAATATGTATCATCTATAAAGATTATCGTAAGCATGTATGCAGAGTGTCACAATTCTACAATATTGATATGTTATGAAGTACTAGCTTGTATGCGACATGAATGCAATGTAACGCGTGATCTGAATATGCTGATATGAGGAAATCATTATTTTCATCTTAGGAAAATTTCTGTGAAATATCTGAGGAAATATCATATGAAATCAACAGAAATCTGTGTCAAGCATCAACACCCCAAATAAATAACTCAAAGTCCCAAAGTATCTATATCCAATATCCCGGCCCCAGCCGTCCGGCTGGTCCATCTCAAAATATCAATATCTCAACATCTCAAAGCCACAGTCGGTATCCTCTGGATATCCGCCGCACCAACAATCACCGGTAGGTAGTCTGCCCCTGCCAGGCTCATCGTCTACTACGCGAACTTCTTGCCCCGGGGTACCATACCGGGCCCACCATATACCCGAGACAGTTCATCCAACTCCTCGAAACGGGTCTCGAAAACCAACAGAAAACTCATGATGGACGATACAAATATCATGTCACGAGAAAATAGCAACTTGCCACATTTAAAATGATATCAGTTTTATTAAATCCTTGTGGTTTCTCCAAAATCTCATAAATCTCAAATACCGAAATCCTCCAGAAGAAAGTACCATAAGTATGCATGTCAATGATGATGAATGCCTATGGTATCAACAGTGCGAACTGCAATATATGACATAAAGACTATGTATGATCGAATGATGTAACGAGGTACATGCATATGACTAGCAATTCTACATGTTCATCTTGAGGAATTTACTATATTAGTACTAGTTTATATGTCTTATATAGTGAAATTATTCTAAATTCCGGTTTAAACAAGTTATCTTGTGTTTGTGGCATGGCAATTACCAAGGCGTGTGTGTCCACACGAATAGTGCTCGTGCAGCATAAAACCTTGGTAATGGTGGAAGTGTCCTATCAGATAAAGTTTCACAATTATATATAATGACTTAAGCAAGCAAATTATTTACTATGTCGCATATCTCATTTAATGGTTTTAATTGTTTTTATACGATGAATTTAACACAAATATGGATATACAGGTCATGCAGTGCCGTAAAATAGGTAACTAGGAACTATATGCAACAAGCTGGTATTACTAGAAATTCTAAATTTTTGGGCGCCTTGCGCCATCCAAACGATTCTCCCCATAGATGTATACATCTACTCACCAGAAATCCCCAGCTAGCTTGATCCAATCACCGCTTTCCCTTTTCGTGCCGCGTCCGAAGTCTCCGCGACCGATCCTGGAATGTGCACAACACAAAACATAAGGTTACACATAATAAAACAACGCATGTCAAAAAATGAAATGGTCAACGTCAACGAGTTAAGCACAACGTGTACAAGGTGCGCGGAACACACACGAAAAACACTATAGCCTTAACTAAAATTGTCGTTTCGGACTAACCGCCAAAACTAAAACTCGATCAAACAAAATTCCGTATTCACATATCCTAAATGTCGTAGGATATGCTATAAAAATACTCACGATAACTAATTTAATTCACCACTTAATTTTTGCGAAAAACCTAGTAAGCATGAAAACTAGAAAATTGACGCAAACATCGCGGATTTGCGAAAAAAAGACTACAATCTAGCATGAATAACCAATCCACACTACTAGCAATCTACAACACTCAAATAACCCACATGCAATGCTTCAAATTCCCATTTCCAAATCAACACATCCACTTGATTTTTCTAAAACAAGCAACAACAAACAATTTCACACTTTAATTAACTAATTTAGCATATACAAGCTACAATTTAACCATTAGATTAAAATTATACCTCACAAGATCAAAACCCAGGTTGCTCTTGCCACCAAAGATACCTCCTTTCCCCTTGTTTCAAACAAATTTGGGTGTGAGAAAAGGTAGAATAGGGATTTGGATTGAATTTGTGAAGGATTTGCGGATTTTTCTTGGATTTTTGAGATGAAATTGAAGCAAAAAGAGATGGAGAAATGGAGGAAAATTTAGGGCTGTTGCTGCAGGGAATTTTGGCCAGATCTGGGATGGGGGAGAGTGTGAGGGAGCGGAGAAAAATTCCAAGTCAAAGCCCTCTCAAAATTACTACAATACCCCCACCTACAATAATATATATAAAAACCCTTATTTTAACCCATTTCTTCACATGGATGAAGACAACAAGAGAGGGGGAGGGAGTGGGCTGTTGTTAGAGATGGTGGGGCCATCCATGGTGGAGAGGTGAGGAATGTGTGAGGTTGCAAAGAAAATTTCATGCAAAAAGACCCCCCACAAGTCCAAAATTGCAAGTTTTAGTTTAATTTATTTAAAACTTTAATTTCCTTAGATTATAAACAACTAGAAATTGGAAAAACATACTAAAAATTTACATTACAAACTAGATTTTAGTTGTCATGGTTCTAAAGCAAGTAATTAGCCCATTCAAATTTGTATTTATCGCTAATTTAATGTATTTTTAACAGCTTAAAATAATATTAAAAATAGTAAAATAGGGAAAACATTTTAAACGACCAGAAATTTATAAGTAATTCATTAGCTACTAAAAACTAGCAATTATCTATCCAAATTAGGTATAAATAGGCCTATATTGTAAAATAATTATAATGACGATTTACGGAAAGATACCAAATATTTATCGATTTTCGGGAAAATACCAAAACGACTTATCAAGGCGTTACAATCTTCCCCCCTTAAAGAAATTTGGTCCCCGGATTTAAAAATCTAGCTACGCGTACCTTGAAAGAGATGGGGATATTTCTTCCTCATCTCGTCCTCAGTCTCCCAGGTGACCTCCTCGCTGCTCGGGCCACGCCAAAGGACCTTGACGGTCGGTATAACCTTCGATCTCAATTTCTTCGCTTGCCGATCCAGGATAACCACCGGCTGCTCTGCAAAAGAAAGGTCGCGCTCCAGCTGGATCGTCGGGTGCTGAATTGCATGAGAAGGGTCGTGAAGGTACTTGTGGAGCATCGAAACGTGGAAGACAGGGTGAACATCAGGAAAGCTGGGTGGAAGAGCCAAACGATACGCAACTGCGCCGAAACGTTCGAGGATCTCGAAGGGACCCATAAATCTAGGACTAAGCTTTCTTTTTCGCCCAAATCGCATCATGCCCTTCATCGGAGAGACCCTCAGAAAAACATGATCGCTAACCGTGAACTCTGGTCTGCGACGGCGTCGGTCCGCATACGATTTCTGCCTGCTCTGAGCCGCTCTCATCCGATCTCGAATCAACTGTATCTTCTCGATCGTCTCCTTAATAATCTACGGCCCTAAAATACTGCTCTCGCTGAGTTCTGTCCAACAGACGGGCGATCTGCATCCCTTCCATACAAGGCCTCGAAAAGTGCCATCTGAATAGTATCCTGGAAACTGTTGTTGTAGGAGAACTCCACTAAGGGTAAAAGATGATCCCAGCTACCACCGAAGTCTAAAATGCATGCTCGGAGCATGTCCTTAAAAGTCTGAATAGTCCGCTCTAACTGGCCGTCGGTCTGCGGATGAAATAATGTGCTGAAACTCAATCGGGTGCCCAACGCCTCCTGAAATCTCTGCCATAATCGGCTGGTAAACTGGATGCCTCGATCTGACACAATACACGTCGGGACGCCATGAAACCGTACGATCTTGTCGATATAAATCTGGGCATACTGAGCAAATCCGAAAGTGGTCTTCACCGGCAGGAAGTGAGCCGCTTTCGTCAAACGATCCACGATCACCCAAATGGATTCATACTCTCTACTGGTCCTGGGTAGACCCACGATGAAGTCCATAGAAATCTTCTCTCATTTCTACTCCGGAATAGGCAAAGGGTGCAACTCTCCCGCGGGCCTCTGGTGCTCGGCCTTGACTTGCCGACAAGTCAGGCATCTCGACACGAAGTCTGTGACGTCCCTCTTCATTCCGTCCCACCAGTAAACATCTCGCAAGTCGTGGTACATCTTGGTGGAACCAGGATGAACGCTATACATCGATCTATGTGCCTCCTCAAGAATCGCACGCCGCATGTTAGTTATATGTATGCCCTAGAGGCCATTACTG
The DNA here is from genome assembly GCA_030015575.1 of Agapanthus africanus. Classification (NCBI taxonomy): domain Eukaryota; kingdom Viridiplantae; phylum Streptophyta; class Magnoliopsida; order Asparagales; family Amaryllidaceae; genus Agapanthus; species Agapanthus africanus. Next base: position 483,780,721 of record JASDDO010000024.1, read on the forward strand.
TACATTGGATGTATATTGTAGTGGGTGCTGGGACATATATAGGTAGGACTTTCTTGCTCGACATGATAGTATGCTATCTGGTTGCTCTTTATCTTAACATGTATACTCTCTGTCTCTCTGATTACATGTTGATAAAGCCCTTAGGATGTATGCTCGACTTCCAGGACTATGATGTAGATCATACTAGTGGGGCCTGGATAGTCCATGAGTACATCCTTCAATGTTCCTAGTCGTGGGAATATCGAGATGGGGCATCGATATTCCAGAGTAGACTAGCGTATGTCTTCTCAACCCATGCGATGGGCGATGGATGATCCCATATCCATTGGTGTTTGACATCAGAGATGGTATACAGGTGCTCAGTGGAGACTGGGTACACTGAACGGACTCGCCGAGAACTCCCAGATGGTATTGTACCTCACGTCAGATGGCAGTTCTCTGGTGACACTGGTACAGCTTAGTCTGTTGACCCGAGATCGTCATAGAGTCTTGTGTGTCTCCCACTGTGCTTTGATTTCCACCCTACCACGACTCTACTGAGTCGTGCAAACAGGTGGTTTTTGGGTACAGTCCCGATTCACATGGAGGCAATGAGCGATAAGAGGGGATTCGTCTCTCCCGGTATTGGGGGTTGATGTTGCGCTATGCACGACTGGCCATAACAGGAAATCCCTGGCCAGGGTTGCTGTGATATACTGGTAAGAGTTATCAGTAGTTTTCCGATTGTTATGGACCTCACGTCGGCATGACTTATCAAGCTATTGGGGTCTGACGTTTACCACCCCTAGGCGAGATATGCGACATATCAGACGAACAGACCGGACTGTACGGTAAGTGTTACTGGTTGGATTCACCGGAGTGTGAGCGGGCTTGCTCGTCGATCTTCTGATCGCTCAATACCCGGGTGGCCGTTACGTTTAGAAGACCGCTTGCGGCTTGTGGGTGCTTGATATGATCATCATCTGCTGCCGGCGTATTGACGAGTCTTTAGAGTCCTACACAGAGGTTTCCTGGCTCAAGCGAAACGAAATAGGAGCGCATATGAGATATGTGCGGGACCGGGAATAATGCGTGTATGTGATACCGTATTCCATTCTCGCGATGAATGTATCGAATGGTTGTATGCGATATAACCTAGTTATCGAATCGAAAATTGATTCGATAAGTCGATATATTGGATACTAGTCGGTTATATGCGACATGACCGGATCATTGAATCAAGTGTTGATTTAATGATTTAATGTATAATTATATATTTGATATATTACTTTGCATTAACTAGTATTGGTTCACTTTAAATGGATTTTCTCACTTGATTGTATCATGTTTGATGATACATGAATGTTTGGGTGTATGTTTAGATTAAATCATGTAATGGTTAGGGTTTTGATTTTATTTATTTATTCATTTATTTATTCATTTTGGCAAAAGGAAAAATGGTGGCTAATTTTTTTTCTTTGTTGAAGCTTCATGAAGCTTTGAAAAAGTCTACCATTTTTGTTTCATGCCTAACCTAACCATTCACCTAACCCTAGTTTAATCTCTACACTTAACCATGGTTGCTATATGATAAGTATGATTTTTATTTTCTATTTTGAATAATACTTATCATATTATCTTCTTCTTCTTCTTCTTCAAGAAGAAAAAGCTTGCAACCATCAATGGTGATTTGATGAAAAGAGTGAGAAATCCAATTCTAAAGTGAACCCACTTCCTATTTCTTCATCCTCTACCTCTTGCCAAGTAGTATAGGGTGTTTTCTTCACAAGTTTCATGACTTGGTGAAGTGGGAGCTTGATCTTGTGATGCCTCGACGTAGATCATCTTCGGCATCGTAGTCGATGACCTAGCCCGCCCTTTTCTCCGATGAAGCCGACACTAGAGTCCAAGATCCGATTTGTACAGCGTAGGGACATCTACGTAGAGCTAAGGAAGTGGAGAACCGGATCTACAAAGGTTGTAGCCTCTTTCTTTTAGTTTAGTTGTTAACTAGTTTCTTTTTTCGCCTAAAATTCTAGTCAACGATCCGTATTAGGGTTTCCCGGCACATGTAAAATTTGAATTTGGCATTGTTGATGCCTTGTGACACCCCATTAGTGTGCCTAGGAACCCTTCAGTGGTATCAGAGCCTAGCTAGAGCCTTAGGCGATGCGTAGACGATGTTAGAAACCCGATCGAACCCGAAACCCCAATTTTTCACCCTCTTTGGACATTTTTACAAAACTGGGTTTTTTCCGGATTAAAAATTCTAAAAAAATTCACCAGGAAATTCTAAGAATTACAGTGCAAAAATGACCAAAAGATATGATTAAAGCGCGGCGGAACCGCGGCAGAAGTATGGCTTCTGCGGCGGTTCCGCGGCCAAAATATCTCTTCTTGAAACACTGTTTGCACAGTAATGTCTTATTTTGTTTGCTGTATTTTTTAGGAATTTTTAATATTTATTCAAGAGTTGAATATTCTGGGTTGTATTGGGAGTTCGTAGATTCAATCGAATTGTCTAATGTTGTCTATGTGTATTCCGGATAATTATTGAATATGTTAAAAAAGTTCGACCGGATATAAATACCCACGTTTTCCCCTGTCGGGAAATTTTCAAGTGTTGGATCTTTCCGTAGTTTAACGACGTTCTAAGTAGTGCAAGTAACGCGATGGTCCCTTTAGAAGACAACAAACCTTAACTCGATTATGTGACCGTCTTGAACTGCCCTTTGAACCTTCGGGTTTGGGGCAGTACGGCGTGCCACATGTGAGGCGTTGGCTTGACCCTTCTACGGCTGGACCGTTGGTACTGAGGCATGAACTGGATGTTTTTAAACTTGTTTCATGTGTTGAGCTGTTTCGGGAAAACTTGGATGTTTGACTGTTCGATCGGAAAGTTTAACATTTTCTGTTTATCTGGAATGTGATACAATACTTGGAATCCACAAGTAGTTATGGGATAACTGATATGTATGTTATAAACATAGCACTTTAGTCTCACTTGATCGGTTGCCACGGAATTTTGATGCGATCAAAAGTCCGTCGCAATCACGTAGCGTATGCGGATACTTGCCGGGTAAACTTAATAGACAACCTCACTCCATAGCCCCGACCAAGTGACTGTAGGAGAACCCCGTCGCCGAAAGCATCCGTTCGGGTGCTTGCGGCAGCGGTGTTCCGCCTTGGTGCACTTCGTCGACGGTATCGGGGGTGCGGCCGTCTACTAAAGTTTACGACGAGTATTCGATCAGGATGTCGGGAATCATGTTGAATTGCCCGACTTGATATTGAAAAGTGTTTTCGATTTTGAGACTAAAATGCGTGGTTTATAATTGTTAGGCATACGATGTCTAAGTAATTCATTTGATTAGGCATGTGATGTCTAAGGAGGTTGCGAATTCCAACTGTTGTAGTTTTACACTTTCTTTTCTGTGACCGTAAGTGTAATATGTGATATCGCCGGTTTCGTTGCTATATGTCAACGACAATTGGGATGCGCATATTTACTTACGTTGATGACATATGATGTTATGTGTTGCTGGATATGTTATATTGGATCGTCGTGTTTGAATAGCCGGGTTTTTTATATGATATGAGTGCTTTACATTTTCATTCATGTAAAAACTTGTATGTAATATTCTTTTATTGGGGCACTTCCAGGTTGCGGAAGATGTCACCTTTTGTATATTATTTAATTTTCCGCACTAGGATAGACCCAAGGAGGAGAGCACAAGTAACCGGGTTCTGGAGTCCAGTGGGAGACCAACTCGAGGAGTCGAGTTCGGGTCTTCTAACTCCAGAATTGGTAGGGTTGCTTGCGCTCTCGTAGGGGTCTAAGGGTGTGGGTTTGGCTATTCATCGCGACCGTGGAATCCGTGTTTTATTCTGGCTCGTATTGAAAACACGGACGTCCTAGTATATCCAATGTTTCATTTGTTTCTTCTGCTGCGATATCTGTGATGTGATCATGTGATATGTTCTGTGACGGATACTTTATATAGTATATATGATATATTATATAGGCGTTACTTATGTTTTACACCCGCGCTAGCCCTGCCCTGCTCTGTCGTTAATTACCTAACCTAACGGTGCACGAGGGGACATCGAGGCGAATGCGGATGGCATAAGTGTACGTCGTATTTATCTGTGATGTTTAGGTACAAAATGATGGGACTTCATTAATGTGATTAATGAAAGAAAAGAAACATAAAGATGTTGTAGAATTGAATTTCAAAAATAAAACAAGTAGCTACAGTTCTTGCTTTGCATCGCGGTGTTCCTTGTAGAACATCCTGCACCTTATTCGATGAGGAAAAGACCGAGATCCCTTCACCGGGAGTGACTCCTTTAGCAATAACTGGCAGATGCTACACACTCGGTTTGTTTTTGATTGCTTCTATAGTTTCTGCTTTGCACAGTGATATATATGATATATCCCGCACCTCATTCGAGGAGGAGAGGGCCGACGATCCCCTCACCGGGAGTGACCCCCTTAGCAAAACTAGAAAAGCCTAAAAAACATTCCATTTAAAAACCATTCGATTCCGCAACGAGATCAAGTTCAAAGCGTTAAAGGTTTTCACAAAAACCATTCGCAACCCTCCGTCATTTTAGGAAGTAGAGTACTTAGTATTCATGCTACGTTTGTCGACCATAGCCGAGGCGTAGTGTGCGGTAGCTAAGTGATGTCTTCCTACACCGCATATGATGCGATTAGTTAGGACAGTCATGTGGCTTTGTTGACCTTAGCCAAAGGTCATGTGGGTGGGTCTAATTAATCACGAAATGACGGGTAGAACTTGACTAGTACCTATGATTTGTTGACCTTAGCCAAGGTCATAGGTGCTAGGGGTAAAAACCATTATCAGGAGTTTCAAGTGTTGAAATTTGCAATGAGATTGCATATCTTCTATGTGATAGTTGGATCCCGATACCCACTGCGAGTAATTGTTACTCCTGGGAGAGTTTTGCACTTTGCAATTAGCCGATCAAGTAGGTGTCTAGAAAGGTGTCAACGGGGTTACGCCTCTGGGAAAACGAGGTTTACTGTAATTAGGTCCGTGCGAAAGCACGGGGAACCTCCCTCAAAGTACCGACACTGGCCTGGCTGAAAGATTGGTGAACTTGTAGAGTGTAATTAATCCCGGCTAGTCTTTCCTTTTAAGGTTTGAAGGAAGATTTGATAAAAACAGTGGGAGCCATCCTGATTAGATAAAATAAATAACCAATCTATTCTTGCAAGAGCGCACGCTGAGTGTTTTCTTCTCTCTCTCTCCAGGTAGCGACCATATCACGCCTTAATCAAGATAATAATACGGATGTATTGACCGAACCCGCTTGTTATACTGAGCTGGGGAACGTTGGTCCCGCTCCAACTTATAATTGTTATAAGACAGAGCAGGAAATTGGGGATTACCAGAATTCCCGTGCCGCCCAAACGAAGTAAGTGCATGCTGATGCATCATCTTCGGGTGTGTTCATTATATAGAACTGTTTCTCAGTGTCCTTTACGTCCTGGGTATATGATACCGGATCAGGATCCCGCATATGTAATATGTTACATGGGCTACAGATAGGTAAAGAACTGAGAACGGGTGATAAGTTTCATGAGGCAGAAAACGGGGCAAGAGTTGCAGCCAAGTCTGTTGGTCACTGTCACCCTGTATTACCAATACATTGATTCTGAACGAATGTTATTAGATATCGAACCTGATATACAAAATCATATCAGTCTCTTTATCAGCAAAGAAATGATAAAATTTTGTATTGTTGGATAATGTTTTGAACATTTCCTATATCAAAAGTTGATCCGTTCAGGCACGTTATCTAAAAGCATTGATGTTCTAAATCAAACTACAGTTCTTAGTATACAGAACACACACAAGAGGATGAGTTCAGAAATGAACGAATTTTTCTTGAGGTATTGTAGACTAGGTCATATCAATGCGACCTGACTAGCTGAAGTTATATTTAGATGCATATTTAAATCTGTTTGAATTTACATCTTATGAAACTTGCCAGTCATGTCACAAAGATACGATGACCATAGCTCTGTTTACTGGAAACAGAGAAAGAGTTAGTAAACTCTTGGGATGATTCATGTTGATGTATGTAAGGTCCCCTATCTACATATGCCAGGACTGGTTCTTTGTACTTCGTTACATTCTCTGATAATCTCTCAAGATTCAGACATATGTTCCTGTTGAAACACAAGTCCGAACCTTTTGAGATATTCACAGAATATGATTTAGAAGTAGAAAACCAAAACACGGGTATAAGTATTATGTCCTTTGATGAGATCGAGGAGGAGAATACTTGAGCACGGAAATCCTGGATTATTCTAAAGGAGAATGAGATTCTCTCTCAGCATTACTCCTCCGTATACACCATAGCACGATGGTATATCGGGGCAGAGCAATAGCACCCTATATGATATGGTGTGCTCTATGATGAGCACTACTGAGTTTCCTATTTGCTTTTGGGAGTTATGCACTTGAGAAGCTGTATACCAATTGAATTGGGTTCCAATCAAATCAGTTGCCTACCGCTTCATATGTGATATGGAAAGGGAAGAGCCCATATCTTAAGTTGGTTAAGATTTGGGGTTGTCCGGGCTATGTCTAAAAGCATAATCCGGACAAGCTCGAGGCAAGGTCTGTTATGTACAACTGGAAAGGTTCCAGCTATACAAACAACAGCAGATGATTTGGTAGAACCAAAGGATTCAGTAGATTCCAACGAACCTCAGCCTCTCCGCCGATCTAGTAGGGTTCCTCACCCACCTGAGAGATATTTCGGTTTCTCTATGACAATGGGAGCGAGGATTGCATCATGAGATGATGACCCAACTAGTTTCGAGCTGACCATCAGGAGTGGGACTCTGTAAGAATGGCTGAATGCTTAGCGATCTGAGATGGAATCCATGTACACCAACAAAGTATAGACTTTGGGTGCTATATCTGAAGGGTTAAATCCCCATCAGGAGCAAGTATATCTTGAGAAGATTACTTGGTGTAGATGGAAAAGTTGAGACTTTCAAAGCTAGACTTGTTAAAGGTTTTCATCATCGACCAGGCGTGGATAATGATGAAATCTTTTCCAGGGACTATGCTTAAGTCCATCCGGATCCTACTTGCCATGGCTACATACCATGACTACGATATCTGGCGGTTGGGTGTCATGACTGCTTTTCTAAATGATGTTTTAGAAGAGAGAGTCTATAAGTACACAGTCAGAGGGTTTCGTAGACAGTGGGACCAGCGGAAACGTGCACAAAATGCTTTATTGGATAAAGCAGGTATCACGAAGTTGGAACGACTGTTTTGATGTGGTAGTAAAAGAGTTTGACTTCATCAAAATGGTAGATGAACCTTGTATATACAAAAAGGGTAGTAGGAAGTATGGTGGTGATCCTCGTAGAGTACGTGGATGACATACTCTTGATAGGGAAGGAGTTTACTATGCTACGCTCGGTCAATCTCCGCTTATCACTAGGATTCTCCATATAGGATCAAAGTGATACCTACTAAATCCTGGATTTTGGATCTATGAGATAGATCTAATTGGATATTAGGATACTCACTAGTTGTAGTGAGATGGTATCAATCGATCCTGGGGAGAATCACTGGAAGCGTTTCAGGGTGATAAAGACGACTGAATGTCAGTCACAGGCATTGTCTTTACCCTTAGTAAAAGGACGGTATGTTGGAAGAGTTCCAAGCTACATACCGTGGCATACTAGACAATAAAGGCTGGATACATCGGTACTTAAGATGCTACCAAAGAGGCTGTCTGGGTGTATATCAGTTCATGAGATGAACTTAGTTCCTCCCATTGTGTGACAATGGAGTTGTGGCTTATGCCAGGGAACGTCCGTCCCATCAGTGATCCAGACATAATCTAAGGCAGTATCACCTGATCATGAATATAGTTGATCTCCAGAGTGATCGAGGTTAGGAGAGTAGACTCAGAGGACAACACGGCGGATCCACTCACGAAGGCCTTTTCCCAAAGAGAGACTTTTAGGGGATGGTTGAGTATGTGATACTGCAACCACCGCTACAGATGACCCTAGTGCAAGTGGGAGACTGTTAGTTATATGTATGCCCTAGAGGCCATTACTGTACATTGGATGTATATTGTAGTGGATGCTGGGACATATATAGATAGGACTTTCTTGCTCGACATGATAGTACGCTATCTGGTTGCTCTTTTTCTTAACATGTATACTCTCTGTCTCTCTGATTACATGTTGATAAAGCCCTTAGGATGTGTGCTCGACTTCCAGGACTATGATGTAGATCATACTAGTGGGGCCTGGATAGTCCATGAGTACATCCTTCTATATTCCTAGTCGTGGGAATATCGAGATGGGGCATCGATATTCCAGACTAGACTAGCGTATGTCTTCTCGACCCATGCGATGGGCGATGGATGATCCCATATCCATTGGTGTTTGACATCAGAGATGGTATACGGATGCTCAGTGGAGACTGGGTACACTGAACGGACTCGCCGAGAACTCCCAGATGGTATTGTACCTCACGTCAGATGGCAGTTCTCTGGTGACACTGGTACAGCTTAGTCTGTTGACCCGAGATCGTCATAGAGTCTTGTGTGTCTCCCACTGTGCATTGATTTCCACCCTACCACGACTCTACTGAGTCGTGCAAACAGGTGGTTTTTGGGTACAGTCCCGATTCACATGGAGGCAATGAGCGATAGGAGGGGATTCGTCTCTCCCGGTATTGGGGGTTGATGTTGCGCTATGCACGACTGGCCATAACAGGAAATCCCTGGCCAGGGTTGCTGTGATATACTGGTAAGAGTTGTCAGTAGTTTCACGATTGTTATGGACCTCACGTCGGCATGACTTATCAAGCTATTGGGGTCTGACGTTTACCACCCCTAGGCGAGATATGCGACATATCAGACGAACAGACCGGACTGTACGGTAAGTGTTACTGGTTGGATTCACAGGAGTGTGAGCGGGCTTGCTCGTCGATCTTCTGATCGCTCAATACCCGGGTGGCCGTTACGTTTAGCAGACCGCTTGCGGCTTGTGGGTGCTTGATATGATCATCATCTGCTGCCGGCGTATTGACGAGTCATTAGAGTCCTACACAGAGGTTTCCTGGCTCAAGTGAAACGAAATAGGAGCGCATATGAGATATGTGCGGGACCGGGAATAATGCGTGTATGTGATACCGTATTCCATTCTCGCGATGAATGTATCGAATGGTTGTATGCGATATAACCTAGTTATCGAATCGAAAATTGATTCGATAAGTCGATACATTGGATACTAGTCGGTTATATGCGACATGACCGGATCATTGAATCAAGTGTTGATTTAATGACTTAATGTATAATTATATATTTGATATATTACTTTGCATTAACTAGTATTGGTTCACTTTAAATGGATTTTCTCACTTGTAGTTCACAAGTTGTATATGTGATATATTTTGTACACTTGATTGTATCATGTTTGATGATACATGAATGTTTGGGTGTATGTTTAGATTAAACCATGGTTATGTAATGGTTAGGGTTTTGATTTTATTTATTTATTCATTTTGGCAAAAGGAAAAATGGTGGCTAATTTTGTTTCTTTGTTGAAGCTTCATGAAGTTTTGAAAAAGTCTACCATTTTTGTTTCATGCCTGACCTAACCATTCACCTAACCCTAGTTTAATCTCTACACTTAACCTATGATAAGTATGATTTTTATTTTCTATTTTGAATAATACTTATCATATTATCTTCTTCTTCTTCAAGAAGAAAAAGCTTGCAACCATCAATGGTGATTTGATGAAAAGAGTGAGAAATCCAATTCTAAAGTGAACCCACTTCCTATTTCTTCATCCTCTACCTCTTGCCAAGTAGTATAGGGTGTTTTCTTCACAAGTTTCATGACTTGGTGAAGTGGGAGCTTGATCTTGTGATGCCTCGACGTAGATCATCTTCGGCATCGTAGTCGATGACCTAGCCCGTCCTTTTCTCCGATGAAGTCGACACTAGAGTCCAAGATCCGATTTGTACAGCGGAGGGACGTCTACGTAGAGCTAAGGAAGTGGAGAACCGGATCTACAAAGGTTGTAGCCTCTTTCTTTTAGTTAAGTTGTTAACTAGTTTCTTTTTTCGCCTAAAATTCTAGTCAACGATCCGTATTAGGATTTCCCGGCACATGTAAAATTTGAATTTGGCATGGTTGATGCCTTGTGACACCCCATTAGTGTGCCTAGGAACCCTTCACCGCAGTCCCTCAGAATCTGGTATGCACAATCGAGTCCCAAATCGCAGTACCCCCCGATCATCGATCACGAACTCGGAAACTCTGCCCTGCCGAACCTGCTCTATGATCTCTAAAAGACGGTCATTACTGGGCTGTGCCTCTCAAATACGGTCAAGCAACTGCGGACGTGCACGAATATGTGCAAGCTGTACCTCTGTCAGAGTGAACTCGAACTCAACTCGGCTGTTGCATAAAATCTGCCAATCTGCTGATGACTGCCTCTGTACGGCGCTCAAACAAGATAAACTATCTCCGGGCCTCCTACTCAAAGCATCAGCAACTACGTTCTCCTTGCCCGGATGGTAAAGTATCTCGCAATCATAGTCTTTCACCAGCTCCATCCAACGGCGCTGTCTCAGATTCAGGTCTCGCTGCTGAAATATGTACTTCAAGCTCTTGTGGTCCGTAAATATCTGGCACGACTCGCCGTATAGGTAATGTCTCCAGATCTTGAGTGCAAACACCACTGTAGCCATCTCTAAATCGTGCGTAGGATAGTTCTGTTCATGCGTCTTCAGCTGCCGAGAAGCATACGCAATAACCCTGTCGTGTTGCATCAACACGCAACCTAGTCCCACTCGAGAAGCGTCGCAATAAACCACGAATCCACCCGATTCCGAAGGCAATGACAACACTGGTGCAGTAGTCAGATGAGTCTTCAACTGCAGGAAGCTATGCTCGCACGCCTCGGTCCAATCAAAAGGAACTCCCTTTCGAGTCAACCCGGTCAACGGTGCAGCAATACGGGAGAAGTCCTGAACAAATCGTCGGTAGTAGCCAGCCAGGCCTAGGAAACTGCGGATCTCCGTAACTGATGTCGGTCTGGGCCAATGCTGAACGGCCTCGATCTTCTTCGGGTCCACACATATGCCATCCCTCATAATCACGTGACCCAAGAAATCAACGCTGTCAAGACAAAATGCGCACTTGGAGAATTTCGCAAACAGTTGATGCTCCCTTAAAGCCTGTAATGTGATCCGCAAGTGCTGCTCGTGCTTCTCTCGGCTCCGGGAATACACCAAAATGTCGTCAATAAACCGATGATGAACAGATCTAGATACGGCATGAAAATGTGGTGCATCAAATCCATAAATGCGGCTGGTGAATTGGTGAGTCCGAACGACATCACCAAAAACTCATAGTGCCCGTAACGTGTGCGAAAAGCCGTCCTCGGAATACCCTCCTGCCGCATTCGCAACTGATGGTAACCCGATCGCAAGTCAATCCTCGAAAAGTATCCCGCACCCTGAAGCTGGTCAAACAAATCATCGATACGTGGTAATGGATATCTGTTCCGTACGGTAACCCTATTCAGCTGGCGGTAATCAATGCACAAGCGCAAACTGCCATCCTTCTTCTTGACGAACAGGACAGGAGCATCCCACGGAGATACACTAGGTCAAATAAGCCCTTTATATAACAAATCCTGCAACTGATCCTTCAGCTCTCTAAGCTCCGCCGGGGCCATCCGATAAGGCGGTATGGAAATAGGTCCCGAGCCGGGAATCAAATCGATGCAGAACTCAACATCGCGCTCAGGTGGTAACCCAGGCAGCTCGTCAGGGAAAACATCAGGGAACTCACTAAAAATCGGGACCTAGTCCAAAGGAAGCTCTACAGCTTGAGTATCACAAACATATGCTAAGAACCCCTGACATCCCTTCCGCAATAGCTGACCGGCGCAAATAGACGAAATCAAGCTGGGAAGGGTGACGCTGCAGTCTCCCTGAATAACAAGGACTGGCTCTCCCGGAAAGCTAAATCCGACTGCCTTCTCGCGGCAGTCCACAGATGCATAACAAGTGGCCAGCCAGTCCATGCCTAGAAGCACATCAAAGTCCAACATATCGAGGAGAATCAAATCAACCGACGAATCCCTCTCCCCGATACGAACGGAACACAAACGAAACACAAAACGAGTGACAAACGACTCCCCTACCGGAGTAATAACAACAAGCGGCTGATCTAACGATGATGACTCACAGCCCAACATCGGTGCAAAGTGTGTAGATACATACGAATGTGTGGAACCTGGGTCGAATAATACTCGCGCATCGAAAGAACATACTGGCAAGGTACCTGTTACAACTGCATTGGATGCCTGCATATCCTGCGGAGTCAAAGCGAATAGTCGGGCTTGTCCCCCACCAATAGCTGGCTGTCCTTGGCCTCGGCTTCGGCCTCCTCGTCCTCTTTGAATAGGACCGCCACGTCCATGGCCTCTGGGGGCACCTAACTGATGTGGAGCATCACCGGGGGCAGGAAGTAGAGCTCTCTAAGGAGGTGGTGAAGGTGGTAAAGTCACGTGTGGAACTGTCGCCGCTCCCTGTCGTCTCACCGGACAGTCTCTGATACGATAGTGCGGACTCCCGCACCCAAAACATCCTGGCGACGCCTGCTGTCCTTGCGGATAAGAACCAAATAGCTAATCCCGTCCAACTCCTCTGCCGCCACCATCTCTCGGATAGAATCTGGCACGATGCCTCTGAGCTGGCATATCGGTACGAATCCTCTTCAGCCCAGATTCGGCCGAAGTCTCTAAAATGCGTGCCTCCATCCGTAACGTCGTGTCCATAACAGCTGCATAAGTGTCAAAGTGTTGGGCGCCGATGGAAAGAAATAACTGTGTGTCGAGTCCCTGCACAAACCTCTTTACCCTCTTCTCTTCAGTATCAACCATGTACGGAGCATATCGGGACAACTGAGTAAACTGGATATCGTACTCGGATACTATCATCCCTGGAGTATTGATTAAAGCCTCAAAGCTATGAGCTCAAGCATCACGAACGCTCTCTGGAAGGAAACAGGCTAGAAATACTGCTGTGAACTCGGTCCAAGTCGTAAGAGGTAGACCTGCAGCTCGACCTCTCTCGAATGACTCCCACCATGTCTGCGCAAGGCCCTCCAGACGAAAACTCGTAAGCTCCACCCATCTATCGTCGGAACATCTGAGCGAACGGCAAATCCTAGCTAAATTGTCAAGGAATCTCTGCGGATCCTCCGCTGCATCGGTGCCGGTGAAGACTGGGGGCCTCAGTCTCATGAAGTGCTGTAGTGATATTGGAATAGCCACTGTAGTAGTAGGAGCGACTGTCTGGGCAGCAGGTACTATCGTAGTCTGTGCTGAGGTAGGTACGTCCTCCAATCTCGGTGTACGACCGGCCTCTACTAAGGATCCCACCATCTGCCATAATTCCTGCATACCTCCCATCATCTGTCGTAACTCCTCCATACCAGACTCTAGCCTATCCATACGGTCTGGGGAAGGCGGATCAGTCTGTCCCTGAAGCATAGGTACGCCACCCTGCTCGGTCCTCGTCTCAGATGAACCTGCTCGGATCTCATCTCGCGCGGCAGCCCTCGTGTGTTTACTTGTAATACAAAGTTGTTCTATGTAATTCATTCATTTATTATGATAAATGCATATTCTATTTCAGGATGGGTGGTCGACTTGTGTCCTTCGTTGCCGGTTCATGTATATTCTTTTATTCGGGATGAGCGGTCGACATGTGGCCGTCGTTTCCTTTGTTTGTATTATTTTTTGTTGGGATGCGACTAGGTTGCGGTCGTTGTCATAGTTGTATTTAATACAGGGTTAGGATTACCCTGCGGAGAAGCGCACAGGAGGCCGGGTTCTAGATTGCAATGGGTGTCTATCTCAAAGATTTGAGATTGGGTCACTCGAGTCTAGGATTACCGGATTGCTTGCCGTGCTTGTTGAGGGTATAGGATAAACCCACGAAGAAGTGCTCAAGTCATCGGATTCAAGAAAGTGTTGGGTGGCCCTATCATGGTGATGATGCTAGGTTACATCATTTCTTGAGTTGGAGGATGGCTTGACGCACTTGCAGAGGTCTGCAGTTTGTGATGTACGGGCTATTCACATGACGGGGGAATACTGTGTTTCGTTTGTGGCTCGAAAGAAACACGAGATTCTTAGGAAATCCAATCATTCCATTTCTGTGATGTTCATTGTATGCCTGTAATATGATTACCTGTCTGTGATTATATTTATCGCTTGCCTATAATTTTGATTATCTATCTGCGATGCTGTATATAGTGATATATATGATAGATATAAATAAATTTTGTATATGTTTTGTATCCATGCTAGTCATGTCCCCGCCCTGCCGTAAGTTAAGTAATCTTATGGTGAAGACCTGGGACCCTGCGGCAAATGCGGATGGCATATACGTGCATTCTTTTTTCTTTTCATACTTTTTCCTGTGATTGTGTGAAAAGATGCTAGGTAATGAGATTATATAAATGATGGAATTTCATTAATTCGGATTAAAGCAAAGAAAACAAACTTAACATGTTATGAGAACCAATTTTTCTTAAAAACTTATAATCGTATTCTTTTGCTTTGCATTGAGATATTCGATTAGGAATATCTTGCACCTTATTCGATGTGGAAAGAGCATTGATCCTTTCACCGGGAGTTCGCTCTTAAGCAAAATTATATATTAGTATTGTTGGCATTCCTAGTGCCCTTGCCGCCAACTGCAGCAGTTGCGGAACGAAAAATTTTAACTTTTAAAAAAAGCTTGGCGCTAGAAACGACTACCTAGAATCTAACCAAACATTAAACTAGTAAACATGAAGAGTTTAGATATTGTGATAAGAGAGTTATACCAAAAGATTTGTGTCCTTCGGTCTTCTACCCCCTTCTTTAGCTCCATGGGGTCTCTATGATCAAGCTTGACCGCAGGTCTTCCTCTGTCGAAGATGATCCAACCGAGAGATGTGGTTCATGGCTTTAGCTCGACATATAAACCTAGTGTGGCAACTAAAGTCTCTAGGTTGCTAATCTAGAGTGTCTAGTGATGTAGTGTGTTGTTCTAGTATTTTTTCTATCCCTCTTCACCATTGATTCTCAACTCATTGGAGTATATGGTGAAGAGGAAGAAGGAGCTCTAGAATGGAGAGAGAATGAGAATGGTGAAATGAAAAATCCATCATAAAAACAATAATGCATATATGGTTTTATCAAATAATATATGCAAATATAAAATCCAACCATACTTGAATAGTGTAGACAAATGAATTATAACTATTCAACTATGCTTCTCACCATTCTCCTTTCCACCTTACCCCTTCACATCATTTCAATTTCATAAAAGAAAAACCAAGAAAATGAGGTGTCCTCCTTCTAGAATGTTTTCCGTATAAATACGGAATACACTCTACCGTATATACATATCCGTAATCATATCAAAATACGAATACCTAAAGAGCTAGAATAATACAAAGAACACAATACTAGAATATACATATCGAAATATGTATATGTAAATTATTAAATCAATACCTGATTTAATAATCCGGCTTAATCTTAAACCGGCTAGTATTATCAACCGTCCGATCGAAAGTCCAGATAACATTAGAATATACATATCGAAATATGTATATGTAAATTATTAAATTAATACATGATTTAATAATCCAGCTTAATCCTAAGTCGGCTAGTATTATGGTTCGATCGGAACCCTACACGTATCAAAATATGGCCACTACATCATTTTGCCTGAACCAGGAAAACCTTCTGTGTGGGACTCTAAAAACTCGAAACTACACTGGCAGTGGATTTAACCATAAGCACGTCAGCGACACTAGTTGTACGTAACGGCCACCCGGGTACTTATCCAAAGGAAGGCTGACAAGCAAGCTCATCCGAACCCCTACTGAGCTTATGCGTGACAATCTCCATACAGTCTGGTCTCTTCGTCTAAGAGTATCGCATACCGGGTCTCGGAGGATGGTAAACGTCAAACCCCTAATAACCTGATAAGTCGTGTCGATTCAGCTCAGGACCGATCCGGGAAACTACTTATCTGACGATCAGTAAATCTCAACTGCCTTGGCCAAAGTCTTATGATTCTGTCCAACAAGACATAGTGCGATATCGACTTCCAATACTGGGAGAGACGAATTCCTGACAATCACTCGCTGCCTCCATATGGCTCGGGATTGTCATGCCCCGCTTTCTAGTAGACGGAAACGATGACGTGGCAAGCCCGCGGCATATTTATCCAGAGAAGGTCAGTCTCTAAATAAATATACCAAGCGTATTGAAACAATAATACACAATGCAAGAATAAATGGAGACTGTAATTTTTTTTCAACAAACATCGTTATTTGCATTCAACTTCTAATATTTACAAATAAACGAGTTCAACTGGAAAGTAAATACAATAAGAAAAATACCTAAACAAGTGACATACATAAGCTGAATAAAAATGAAGCTAGGCTAATCCTATGGAGAAATCCTATTGTAGTCCTCCTCTGTAGTCTCCACTTCCTCCGTATCGACAGTATCTGACGAATATTCTAAGAGAAGAAAAATGGGTGGAATGTCCGTCAGCGAACTAGCACTCGGTAAGTCCTAAGGATAAGGTAAAAGAGTAAAAGAATGACAAGTGTGAAATATATATATGAAGAGTAAAAGTATATGATCCTGGGTAAATATATACCATAGGTCTCTATATGGTTATTATGTTAACGTTAAGTTCCAAGTGTGAATGTCAACGCAGCCGTAGAAGTATTCACGAGCTCAAACATGGGGTCTCATGAGAAAGGAAACACGGGCCCATTTCAAGTGTTAGCATCGAGGCTCTTGGCTGTGGATGAGTCAACCCGACTGATATTCGAGTAAAATAAAAAAGAGGTTAATACGGGACTCCTAAAGCTCCATTGGATTCACACAAGAAACTATCTTAAGCACCCCGAGTATATTATATATATTATAATTGTATGATAGCCTTAACTTATTTGATTGATTGATTATGACATGTCTTGATCAAAACCATAGATTGTAAAAGTTGTAGAATGAAGTCGAGCGAGTCGAGTAATATGCGAGTCATGACAATTGCAATCTTGGTTCGAGTCAAGTTGGTTCGAGTAGATTGGATTCGAGTTCATGTTCAGGTTTAGGTTCGAGTTGGGTTAGAGTTCGAGTTTGTATTCAAGTTCGAGTTCAAGTTTATGTTCGAGTTTAGATTTGAGCTTAGGTCTTTTCATGTGGATTGATATAAATTGTTAAAATCTTATGTTCGGGATAAATCGGCAACTTCTATACATGGACGGCAGGATTTGTGTCTTTTTCCAAGAAAATTTCCATTGATAACTCCGTTGAGTTGTCTAACCTAAATAGGCAAGCACTCACTTTCTCTGGCTCCCTGGGCCTCAAGAGAATTGATCCCGCTTAAATCTATATTAATCTAGAGTCCTTAAAATATTTTTATGCATATCTCGATAGGGTTTTATGAAAAATACTTTTATATAGTTTAAAATTTAAACCTCAAGGGTGATTTATAATATTTAGGGTTTTCATGAACATGTATTTTAATTGTTAGGGCATTTTGGTGATAAAACCTAGTTTTTAGAAGTTTATAGTATTTTTATGAAAGCTAGCTCTTTTGGAAACTTGATAGTATTTTATTAAAAAATTTAATCTTTCATTTTAAAAACTATAGTTTCATAATATGTCTTTATTAAAAATACGAATTCAAATTTTTATATAATTTCCAAAATTTAATATTTATTTAGAAAAGTCGTATTTCATAAAAGCCGTATTTTTATTTGCTTTAGAGACCGAATACTCCTTGAGGAGTTCTGTATCTCGATCTACTATCCTAAGAATGTGCGATAATCCACACCATCCATTAGCGGGTCCCCTAACGAAGGTTGTAGAGGCGTAATTACCAAGAATTACAAAATACCGATTAAAAGAAACCCGTTTTGAAAAGGTATGGTAATTTATTGTAAATGTTATTCTTTAAATGAAATATAGATCTAGAATACCGTGCTATGAAACCATGGTGTGCGTGTGGGGTAGGTCGTTATCCCGTGAAATGTTCCTAAAGGTAGATAAACTAGTTATTGAGAAGGGTTATACTAAAGTTCATGGTATTTTAATAAAAAAAGTTCGTTATATATTTGTTTCACATAATTTTTTTTATTAAACTAAAAGCTAATGATGTGAATAAGTTTAAGATCAGTATAGAAGGTTAGTTTAATTTAATTTGCTTGTTACATGCATTATAAATATTAAAAAGAAGAGTTTATCGAAGATAACTCCACTTTTGTCGATTTGTTTTAAAATATTGTTTTGAAATGGAAAGGGAGAGAGATGAAGGGACTTAAAAGTTTAAAGCGTTAACAAGGATGAAGGGAAGCCTTCGGGTGTTATGGTATCGTCTGAAAGGCTTCGGTCGTCGAGTTTGGCTTACTACTCCACTTCGGTGGTTAACTCCACTTGGTAATTAGAGAGTTTGAGAGAATTTTCGCTAGAAACTTCAGAATAGGGGAGAGTTAAGGCATGGGATGATATTTATAGTGAAGAATTAGGGTTTGGAGATTAAAAATATCGATTAAAAGAATTAAAATGGTGTTAAATGATGAATTGAAGAGTCTCTGTTTGATTGCAGAAAAATCAAACAGTGCAGTGGAGTTGAAGGAAGCTGAAGGGACAAGTGTGCAAAGCACGGGGGAGGGGGGAATTGAGTTCAATCGAACTGTCAGCGCCGACCCTTTTGAGGGAATGGGCTATCAGATCTTGATCATCCGTCTCGAGATTCGTGCCACGTGGTGTAGTCAGGGTTTACTCCTATTTGTGCATATTTGATTTTTCTGAAACTTTTCGTTTCTCCGTAATTGCACGTGCAACTCTTGGGCTTCCGAAAAATTAAAAAGAAAAACCTAAAAATAAATGAGTCTGATAGGTTTTGAACGCACAAGCTATATCACAGCAGTGCAGAGGCTTTACCAGTAAGCTATAAGTTGCTTCTTTCTTTTATTTAACAAAAATAACTTATAACTCTTACACAGGCTGTAACACTCTTTTCTGTACAATAACAATAAATTTTTGTACTGGAATTTCAGAGTCGTTATAGAGATTGTACCCAACCAATACTTGTTTGCTTGAATCAGTAGATCCGTGGTAGGGTAGTGATCAAAGTACAGTGGAAACTCACCCGAGACAAATGATGATCTTAGGTCTACAAACTAACCTGTACTCATGTCATCTAAGAACCGCTATCTGATGATAGGTATAATACCATTTAGAGGTTCTTGACAAGTCCATCCAGTGTACTCACCCCAAGTAAGCACCTGTATACAATCTTGGGTGATCATACCAATAGCTATGGGTCCAACCACCACCCCTCGTCGGAGTCAAGAAACGTATACAAAAGTCTACTATGGAATATTGATACCCGATCTTGATACTCCTGCAACTTGGGACCTTTAAGGATGTGCTTATGGACTACCCAGCTCCCACAAGTATGATCGCCATCATAACGCTGCTAATCAAGCAAAATCCTACGGGGTTTATTAACATGTATCAACCATATATGATATCGAGTATAACATATGCACATGTTAAGATAAAGACAAACCAAAATAGTATACTATTGTAACGAGTCTTTATCAACATGTATAAGCAATAGAAAGCAGTAAGAAAAACAAATACACATGTTAAGATAAAGACAACTCAAATGGTATATTATATAACTGAGCAAGATTGTCCTGTACATACATATCTCTAACAACCTATATGATACAGGCCTTTAGGGCATACATATCCAACATATACATATCCCTAGCATCTTATACAATATAGGACTTTAGGGCATACATATCCAACAATCTACCACTTGCACCAAGGCCTGTAATTGGCGTACCGAATACCCAATGTCTGCTCTAGGGCCAGTTGTAGACGTATCACATACCCAACATCTCAAAAAGTCACTCGAACTGCGCTTGAGAGAGGGCCTTAGTAAATAGATCCGTCGTGTTGTCTTTTGTATCTGCTCTCCGGACCTCGATCTCCCGGCAATCTACGATCTCCCTGATCAGGTGATACCGCCTCAAGACGTGTCTGGATTTCTGATGAGACCATGGTTCCTTTGCTAAAACCATAGCCCCATTATTATCGCAATACAAAGATATTGGATAACAATGGACGGAACCACCTCAAGTTCAGTAATGAACTTCTTCATCCAGACCGCTTCTTTTGCGGCATTGTTGGCAGCAATATATTCAGCCTCCATCGTCGAGTCTGTGACGGTGTCCTGTTTGGAGCTCTTCCAACCGACCCCCCCTATGTTGAGGGTAAATAAAAAACCCGAGACAGACTTGTTGTCATCCTTTGTCACTCTGGAAGCTTGAATTGGTAAAGGACTCGACCTAGAGTTCTCTATTACCGTAAACTAAGAATATCTCCTTAGTCCTTCTCGGGTACTTGAGAATGTTCTTCACAGCTATCCAATGATTCTAACCTGGGTTCGACGGATACCGGCTCACCACGCTAAGTGGGTAAGCTACATCTGGTCTGGTACATAGTATCGCATATATTATAGATCCTACCGCCGAAGTGTAGGATATAGTGCTCATGCGAACCCTCTCCTCATCGGTCTTGGGAGACATCTCTTTGGAGAGGGTGATTCTACGCAAAGCGGGTATATTACCACACTTAGAATCTTCCATACTAAATCTCTTTAGTATGGACTCTATGTACCTGGATTGTAAAAGTCCTAATAATCTTTTGGATCTATCTTTAAAAATCTTAATCCCCACAATGTAGGAGGCATCACCCAGGTCTTTCATGGAGAACTTTTATGATAAGAACAACTTGACCGATTTCAGCATAGTAATGTCATTTCTTATTAAGAGAATGTCATCCACGTAAAAGACAAGGAATACAACAGTTCTCCCTACCATCTTCTTGTATATAAATATACATCCTCATTTTTGATGAAGTCAAATTCCTTGACTGTTTCATCAAAACAGATGTTCTAGCTCCACGATGCCTGCTTTAATCCATAAATGGATTTAAGCAATTTGCACACCTTCCCACTGCGCCTAATGTCTATGACTCCCTCCAGCTGATCCATATAAATGCATTTTTTGAAAGTTCCATTTAGAAAAAGACATTTTAACATCCATCTGCTAGATATCATAGTCATGGTAGGAAGCAATGGCAAGTAGGATCTTAATGGATTTCATCATAGGCACTGGAGAAAAGGTTTCATCATAGTCCACTCCTGGTCTTTGACGAAAACCTTTTGCAACAAGTCTAGCCTTATAGGTTTCCACCTATCCATATACACCAATCTTCTTTTTGAAGATCCACTTGCATCCAACGGGTTTTACCTTAGGAGGAGCAACATGCAAAATCCAAACTTTGTTGGTGTACATGGATTCCATTTCGGATCGCATAGTATCCAGCGATTTATCAGAGTCCCTACTGGTAATGGCTTGCTTAAAACTAGCAGGATAATTTCCTTCCAAGATGCAATCCTATCGATCCCCATCTATGAGAAAACTGTAGTATCTCTCGGGCGGACGAGAAATCCAACTAGATCTGCGGAGTGGCTGAGGTTCGTGAGGGATTATTGAATCCTAAGGTTCTACCAAATCTTCATTTTCAGTTTGTGGTTCCTGAATTTCTTCCAGTTCTACCGTGCTCCCACTAATTTCTTTTGCAAGAAATTCCTTCTCTAAAAAGATGGCGTGGCGAGCAACAAACACCTTCCATTCCTCAGTGTGGTAGAACAGATTTCTATGCGAATACCTAGGATAAAATGATCGTGTCCTAAATTTGTCCGGATTTTGTATTTTTACATAGGCCGGACAACCCCATATCTTAATACGATTAAGACATGATTTCTTTCCACTCTATATTTCATATGGAGTCTTAAGCACAAATTTAGATGGAACCTGATTCAATAAGTATGCCACTGTCTGAAGCGCATATCCCAAGAATGAAAGAGACAGATCAACACTACTTATCATGGAGCGATCCATGTCTAATAAGTGTTAAGTTTACCTAGCACTCTATGTAGAGTTTGGAAGCATCACATGTCACAAAATTAAAATTATTTATGGTGCTAAGCAAGCATACAAAGGATCGATCCTAGAAAATTAGGGTTTCTAAATATTAAAGGCAACAAAGACTAGGGTTTCGAGAGTACAACCTTTGTAGCTACCTTCGCTAGACTCTTTGGCCTCTTGGGTGTTGGAGGAAGGTTCCCTTGAAGTCTTCTAGTATCCACGACGATCCACCCGAAGCTCCTTCGTCCAAGCTATCGACTTCACTTTCCAAGAGAAGAAAAGAAGATAACACTCTAAACAAGTGGGATAGACTTGTGTAGAATGATGTTGTGTTTCTAATTCTCGCTTTAAAAACCTTTCTTGATGTGTGTTTTGCTCACGATAAAAAATTAGAGAGCAAAGGAAGAAGGAGGAAGAAGATGATGGTTTTTCTTTTAGAAGAAGAGAAAAGATTAACTTATGAAAAGAAATGAAAATATATCTATATATATTTATTTCTTCTCATCTCAGACCATGGTTAGAATATAAAGATATTATTGTATCATAGTTTAAAACACCTAAGGAAAAATAACCAAGGGTTAAATAGTGGGTGAGCATGGTAAGATGAAGAAGAGCGTAGAAACAATCCAATAATTAACCCTTTTTCTTTCCTTTTTGTTTTAGTATAAATACAATAATAATCCATATTAAAAACTCATGGTGTGAGTCTTATATTGCCACCATTTTCTTTGTATAAGCAACCATGATATATGATGTATGTATGTATGTATGCACATCCATATGTGCATGAAACTAAAAGAAAGAAAACATACATGCATCCATACATCCATCATGTACAAGAAAAGGTTTCAAGTGAGAAAACTAATGGTTAAATGATAAATCAACACTTGATTTATCAATCCGGCCATATCACATATGACCCTACCAAAAGCAAGCCGCTCGATCAATATACGGTATCCTATACGCGCATTTTAATCGGGTCCATGCGCATATCGCATACGCTCACCACAACGTTTCGCCTGGACTAGGTAACTCCTTTGTGGGACTCTAAGACTCATCAATACGCCGGCAGTGGGTGATGATCATATCAAGCACCCCCAATCCGCACGCGGTCAGCTAAACGTAACGGCCACCCGGGTATTGAGCGATCAGAAGAGAACAAGCGAACCTACTACAACTCCCTTCGAGCCAACTGGCAACACTACCATGCAGTCCGGTCTCCTCGTCTGATATATCGCATATCAAGTCTAGGGGTGGTAAACGTCAGACCCCAATAACCGATAAGTCGTGTCGATGTGAGGCTCATAACGGGTCGAGAAACTGCTGGTAACACTTACCAGTAAATCTCTAATCAGCCCTGGCCAGGGACCTCCCTGTTACGGCCAATCGAGCACAGTGCAACATCAACCCCCAATACCGGGAGAGACGAAACCCCTCCTATCGCTCATTGCCTCCATGTGACTTGGGACTGTACCCTAAAACCATCGTTTTGCACGCCCTCATGGACGTGGTAAGGTGGAAATCAAAGCACAGTGGGAATCACACAAGACTCCATGACGATCTCGGGTCTACAGACTAACCTGCACAAGTGTCACCTGAGAACTGCCATCTGACGTGAGGTATAATACCATCTGGGTGTTCTCGGCGAGTCCGTCCAGTGTACCCAGTCTCCACTGAGCACCCGTATACCATCTCTGATGTCAAACACCAATGGATATGGGATCATCCATCGCCCATCTCATGGGTCGAGAAGCGTATACGCTAGTCTACACTGGTGTATCGATGCCCCGTCTCAATACACCTACAACTAGGGACCTTGAAAGATGTACTTATGGACTACCATGTCCCCACTAGTATGATCCGCATCATAGTCCAGGTAGTCGAGTACACATCCTAAGGGCTTTACCAACATGTAACCATAAGACAGTATAAAGAGACAAGTATACATGTTAAGATAAAGAGCAACCAGATAGCATACTATCGTATCGAGCAAGAAAGTCATCTCTATATATGTCCAAGCATCCAATATAATATACATCATCTGTACAATACTGGCCTCTAGGGCATTCATACAACTAACAATCTCCCACTTGCACTAGGGCCAGCTGCTGTAGTATCGCATACCGAGCATCCCGAAGAGTCTCTCAAACTGTATCTGGGGAATGGCCTTCGTGAGTGGATCCGCTGTGTTATTCTTCGTGTCAACCCTCCTGACCTCGATCTCCCAGCGATCAACTATCTCCCGGATCAGGTGATACCGCCTCAGAATATGCCTGGATCGCTGATGGGACCTGGGTTCCTTGGCCAAAGCCACCGCTCCATTGTTTTCGCAATACAAAGGTATTGGATGCTCAATGGATGGAACCATTCCAAGTTCAGTAATGAACTTCTTGATCCAGACAGCCTCTTTGGCAGCATCGTTGGCAGCGATGTATTCAGCCTCCAGCGTTGAGTCTGCCACGGTTTCCTGCTTGGAACTCTTCCAGCTAACTGCCCCTCCGTAAAGGGTAAAGACAAATCCCGACTGCGACTTAGAATCGTCCTTATCACTCTGGAAGCTCGAATCGGTAAAGGACTCCACTTGGAGT
The DNA here is from genome assembly GCA_030015575.1 of Agapanthus africanus. NCBI lineage: Eukaryota > Viridiplantae > Streptophyta > Magnoliopsida > Asparagales > Amaryllidaceae > Agapanthus > Agapanthus africanus. Next base: position 483,805,423 of record JASDDO010000024.1, read on the forward strand.
TCTCCGTTACCATACACCAAGAGCATCTCTTTAGTCCTTCGCAAGTACTTGAGAATGCTCTTCACAGCTGTCCAGTGACTCTCTCCAGGATCAGCTTGATACCTGCTCACTACACTTAGTGAGTATGCTACATCGGGTCTGGTACATAGCATCGCGTAAATGATAGAGCCTACAGCCCAAGCATCGGGTATCCCTTGCATACGAGCTCTCTCCAAATCAGTCTTGGGAGACATCTCTTTGGAGAGAGTGACTCCAGAGATCGTAGGTAAGTTCCCACGCTTGGATTCTTCCATACTAAACCTCTTTAGTATGGTGTCAATGTACCTGGATTGGGACAATCCCAATATCCGTTTGGATCTATCTCTATAGATCCTTATTCCCAATATGCAGGAGGCATCACCATGATCTTTCATTGAGAATCTTTGTGATAAGAAGAGCTTGACCGATTGCAGCATAGGAATGTTATTTCCTATCAAGAGTATGTCGTCCACGTACAATACGAGGAAGACAACCTTACTCTCTGCTACCTTCTTGTAGATATAAGGTTCATCTACGTTTTTGACGAAATCAAACTCTTTGATAACGACTTCAAAGCAGATGTTCCAACTCCGCGATGCTTGCTTTAATCCATAAATGGATTTAAGCAGCTTGCACACCTTCCCGCTGCTCCCACTATCTATGAATCCCTCTGGCTGAGTCAAGTACACGCACTCTTCTAAATCACCGTTTAGAAAGGCGGTCTTAACATCCATTTGCCAGATTTCGTAGTCATGATATGCAGCGATGGAAAGCATGATCCGGATGGATTTAAGCATAGCCACTGGAGAAAAGTTCTCATCATAGTCCACACCTGGTCTTTGACGAAAACCCTTTGCAACAAGTCTAGCTTTGAAAGTCTCCACTTTCCCATCTACACCAAGTTTTTTTCTTGAAGATCCACTTGCTCCCAATGGGTTTTACCCCTTCAGGAGCATCTTCCAAAGTCCATACTTTGTTGGTGTACATGGATTCCATCTCGGACCGCATAGCATCCAGCCATTTCACTGAGTCCCCACTCGTGATGGCCTGCTCGAAGCTAGTCGGGTCATCATCCTCCATGATGCAATCCTCGCTGCCACCATCCATGAGAAAACCGTAGTATCTCTCAGGTTGGCGAGGAACCCTACTAGATCGGCGGAGAGGCTGAGGTTCGTTGGAAACTACCGAATCCTCTGGTTCAACCAAATCTTCTGTCGTAGTCTGTATTGCTGGAACCTCTTCCAGTTCTACCTCCTTGCCACTAATCTCTTTTTCAAGAAATTCCTTTTCTAAAAAGGTGGCATGTCGAGAAACAAACACCTTTTGTTCCTCGGTGTGGTAGAAGATATACCCGTGCGAATGTTTGGGATATCCAATAAACTTACACAGAATGGACCTTGCCACAAGTTTGTCCGGATTTTGCGTTTTTACATATGCCCGACAACCCCATATCTTAACATAATTAAGACATGGTCTCTTTCTTTTCCATATCTCATATGGAGTGGTTGGCACGGATTTGGTGGGAACCATATTCAATAGGTCTGCAGCTGTTTCCAGTGCATATCCCAGGTAACTCAGCTGTGCTCATCATAGAGCGCACCATATCTAATAGGGTGTGGTTCCTCCGTTCTGATACACCGTTGTGCTGTGGTGTATATGGAGGAGTCAGCTGAGAGAGAATCCCATTCTCTTTTAGGAAGTCCAGGAATTCAATGCTCAAGTATTCACCTCCTCGATCAGATCGAAGGATTTTAATACTTTTTCCGGTTTGGTTCTCGACTTCTTGTTTATATTCTCTAAATTTCTCAAAAGCTTCCGATTTGTGTTTCATCAGGAACACATATCCGAATCTAGAGAGACCGTCGGTGAATGTAATGAAGTACGCAGAACCATTCCTGGCATGTGTAGACATTGGACCGCATACATCACTATGCACCAGTCCCAAGAGTTCCGTAACTCTTTCTCCGCGTCCCGTAAACGGAGTTTTGGTCATCTTGCCTTTGAGACATGACTGGCAAGTGTCATAAGATGAAAATTCAAATGGATTCAAATATCCATCCTTATGCAACTTAGCTAGTCGTGTCGCATTGATGTGACCCAGTCTACAATGTCACAAGAAGGATACGTTCAGTTCTGAACTCTTCCTCTTGTGTGTTTTTGTTATACTTAGAACTGTTGATTGATTTAGAACATAAATGCCATTGCACAACGTGCCTGATCCAACCAACTTTTGGTTACGGAAAATGTTCATAACATTATCCTGTAATACAAAATTATATCCCTCTTTACTCAACAAAGAAACCGATATATTGTTGCATATCAGGTTCGGCATGTAATAGCATTCGTTCAGAATCAATATATTACCAGTTGGTAATGCAAGGTGATATTCCCCGACAGTCTTAGCTGCAACAATTGCACCATTTCCAACTCTTATGTCTTTATCACCTTCTCCAGGTTCTCTACCTTTCTTAAGCCCATGTAACTGATTACATATATGGGATCCTGACCCGGTATCTAATACCCAGGACGTAGGGCAAATGGAGAAACAGTTCTCTGTAACAAACACACCCGAAGAAAATGCATCATCGTGTACTTTCTTCATTCGGATGGCATGGGAATCCTGGTATTCCCCTATATCCTTGTCAGTCCTATGACTCTTATAAGAAAGAACGGAACCAACATTCCCCAGCACAGTATAACATGCGGGTTCAGTCAAAACATCCATATTATTATCGTGATTAAGGCATGACATGGTCGCTACCTGGAGAGAGAGAGAAGAAAACACTTTAGCGTATGCTCTTGCAAGATCAGATTGGTTATTATCTTATCTAATCAGGATGGCTCCCACTGTTTTTTATCAAATCTTCCTTCAAACCCTAAAAGGAAAGACTAGCCGGGATTAATTACACCCTACAACTTCGCCGATCTTTCAGCCAGGCCAGTGTCGGTACTTTGAGGGAGGTTCCCCGTGCTTTCGCACGGACCTAATTAAAGTAATCCTTGTTTTCCCAGAGGCGTAACACCGTTGACACCTTTCTAGACACCTACTTGATTGGCTAATTGTCCTGTGTAAAACTCTTCCAGGAGTAACAATTACTCGCAGTGGGTATCGGGATCCAACTATCTCATAGAAGGTATGCAATCTCATTGCAAATTTCAACACTTGAAATTCCCGATAATATTTTGCCCCTAGCGTCCTATGACCATGACGCAGGCCAACAAACCATAGTGCGCTAGTCAAGTTCAACCCGTCATTTCTTGATTGAATTAAACCCACCCGTACGACCCTTGACGCAGGCCAACAAAGTCGCACGACTACCCTAATCCAATCTGCATCATATGCATCAACAGATAAATACTAGTTAGCTACCGCACACTACGCCTTGACGCAGGCCAACAAACGTAGCACGAATACTAAGTATGATTTATCTGAAATGACGGAGGGCTACGACAGATTTTTCTGAAAACCTATTGCGTAATGAACTTGATATCGTTGTAGAATCAAATGAACTTTTTTGAAATGGAGTGATTTTGAGGCTTTTATTAGTTTTGCTAAAGAGGTCACTCCCGGTGAAGGGATCTTGGCTCTTTCCTCATTGAATAAGGTGCGGGATATATCATATATATCACTGTGCAAAGCAAAACTCCAAAAGCAATCAAAGACCAAACCGAGTTTTGTAGCATCTGCCAGTTTTGCTAAAGAGGTCACTCCCGGTGAAGGGATCTCGGCTCTTTCCCCATCGAATAAGGTGCAGGGTATATCATATATACCGCTATGCAAAGCAAGACTGTAGCTACCCTTTTATTTTAAAATTTGATTCTACAATATCTTTTAGGTTTCTTTTCTTTCATTAATCACATTAATGAAGTCCCATCATTTAAGTCACCTAAACATCACAGATAAATACGACGTACACTTATGCCATCCGCATTTGCCTCGATGTCCCCTCGTACACCGTTAGGTTAGGTAACTAACGACAGAGCAGGGCAGGGCTAGTGCGAGTGCAAAACATAAGTAACGTCTATATAATATATCATATATACTATATACTGTAACTATCACAGCACATCACATGATCACATCACAGATATCGCAGCAGAAACATAGATATAATGTGGGATATACTAGGACGTTCGTATTTAGTATTTAGCCAGAATAGAAAATACGGATTCCACAGTGGCGATGAATAGCCAAGCCCACACCCTGGACCTCTACGAGAGCGGCAAGCGGCCCTACCAATTCTGGAGTTTAGGAGACCCGGTCTCGACTCCTCGAGATGGCCTCCCACTGAACCCCAGAAACCGGCCACCTTTGCTCCCCTCCTTGGGTCCATCCTAATACGGAAAAGTAAATAATATACAACACTGGTGGCAACAACCTCAACCCGAAAGTGCCCCAAATAAAATAATATTACATTACATTTGAATTTACATGAATGAAAATATAAAACTCTCATCTCACATAAAAAAAAAACCCTGCTATTCAATCGCGACAATCCTGCACATCATATCTCAGCAACACATAATATCATATATCATCAACGTAAGTAAGTATGTGTACCCCAATTGTCGTTGATGTATAGCAAAGAAACCGGCGATATCGACATACTACACTTACGGTCACAGAAAAGAAAGTGTAAAACTGCAATATTTGGAATCCACATTCTCTTTAAACATCGTAAATGCGAAATATCACATACTTCGTATTTCATGTCCAACTATATGAATTCCACATATTGCATCCCATTCCAGATAATTAGACGGTATTAAAGTTTTCGAACGAATGATCAAATACCCAAAATTCCCTAAAGCTCAACACTTGAGCGGAGTTCAAAAACCCGGAGTGTAACACAACAGTAGCGGTCCAGCCGTAGAAGGGTCAAGCCAACGCCTCACATGTGGCACGCCGTACTGCCCCAAACCCTAAGGTTCAAAGGGCAGTTCAAGACGGTCACATAATCGAGTTAAGGTTTGTTGTCTTCTAGAGGGTCCACCACAAAACTTGCACGTATCTCCAAAGGATTTAAACCCCGTGAAAAGTGAGCAAATGACACTCGTTCAAACAATTCAATACTTTCTAATTTACCCGGAATAGCAAAACAAAATTAAATTCTCCGATCGAATCGACAATTACAAAATGAACCCCTGAATACTCAACACTTGAGTCAAATTAAAAATACCCAGAAAATATCAATCACAAAATCAAGAATTACTGTGCAAACAGAGAAGCCAAATGACACTATATCGCCGCAGTTCCGCGGCCCCAGCAGGGATTGGCCACGGAACCGCGGTCATTTGTACGAATCAGGTGATCGTTTTGCACTATAATTCTTAGAAAACCCTGCTGTATTTTTTAACTATTTTTAATTCACAAAAAGCCCAAATTTCAAAAATTGTCCAGAGAGGGGGTCGTTTTGTCGATATCGGGTTCGATCGGGGTTTTAACTTCGTTAACCCATCACCTAATGTTCTAGGTCGGCTCTGATACCAATGTTAAGTTTACCTAGCACCCTATGTAGAGTTTGGAAGCATCACATGTCACAAAGTTCAAATTTTTTATGGTGCTAAGCAAGCATACAAAGGATCGGTCCTAGAAAATTAGGGTTTCTAAATATTAAAGGCAACAAAGACTAGGGTTTCGAGAGTACAACCGTTGTAGCTCTCTTCGCTAGACTCTTTGGCCTCTTGGGTGTTGGAGGAAGGTACCCTTGAAGTCTTCTAGTGTCCACGACGATCCACCCGAAGCTCCTTCGTCTAAGCTATCGACTTCACTTTCCAAGAGAAGAAAAGAAGATAACACTCTAAACAAGTGGGCTAGACTTGTGTAGAATGATGTTGTGGTTCTAATTCTCACTTCAAAAACCTTTCTTGATGTGTGTTTTGCTCACTATAAAAAACTAGAGAGCAAAGGAAGAAGGAGGAAGAAGATGATGGCTTTTCTTTTAGAAGAAGAGAAAAGATTAACTTATGAAAAGAAATGAAAATATATCTATATATATTTATTTCTTCTCATCTCAAACCATGGTTAGAATATAAAGATATTATTGTATCATAGTTTAAAACACCTAAGGAAAAATAACCAAGGGTTAAATAGTGGGTGGGCATGGTAAGATGAAGAAGAGTGTAGAAACAATCCAATAATTAACCCTTTTTCTTTCTTTTTTGTTTTAGTATAAATACAATAATAATCCATATTAAAAACTCATGGTGTGAGTCTTATATTGCCACTATTTTCTTTGTATAAGCAACCATGATATATGATGTATGTATGTATGTATGCACATCCATATGTGCATGAAACTAAAAGAAAGAAAACATACATGCATGCATACATCCATCATGTACAAGAAAAGGTTTCAAGTGAGAAAACTAATGGTTAAATGATAAATCAACACTTGATTTATCAATCCGGCCATATCACATATGACCCCACCAAAATCAAGCCGCCCGATCAATATACGGTATCCTATAAGCGCATTTTAATCGGGTCCATGCGCATATCGCATACGCGCACCACAACGTTTCGCCTGGACTAGGTAACTCCTTTGGGGGAATCTAAGACTCATCAATACGCCGGCAGTGGGTGATGATCATATCAAGCACCCCCAAGCTGCAAGCGGTCAGCTAAACATAACGGCCACCCGGGTATTGAGCGATCAGAAGAGAACAAGCGAACCTGCTACAACTCCCTTCGAGCCAACTGGCAACACTACTGTGCACTCCGGTCTCCTCATCTGATATGTCGCATATCAAGTCTAGGGGTGGTAAACGTCAGACCCCAATAACCAATAAGTCTGTCGATGTGAGGCTCATAACGGGTCGAGAAACTGCTGGTAACACTTACCAGTAAATCTCCAATCAGCCCTGGCCAGGGACTTCCCTGTTACGGCCAATCGAGCACAGTGCAACATCAACCCACAATACCGGAAGAGACGAAACCCCTCCTATCGCTCATTGCCTCCATGTGACTCGGGACTGTACCCAAAAACCACCGTTTTGCACGCCCTCATGGACGTGGTAAGGTGGAAATCAAAGCACAGTGGGAATCACACAAGACTCTATGACGATCTCGGGTCTACAGACTAACCTGCACAAGTGTCACCTGAGAACTGCCATCTGACGTGAGGTATAATACCATCTGGGAGTTCTCGGCGAGTCCGTCCAGTGTACCCAGTCTCCACTGAGCACCCGTATACCATCTCTGATGTCAAACACTAATGGATATGGGATCATCCATCGCCCATCTCATGGGTCGAGAAGCGTATACGCTAGTCTACACTGGTGTATTGATGCCCCGTCTCGATACACCCACGACTAGGGACCTTGAAGGATGTACTTATGGACTACCATTTCCCCACTAGTATGATCCGCATCATAATCCAGGTAGTCAAGTACACATCCTAAGGGCTTTACCAACATGTAACCATAAGACAGTATAAAGAGACAAGTATACATGTTAAGATAAAGAGCAACCAGATAGCAGACTATCATATCGAGCAAGAAAGTCATCTCTATATATGTCTAAGCATCCAATATAATATACATCATCTGTACAATACTGGCCTCTAGGGCATACATACAACTAACAATAAGGTACGGTTTCTCCGTTTCGATACACCATTGTGTTGTGTTGTCTACGGACGAGTAAGCTTAGAGAGAACACCATTCTCTTTCAGGTATTCTAGGAATTCCATACTCAAGTACTTCCCTTCTCGATCAGATCGAAGGATCTTGATACTTTTGCTAGTCTGGTTCTCTACTTTATTTTTCAATTCTTTGAATTTCTCAAAAGTTTCAAATTTATTTTTCAAAAGATATACATATCCGAACCTAGAGAGATCGTCAATAAATGTAATAAAGTACGAGAACCCACCCCTCGCATGTATAGACATCAGACCATATACATCATTGTATATGAGTCCCAAGAGCTCTATAACTCTTTCTCTGTGTCCGGTGAATGGAGATTTGGTCATCTTCCTTTTGAGACAAGACTGACAGGTTTCATATGATAAAAATTCGAACGTATTCAAATATCCATCTTTATGCAACTTACTTGGTCTGTTCTCACTGATATGACCAAGTCTACAATGCCACAAGTAGATTTCGTTTGTATCTGAACTCTTCCTGTTGCATGTGTTTTTATATTTAAGACTGTATTTTGATTTAGAACGTAGATAATATTACAGAGGGTACCTTTTGCAACAAATTCCTGATTAAGGTAAATGTTCATGATATTTCTTTCTAGAACAAAATTATATCTATCTTTATCAAGTAAAGAAACTGATATGATGTTGTAGAGCATGGAAGGTACATGGTAGCAATTGTTCAAAATCATAGTATTGCCTCTTGGCAACACTTGGTGATATTTACCGACGGCAACAGCACTAACCCGTGCTTCATTCCTTACTCTGAGGGATATATCACCCGGTCCAACCATTCTACTTTTTCTTAGTCCTTATAATAAATTACATATATGAGATCCTGACCTGGTATCTAGTACCCAAGAGGTAGGGTACACCTAAAGAAGATGCATTAGAATGCTTCTCCTTCAATGGGGTCATCTGGAATTCCTTACAGTCCTCTTTCCCCTGCCAATACTCATGACAGTTGTCACACGTTAGACCCGAACCGACGTTTTCCAGCCCAGTGTAATAAGCTGGTTCGGTCAAGTCAAACATTTTATTAGTTTGATTAGGGCGTGAAATGGTTGCTACCTGAAGAGAGAGAAATGAAACACTCAGCGTGCGCTCTTGCAAGATTAGATTGGTTATTAGTTTGTCTAATCAGGATGACTCCCACTATTTCCTCAAATTTTCCTCCAAACCATAAAAAGAAAACTAGTCGGGATCATTCGCACATCACAAGTTCGCTAACCGTTCAGCCAAGTGAGTGTTGGTACTCCGAGGGAGGTTCCCCATGCTCTTGCACGGAGCTAACTAAAATAAACCTCGTTTCCGCAAAGGCGTATCCCCGTTAACACTTTTCTAGACACTGTAAGACTACGGTAGCGCCCCGGCCATCTATCCGAGGCCAAAATGCGGAAACAAAAACTTTTTCAAACTAGAAACCGGCACTATGGTATGCTTAAAACCTGGATCGAACCATTAACCTACAGCTAGCAACTAGAGAAAGGGTTGGAAAGCTATACCGATCAATGCGTGTCTTTCGGTCTTCGGCCACCATCCCAAGCTCCTCGCGGCATCTCCGGTTTTGATCTCCTCGTCGGAAAGGGCACCACATCATCGATTCTTTTTACGGGCTCCCGCTTCGTCCGAAGCAACTCGGGCACGAAGTGTGCTAGCCGACGTGTCCAAGGTGTTGTAGAGAATGTTTGTAATCATTTTGCCTCTTGCATCCATTGCTTGGATGGAGGTTGAAGGTGTTGCCATTAATGGAGATTCTGAGCTAGAGGAGGAGGAAGAAGAAGAAGCTTTTTCCTTTTCTTTTATGATGGAATGATAATATGAGAGCAAGAATGAATAATCAAAATACAAGAGCTAGCAACCATATCATGGCAGCCCCTCTCTCTCTCCTTATCATTTCATCACTCAAATCCATCATATAATGTGACATGTGCACAATAAAATAGACCATGAGTCACTAACCTTGCACACGCCACATTAAATGCACAAAAGGATGATTTCTAGCTCATAATTTCCATAAGTAAACATTAACCCAAATGTTTACAACAATAAAAAGATTCGGCAACATCTAAAGTAAACTCGTGACGGATCACATGAATACCCCTCACCTGTATATACATACCTGCACCCGCATTCCGACTGAATGCAAATGCGGTGAGACTAAAGTAATCCAACAAATCTAATACTAGGATCCGGCTTAAACCAAAACCTACTAGTATGATCCGTCCAATCATGATCCTTGCACTATCGCGCGTATATGATACTTTCCTTCGCTCCGTCTTATCAAGAGTTTCCATTCTATTGATAAGACGGAGCTAATGATTCGAACCCTGCAATATATCATACGGCCTCTACAACGTTTCGACCGAAACTTGAGAAACTGTCTGTGGGGGACTCTAAAGACTCGTCAATACTTTGGCTGTGGATTTAACCATTAGCACGTGAGAGGTACTAGCCGTACGTAACTGGCTACCAGATATTGACCAAAAGGGAAGTCGATGTGCGGACTCATCCAGACACCCTACTGAGCCTGTCAGTGACAATATCCGTACAGTCCGGTCTGTTCGTTTATGAGCATCGCATGGCGGGCCTAGGGGTTGGTAAAAGTCAGACCCCCAAAAGCGGTATAAGTCATGTCGAAGTGTAGCCCAGAACACCCTGAGATATTACTGGAATACCTACCAGTAAATCTCCTGCCTTGGCCAAGGACTTCGTGTAATGGCTCTCCTAGACACAGCGCGACCTCACCCCCAATACCGGGAGAGACGAACCCCTGCCGATCCGCTCACTGCCTCCATGTGGCTCGGGACTGCGCCCAACTAAAACCTATTTGCACGACTCCTTTGAGCCGTGGTAGGGTAGTAATCAAAGCACAGTGTAAACTCACACGAGACAAATGACGATCTCAGGTCGATGAACTAATCTGTACACATGTCACCAGGGAACTGCTATCTGACGTCAGGTATAATACCAACTAGCATGTTCCCGGCGAGTCATGTCTGGTGTACTCATAACCCAATGAGCACCTGTATACATCTTAGGTGAACCAACTGACACCAATGGCTTGTGAGACCAGCCACCGCCCCTCGTCGGGGTCTCGACTGTATACACTAGTCTACTAATGGAGTATCGATGCCCAGTCTCAAAACTCCCATGACTAGGGACCTTTTAAGGATGTGCTTGTAGACCCCAGCTCCCACGTATATGATCGCCATCATACTGCTGGTAGTCAAGCAAGAATCCTAAGGGCTCTATCAACGTGTAATAGCGACCTGTAAGGTCACCTAAAGCAGTACACGATGATAAAGATAAACCAGATAGCATACTATCATCTCGAGTAAGAATGTCCTACCGGCATAGGTCCTCCTTCAATCATTGCAATCACGTGCCTATGATCCAATAATTGACTCTGAGGGCACTATATCAAACAATCTCCCACTTGCATTCAAGGCTAATTATTGTGATGTCGTATACTCACAGCTCGTGTGATACCGAACATCCAACTCCTCTACTAATCAATCTCACAAAGCCCGGTTGTGAAACTACTGCGTTTGAGAAATAGCCTCAGTGAGTGGATCCGCCATGATGTTTCTTTCTATGTCTCTCTTTATCTCAAGTTCACGGAGAAAGCCATCTCCCGAAATGAGCAATACCTGTCCTAGAATATGTCTGGATATCTGATGGGACCTGGTTCCTAAATGAACTCCAAATCCAAACTTCTTAGACTGCATCGTCAACTGAATCTAATCAGTATCATATGCCATGCCTCCCTCAGTTTCCGCTTGGACCACCTGTCCAAACAACTGCCCCTCATCAGAGGAAAAACTACAACTCTGACAGTCACTCTGTTATCCAGGTCACCTTGGAAGCCTGGAATGATAATCGTTTCCTAAAAGAGGCTGTTGTTATCATATCCCTAGAACATCCACTTATGTTCTAAAACTGCTTCCGAACTTTTCTCCAGGATTGGATTAATATCCACTTATTGCATCTAATACAAAAACAACATCTGGTATGGTACTTGACATCTCATGATTAACTCAATTGTCTAAGCAAGTGATCTGCCAATCATGCACATCCCTCTCCTCTTTAGTCTGTAAGACACCTTTAGAGAGGGTGACTCCATCACCTGCAGGTACACTACCCACTGTGCTTTGATTTCCTCCTTACCGCGCTCACGAGAGTCGTGCAAACAGGTGGATTTTGGGTACAGCCCTGAGTCACATGGAGGCAATGAGCGATAGGAGCGGTTTCGTCTCTCCCGGTATTGGGAGTTGATGTTGCGCTATACTCGATTGGCTATAACAGGAAGTCCCTCGTCAAGGCTGATGATGAAATTTACCGGTAAGTGTTATAAGCAGTTTCTCGACCCGTTATGCGCCTCACATCGGCATGACTTATCAAGTTATTGGGGTCTGACGTTTACCACCCCAGACTCGATATGCGATATATCAGAAAAAGAGATCGGACTGTTTGAGAGTGTTACTTATAGGCTTTGCGGGAGTTTGGACAAGCTTGCTTGTTGATCCTCTAATAGCTCAATACCTGGGTAGCCGTTACGTCCAGCTAGTACCGCTGACGGCTTGTGAATGACTGATATTATCATTACCTACTGCTGGCGTATTAATGAGTCTTTAGAGTCCTACATAGAGGTTTCCTAGCTCAAGCGAAACGACGTAGGGCACATATGTGATATGTGCGAGACCAAGATTAATACGTGTATGTGATACAGTATTCTAATATCGCGGTATAGGTTATATATGATATAACCGGATTATTGAATCAAGTGTTGATTCAATAATTTGTTATATGTATATTTGATATGCATATAAATGATATTAGTCGGTTGTATGTGATATAGCCGGATTATTAAATCAAGTGTTGATTTAATAATTTAATATATAATTATATATTTTATATATTAATATATATTAACTAATATTAGCTAAATTAAGAATTTCTTTTCTATAAATACATATAAATATATATGAAATATATATTAATGTATTTACTATTGTGTCATGCTAGATGATACATTGGACATGGGTGTATGAGACTCACACCAAACTAAAAATAATTTGGGTGATTAATTATTAGAGGAAAAATCAAAATTAGGTGGAAATTAGCATGGCTAAAGATACTTGTGGAAGCATGTAGAAGTCTTGACTTAGTCCACTAATTTTGTTTTACGCTAGATATTTATTAACCCAACTATTATCTTTAGCCATGGTTAAGTCTCTACAAATATCATTTGAGATATTTTTCCACCATGGTTCATCACTTGATCATCTTCTTCATCTCATTTTTCTTCTCTAGCTTTTGATGAGGTGAAGAAAGAAAGAGAGAAATAATTCTAAAGTGAGCAAAGTACATATTTCATCAATCTATACCAAACTAGCCATTTAGTATAGGTTGTTTACTTCACTAATTCCTCATTTAGTGAAGAGGTAGCTTGAGTTAGAGATTGCTCAATGTAGATCATCTTCGGCCTCGAAGATTCTTAAGCAAGCTTGTTCCTTTCGCCTAGTGGAGCCTAAGAAGAGTTCGGGGGACCACCACTTGGAGGTAAGGGATTACTACATAGAGCTTTAGAAGTGAAGGACGGGTCTACAAAGGTTGTATTCCTAATTCACTTAGTGTAAAGTTTGTCTACATGCAATAAAACCCTAATTCTCTAGTTCGATTCTTGGATGGTATTGCTTAGCACACTAGATTTTTTAAAATTGCATACTAGATGCCTCTAGAAACCTAGTAGTCGTGCTAAGGAATACCAACATGGTATCGAAGCCAAGGTAGAGTATTAGGAGTGGCCTAGACGACGTTAAAGAGTTCGATCGAGTTTCAAGAACCGATTTTTTACCAGTTTCTGGAAATTTTTCCAAAAGTTGAATTTTTCAAGATTAAAAATATTCAGAAATTCGTGTGGGTAATATTATGGAACCACAAGAATTTTGAGATCACGCCTCCACCATTGCGCCGCGGAACCACCGCCAAACCCATGGATTGGCCATGGTTCCACCGCGGTCTTGGTGTGTTGTTGGTTCGTTTTTCTTCTACTGCTCCATATTTTATATTTCTTATTTTCTGAGTATTTTTTGTGAGTCTCAAGTGTTGAGGTCTCTGGGAATTGTGGGTGTTTGATAAATCGATCGAAATGTTTAATATCGTCTAAATATCTATGATCTGTGATACAATATTTGGAATCCATAATAATTAGTTTTGTGAAAACTAGTTAATGTTTTGTAAATCTAGCAATTTAGTCTCATTCGATAGATTTCCACAGAGTTTCGGTTCGGATCAAAACTCCGTCGCAATCTCGTATAGTACGCGAACACTCGTCGGGTAACACTACTAGATAGTCACGCCCTATAGCCCCGACCAAGTGACTATAGGAGAACCCCATAGCCAAAAGCATCCGTTCGGGTGCTCACGGCCGCGGTGTTTCGCCTAAGTGCGCTTCGTCGACAGCATCGGCGGTGTGGCCATATACTAATGTTTCCGATGAGCATTCGATCATTTGTTGGGAATCTTGTTGAATTGCCTGATTGGATATTGAAAAGTGTTTTCAATTTGAGACTAAAATGCCGGGTTTATAGTGTTAGACATGAAATCTTGAGTATGAGATATTCCGGGTTTAGGATGTCTAAGGTGTTGCGGATTCTAATTATTATAGTTTTCATTTCTTTTTTGCGACCGTAAGTGTAATATGTGGTGTATCGCCGGTTTCGTTGCTATACGTCGGCGACAATTGGGGTACGCATATTTACTTACGTTGATGACATGCGATATTATGTGTTGCTGTGATATGTTATATTGGATCGTCCCATTTGAATAGCCGGGGGTTTTTGCGTGAGATGACAGTTTTTTCATTTTCATTCATGTAAAAAATTTGTACGTAATATTCTTTTATTGGGACACTTCCGGGTTGAGGATGATGTCACCATTGATATATATTATTTACTTTTCCTCATTAGGATAGACCCAAGGAGGGGAGCATAAGTAACAGGGTTCTAGAGTCCAGTGGGAGACCATCTCGAGGCATCGAGACCGGGTCTCCTAACTCTAGAATTGGTAGGGTTGCTTGCCGCTCTCGTAGGGGTCTAGGGATGTGAGTTTGGCTATTCATCATAACCATGGAATCCGTATTTTTTACTGGCTTAATTTAAAACACGGACCTCCCAGTACATCAAACATTTCATATGTTGACTTTTGCTGCAATGTTCTGTGATGTGATCATATAATTGCGTGAGAAGAATGCTTTATATTATATATATGAAATATAATAAACATTGCTTATGTTTTTCATCCGCGCTAGTCCTGCCCCCGCTCTGCCGGTAGTTAAGTAACCTAGTGGTGCATGACGGCACCCGGTGGCAAATGCGATTGGCATAAACATACGTTCTATTTTCGTTTTTTTATCTGTGATGTTTAGGAAACATAAATGATGGGACTTCATTAATGAGATTAATGAAAAGGAAAGAAACCTAAAGATGTTGTAGAATCAAATTTTCAAACAAGTAGCTCTAGTTCTTACTTTGCATAGTGGTATTCCTTGATGAATATCCAGCACCTCATTCGATGAGGAAAGAGCCGAGATCTCTTTGCCGGGAAAGAGCTCTTTAGAAAAAGCTAGTAAATGCTAGAACCCACTCGGTTTTTTTTAGAAAACTATTCGATTTTAAAAAGCGGAGCTTAAACCACTCCTTTTCAAATCGCTCGATTCTACAACAATATCAAGTTCATTACGCAAAAGGTTTTCTTAAAAACCTGTAGCAGCCCTCCGTCATTTCAGATAAGGACTATTTAGTATTCATGCTGCGTTTGTTGACCTTGTCAGGTATAGTGTGCGGTAGCTGATTAGTGCTTATCTGTAACCATATGATGCGATTGGATTAGAGTAGTCGCACGGCCTTGTTAGCCTTGTTGACATTGTCAAGGGTCGTACGGGTGGGTTTAATTCAATCAGGAAATGAACGGGTTGAACTTGACTTGTGGTTTATGGTTTGTTGACCTTCTCAAGATCACAAATCACTTGGGACAAAAGATATTGTAATTTCAAGTGTTGAAATTTGCAATGAGATTGCATACCTTCTATGAGATATTTGAATCCCGATACCCACTGCGAGTAAAAGTTATTCCTAGGTGATCTTGATCAAACTTGATAGATCGGCTTCTTGATCCTAGGTACAAGATAATAAAAATAAGATAATAAAAGATTACATAGTGAAAAATTACATCCATGAGATTAGAAAAATTTAAAAAAACTAAGAAAATTAGAAGTTTTCTTATACGAACTAGTAATAAGTAGTTATGAGCCGTTGTCCCAAGGGTTAGTAAGATGAAGGAAGTCACTAATCTGAGGATAAAAATAAGTCTGAAAAATAGTTCCTATTCTGGAAGACAAACATTTTGAACGTTGATACCCTGCTATTCGCACTTACACACGTCTTGAAGCCCGGGATAGTAGAGGATACCTTGAAATGCTCTTGTTTAAAAGCCGATGTATGAAGGAAATAAAAAAAATGAAGAAAATATAAAATGGTGAGAAAAATGTACACTGGTTTTGTTATCGCCAAGGCAGCAATAAAAAATATAGCGAGGGTCCCTCTTCACATAGTGCCCTAAGGCCAACTGGTCTGGGAGTCACTGCTAAGCCTTAAGGTGGTGCAAGACGAGGAAAATACACCAAATAAGCAAGCACAAGAGTAATCGGTCGGTTAGTATCTCAAGAAGTATTAACGGCCGCATGAAAGTGTGTGAGCAAATCTCAATATTCATTAATTAAAAAGTACTGAGGCTGATGGGCAAGAGTATGATAGCTTGAATTGAATTCTCCTGTTGTAGGGATGTCCTTTACACACACGCAGGGTGATATGATCGATGTTTGGACGAAAGATAGGAATGAAGAATAAGACGATGTTTTATTGAGAGAGTATGTGATTTATAACATCTTTTCATGACTATTAAGATAGGGCTCATGACAACCGAAAAGCTAGCTAAGTTGGAAACTCAAATTTTCAAGGCTTTTCTTTTACAATTCTTGTCTTTAAATGTAATATTCATAATCTTCCTTTTATTATTGGATTTTGTCGGTGCAATCCGCTGAAAACCCTCAGGAGACAACACTCCTCCTAGTAGGGACACCTAGAGGTTTAAAGGCTTGTTGCACGTGCTCAGTGCAATCGTGTTGCCTACGAAAGTGTGCTACATAGTTTTTCTCTTTCTTTATTTTCTCCTTCTCTTTTTAATAAAACAGTTCGCTCGAGACAACCGAAAATAAGTTTGGGGGAATTTGATCAGTCGAAAATAATGTATTTTTAACACGTCAATTTCCCTATCTTTTGCATTCATCTAAAAGTGTTCGGTTTGCATATTACACATATTAGCAAAACAATAGTAAAATACCGAATTACCTGTGTTGTACTCTAAAACCGGCATTTTTAGGGAAATTTACTGTTTATCATGGCATCACATCATTCTTGTAGCGCAACACTTATTTCGAAGGCTGTGCAGGAAATTCCAGAAATCGAGCCAAATTGTCAAAAGTGCTGATCAAAATTACACCAAGTCTAAGTCTGGTGATCTGGCAGTAAAAAATAAGGTGTAAAACTATTCCAGATATTTATTCAAGGCCAATGGGCGCTTCCCGCCGCGGATCCGCGGCATGATGACGTCGGCAGAGAAGCATATTTTCCCCATGTGCTTATTTCTAACGGCAAAGCTTCCAGAACTCTCCAGAAACTCCACGTGGCTTCATCTAGAAGGCTCGGCCTAACAACCTAGTTCTAGAAGCCTCCCTCCAACTAACTTCTTCTAGAAATCTCCTTATAACAACCTTCTTCTAGAAGCCTCCTTATAACAACCTCATTCTAGAATAATCCCTCCAACAAACTTCTTCTAGA
Source organism: Agapanthus africanus (assembly GCA_030015575.1). Classification (NCBI taxonomy): domain Eukaryota; kingdom Viridiplantae; phylum Streptophyta; class Magnoliopsida; order Asparagales; family Amaryllidaceae; genus Agapanthus; species Agapanthus africanus. The sequence goes on from JASDDO010000024.1 coordinate 483,822,986, forward strand.
AGATTCTTTCTAACAACCTCATTTTGGAAGGAAAATTCAAATGGAGTAGTTCATTTTGGAGGGAAAATTCAAATGAGGTGGTTCATTTTGGAGGGAAAAGTTGTTCATTTTGGAGGGAAATTTGAATTCTAGATCTAGGGTTATGAAAGCTTATAAAAGGGAGCCTAGATCTAAGGTTAAGGGTTGTTCATTGTTCTTCATGTCCCCCAAATCCTCCTACAGGTTGAGTGACACATCTTGTAGACCTAATTCCAAAATTCAAAATCAAGATCAAGATCCCGAGTACCTTTCAAGCAAGAGAGCCTTCAACCTTTAGAAAGCGACGTCGGATTCCATCGGAGCAAGAGATCCAAACCGATCCGCGACTCAAGGAGCCGAGCGAAGCCAAAATCGACGATCTAGTTCCTTCCTTTTGTAAATTCAAGAGAGTTGTAACGAAATTTGTCGATAAATAAAGGTGAAATTTCTATATCTTGCTTATCGTTTGATTCAACATTATGATTCAATCTCAATTTGTGATTGCGTTTGTTATGATGATGTTTGAGTAAACTCCGCTCGTATAGGAGTTGTGACGATCAATAGAATGATGATGATTTAGATCTTTTTACAATTCTTAAATCCTATAACTATTGTAAATTCTTGTGAATCAAATGATCAATGACCTATTTTTGGGATGATCCTTTCTTGATTGTGTTCACTCAAAACTAGGGAACAATGATTGATCATTTGATTAACTAGAAGCTAGAATTTGAATGAGATTCATTGAAAGGATAAAGGATGAGATGAGGAATCCCTAAATTCTTCGCAAGATCCTTCACCCTCGGTGAATTATCATCGATCTAGTATCAATTAGTTAATGGATAAGAACATGAAATCTTTAGATCTCATCACATCTATAGATCCGATCTACTCCTACAAGCTACACTTCGAATCTTTATTGTTGGTTGGAAATCATCACAAATTATCACTTCTTGATTTTAATGCTTTCTTATATCTAGATTTTTCTAATTCTTGAAATGCAATTTTATAAATCATGAATTGTTTTCTTTTCTTTTCTTTAAAGTTTCGACTCATCTAATTCGAAACACGAATGATTACACTTTCCCTGTGGACGATCCACACTTACTAACGCGCTACATCTGACACCGTTATTGATTGCGGTCAAATAATTTTTGGTTGTGATTTCTATATACAATTTCTCAACATACACAACAAGAATATATTCAATCAAATGGCGTCATTGCCGGGGATCATTTGATTTACTTACACAATCGGAAACCATTCAACCAAATGGCGCCGTTGCCGGGGATAGTGCGCTAATTTTTTGTATTTTGAAATTTGAGTTGAAAATTTTATTCCATCTATATTTTTTTAGATCAAATTCGCACAAACCCTAAACGTGTTGTTGTGATTTGTTGCGAGGAAATCTGGAATTTATGGAGCTGTGGAAAAATTTTTAAGAGCATTCCAGAGAGCTGTGTATGTGATCAGGAGCCTGTTGTGAAATTTTTATGCAGTGAAGAGGATAAACCGCGGCGGATCCACGGCATTAGGTGACTCCCGCAGCGGAACCGCGGTGCTACAGTAGCGCTACAGTAAATAAATTCTTAGGTGACTCCTGTGCTTTCTTTTCTCCTCCTAAATCTGCTCCAATTAACAATTTGCTGCAGGATTCTTTGCAAATAAATCACAGCACCGCAAAAAAAGCAAAATAAATTGTGCGTGTTTTTGATCTTGGTTGTTTGCATATTAATACGGAAATTAAGGGGCACGGCCAAATCCAGATTAGGTGGGGAGTTCATTACCCTTCCTAAGCCCTAAAAATCACAAACTTGCATCCGCATTTACCCTCATTAACTAAAAAATATCTAGAGATGACACTAAGGACCATCGAGCTCACTTAGGACAGAAGAAGGCCATGGGTAATTCATTGCTTATCCGCGTTTCTTTTGTGGTGTCTAAGGCAAGTGTGTCGAAGGCTAGTGGTTACTTAATTAGGCCCATTACTTACGTAGTGGAGAACCTCCCACTTACCTGGCACTTACCTGGCCACAGGAGAGACAAAGAGGCAGTGGAGGATTGATCCTGCGACTTGTCTTTTGGCAGTTAGGAGCGGTCTAGAGCTTTGAACTAGGCGACCACTAGAATTAGGGTTTTGCTTGTTGCATTTGTTGTGATCACATCATTTTTTCAAAAATCCGTATATTTTTCAAAACAAACACCAATCACTTCATTCATTTTCCCAAATTATAAATCCACGCTGCCACTTGTACTAACCCTTTTCAGTGCAAGATAGGCTGGACACGGGATTCTAGTGCCCGTTTAGTCCGCGTCTCTTCGATCGACCCAAAAGTCGGTATTTCTACAATTACCTCTTCTTTACCCACCACCACACCCACATCGATGGATCCGTCTCCATCGAATTTCTTTACCACTAATCTGCCGCCGTCCGTTGGTGCGCAGAATCTACCCCGCATCTCTCTCCAAGAGAGGTGTTATCCTACACGTGGTCCCCTTTCCACCTGTCTTTCCATTCCACCAGCCAACGGGGACAATTTTCAGATTAAACCCCAATACATCAACCTTCTACCTAAATATCACGGTCTCGAGACTGAAGACGCATATGTCTTTATCACCAAATTTGAAAATATATGCGCAATGATGGGTACTTCACAGCTTTCTGTGGATGCTATGCGTCTTCGTCTTCTCCCATTTACCTTGTGCGATATAGCCGAGAAGTGGCTGTATAACACTACCGCACACTCCATTTCAAACTGGGGAGAATTCGTCAAAGCATTCCTTAAGAAATTCTACCCACATCATAAAACAGCTCGAGTCCATAGCGAAATAAATCAATTCACCCAGCTTCCAAATGAACCATTTTCAAAATGTCTTGAACGCTTCAAGGATCTGTTAGTCCAATATCCACATCACGGAATCCCCAGGTGGGATCTGTGCCGAATCATTTATGAGGGCATGAATCCTAACACAAAACAGACCCTTGAATTAATGTGTCAAGGCAACTTCATGACCAAAGACGATAGGGAAGCCTGGAAATTCCTAGAAGATTTCGCTGAAAAATCGTTACAGTGGGGGGGTGTGAGTCAATCGACTAGGGATGGCAATGATATTTCCATAGGAATTAGAGCTGAAATTTCAGCTTTACACAAGAAATTCGACGCTATGGAAAACAAATTTTTAGCTGCCGCCCTAAATCAAATGTCACTCTCCAAAACTGTATGTGGTTGTTGTTCTGATCCTTCTCATTTGACGGAAGAATGTCCACGGAATTCTCCGTTTCAAGGTCATGAGCATATCAATTCTGCTTGCCAACAAAGACCTGGAAACGACCCATTTTCATCCACATATAATCAGGGTTGGAGGAATCACCCTAACTTTGCTTGGAACCAACCACAATCTTAAAACACGGTTCCAACCCAAAACAATTTCCAAAGGGCTCCTCCACCACAACACCAACCATTTCCATTGAGTCAGCACCCCTTCCAAGCACAAAACTTCCAAAATCCGGTCAACACACCCGCACCATCTAATCCTTTGCAGTTGACCGGTACTGATGAATCCTCTTCATTCATGAATTTGCTTTTGACAATAAAGACTTCCGTCGATGACATAAAGAGAAACTCTGCGTCCCAAAGCGAGACTATCAAATCGATGGAAGAAGAAATTGCACGATTAAAAGTCGAAATGAGTGCAAGAGAGAAAGGGAAACTTCCAGCTCAACCTTTACCCAATCCTGGCTATTCACATCATGTGAATGCAATCACGTTGAGATCTGGAAGAGTGCTTGACAATCACGTTGGGGAAGAGATTGATGACACTAAAAAATCTATCAATGATACCCCGGCTGAGACCTTTCCTTCCACTTCTACTTCTACTTCTGACCCCAGTTCTTCTACCCCACCACCTTCTGGCGAGCCTATTCTTCGTTTCCCACAAGGCTCGCCACCTCAGCCCAGCTCTTCTAGTCCACCAAAAACGATCCTCACTCCTATTCTTAGATCGTTTCTACCCACACGATCTTCTCCAGTGTTGGACCCTGATCTTATTGCTCAAGCTCCTTACCTAAATCGGTTAAGGGGAAACACACTGAGTCCACAAATGGAGAAGATCACTGAAATGTTTAAACAGGTTAACATCAGTATCCCTCTTCTAGATGCTATCCAACAAGTCCCAGCGTATGCGAAAATTCTTAAAGACTTGTGCACTAAGAAGAGGAAGAAACAAATGCCCAAGAAGATATTCATAGCAAAGACTGTAGACACGGCTTTCCCCCAGCAATTACCGAGGAAACGTAAGGATCCAGGCTATCCTACGATTTCCATCTCTATTAGGAAGAAACACATCAACCGTGCTCTACTAGACCTTGGGGCAAGTGTTAACCTGCTTCCTTTCTCAGTCTATGAGCAGTCAGGGATCGGAGAGTTGAAACCATCTCCTTGCACTCTCCAGATGGCTAACCGATCAATCACCAAACCTAGGGGTGAACTGGAGGATGTGTTAATAAAAATCGGGGAATTCATATTCCCTGTGGACTTTATTGTAATTGATACACAGCCTGTAGAGAACCCACGGAATCAAATTCCGGTGATTTTAGGTCGCCCCTTTTTGGCCACTTCCAATGCTATCATCAACTGTCGTAATGGCTCTATGACCCTATCTTTCGGGAATAGGACAATTGAGCTGAACATTTACAATTTGGGAAGTGTACCGTCCGAACCTACTGCTCAGGTCTGTTCTGTCGACTTAATAGATGTGGACAGCAGCGAATTTGATGATCCTCCTGATACTGATCTTGACTCTTTTCATACGTTGTTGTTTGACCCAACTATGTATCATACACACGGACTCTTCCACCGAGATGTCCGGGTCAACAATTAACACCGATTATGAACTGCTTTTAAAGTCTAAAGATCACCCCGTATTTTGTGATGACATTATTCTTCGGGGTATTGATGAAACTTTTGAGGAGATCTTCGCTGATGAACTCGCATTTTTGAATGACACGGGTGTTGAGATGAATCATTTCCCAATCACTGAAATTGAACCTCCACCCCTTCTTCTGAATTGTAAAAAGAATGCGAGTAATCCATCACAATCACTGCATCGTCTCTCCAAAATGAGACGCACACACACTCTCTTCCACCACTTAACCTTTCCCTACTTCTTCTTCCACCAACCAGAGCACTGCATTGACAAATTTTTTTAATGGTTGGTGTTGACATTCGGTCTTTGCAAAGCTTGGCATCGATCATTGATTTTTGACCCCCTCATGTGATTTTCAAAGATTAACATTGCATAACTCAAGTTTGGGGGGACATATTTTCTGGCTCTTGAAAGAAAATTTTTACACAAAATGATGAGCCAAGAATAAGTTTAGGGGAGGGTCTTCACTTAAATATTTTGACCCCGTTAATAAATTTCCTCCCAAGCTTATAGGTTTTTCGAGATATAGCGGATGGCAACAGTGAGGACACTGTTGAAAACAAGTTTGGGGGAGGTTTGTGCTTATTTTCGCATCATATGCATCATACTTTGCATAAGCACAAAACATTTTTGAAAACCTATAAAAATTTAAAAATTTTCAAAAGATAAAAATATTTTTATACATAAATAAGATCATAAAAGATTAGATAGCGAAAAATTACATCCATGAGATTAGAAAAATTTAAGAAAACTAAGAAAATTAGAAGTTTTCTTATACGAACTAGTAATAAGTAGTTATGAGCCGTTGTCCCAAGGGTTAGTAAGATGAAGGAAGTCACTAATCTGAGGATAAAAATAAGTCTGAAAAATTGTTCCTATTCTGGAAGCCAAACATTTTGAACGTTGATACCCTGCTATTCGCACTTACACATGTCTTGAAGCCCGGGATAGTAGAGGATACCTTGAAATGCTCTTGTCTAAAAGCCGATGTATGAAGGAAACAAAAAAAAACGAAGAAAATATAAAATGGTGAGAAAAATGGACACTGGTTTTGTTATCGCCAAGGCAGCAATAAAAAAATATAGAGAGGGTGCCTCTTCTCCTAGTGCCCTAAGGCCAACTGGTCTGGGAGTCACTGCTAAGCCTTAGGTGGTGCAAGACGAGGAAAATACACCAAATAAGCAAGCACATGAGTAATCGGTCGGTTAGTACATCAAGAAGTATTAACGGTCGCATGAAAGTGTGTGAGAAGATCTCAATATTCATTAATTAAAAAGTACTGAGGCTGATGGGCAAGAGTATGATAGCTTGAATTGAATTCTCCGGGTGTAGAGATGTCCTTTACACACACGCAGGGTGATATGATCGATGTTTGGAAGAAAGATAGGAATGAAGAATAAGACGATGTTTTATTGAGCGAGGATGTGATTTCTAATATCTTTTCATAACTATTAAGATAGGGCTCATGACAACCGAAAAGCTAGCTTAGTTGGAAACCCAAATTTTCAAGGATTTTCTTTTACAATTCTTGTGTTTAAATGTAATATTCATGATCTTCCTTTTATTATTGGATTTTGTGGGTGCAATCCGCTGAAAACCCTCAGGAGACAACACTCCTCCTACTAGGGACACCTAGAGGTTTAAAGGCTTGTTGCACGTGCTAAGTGCAATCGTGTTGCCTACGAAAGTGTGCTAGATAGTTTTTCTCTTTCTTTATTTTCTCCTTCTCTTTTTAATAAAACAGTTCGCTCGAGACGACCGAAAATAAGTTTGGGGAATTTGATCAGTCAAAAATAATGTATTTTTAACACGTCAATTTCCCTATCTTTTGCATTCATCTAGAGATGTTCGGTTTGCATATTACACATATTAGCAAAACAATAGTAAAATACCGAATTACCTGTGTTGTACTCTAAAACCAGCATTTTTAGGGAAATTGACTGTTTATCATGGCATCGCATCATTCTTGTAGCGTAAAACTTGTTTCGAAGTCTGTGCAGGAAATTCCAGAAACCGAGCCAAATTGTCAAAAGTGCTGATCAAAATTACACCAAGTCTAAGTCTAGTGATCTAGCAGTAAACAATAAGGTGTAAAACTATTCCAGATATTTATTCAAAGCCAATGGGCGCTTCCCGCCGCGGATCCGCAGCATGATGACGTCAGCAGAGAAGCAGATTTTCCCCATGTGCTTATTTCTAACGGCAAAGCTTTCAGAACTCTCCAGAAACTCCACGTGGCTTCATCTAGAAGGCTCGGCCTAACAACCTAGTTCTAGAAGTCTCCCTCCGACTAACTTCTTCTAGAAGCCTCCTTATAACAACCTTCTTCAAGAAGCCACCTTATAACAACCTCATTCAAGAATATTCCCTCCAACAAACTTCTTCTCGAAGATTCTTTCTAACAACCTCATTTTGGAGGGAAAATTCAAATGAGGTAGTTCATTTTGGAGGGAAAATTCAAATGAGGTGGTTCATTTTGGAGGGAAAAGTTGTTCATTTTGGAGGGAAATTTGAAATTTGAATTCTATATCTAGGGTTATGAAAGCTTATAAAAGGGAGCCAAGATCTAAGGTTAAGAGTTGTTCATTGTTCTTCATTTCCTCTAAATCATCCTACAAGTTGAGTGACACATCTTGTAGCCCTAATTACAAAATTCAAAATCAAGATCAAGATCCTGAGTACCTTTCAAGCAAGAGAGCCTTCAACCTGTAGAAAGCGACGCCGGATTCCATCGGAGCAAGAGATCCAAGCCGATCCGCGACTCAAGGAGCCGAGCGAAGCCAAAATCGACGATCTAGTTCCTTCCTTTTGTAAATTCAAGAGAGTTGTAACGAAATTTGTGGATAAATAAAGGTGAAATTTCTATATCTTGCTTATCTTTTGATTCAACATTATGATTCAATCTCAATTTGTGATTGCGTTTGTTATAATGATGTTTGAGTAAACTCCGCTCGTATAGGAGCTGTGACGATCAATAGAATGATGATGATTTAGATCTTTTTACAATTCTTAAATCCTATAACGATTGTAAATTCTTGTGAATCAAATGATCAATGACCTAGTTTCGGGATGATCCTTTCTTGATTGTGTTCACTCAAAACTAGGGAACAACGATTGATCATTTGATTAACTAGAAGCTAGAATTTGAATGAGATTCATTGAAAGGATAAAGGATGAGATGAGGAATCCCTAAATTCTTCGCAAGATCCTTAACCCTCGGTGAATTATCATCGATCTAGTATAAATTAGTTAATGGATAAGAACATGAAATCTTTAGATCTCATCACATCTATAGATCCGATCTACTCCTACGAGCTACACTTCGATTCTTGATTGTTGGTTGGAAATCATCACAAATTATCACTTCTTGATTTTAATGCTTTCTTAGATCTAGATTTTTCTAATTCTTGAAATACAATTTTATAAATCATGAATTGTTTTCTTTCCTTTTCTTTAAAGTTTCGACTCATCTAATTCGAAACACGAACGATTACACTTTCCCTGTGGACGATCCGCACTTACTAATGCGCTACATCCGACACCGTTATTGATTGCGGTCAAATAATTTTTGGTTGTGATTTCTATATACAATTTCTCAACATACACAACAAGAATATATTCAATCAACATATCACCCGGTCCAACCATTCTACTTTTTCTCAGTCCTTGTAATAAATTATAAATATGAGATCCTGATCCGGTATCTAGTACCCAGGAGGCAGGGTTGACCGAAAAATAGTTTTCAATAACAAATACACCCAAAGAAGATGTATTAGAATGTTTCTCCTTCATTAGTCATCTAGAATTCTTTACGGTACTCTTTACCCTGCTCATACTCATGACAGTTGTCACAAATTTGAGCCGAACTGACGTTCCCCAGCAGGGTGTAATAAGTTGGTTCGGTCAAGTCAAACATTTTATTATCTTAACTAAGGCATAAATTGGTTGCTACCTGGAGAGAGAGAAAAGAAATACTCGGCGTATGCTCTTGTAAGATTAGATTGGTTATTAGTTCATCTAATCGGATGGCTCCCACTGTTTTCTCTAATTTTTCTTCAAATCTTAAAAGGAAAACTAGTCGGGATCATTCGCACCTTACAAGTTTGCTAACCGTTCAGCCAGGTAAGTGTTGGTACTCTGAGGGAGGTTCCCCGTGCTCTCGCACGGACCTAATTAAAATAAACCTCATTTCCACATAGGCGTAGCCCCGTTAACACTTTTCTAGATACCTAATAGGTTAGCTAATTGTGAAGTGAAAAATATCTTCCAATAGTAATCCTACTCATCAGTGGGATAGGGATCCAATTATCATTGTGTGATAACCTAGATGGAAGCCATTCTAGTTACCACACTCCAGAAGGTATGCAATACTAGCAGGTTTCCTATATATTTGAAACTCCCGATGTGATTTTTTACCCTAGGACCCAAGTGACCTTGACGAATAATCAACAAATCAAAAGGTCCTAGTCAAGTTCAACCCGTCATTATCCAAGATTGCATTAGATCCACCCGCATGACCCTTGACGAATAATCAACAAAGTCACACGACGGTCCTAACCAATCACTTTATCTATACTACAGACAATCATTACTTAGCTACCGTATATTACGCCTTGACATAATCAACAAACAGAACACGAATACTAAGTAGTGATTATCTGAAACGACGGAGAGCTATGGCTAGGTTTTTGGAAAAAAACCCTTTAACGTAATGATCTTGATATTTTTGAAGGAACCGAGTAGTTTTGAAAAGGAGTGGTTTAGGCTCCACTTTTAAAAACTAGTGGTTTTTAAGAAAACCTAGTCTAAGTAACATAAACTTTTGCTCAAGAGGTCACTCCCCGTGAAGGGATTTAGGCTCTTGTGTCCTCGAATGAGGTGCAGTATATTTCTAACTGAATACCACTATATAAAGCGAAAGAATATGACTATAGTTTTTCGAAAATTTGTTCCAAAAAAATCTTTTAGGTTTATTTTTCCTTGCATTAATCAAAAATTAATGCGGTCCCATCAATTAAATCCTATCATACCAGAAAAGAACGAAAATAAAATGAACGTATATGCCATCCACATTCGCCATGGGGCCCCGTCATGCACCGTTAGGTTACTTAACTAATGGCAGAGCGGGGGCTCGACTTGTTAGTTGTATGTATGCCTTAGAGGCCATTATTGTACATGATTGTATATTATAGTGGATGCTTCGACATATAGAGAGAGGACTTTCTAGCTCGACATGATAGTATGCTATCTGGTTGCTCTTTATCTTAACATGTAGACTTGTATTGTGATACTGTCTTGCGCTCACATGTTAGTAAAGCCCTTAGGATGTGTACTTGACTATCAGGACTATGATGGAGATCATACTAGTGGGGCCAAGGTAGTCCATAAGTTCATCCTTTAATTGTTTCTAGTCGAGGGTGTATCGAGACGGGGCATCGATATTCCAGAGTAGACTAGCGTATACGCTTTTTGACCCATATGATGGGTGATGGATGATCCTATATGCATTGGTGTTTGACATCAAAGATGGTATACGGGCGCTCAGTAGAGACTGGGTATACTGAACAGGACTCGCCGAGAACTCGAAGATGGTATTATACCTAACGTCAGATAGAAGTTCTCTGGTGACACTGGTACAGGTTAATCTGTTAGTGTCTTGCATGATTCCCACTGCACTTTGATTTCCACCTTACCATGCATAAGAGAGCATGCAAAACGGTGGTTTTTGGGTATGGTCCCGAGTCACATGGAGGCAATGAGCGATAGGAGCGGATTCGTCTCTCACGGTATTGGGGGTTGATGTTGCGCTGTGCTCGATTAGCTATAACAGGAAGTCCCTGGCCAGAGCTGATACTGAGATTTACTGGTAAGTGTTATCAGTAATTTCTCGACCCGTTATGAGCCTTATATCAGCATGACTTATCAAGTTACTGGGGTCTGACGTTTACCACCCCTAGACTGTATATGCGATATATCAGACGAAGAGACCAGAATGTACGGTGGTGTTACTTATTGGATTAAAGGGAGTATGGACAAGCTTGCTTATTGATCTTCTGATTACACAATACCTGGGTAGCCGATACGTCCAGCTAGTACCGCTGACGGCTTGTGGGTGACTGATATGATCATCACCTACTGCCGGCGGATTGACGAGCCATTAGAGTCCTACACAGAGGTTTCCTACCTCATGCAAAACGAAGTAGGGCACATATATGATATGTGCGGGACCGAGATTAATACGTGTATTTGATACAGTATTCTAATCTCGCGATATAGGTTATTTTTGATATTACCGGATTGTTGAATCAAGTGTTGATTCAATGATATGTTATATTTATATGTGATATGAGTATAAATGATATTAGTCGGTTGTATAGGATACAGCCGGGTTATTAAATCAAGTGTTGATTAAATAATTTAATATGTAATTATATATTTGATATATTAATATACATTAACTAATATTAGCTCACTTAAGAATTTCCTTTCTCATTTGTACATTTAATATTTATGTGATATATGTTAATATATTTATTTTGTGTCATGCTAGATGATACATTGGACATGGGTGTATGAGACTCATACCATACTTATGATAATGTGGGGTATTAATTATTAAGTGAAAATCAAAATTAGGTGGAAAATAGTCATGGCATGAAACTTGGAGAAGCTTGTAGAAACCATTGACTTAGTCCACTAACTTTATTTTACTCTAGATATTTATTAACCTAACCATTACTTTTAGCCATGGTTTAGTCTTTACATAAGTTATATATGATATTTTCTCACCTATGGTTCACACAAGATCATTCTTGAGTTCATTTTTTTCATCTCCTCCATTGCTCTCTAGCTTTGAGTGAGAAGAAAAAGAGAGAGACAAAAATAATTCTAAAGGGAGCAAAATTCATACTTCATCAATCTACACTAGACTATCCATTTAGTATAAGTTGTTTGCTTCACTAATTCTCAATTAGTGAAGAGGTAGCTTGAGTTAGAGATTCTTCGACGTAGATCATCTTCGGCCTCGAAGATCCTTGAGCAAGCTCGTTCCTTTCACATAGTGGAGCCAATGGAGAGTCCGGGACACCACTACTTAGAGAAAAATGGACTATTACACGGAGGTTTAGAAGTGAAAGACCAGCCTACAAAGGTTGTATTCCAAATTCACTTAGTGTAAAGTAGTTTACATGTTAGTTAAACCCTAATCCTCTAGTTAGATCCTTGGTTATGGGTTGCTTAGCACTCAAGGTTTTTTAAAATTGCATACTTGATTCCCTAGAAAACTTAGTGAGGGTGATAAGGAACCTTTCAGTGGTATCAGAGCCAAGCAAGAGAATTAGAAGATATTAATAGAATTATGAAACCGAAACAACTCCGAAACCTCAGAACAAAATCCATAGTTTCTGTCGAATTTTTTAAGTTCTCTGAAAATTATTTAAAAGAAGTGCAGAATGTTACATATGATATAACATGAATGCCAGAGAAAATTGAGCCAATTCCACCGGATTTGATCCGGCGAAAAGTTAGAAAAACCCGTCCTGGACGGTTTTCTGTAGAGTTCTTGGCTTCAATTTTTTTGGTGTTCCAGTCTCTAGGGTTCGGTGTTTCAGGTATTGTTTGTTTTTGCTAAGATAGCATTTGATGTTATCTTTCTGTAGTGGCAATTCGGAGTGTTTCGTAATCATAATTTTAACATCGTTTCGGGTTTGATTTGTATATTTGATACAATATTTGGAATCCATAATAATTAGTTTTGTGAAAACTAGTTTGAATTATGTAAACCTAGCAATTTAGTCTCAATTGATCTGTTGCCACGGGATTTTGATATGGATCAAAACTCTGTCGCAATCACATAGAGTACGCGAATACACGCTGGGTAACATTACTTGATAGCCGCGCCCCATAACCCCGACCAAGTGAATGTAGCAGAACCCCGTTGCCAAAAGCATCCCCCCGGGTGCTCGCGGCCGCTGTTGTTAGTGATATGTATGCCCTAGAGGCCATTAATATACATACGATGTATATTGTAGTGGATGCTTGGACATATATAGGGAGGACTTTCTTGCTCGACATGGTAGTATGCTATCTGGTTGCACTTTATCTTAACATGTACTCCGATTGTCTCTATGTTACATGTTGATAAAGCCCTTAGGATGCGTATTGACTACCAGGACTATCATAGAGATCATACTAGTGGGGACAGTGTAGTCGCTAAGTACATCCTTCAAATGTTCCTCGTCGTAGGTGTATCGAGACAGGGCATCGATATACCAGAGTAGACAAGCGTATAGCTTCTCGACCCATGTAGATGGGCGATGGATGATCCCATATCCATTGGTGCTTGACATCAGAGACAGTATACGGGTGCTCAGCGGAGACTGGGTACACTGGACGGACTCGTCGAGAACTCCCAGATGGTATTATACCTCACGTCAGATGGCAGTTCTCTGGTGACACTGGTACAGGTTAGTCTGTAGACCTGAGATCGTCATAGAGTCTTGTGTGATTCCCACTGTGCTTTGATTTCCATCATACCATGTCCAAGAGGGCGTGCAAAACGGTGGCTTTTCGGTATAGCCCCGAATCACATGGAGGAAATGAGCGATAGGAGGGGTGTCGTCTCTCCCGGTATAGGGAGTTGATGTTGCGCTGTGCTCGATTAGCTATAACAGGAAGTCCATGGCCAAGGCAGCTTCAGAGATATATTGGTAAGTGTTATCAGTAGTTTCTCGACCCGTTATGAGCCTCATATCGACACGACTTATCGAGTTACTGCGGTCTGACGTTTACCACCCCTAGACGAGATATGCGACATATCAGACGAAGAGACCGGACTGTACGATAGTGTTATTGATTGGATTTGCAGGAGTGTGAGCAGGCTTGCTTGTTGATCATCTGATTGCTTAATAACCGGGTGGCCGTTAAGTTTAGCAGACCGCTTGTGGCTTGTGGATGTTTGATATGATCATCACCTACTGCCGGCGTATTGACGAGTCTTTAGAGTCCTACACAAGAGGTTTCCTGGCTCCAGCGAAACGGAGTAGGAGCACATATGTGATATGTGCAGGACCGAGATTGATATGATATGAGATACCGTATTCTATTCTCGCAATTCGTGACATTGATCGGTTGTATGCGATATAGCCGGGTTATCAGATCAAGTGTTGATTCGATAAGTTGTTACACATGATATTAGTCGGTTATAGCCGGATTATTAAATCAAGAGTTGATTTAATAATTTAATGTATAACTATATATTTAATATATTACATTACATTAACTAGTATTTGCTCGCTTATGATTTCTTTTCTCACATTGGATACATTGATGTATATGTGATATATGTTAAATGTATCATGCTTGGTTACATATGCAACTAGGGTTTGTAGAGACTAAACCATGCTAGGGTTAAGATTAGGGTTTTTATATATCTTTAAGTAATTCAAAAAGTATGGATAATTGTCATGGTTGATAATTGTTGAAAGCTTGTAGAAGCTTCATTTCTTCTTTGACTTTATCCAATCCTTTTGTCTAGCTTGAGATATTTTTGACCTAACCATTAACCATAGCTTGTGGTTAACTCTCTACAAGGGTTAAGCATGACATGCTTAACCCATGGTTGCATTTCTAACCACACATATAATTCATTTGGATGAATTATTGTGAAGAGTTCTTCTTTTTCTTCATTAAGCTCCATGAAAAGCTTGCTAGCTCTAATGGTGCTATGAGAAAAAGTGTGAGAAAATCAATTCTAAAGTGAGCCCACTTCCTACTTCATCATCCTCTACTACTTGCCATGTAGTATAGGGTGTTCTCTTCACAAAGTTCTTGACCTAGTGAAGGAATAGCTTGAGTTAGTGTCTCCCCGACGTAGATCATCTTCGGCCTCGAAGTCTTCGAAGCAAGAACATTCATTTCTTCGTGTAGCCTCTCTAGAGTCCGGAGTTCACGATCGCAGCGGAGGGGACTACTACATGGAGCTATTTGAAGTGAAGGACCAGTCTACAAAGGTTGTATTCCACGCCCTCTTTTCATATTGCAAAGTGTTTGCATATAGTTATCCGTATATTTCTAGTAGACTATTCAAGATAGGGTTATCTAAATCGGCAAATTTTAATTTAGCATGGATGATGCCTCCCGAAACCTTGTTGCCGTCGTAGGTAACCCTTCAGTGGTATCAGAGCCATGATAGAAATTTATACGAATTTTGTTAAGATTACGAAACCGAAACTTGAAACGGAAAACCTGCTTTCTGTCGATTTTTAAGGGTTGTCAAAAAAATTTTTTTAACAAGTACAGAGTGATGTATCGGATATATCATGAACACTGGCAAAATTTCATGGGGTTTCTTGAAAATTGGGGCGGTGACCATTGGTCCCATATCGGGCCAAAACCGAGCACCCCCCTGATTTTTTGCCTGTGTTCCAGTGACTTGGTTTTGATGTTTCAGGTGTTGTTTATTTTTGCTAATTTTGCATGTGATGTAATTTTACGCTATAAGAAATTCGGAGTGTTTCGTATTCGTAGTTTTAACATCGTTTCGGGTGTTTCACATATTGTCTAGACAATGTTAAAAAGTTCGATCGAATGTCAAAAACCCATTTTTCCAAGTTTAACGTATTCGGAAAAATATGCAAGTGATTTTGTGGACCCTCTAAAAGAAAGTAAACCTTAACTCGATTATGTGGCCGTCAAAACCATCACTTGAACCCTAGGGTTTGTGATAGTTTAGCGTTTCACATGTGAGGCGTTGGTTTGACACTTCTATGGCTAGTTCATAGGTACTGTGGCATCGTCTGGGTATTACTAAAACTGTGCTCAAGTGTTGAGCTATCGGGAAATTGTGGGACTTTTATGAATCGATCGAAGAGTTTAACATCGTCTGGATATTATGTGATGGGATACAATATTTGAAATCCACATGTAGTTATGAGATAACTAATTTGAATGTTATAAATCTAGCAGTTTAGTCTCAGATGATCGGTTGCCACTGGATTTTGATGTGATCAAAAGTCCATCGCAATCACGTAGCGTACGCGGATACTCGCCGGGTAAACTTAATAGATAGCCATTCCCCATAGCCCCGACCAAGTGACTGTAGGAGAACCCCGTCACCAAAAGCATCCGTTTGGGTGCTCACGGCAGCGGTGTTCCGCCTTAGTACACTTCGTCGACGGCATCGGGGGTGCAGCCGTCTACAAAAGTTTCCGACGAGCATTCGATCAGGATGTCGGGAATCTTGTTGAATTTCCCGACTAGATATTGAAAAGTGTTTTCAAGATCGAGACTAAAATTTGGGGTTTATAATTGTTAGGCATGCGATGTCTAAGGAACTTATCTGGTTAGGCATGTGATGTCTAAAGGTGGTTGCGGATTCCAACTATTGTAGTTTTTCACTTTCTTTTCTGCGACCGTAGGTGTAATATGTAGTGTATCACCGGTTTCAGTGCTATATGTCAACGACAATTGAGATACGCATATTTACTTACGTGGATGACATGTGATGTTATGTGTTGCTTGGATATGTTATATTGGATCGTCGTGTTTTGAATAGCCCGGGGTTTTATGTGAGATAAAGGTTTTTATTTTCATTCATGTAAAATTCATTGTATATAATATTCTTTTATTGGGGCACTTCCGGGTTGAGGATGATGTCACCATTGTATATTATTTACTTTTCCGCATTAGGATAGACCCAAGGCGGGGAGCACAAATAACCGGGTTCTAGAGTCCAGTGGGAGACCATCTCGAGGAGTCGAGACCGGGTCTCCAAACTCTAGAATTAGTTGTAAGTGCACGGCGGCGCCCCGGCCTCCATCCCGAGGCCAAATGCGGAAGCGATGGTTAACTTTAATTTTCTTGAACCGGCACCACCGCGCACTATAAACCCGGATCGGGCCATTAACTAGTCCTAGCTAACTACTAGATGGGGAAGAGAGATATACCGAGCGATCCGTGTCCTCCGGTCTTCTCGCCGTCGTCCCGATCTGCCGCGGAATGTCCTATCTCCACCTCCTCGCCGGAAGGGCACCACGTCGCCTGCTTCTTTTACGGGCTCCCACCTCCATCCCGAGGCAACTCGGGCACGAAGTTGGCAAGCCGACGTGCCCAAGATTTGCTGTAGAATGGTGTGTGGAACTCATGTCTCATTTTGGGGTTTATGGAGGTTGCCTTTTGGTGGAGGGATGATACAAGCTAATGGAGATTGATCTTGTGGGATTTTTATCAAAGCAAAAGCACAAAAACCCCACCTCTAGAATTTTGGACAGCCACCAAGGAGCTTGGCCGGCCATGCATGAGGGAGTGGAGAGAAATGAGAGTGTGTATCAAAAATGAGAGAGGCCACACAATAATGCAAGAGGGAATCAAAAGAAATCATGAAAGAACATGATCACAAACACATCCACACTCAACCACAACCATCATCAAACATGATGACGCCAAAAGCCAAGCAATGATGAAGTGAACAAGTCAAGGTCAACAAGAGCTATCATGAAGCAACAAAATGCAAAGAACCCCTTCCACTAATGCTTATTTGCACAATTGCAAATAAGCCCTCCTCCACCAATCTTCGGCCAAAGAAGGATACAAATGAGAATGGCCGAAACGGAAAGCAAACTGGCAACTCCAGAAAACTGGTCCCGTAATAAATTACAGGAAAACCCCGATACTGTGCATACACACCCGCATTTGTATTCCGACCGAATACAAATGCAATGAGACAAAATCTACACTGTACTATACTAGGATCCGGCTTAAACCAAAACCGGCTAGTATTATGCGTCCGATCCTGATCTGTGCAACACCGCACGTATCTGATCGAACCCTGCCATATCTCCATACGGCCTCTACAGCGTTTCGCCCGAAAACTTGAGCAACTGAATGTGGGGGACTCTAAAGACTCGTCAACACCTTGGTTGTGGATTTAACCACTAGCACGTCAGAGATATAAGCCAATACGTGACGGGCCACCAGCTATCGACCAAAAGGGACGTCGATGAGCGAACTCATCCTGACACCCTACTGAGCCTGTCAGTGACAATATCCGTACAGTCCGGTCTGTTCGTCTATGAGCATCGCATGGCGGGCCTAGGGGGTTGGTAAAAGTCAGACCCCCAAAAGCGGTACAAGTCGTGTCGGAGTGTAGCCCAGAACACCCTGAGATACTACTGGAATACCTACCAGTAAATCTCCTGCCTCGGCCGAGGGCTTCGTGTAATGGCTCTCCTAGACACAGCGCGACCTCACCCCCAATACCGGGAGAGACGAACCCCTGAAGATCCGCTCACTGCCTCCATGTGGCTCGGGACTGTACCCAACTAAAACCTGTTTGCACGTCTCCTTTGAGCGTGGTAGGGTAGTAATCAAAGTACAGTGGGAACTCACACGAGACAAATGACGATCCCCAGGTCGATGAACTAACCTGTACACATGTCACCAGGGAACTGCTATCTGACGTCAGGTATAAGACCAACTAGCATGTTCCCGACGAGTCCTGTCTGGTGTACTCATAACCCAATGAGCACCTGTATACATCTTAGGTGAACAAACTAACACCAGTGGCTTGTGAGACCGGCCACCGCCCCTCAATCATTGCAATCACGTGCCTGTGATCCAATAATTGACTCTGAGGGCACTATCTCCAACATTGGTTAGGTTTCTTGCCGCTCTCGTAGAGGTCTAGGGGTGTAGGTTTGGCTATTCATAATGACCGTGGAATCCGTGTTTTATACAGGCTTAAAATAAAACACGGAAATCCTAGTATATCCAATATTTCATATGGTGTTCTTCTGCTGCGATATCTGTGATGTGATCATTTGATATGTTGAGATGGATACAGGATATAGTATATGTGATATATTATATAGACGTTACTTATGTTTTACACCCGCGCTAGCACTGCCCCGCTCTGCCGTTAGTTACCTAATCTAACGGTGCATAAGGGGACATCGAGGCGAATGCAGATGGCATAAGCGTACGTTGTACTTATCTGTGATGTTTAGATAACTTAAAATGATGGGACTTCATTAATGAGATTAATGAAATAAAAGAAACCTAAAGATGTTGTGGAATCGAATTTTCAAAAACAGGTAGCTCTAGTTGTTTCTTTGCATAGCGGTGTTCCTTGTAGAACATCCAGCACCTTATTCGATAAGGAAAGAGCCGGGATCCCTTCACCGGGAGTGACCTCCTTAGCAATAACTGGCAGATGATACAACCCTCGGTTTGTCTTTTGATTGTTTTTATAGTTTTTGCTTTGTATAGTGGTATTTGTGAAATATCCTGCACCTTATTCGATAAGGAAAGAGCCGACGATCCCTTCACCTGGAGTGACCTCTTTAGCAAAACTAGCAAAAGCCTTAAAAACACTCCTTTTCAAAATCACTCGATTCTACGACGATATCAAGTTCATTACGCAAAGGGTTTTCTTATAAACCTGTCGTAGCCCTCCGTCATTTCAGATAAGTACTAGTTAGTATTCGTGCTATGTTTGTTGACTATGTTAAGGCGTAGTGTGAAGTAGCTGATTAGTACTTATCTGTATAAGCATATGATGTAATTGGATTAGGGTAGTCGTGCGACTTTGTTGACTATGTTAAGAGTCGTGCGGGTGGGTTTAATTCAATCGTGAAAATAACGGGTTGAACTTGACTAACACTTATGATTTGTTGACTATGTTAAGGTCATATAGCTGCTAGGGGTAAAATATTATTGGGAATTTCAAGTGTTGAAATTTGCAATGACATTGCATACCTTCTATGAGATAGTTGGATCCCGATATCCACTGCGAGTAAGAGTTACTCCTGAGAGAGTTTTACACATTACAATTAGCTGATCAAGTAGGTGTCTAGAAAGGTGTCAACGGGGTTAAACCCCTGGGAAAACGAGGTTTATTTTAATTAGGTCCGTGCGAAAGCATGGGGAACCTCCCTCAAAGTACCGACACTGGTCTGGCTGAAAGATTGGCGAACTTGTAGAGTGTAATCAATCCCGGCTAGTCTTTCCTTTTAGGGTTTGAAAGAAGATTTGACTAAAACAGGGGGAGACATCATGATTAGATATATTAATAACCAATCTAATCTTACAAGAGCATACGCTGAGTGTTTTCTTTTCTCTCTCTCCAGGTAGCGACCATGTCACGCCTTAATCAAGATAATAATACGGATATATTGACCGAACCCGCTTGTTATACTGCGCTAAGGAACGTTGGTCCCGCTCCAACTTATAATTGTTATAAGACAGAGCAGGAAATAGGGGATTACCAGAATTCCCGTGCCGCCCAAATGAAGAAAGTACATGATGATGCATCTTTTTCGGGTGTATTCATTACAGAGAACTGTTTCTCAGTATCCTTTACGTCCTGGGTATGAGATACCAGATCAGGATCCCGAATATGTAATTAGTTACACGGGCTATAAGACAGGTAGAGAACTGAGAACAGATGATAAGTTTTAAGAGTTAAAAATGGTGCAAGTGTTGTAGCCAAATCTGTTGGCAGTTATCATCCTGTATTACCAAATACATTGATTTTGAATGAATGTTATTAGATACCGAACCTGATATACAACATCATATCGGTCTCTTTATTAGTAAAGAATGATATAATTTTGTATTGTTGGATAATGTTTTGAACATTTCCTATATCAAGAGTTGATCGGTTCAGGCACGTTATCTAAAAGCATATACGTTATAAATCAAACTACAGTTCTTAAACGTACGGAACACACACAAGAGGAAGAGTTCATAAATGAACGAATCCTTCTTGAGGCATTGTAGACTAGGTCATATCAATGCGACCCGACTAGCTAAGTTACATTCAGATGCATATTTAAATCTGTTTGAATTTACATCTTGTGAAACTTGCCAGTCATGTCACAAAGATAAGATGACCATAGCTCCGTTTATTGGAAACAGAGAATGAGTTAGTGAACTCTTGGGATTGATACATGTTGATATATGAAGGTCCCCTGTCTACACATGCCAGCACCGGTTCTTTATACTTTATTACATTCACTGATAATCTCTCAAGATTCGTACATCTGTTCCTGTTGAAACACAAGTCTGAACCTTTTGAGATATTCACAGAATATAATTTAGAAGTAGAGAACCAAAATGGGTATAAGTATTATGTCCTATGATAAGATCAGGGAGGAGAATACTTGAGCACGGAATTCGTGGACTATTCTAAAGGAGAATGAGATTCTCTCTCAGCATTACTCCTCCGCATACACCACGGCACGTCGGTGTATCGAGACGGAGCAATCGCACCCTATGTGATATGGTGTGCTCTATGATGAGTACTACAGAGTTACCTATTTCATTTTGGGGGCTATGCACTTATGAAGCTACATACCTATTGAATAGGGTTCCAACCAAATCAGGAGCCTACCATTCCATATGTGATATAGTATGGGAAGAGCCCATCTCTTAAGGATGTTAAGATTTGGGGTTGTCCGGCCTATGTCTAAAAGCAAAATTCGGACAAGCTCGAGGAAAGGTCGGCTCTGTGGAAGTTTGTTGGATATCCCAAGCGTTCGCAAGAATATCTTCTACCGCTCTGAAAAGCAAAAGTTGTTTTGTTTCTTAGCATGCCACCTTTGAGAAAGGGAATTTCTTGTGAAGAAATTAGTGGTCATGAGGTAAAACTGGAAGGAGTTCCAGCTATACAAACTGCAGCTGATGATTTGGTAAATCCGGAGAATTCAATAGCTTCCGACGAACCTCAGCCTCTCCGTCGATCTAGTGGTTTTCCTCATCCACTTGAGAGGTACTTCGGTTTCTCTATGACAGTGGGAGCGAGGATTGCATCATCAGATGATGACCCAACTAGTTTCGAGCAGGCCATCAGGAGTGGGGACTCTATGAGAATGGCTGGATGCTAAGAGATCTGAGATGGAATCTATATACACCAACAAAGTATGGACTTTGGTTGCTTTATCTGAAGGGTTAAATCCCCATCAGGAGCAAGTATATCTTGAGAAGATTACTAGGTGTACATGGAAAATTTGAGACTTTCAAAGCTATGCTTAAGTCCATCCAGATCCTACTTGCTATTGCTACATACCATAACTACGATATCTGGCGGTTGGGTGTCATGACTGCTTTTCTAAATAGTGATTTAGAAGAGAGCGTCCATAAGTACACAGCCAGAGAGCTTCGTAGACAGTAGGAGCAGCGGAAACATGTGCAAGTTGCTTTATGTGATAAAGCAGGCATCGCGGAGTTGGAACATCTGTTTTGATGTGGTAGTCAAAGAGTTTGACTTCATAAAAATAGTAGATGAACCTTGTATAAACAAAAAGGTGGTAGGAAGTATGGTAATGATCCTCGTATTGTACGTAGATGGCATACTCTTTATAGGAAAGGAGTTTCCTATGCTACGCTCGGTCAATCTCCTCTTATCACAAAGATTCTCCAGTATAGGATCAAGGTGATACCTCCTAAATCCTGGTTTTGGATCTATGAGATTGATCTAAATGGATGTTAGGATTCTCACTAGGTGTAGTGAGAAGGTGTCAATTGATCCTAGGGAGATTCACTGGATGGGATCCAGGGTGGTAAGAACAACTGAATGTCAGTCACAGGTATTGTCTTTACCCTCAGTGGAGGGACGGTATGTTGGAAGAGTTCCAAGCTAGTTACCGTGGCAAACTAGACGATAAAGGCTGGATACATTGCTACCAAGGATGCTACCAAAGAAGTAGTCTAGATGTATATTAGTTCATGAGATGGACTTCGTTCCTACCATTGTGTGACAATGGAGTTGTGGTTTTGGCCTAGGAACCCCGTCCCATCAGAGATCCAGACATATTTTTAGGCAGTATCACCTGATCATAGAGATAGTTGATCTCCAGGGTGATCGAGGTTAGGAGAGTAGACACAGAGGACAACAGGGCGGATCCACTCATAAAGGCCTATTCCCAGTAGAGACTTTTATGGGATGGTTGAGTATGAGATACTTCAACCACTGCTGATTGTTGGGTATGAAATACTACAACAGATGGCCCTAGTGCAAGTGGGAGATTGTTAGTGATATGTATGCCCTAGAGGCCATTACTGTACATACGATGTATATTGTAGTGGATGCTTGGACATATATAGGGAGGACTTTCTTTCTCGACATGATAGTATTCTATCTGGTTGCACTTTATCTTAACATGTACTCGGATTGTCTCTATGTTACATGTTGATAAAGCCCTTAGGTTGAGTATTGACTACCAGGACTATCATAGAGATCATACTAGTGGGGACAGTGTAGTCGCTAAGTACATCCTTCAAATGTTCCTGGTCGTAGGTGTATCGAGACAGGGCATCGATATACCAGAGTAGACAAGCGTATAGCTTCTCGACCCATGTAGATGGGCGATGGATGATCCCATATCCATTGGTGTTTGACATCAGAGACAGTATACGGGTGCTCAGTGGAGACTGGGTACACTGGACGGACTCGTCGAGAACTCCCAGATGGTATTATACCTCACGTCAGATGGCGGTTCTCTGGTGACACTGGTACAGGTTAGTCTGTAGACCCGAGATCGTCATAGAGTCCTGTGTGATTCCCACTGTGCTTTGATTTTCATCATACCATGTCCAAGAGGGCGTGCAAAATGGTAGCTTTTGGGTACAGCCCCGAATCACATGGAGGCAATGAGCGATAGGAGGGGTTTCGTCTCTCCCGGTATAGGGAGTTGATGTTGCGCTATGCTCGATTGGCTATAACAGGAAGTCCTTGGCCAAGGCAGCTTCAAAGATATACTGGTAAGTGTTATCAGTAGTTTCTCGACCCGTTATGAGCCTCATATCGACATGACTTATCGAGTTACTGGGGTCTGACGTTTACCACCCCAAGACGAGATATGCGACATATCAGACGAAGAGACCGGACTGTACGGTTGTGTTACTGATTGGATTCGTAGGAGTGTGAGCAGGCTTGCTTGTTGATCTTCTGATCGCTCAATACCCGGGTGGCCATTACGTTTAGCAGACCGCTTGCGGCTTGTGGGTGTTTAATATGATCATCACCTACTGCCGGCGTATTGACGAGTCTTTAGAGTCCCACACAGGGGTTTCCTGGCTCAGGCGAAACGGAGTAAGTGCACATATGTGATATTTGCAGGATCGAGATTGATATGATATGAGATACCGTATTCAATTCTCGCGATTCGTGACATTGATCGGTTGTACGCGATATAGCCGGTTCATCGGATCAACTGTTGATTCGATAAGTTGTTACATATGATATTAGTCGGTTATAGCCGGATTATTAAATCAAGAGTTGATTTAAGAATTTAATGTATAATTATATATTTGATATATTACATTACATTAACTAGTATTTGCTCACTTATGATTTCTTTTCTCACATTGGATATATTGATGTATATGTGATATATGTTAAATGTATCATGCTTGGTTACATATGTAACTAGGGTTTGTAGAGACCAAACCATGCTAGGGTTAAGATTAGGGTTTTTATTTATCTTTAAGTTATTCAAAAAGTATGGATAACTGTCATGGTTGATAATTGTTGAAAGCTTGTAGAAGCTTCATTTCTTCTTTGACTTTATCCAATCCTTTTGTCTAGCTTGAGATATTTTTGACCTAACCTTTAACCATAGCTTGTGGTTAACTCTCTACAAGGGTTAAGCATGACATGCTTAACCCTTGGTTGCATTTCTAACCACACATATAATTCATTTGGATGAATTATTGTGAAGAGTTATTCTTCTTCTTCATCAAGCTCCATGAAAAGCTTGCTAGCTCTAATGGTGCTATGAGAAAAAGTGTGAGAAAATTAATTCTAAAGTGATCCCACTTCCTATTTCATCATCCTCTACTACTTGCCATGTAGTATAGGGTGTTCTCTTCACAAAGTTCTTGACCTAGTGAAGGAATAGCTTGAGTTAGTGTCTCCCTGATGTAGATCATCTTCGGCCTCGAAGTCTTCGAAGCAAGCACGTTCATTTCTTCGTGGAGCCTCTCTAGAGTCTGGAGTTCGCGATCGCAATGGAGGGGACTACTACACGGAGCTATTTGAAGTGAAGGACCAGTCTACAAAGGTTGTATTACAGGCTCTCTTTTCATATTGCAAAGTGTTTGCATATAGTTATCCGTATATTTCTAGTAGACGATTCTAGTTAGGGTTATCTAAATCGGCAAAATTTTAATTTAGCATGGACGATGCCTCCCGAAACCTTGCTGCCGTCGTAGGTAACCCTTCAGCTGTATTCCTCCTTAGTGCAATTTGTCGACGGGGTCGGAGGGTGCAGCCGTCTACTAAAGTTTCCGACAAGCATTCGATCAGGTTGTTGGGAATTTTGTTGAATTACCCGATTAGTTTTTGAAAAGTGTTTTCAATATTGAGAATAAAATGTGGGGTTTGTAAGGTTAGGCATGAAATTCGGAATATGGGATATTCTGGGTTTATGATGTCTAAAGAATTCATATGGTTAGGCATGAAATTCAAAGTATGTGATATTTCCGGTTTATGATGTCTAAGGTGGTTGCGGATTCCAATTGTTGTAGTTTTCATTTTCTTTTCTGCGACCGTAAGTGTAATATGTGGTGTATCACCGGTTTCTTTGCTATATGTCAACGACAATTGGGATACGCATATTTACTTACATTGCTGACATATGATGTTATGTGTCGCTGGGATATGTTATATTGGATCGTAATGTTTGAATAGCCGGGGGGTTTTGCGTGAGATGAGAGTTTTTCATTTTCATTCATGTAAAAACTTGTATGTAATATTCACTTATTGGGACACTTCCAGGTTGAGGATGATGTCACAATTTTTGTATATTATTTACTTTTCCGCATTAGGATAGACCCAAGGCGGGGAGCACAAGTAATCGGGTTCTAGAGTCCAGTGGTAGACCATCTTGAGGAGTCGAGACTGGGTCTTCTAACTCTAAAATTGGTAGGGTTGCTTGCCGCTCTCGTAAGGGTCTAGAGATGTGGGTTTAGCTATTCATCATAATCGTGGAATCCGTGTTTTTTACTGGCTTAATTTAAAACACGGACCTCCTAGAATATCCAATATTTCATATGCTGACTTCTGCTGTAATGTTCTTTGATGAGATCATATAACTTCCTGAGACGAATGCTTAATATTATATATATGATATATAATAAACATTTCTTATGTTTTGCATCCTTGCTAATTCTGCCCCCCGCTCCGCCGTTAGTTATCTAACATAACGGTGCATGACGGGACCCTGTGGCGAATGCAGATGGCATAAGCGTAAGTTATATAAGTATTTTCGTTTCTTTATCTGTGTTGCTTAGGAAGCATAAATGATGGGACTTCATTAATGAGATTAATGAAAAAGAAAGAAACCTAAAGATGTTGTGGAATCAAATTGTCAAAAAGGTAGCTCTAGTTTTTGCTTTGCATAGCGGTATTCCTTGATGAATATCTAGCACCTCTTTCGATGAGGAAAGAGCCGAGATCTCTTTACCGGGAATGACTTCTTTAGCAAAAGCTAGCAAATGTTATAACCCATTCGGATTGTTTTGAAAACTATTCGATTTTAAAAGCAGAACTTAAACCACTCCTTTTCGAATCACTTGATTCTACAACGATATCAAATTCATTACACAAAAGGTTTTCTTACAAACCTGTCGTAGCCCTCCATCATTTCAGATAAGTACTACTTAGTATTCGTGCTACGTTTGTTGTCCTCCGTCAAGGCATAGTGTACGGTAGCTAACCAGTGCTTATCTGCTGCATATGATGATATAGGATTAGGGTAGTCGTGCGACTTTGTTGACCTCCATCAAGGGTCATGCGGGTGGGTTTAATTCAATCATGAAATGTACGGGTTGAACTTGACTAGCAGCCTATGGTTTGTTGGCCTCCGTCAAGGTCATAGGATACTAGGGGCAAAATATTATCGGGAATTTCAATTGTTGAAATTCGCAATGAGATTGCATACCTTCTATGAGATAGTTGGATCCCGATACCCACTGCGAGTAAGAGTTGCTCCTGGGAGAGTTTTACACATCACAATTAGCCGATCAACTAGATGTCTAGAAAGGTGTTAACAGGGTTATGCCTCTGGGAAAATGAGGTTTATTTTGATTAGGTCCGTGCGAAAGCATGGGGAACCTCCCTCAAAGTACCGATACTGGCCTGGCCAAAAAATTGGTGAACTTGTAGGGTGTAATTAATCCCGGTTAGTCTTACCTTTTAGGGTTTGAAGGAAGATTTGATAAAAACAGTGGCAGCCATCCTGATGAGATATGATAATAACCAATCTAATCTTGCAAGAGCATACGCGAAGTGTTTTCTTCTCTCACTCTCTAGGTAGCGACCATGAAATGATAATATGGATGTATTGACCGAACCTGCTTATTATACTGAGCAGGGAAACGTTGGTTCCGCTCTATCTTATAATTGTTATAAGTCCGAGCAGGAAATAGGGGAATATCCACCCAAACGGGGAATGAGCATATTGATGCGTCTTCTTCGGGTGCGTTCGTTACCAAGAACTGTTTCTCAGTATACTCTATGTCCTGGGTATTAGATACTGGATCGGGATTCCACATATGTAATATGTTACATGGGATAAAGAAAGGTAGAGAACTGAGAAAAGGTAATCATTTTTTAAAAGTAGGGAATGGTGCAAGAGTTGCAGCCAAAGCATTTGGTGAATATCACCTTATATTACCAAATGGGAATATTTTGATCTTGAATAACTGTTATTATGTACCCTCTATGATATGCAATTTAATATCAATTTTTTTATTAGATAAAGAAGGATATAACTTTGTAGTAGAGAATAGTGTTATGAACATTTATCGAAATCAAGTGTTGATTGGGTTTGGTACGTTATGTAACGGTTTATACGTTCTGAATCAAAACACAGTTCTTAACGTACAGAACACACATAAGAGGAAGAGTTCAGATATGAACGAATTTTTCTTGTGGCATTGTAGATTTGGTTATATCAATGCGACGCGACTAGCTAAGTTACTTAAGGATGGATATTTGAATCCGTTCGAATTTATATCATATGAAACTTGTCAGTCATGTCTTAAAGGCAAAATGACCAAAACTCCGTTTACTGGACACGGAGAAAGAGCCACAAAACTCTTAGGACTGATACATAGTGATATATGCGGTCCCATGTCTACACATGCTAGGAATGGTTCCTCGTACTTCATTACATTCATTGACGATCTCTCAAGATACGGACATGTATTCCTGTTGAAACACAAGTCTGAAGTTTTTGAGAAATTCAAAGAATATAAGTGCGAAGTCGAGAACCAAACGGGTAAACGTATTCAAATCCTTCAATCTAATTGCGGAGGAGAATACTTAAGCACGGAGTTCCTGGATTATCTAAAAGAGAATGTGGTTCTCTCTCAGCTTACTCCTCCGTATACACCACAGCACAACGGTGTATTGGAGCAGAGGAATCGCACCCAATTAGATATGGTGCGCTCTATGATGAGCACCGTTAAGTTACCCATCTCCTTTTGAGGTTATGCTCTTGAGACAGCTGCATACCTATTGAATAGAGCTCCGACCAAATCAGTGCCTACCACTCCATATGAGATATGGGAAGGGAAGAGATCATATCTTAGTTTTATTAAGATGTGGGGTTGTCCAGCCTATGTGAAAACACAAAATCCAGAAAAGCTCGAGGCAAGGTCGGTTCTGTGTAAGTTTATTGGATATCCCAAACATTCGCGAGGGTATATTTTCTACCACACCGAGGAACAAAAGGTGTTTGTTTCTCGGCATGCCACCATTTTAGAAAAGGAATTTCTTGAAAAATAAATTAGTGGCAAAGAGGTGGAACTGGAAGAAGTTCCAGCTAAACAAACTACAACAGATGATTTGGTAGAACCGGAGGATTCAATAGTCCCCGACGAATCTCAGCCTCTCCGCCGATCTAGTAGGGTTCCTCATCCACCTGAGAGATACTACGGTTTTCTCATTGATGGTGGGAGCAAGGATTGCGTCATGGAAGATGATGACCCAACCAGCTTCGACCAGGCCATCAAGAGTAGGGACTCTGTGAAATGGCTGGATGCAATGCGATCTGAGATGGAATCCATGTACACCAACAAAGTATGGACTTTGGAAGATGCTCCTGAAAGGGTAAAACCCATCGGGAGCAAGTGGATCTTCAAAAAAAACTTAGTGTACATGGAAAAGTTGAGACATTCAAAGCTAGACTTGTAGAAAAAGGTTTTCGTCAACGACCAGGTGTAGATTATGATGAAACATTTTCTCCAGTGGCTATGCTTAAGTCCATCCGGATCCTACTTGCCATCGCTGCATACCATGACTACGAAATCTGGCAGATTAACGTCAAAACCATTTTTCTAAATGGTGATTTAGAATAGAGCGTGTACATGACTCAGCCAGAGGGTTTCGTAGATAGTGGGAGCAGCGGAAAGTTATGCAAGCTGCTTAAATCAATCTACGGGTTAAAACAGGAATCGCGGAGTTGGAACATCTGTTTTGATGTGGTAGTCAAAGAGTTTGACTTCGTCAAAAATGTAGATGAACCTTGTGTATACAAGAAGGTGGCAGAGAGTAAGGTCGTCTTCCTCGTATTGTACGTGGATGATATACTATTGATAGGAAATGATGTTCCTATGCTGCACTCGGTAAACCTCTTCTTATCACAAAAATTCTCTATGAAGGATCTGGGTGATGCCTCCTACATCCTGGGGATTAAAATCTATAGAGATAGATCAAAACGGATACTGGGATTGTCCTAATCCAGGTACATAGACACCATAATAAAGAGCTTTAGTATGTAGGATTCCAAGCGTGGGAATTTACCCACGATCTCAGGAATCACTCTCTCTAAAAAGATGTCCCCCAAGACTGATTTGGAGAGGGCTCGCATGCAAGGTATACCCTATACTTCGATAGTTAGGTCCATCATGTATGCGATGTTATGTACCCGACCGGATGTAGCGTACGCACTGGGTGTTTTAAGCAGGTATCAATCAGATCCTGGGAAGAATCACTAAAGAAATGTTCTTGGTGTATAGTAACGGTGAACTCCAAGTGGAGTCTTTTAACGACTGGAGCTTCCAGAGTTATAAGGATGACTCTAAGTCGGTCTCGGGTTTTGTCTTCACCCTCAATGAAGGGGCGGTTTGTTGGAAGAGTTCCAAGTAAGAAACCGTGGCAGACTCGACGATGGATGCTAAATATATCGCTGCCAATGATGCTGCCAAAGTGGCTGTGTGGATGAAGAAGTTTATAACTGAACTTGGAGTGGTTCCATCCATCGAGCATCCAATACCTTTGTATTATGATAACAATGGAGCTATGGATTTGGCTAAGGAACCCAGGTCCCATCAGCGATCCAGGCATATTCTGAGGCGGTATCACCTGATCCGGGAGATAGTTGATCGCCGGGAGATCGAGGTCAGGAGAGTTAACACGAAGAATAACACGGCGGATCCACTCACGAAAGCCATACCCCAGATACAATTTGAGAGACTCTTCGAAATGTTGGGTATGAGATACTGCAACAACTGGCCTTAGTGCAAGTAGAAGATTGTTAGTTGTATGTATGCTCTAGAGGCTATTATTTTACATGATTGTATATTATAGTGGATGCTTGGACATAGATAGAGAGGACTTTCTTGCTCTACATGATAGTATGCTATCTTGTTGCTCTTTATCTTAATATGTAGACTTGTATCGTGATACTGTCTTGCTCTCACTTATTGGTAAAGCCCTTAGGATGTGTACTTGACTACCAGGACTATGATGGAGATCATACTAATGGGGCCAGGGTAGTCCATAAGTTCATCCTTTAATTGTTACTAGTCGAGGGTGTATCAAGACGGGGCATCGATATTTCAGAGTAGACTAGCGTATACGCTTCTTGACCCATATGATGGGAAATTAATGTTCCCATATCCATTGGTGTTTGACATCAAAGATGGTATATGGGTGCTCAGTAGAGACTGGGTACACTGAACAGGACTCGTCGAGAACTCCTAGATGGTATTATGCCTAACGTCATATAGCAGTTCTCTATTGACACTGGTACAGGTTAGTCTGTAGACCCGAGATCATCATAGAGTCTTGTGTGATTCCTACAGTGCTTTGATTTCCACCTTACCATGCTCAAGAGAGGGTGCAAAACGGTGGTTTTTGGGTACGGTCCCGAGTCACATGGAGGCAATGTGCGATAGGAGGGGATTCGTCTCTCTCGGTATTGGGGGTTGATGTTACGCTGTGCTCGATTGGATATAACAGGAAGTCCCTAGCCAGGGCTGATACTGAGGTTTACTGGTAAGTGTTATCAGTAGTTTCTCTACCTGTTATAAGCCTCTTATCGGCATGACTTATCAAGTTACTGGGATCCGTTTACCGCCCCTAGACTAGATATACGACATATCAGACGAAGAGACCGGACTATACGGTAGTGTTACTTATTGGATTCATGGGAGTTTGGACAAGTTTTCTTGTTGATCTTCTGATCGCTCAATACCCGGGTAGCTGTTACGTCCAGCTAGTACCGCTGATGGCTTGTGGGTGACTGATATGATTATCACCTACTGCCGGCATATTGATGAGCTATTAGAGTTCTACACAGAGGTTTCCTAGCTCATGCGAAACGAAGTAGGGCACATATGTGATATGTGCGGGACCGAGATTAATACGTGTATGTGATACAGTATTCAAATCTCGCAATATAGGTTATATGTGATATAACCGGATTGTTGAATCAAGTGTTGATTCAATGATATGTTATATGTATATATGATATGCGTATAAATGATATTAGTCGGTTGTATGGGATACAGCTAGGTTATTAAATTAAGTGTTGATTTAATAATTTAATGTGTAATTATATATTTGATTTATTAATATACATTAACTAATATTAGCTCACTTAAGAATTTCTTTTCTCATTTGTACATTTAATATATATGTGATATATGTTAATGTATTTATTTTGTGTCATGCTAGATGATACATTGGACATGGGTGTATGAGACTCATACTATGCTTAAGATAATGTGGGGTTTTAATTATTAAGGGAAAATCAAAATTAGGTGGAAAATAGTCATTGCTTGAAGCTTGGAAAAGTTTGTAGAAACCATTGACTAAGTCCACTAATTTTGTTTTACTCTAGATATTTATTAACCTAACCTTTATCTTTAGCCATGGTTTAGCCTCTACATGAGTTATATATGATATTTTCTCATCCATGGTTCACACAAGATCATTCTTGAGTTCATTTTCTTCATCTCCTCCATTGCTCTCTAGCATTCAGTGAGAAGAAAAAGAGAGAGACAAAAATAATTCTAAAGCGAGGAAAATTCCTACTTCATCAGTCTACACTAGACATGCCATTTAGTATAGGTTGTTTGCTTCACTAATTCTCAGTTAGTGAAGAGGTAGCTTGAGTTAGACGTAGATCATCTTCGGCCTTAAAGATCTTTGAGAAAGCTCATTCCTTTCACCTAGTGGAACCAATGGAGAGTCCGGGACACCACTACTTAAAGCAAAAGGGACTACTACACGAAGCTTTAGAAATGAAGAACCGGTCTACAAAGGTTGTATTCCAAATTCAATTAGCGTAAAGTAGTTTACATGTTAGTTAAACCATAATCCTCTGGTTAGATCCTTGGTTATGGATTGCTTAGCACTCTATGTTTTTTAAAATTGCATACGTGATGCCCTAGAAAACTTAGTGAGGGTGCTAAGGAACCTTTCAGGACTAGCACAAATGCAAAACATATACAACATCTACTAGTATATATAAATATAAATATATATATATAACCCTTCATCTTAGGCATGATATAAGCAACATCACAGAATAGCGATATGCAAAATGGAATAGCGGATAATCTAGGAGTCCCGGGATTCATTTGAGCCGCAAATGAAACTCGTCGTTCCCTGGTCGTGTGGATACCCTGTGCAATGTAGAACCAAGAGCCCTACGAGTGTGGCAAGTTACCCGCCAATTCCGGAAGTGAGGCAACCCCAATCAACGAAGTGAATGGGCCACCCAATAGTTCACGGAATCCGGTAACTTGAGCATCCCTCCGTGGGTCATCCTATACCCCCTACGAGTGCGGCGAGTAGCCTGCCAATTCTAGAGTAAGGCACCCTGGTCTTAACGCCATGAGATGGGGCCCCATTGCCCTCTAGAACCTGGCTACTCGAGCACCTCCGCGGGGTAATCCTAGTACAGAAAAGAAATAATATATACAAAAGTGGCATCAACCTCAACTCGGTTGTGCCCCAATAAAAGAATATACAAACTGACGGAAACAGCAGTCCATATGTCGGACGCTCGACCCGCAATAATGAATATACAAATAAATCAAAACTGTAAAACTACCATTGCTCAAGGGGCTATCCAACACGACAATCCGAATAAACCATCACAGATATAAACACTACAACAGCAGAAGGATGTATGTGCAGCCCCGTCTAAATTACATATAGCAATTAAACGAAGTTTGAAAACAGATACACAACATCATAGAGATCAACGATGCATAAGTTTCAAGTTCTAAAACTTTCCAAGTTGCCCCAATGCAAAGATAACACTAAGTGAAATCTGGGGCAAATCAAACAAGACTAAAAATCCTCATTCTTAAAACCCAAGACACTGAATGAAATCGAGGACCAGGAGAGATTTCTGGTGGATTTTGTACAGCCAAATTTTCTCGTTTCCATTGTGTGTCGCAATTATATCAAGAGTAAGCCTCTGCACTTATTTAAAAAAATTTCAGAGACCAAAATTTTTTCGAACAGAAAGCAGGTTTTCAAAATCGGAATTTTTCAGTTTTGAAACTAAAGCATCGTCTACTACTAGTTTGTAATATTTGGATGACTATCATACCATGTTGCCGTTCCTAGCGCCCTCGCCGCTAACCTCAGCCGTTGCAGAACGAAAAACTTTAACTTTTAAAACCCGGCGCTAGAAACGACTACCTAGAATCTAACCAAACACTAAACCAGTAAACATGAGGAGTTTAGCTACTGTGATAAGATGGTTATACCAAAAGATTCATTTCCTTCGGTCTTCTACCCTCTTCCTTAGCTCCATGGGGTCTCCATGATTGAGCTTGACCGAGGGTCTTCCTCTGTTGAAGATGATCCATCCGAGAGATGTGGTTCATGGCTTTAGCTCCACATAAAAACCTGGTGGAGCAATTAAAAGCTCTAAGTTGCTAATCTAGAGTGTCTAGTAATGTAGTGTGTTGTTCGGGTATTTTTTTACCTCTCTTTACCCTTGATTCTCAACTCATAAGGGTGTTGGGTGAAGAGGAAGAAGGAGATCTAGAATGGAGAGAGAATGAGAATGGTGAAATGAAAAATGTCATCACAAAACCAATAATGCAAGCATGGTTTTATCAAATGATATATGCAAATATAAAATCCAACCGTACTTGAATAGTGTAGGCAAATAAATTATAAGTATTCAACTATGCTTCTCACCATTCTCCTTGCCACCTCACCCTTCTACCTCATTTCAATTTTCCATAAAAGAAAAACCAAGGAAATGAGGTATTCTCCTTCTAGAATGTTTTCCATATAAATATGGAATACACTCTACCGTATACATACCCGTATTCGTATCAAAATATGAATACCAACAGAGGTAGAATAATACAAAGAACACAATACTAGAATATACATATCAAAATATGTATATGTAAATTATTAAATCAATACCTGATTTAATAATCCGGCTTAATCCTAACCCGGCTAGTATTATCAACCGTTCGATCGAAAGTCCGGATAACACAAAAATATACGTATCGAAATATGTATATGTAAATTATTAAACCAATATCTGATTTAATAATCCAGCTTAATTTTAAGCCGGCTAGTATTATCATTCGATCGGAACCCTGCAGTATCAAAATATGGCCGCTACATCATTTCGCCTGAACCAGGGAAACCTTCTGTGTGGGACTCTAAATACTTGAAAGTACGCTAGCGGTGAGTTTAACTACATGCACGTCAATGGCACTAGCTATATATAACGGTTACCCAGGTACCTGTCAAAAGGAAGGCAGACGAGCAAGCTCATCCGAACCCCTACTGAGCCTATCTGTGACAATCTCTGTACAGTCCAGTCTCTTCGTCTAAGAGTAGTACATATCGGGTCTAGGGGGTGGTAAACGTTAGACCCCTAATAACCTAATAAGTCGTGTCGATTCGGTTCATGACCGATCCGAAAAACTACTGAACTGACCATCAGTAAATCTCAACTTTCTTAACCAAGGTCTTATGGTTCTGGCCAACCAGACACAGTGTGGTATCGACTCCCAATACCGGGAGAGACGAATCCCTGACAATTACTCACTGCCTCAATATGGCTCGGTATTGTACCCAACCAAAACCTGTTTGCACGACTCAGTAGAGCCGTGGTAGCGTAGTGATCGTTTACCGCCGAAAATAGAGACGAACCGGGTAGGTCGTCTTGCCTGAATTTGGGGGAAAATGTTATTTGGATTTATCCGTCCACCTCTCCGAAAATGCCAAGTTGATTTATGGTACCTTGTATCGGAGGTTTGGACGAATGTGGTCGTTGTAGCAGACTTCGTCAGATTTCCCCTTGTTTGTGAGGGGTTTTGATTGTGGGGACGCTCTTCCCTACAGACACAAGCCCCTGCAGTTAATTACGTTATCGCATCGTGATAACCACTTTCTCCTGCTCTGGAATTTCACTTCGTGTCATGTGTGTTTTTATTTGTTTTGGTTGCCCGTGGATTGTATACGGACACTAATTTATGTTGTCGCCCGTAGGGTATGGATTAATCCAAATCCGTATATTTTTAGATTTGGGTTTAGGTTGATTTAAGGATCGTTGATCCATTTTGAGATCAAGATCGACTCAAATGAATACGAGCAGTTGGGGGCTCGGTTGGTTTTTTGTTAAGGATACATTAGTCTAATTTGTGACTAAGATCTACTTAACAGGGTGTTAGGATCATTTTTGTTTCAGATCCAACATGAAAGCACTTGGGCTTTGTTGTTTTAGTTTAGGGACATTTCGGTCCCTTATCGCCATTTTGGAGGCAAACTTGTAGTTTGAGAACATTTCGGTCCGTAGATCATCATTTTTTAGGTGAGGTTTTCATTTAAAGATGTTACGGTCCGTTGTCGCCATTTTGGAGGCAACATTTAGTTTGAGAACGTTTCGGTCTGTAGATCACCATTTTTTAGGTGTGGTTTTAGTTTATGGACGTTACGGTCCGTTGTCGTCATTTTGGAGGCAACTTTAGTTTAAGGACAATTCGGTCCGTTGTAGTTTAAGAACATTTCGGTCCGTGGCGATAATCTTGCATTATAGTTTAAGAACGTTTCGGTCTGTTGTAGTTTAAGAACGTTTCGGTCCGTTGTTAGTTTAGGGACATCTCGGTCCGTTATGATCTTGCGCGCACGCGTATTTGTTACGTGACGTGATGAGGAACGATGATATGGGATGCATCCAGTTTGGGATGTGGTTTGATCTGGGATGTACACGTCAGTTTGGGAAGTGCACAAAAAAGCAGTTGATTGTTAGGACCCGCCACCTCTCTAAACACGTTGAGGATTACAACGACATGTATCAGAGGTGTAGAGAGATGTACCCTTGAACCAATTCTCATGTTTGAGAGAAAAGATCATGGTGGATCATCTAAGAATCATTAGTCATTTTTGGAGACTAAGATTAACTTAGGAGATGTGGGATGAACATCATTTTGGATATCATCAGTTGAAAGATTCAATCATTAGTCATGTTTGGGACTAAGATCAATTTGGGGAATGATGATTGTTAGTGTATATGCCCTAGGGGCCATTATTGTATCATACTAGTTTGTATATTACTTAATGGAAGCTTGGGATATTCGCATGTATATAACAGTCTTGCTAAACATGGTAGTATGCTACTTGGTTTTTCTATCTTAATATGTGAGTATACGTATTGATAGAGCTCTTAGGATCTTGCTTGACTACCGGCGTTGTGATGGCAGTCACACTAGTGGGGGCTGGGTAGTCTACAAGCACATCCTTATTCAGATCCCTAGTCGTAGGATTATCGAGACAGGGCATCGATACTCCGGAGTAGACTAGTGTGTACGCTTCTCATCCCAGTTGGGGAGATGGTCTGTCCCACAGCCGTCGGTACGTCGTACTGGAGATAGTATGCAGGTGCTCGTTGGGTTACGGGTACACCGGACAGGACTCACAGGGAACTGTTGGATGGTTTTATACCAGTCGTCAGTGAACAGTTCCCAGGTGACATGCGTACAGCATAGTCCGCGGACTTGACACTGCTACTTCGCCTCGAGTGTGTCCCACTGTTATGAGATTGCTATCCTACCACGGCTCAAAGGAGTCGTGCAAACAGGTAGCAGTTGGGTGCAATCCCGAGCACTTGGAAGCAGTGGCGGTTAGACAGGATTCGTCTCTCCCGGTATTGGTGGTTGATATCGCGCTGTGTCAGAGAGCCATTACGCAAAGTCCCTGGCCAGGGCAAGCGAGATTTGCTGGTAGGTTCCAGTAGTTTCTCAGGGTGTAATGGGCTTCCCTCCGACACGACTTATACCACTATTAGGGGACTGACGCTTGCCGTCCCCCTAGGCCCGATATGCGATAGTCTTAGACGAACGGACCGGACTGTACGGAGATTGTCACATCAGACTCAGTAGGAGTTCGGATGGGTTTCCTCATCGGCCTTCTTATCGACATCTACCTGGGGACCGTTACGTACAGCTAGTGCCGCTTGCGGTCTGTGGTTAAACCCACTACCAGCGTAGTAGTCGAGTCTCTAGAGTCCCACACAGAGAGTTTCCCTACTCCAGGCGAAACGATATAGAGGTCGTATGGTTTTACGACAAGGGTTCGGACGCATACGTGTGTTTACACACGTACGACTTTCGGACAGTTTTTACCAGTCGGCTTTGGTTTAACCCAGTTACTGGTATCCGGTTATTGGATTTATACAGTCTAAAGCTTTTCCGTATTTTTGCGGAAAGGAGGGGCGTTCTCGTAATTGCGCGAGAAGCTTCTAGAAGGTGGTGACTAAGGAGGTTTAGGTGGCATATACATTGAATGAGATTAGTGAGTCATATGGATGATTCATCCATGTCATTAATGCTTCATAATTGCTTAATGACTCGTGGAGATGAATCACCACAAGATATTTATCAAGCATGGTTGTAAATCTTTTTCTTTTCTTTTCTTGATATAACAAAATGCTTGATATATATTATGATAACTCATTTTCTCTTCTCATTATTATGTTCATCTTCTCTCTCCTCAAGCTCTCCCTCTTCAAACCCTAATCCTCCCCTCTCATGTGTTGAGTACAAGGATTAGTTAGACTAATTAAACCATAACCCTCACTCTATATCACCTAGCTTCTTTGATTAGCACTTAAAGAAAGTTAGTTGCCTCAAGTTTAGAGGCTAAGCTTGGAGTAAAGCTCTCGGGTGGATCGTCTACTACTTCGAGAAGGCCGAGGAGGAGGTGGAGTTCGTAAAGACGAAGGACACGGTTCTTTAGGTATAATCCCTTTACATAGTAGTTGTTAACTTCTATGTTTGATGTTAGTTATCGTTTAGCTTCGATTCATACGGTTAGTCGATGTTTAAGCAAAGAACAAGATCGTTTTTCATATTTCCGCCTCCCCGCAAGTCGTGGGGTGTTGTACATCGACTTACAGTGGTATCAGAGCCTCGCTAAACAATAAATAACTTACTTACAAATTTGTATGAATTTCGAACGGAAAAAACGAAACCGGAAAAGCCCGAAATCACAAGTTTCTGTCGATTTTTAAATGAAGTGCAAAAATTTTTCAGGGATGTTCAGAAAGCTTGAAAAGACAGTAGAAGAACACCCAAGAAAATTAGGCCCCTGAATCGCCTAAAGCGCCGCGGAACCGCGGCGGATCCCACCGATCCGCCGCGATTCCGCCGCCGAGTTGACGATTCAGGAACCCAATTTTCCTGTGTTGCTTCTCTGTGATATTTGGTATTTTCTGGAATTTTTTATTTTTGCTCAGGTTTCAGATTTACACAGAAGTATTGGAGCAAAATTAAAAGTGTTTAATCGATCGAAATTATACAGTATTTGCTTGTTGGATTATATCTGTGTTTGTATAATATGTTCGTAAACCTCCCCTAAATGCTAGTATGTCGGTTGGCAAGGGGTTGCACATTTCTGTAATGGTTTTTACTGTTTGTGGATATGAACTGTGTTGGACTGTTGTGATGTATAGCCGGGTTTATGTGATGGGTTATTATTTAATTCATTTGATGTAAATGTAATTTGTTGTAATATTATTTTGCGGGGCACATCCAGGTTGCGGTTGTAGCCACCGTTGTATTATTTCATTTTACTGTTTTTGCTCCTAGGACAGACCCAAGGTGGGGTGCACAAACTGCCGGGCGGGTAGTTTGCCGTACCCGTTGGGGTCTTGGGTGGGATAATGGCTATTCATCACAACTTTGTAATCCGTCTTCTTTTGCAGGCTCAAAACAAACACGGATTGCTTGCAAATCCAATAAAGTTCATCTGTGATCTGGAATGCCTATTATTGCGTCTGACGAATGTACAATATCTATATATGATAGCTATTTAGACGTCACTTATGTTTTACACCCGCGCTAGCCCAGCCTCCGCTCTGTCGTTAGTTAAGTAACCTAACGGGTGATGACGGGACCCCGTGGCGAATGCGGATAGCATAAGAGGACGTTGTATTTTCGTTGTTTTCTGCAATGATAGGTTAACGATGGGACGCATTATTTATAATGCAAAGAAAATAAACCAAAAAGTTTAATCGTTGGAACAATTTAAAAGAAACCACTCGGTTAATTTTAAAAACAGATATTTTTAAATGCGGAGCTTTAACCAATCCTTTTAAAAGCTATCAGGTTCCTTCGGTTATATCAAGTTCACTACGTTTACGGTTTCGCCAAAACCATTCGTAGCCCTCCGTCATTTCATTTGGGTATTCAGTAGTATTCAAGCTATGCATTTTGGCCAAAGTCAAGGCATAGTGTTTAGTAGCTGCTGGGTTTTCATTTGTTGCATAAGATAGATGAGTTGGTTTGGGACAGTCGTATTATCATTTGACCAAAGTCAGGGGTATATACGGATGGGTTCAAATTGACAAGATAATGACGGGTAGAACTTGACATGTGACTTATGACATTTTGACCAAAGCCAAGGTCATAAGAGCATGGGGTAAAAACAAATATCGGGAATTTCTAAAGAAACTGAAATTTGCAAAGAGATGCATACCATTTGGAGTTTGATGAATGTTGGTAGCATTCCTTCAACATTATCATACGATGATATTTGGATCCCGATCCTACTGTGAGTATATGCTACTTATCAGGATATTCGTCACTTAACGATCAATGCTATAAACCAAGTAGGTGTCAAGAAAAGTGTCAGCGGGGTTACGCCCCCAGAGAAAAGAGGTTCTTTAATTAAGGAACTTCGCGAAAGCGTTGGAAAACCTCCCTCGAAGTATCGACACTAACCTGGCTGAACGGTTAAGCAAGAATTGTACAGTGAGAATAGTCCTGGCTAATTCTTCTATTATGGTTTGAGGAAGGATTCGAGAAACAGTGGGAGCCATCCAGTTTTGATAAACTAAAAACCACTCTAAACTTGCAAGAGCATCATGCTAAAGAGTTTTCTTCTCTCTCTCCTAATTGCAGCGACCCTGAAAATGACTGGACTTAAGTTACTTTTAGAGAAAAATATACTGACAGGGCCAAACTATAAAGATTGGCTGTGGAATGTCAAAATGGCTTTGACCTATGACAAATTGGGGTACGTCCTCACCGCTACGGCACTTGCTGTCCCTGGTCCCAAATCCAGCAATGCGGATAAGGAAATCCGCAAAACCTGGGATTTAGATTGCGCGAAAGCCAAGTGCATCGTGCTTGCCTCAATGAACAATGAACATCAGAGGAGGCACGAGGATATGGACCTAGATGGCATATTTCTCCATACAACGGAACTTTATGGAGAGCAATCTCGTATAGCAAGATACGAGACCTCTAAGAACTTGTTTCGAGCGAGGTTGGATGTCGGGTCATCAGTAGGAGAACATGTCCTAAAGATGATCGGCTATATTGAAGAGCACGCAGACCTTGGGACGACTTTGGATAATGAGCTCTATACAGACCTTATTCTCCAGTCCCTTCCTCACACCTACGCCCAGTTTATCCTGAACTTCAACATTCAAAGAAAAGAAGTTGAACTTCCGGAACTCCTGAACATGTTAAGGAGTGCATAGGGCACCTTGCAGAAGACAAGGGAAACACCCGCTATGTTTGTTAGCGGTGCATCTTCTTCCGGGTCCAAGGCTAGGGCCAAAAGAAGGAAGAAGAAGGCCGCCACCAAACCTAGAGGAGGTGTTAGTAAGGTAGGAGGGAAGGGAAAGAAAAAGTTTGCGGTACCGGTAGTTGGCCAGGATGAGTGCTTCCATTGTCACAGGAAAGGGCACTGGAAAAAGGATTGCAAGGCGTGGAACGCCAAGAACCAGGAACTGAAGCAAGCTGTGGCTTCGACTTCAGGTGTGTTTGTAATTGAGAATTGTCTGTCAATCAACTCTACTTCCTGGGTATTGGATACCGGATCAGGATCTCATATTTGCAATTCATTGCAGGCACTGAGAAACCGTAGAGTGCTGAAGGAAGGTGATATGACCCTAAAGGTTGCTAACGGAGCTAGCGTGGGAGCTGCGTCCGTCGGGGATTATCACCTAGGATTGACAAGTGGACACATTTTGGTTTTACATAACTGTTTTTTTGTACCAAGCTTAACGTGTAATATCATATCAGTTTCCTTGTTATCAAATAAAGGTTATGATTTCACGTTTGTAACAGATGTTGTTAACAACCACCTTAATCATGGTTTGATTGGGTCCGGTACACTAAATAGCGGTATATATGTTTTAAACCAACTCCAAATTTTCAATGTCCAGAACACACTTAAAAGAAAGTCTCCAGATTTAAATAAAGCTTTCTTATGGCATTGTAGACTGGGTCATATCAATGAGAGAAGGTTGACTAAGTTGCATAGAGAAGGATATTTGGACTCGTTCGAATATCAAACTTATGACACTTGTCAATCTTGTCTCAAAGGAAAAATGACAAAGACTCCATTTACTGGACAAGGAGTAAGAGCGAGCGAGCTCTTAGGACTCATACACAGTGATGTATGTGGTCCAATGTCTACGCATGCAAGAGGTGGTTTTTCCTATTTCATTACTTTCACGGATGATTACTCAAGATACGGATTCATTTATCTGATGAAACATAAATCCGAGGCTTTTGAGAAATTCTAAGAGTATAAGAATGAAGTAGAAAACCAAACCGGCAAAAGTATCAAGACACTTAGATCTGATCGAGGTGGTGAATACTTGAGTGCCGAGTTCCTAGGCTACCTAAAAGAGAAAGGAATTCTCTCTCAGCTTACTCCTCCATACACTCCACAGCACAACGGTGTATCGGAAAGACGGAATCGAACCCTATTGGATATGGTACGATCCATGATGAGTAATGCTGAGTTATCGCGATCTTTTTGGGGTTATGCGCTAGAATCAGCAGCATATCTTCTGAACAGGGCTCCTACAAAGACTGTGCCTACCACTCCATATCAGATGTGGACTGGGAAGAAACCCCATCTTCAGCATATGAAGATTTGGGGATGTCCAGCTTTTGTTAAAAAGCAGCATGTGGACAAGCTCGAGGCACGATCAGTAAAATGTATGTTTGTGGGATATCCAAAGAACTCTAAGGGATATTATTTCTATTACGCAGAGGAACAAAAGGTTTTTGTTTCTCGTAATGCCCATTTTCTAGAACATCAGTTTTTAGAAAAGGAAATAAGTGGGAGCGAAATAGAACTGGAAGAAATTCCAGAACCACAAGCTGCTACTGAAAGTTTGGTAGAACCGGAAGTTCAAGAAGAACAGACATTCCCGCACCCCTCCGCAGGAGTAGTAAGCCGTCTCATCCGCCTGAGAGATACTACGGTTTTCTCATAGATGGGGATAGAGAGGATTGCATCATAGGTGATGATGAACCTACTGACTTCCAGCAGGCCATCCAGAGCGGCGACGCGGTACGATGGCTAGATGCAATGCGGACCGAAATGGAGTCCATGTACACCAACAAAGTATGGACTTTGGACTTTGCTCCAGATGGGGTAAAACCCAAAGGATGCAAATGGATCTTCAAGAAAAAGATTGGTGTAGATGGACAGGTGGAAACCTATAAGGCTAGACTTGTTGCAAAGGGTTTTCGTCAAAGACCTGGTTTGGACTATGACGAAACTTTTTCTCCAGTGGCTATGCTCAAATCCATTCGAGTCCTTCTTGCTATTGCTGCCTTCCATGATTATGAAATCTGGCAGATGGACGTAAAGACGGCTTTTCTAAATGGAAATTTAGAAGAGTGCGTCTATATGGATCAGCCAGAGGGTTTCAATCAGAGTGGGAGCAGCGGGAAAGTTTGCAAGCTGCTTAAATCCATTTATGGACTAAAGAAGGCATCGCGGAGTTGGAACATCTGTTTTGATGAGACAGTCAAAGAAAATGACTTTATCAAAAATCCAGATGAACCGTGCATATACAGTAAAGTTGTAGCAAGAAGTGTCGTATTCCTCGTCTTGTACGTGGATGACATTCTATTGATAGGAAATGGCATTCCTATGCTACAATCTGTCAAAGGATTCTTGTCACACAGGTTCTCCATGAAAGACCTGGGTGATGCCTCTTACATTCTGGGGATCCGGATCTATCGTGATAGATCCAAGAGGATGTTGGGACTTTCGCAGTCCAGGTATATCGACACTGTACTGAAAAGATTCAGTATGGAAGATTCTAAGCGCGGTAATCTACCGGCTTGTCACGGAATCACCCTCTCCAAAGAGATGTCTCCCAAGACTGATTTGGAAAGGGAACGCATGTCTATTATACCCTACGCTTCTGCGGTAGGCTCTATAATGTATGCGATGTTGTGCACCAGACCAGATGTAGCTTACGCACTGAGCGTGGTAAGCCGGTATCAGTCAGACCCAGGGGAGAAGCACTGGATAGCAGTAAAGAACATTCTCAAGTACTTGAGAAGGACTAAGGAGATGTTCTTGGTTTACGGCGGAAAAGACCTCAGGTTGGAGGCCTTTACTGATTCCGGCTTCCAGAGTGATAATGACGATTCCAAGTCCATGTCGGGTTATGTCTTTACCCTCAATGGAGGGGCGGTGTGCTGGAAGAGCTCCAAGCAGGACACCGTTGCTGACTCGACGATAGAAGCGGAGTATATAGCTGCTTGCGATACCGCAAAAGAAGCAGTCTGGATGAAGAAGTTCCTAACAGAACTTCAGGTGGTTCCTACCATAGTTGATCCAATACCTCTGTATTGCGACAACAACGGAGCTATAGCTTTAGCAAAGGAACCAAGGTCCCATCAGAAGTCCAGACACATCTTAAGGCGGTATCACCTGATCAGGGAGATCATTGATCGTCGTGAGATCGAGGTTCGGAGAGTTGCTTCTGAAGAGAACATTGCTGATCCATTCACGAAGGCCCTACCTCAGATTCAGTTCGAGAGGCTACTCGAGATCATCGGTCTTCGATATGCCAGTACATGGCCCTAGTGCAAGTGGGAGATTGTTAGTGTATATGCCCTAGGGGCCATTATTGTATCATACTAGTTTGTATATTACTTAATGGAAGCTTGGGATATTCACATGTATATAACAGTCTTGCTAAACATGGTAGTATGCTACTTGGTTTTTCTATCTTAATATGTGAGTATATGTAT
This sequence comes from Agapanthus africanus, assembly GCA_030015575.1. NCBI lineage: Eukaryota > Viridiplantae > Streptophyta > Magnoliopsida > Asparagales > Amaryllidaceae > Agapanthus > Agapanthus africanus. Next base: position 483,867,731 of record JASDDO010000024.1, read on the forward strand.
TGATAGAGCTCTTAGGATCTTGCTTGACTACCGGCGTTGTGATGGCAGTCACACTAGTGGGGGCTGGGTAGTTTACAAGCACATCCTTATTCAAGTCCCTAGTCGTACGATTATCGAGACAGGGCATCGATACTCCGGAGTAGACTAGTGTGTACGCTTCTCATCCCAGTTGGGGAGATGGTCTGTCCCACAGCCGTCAGTACGTCGTACTGGAGATAGTATACAGGTGCTCGTTGGGTTATGGGTACACCGGACAGGACTCACAGGGAACTGTTGGATGGTTTTATACCAGTTGTCAGTGAATAGTTCCCAGGTGACATGCGTACAGCATAGTCCGCAGACTTGACACTGCTACTTCGCCTCGAGTGTGTCCCACTGTTCTTAGATTGCTACCCTACCACGGCTCAAAGGAGTCGTGCAAACAGGTAGCAGTTGGGTGCAATCCCGAGCACTTGGAGGCAGTGGCGGTTAGACAGGATTCGTCTCTCCCGGTATTGGGGGTTGATATCGCGCTGTGTCAGAGAGCCATTACGCAAAGTCCCTGGCCAGAGCAAGCGAGATTTGCTGGTAGGTTCCAGTAGTTTCTCAGGGTGTAATGGGCTTCCCTCCGACACGACTTATACCGCTATTAGGGGACTGACGCTTGCCGCCCCCTAGGCCCGATATGCGATAGTCTTAGAAGAACGGACCGGACTGTACGGAGATTGTCACATCAGACTCAGTAGGAGTTCGGATGGGTTTCCTCATCGGCCTTCTTATCGACATCTACCTGGGGACCGTTACGTACAGCTAGTGCTGCTTGCGGTGTGGTTAAACCCACTGCCAGCGTAGTAGTCGAGTCTCTAGAGTCCCACACAGAGAGTTTCCCTACTCCAGGCGAAACGATATAGAAGTCGTATGGTTTTACGATAAGGGTTCGGACGTATACGTGTGTTTACACACGTATGACTTTCGTACAGTTTTTACCAGTCGGCTTTGGTTTAAGCCGGTTACTGGTATCCGGTTATTGGATTTATACAGTCTAAAGCTTTTCCGTATTTTTGCGAAAAGGAGGGGCGTTCTCGTAATTGCGCGAGAAGCTTCTAGAAGGTGGTGACTAAGAAGGTTTAGGTGGCATATACATTGAATGAGATTAGTGAGTCATATGGATGATTCATCCATGTCATTAATGCTTCATAATTGCTTAATGACTCATGGAGATGAATCACCACAAGATATTTATCAAGCATGGTTGTAAATCTTTTTCTTTTCTTTTCTTGATATAACAAAATGCTTGATATATATTATGATAACTCATTTTCTCTTCTCATTATTATGTTCATCTTCTCTCTCCTCAAGCTCTCCCTCTTCAAACCCTAATCCTCCCCTCTCATGTGTTGAGTACAAGGATTAGTTAGACTAATTAAACCATAACCCTCACTCTATATCACCTAGCTTCTTTGATTAGCACTTAAAGAAAGTTAGTTGCCTCAAGTTTAGAGGCTAAGCTTGGAGTAAAGCTCTCGGGTGGATCGTCTACTACTTCGAGAAGGCCGAGGAGGAGGTGGAGTTCGTAAAGACGAAGGACACGGTTCTTTAGGTATAATCCCTTTACATAGTAGTTGTTAACTTCTATGTTTGATGTTAGTTATCGTTTAGCTTCGATTCATGCGGTTAGTCGATGTTTAAGCAAAGAACAAGATCGTTTTTCATATTTCCGCCTCCCCGCAAGTCGTGGGGTGTTGTACATCGACTTACAGAGCGCAGAGGGGCTCAATTGACTGGAAGAACTTAGTCAATTTGGGCTAGATCTGGATTACCCAACAGAGCTAAGTGCTGAGGCATACAATGCTTACATGCATTTCATGTGAGGCACCTGATTAGTGTTAAACACTAGGGTTCTGTAGCTCTCACGCAACACACGTGAGACACCGGATTAGTGTTAAACACTAGAGTTCTGTGGCGCTCATGAGACACACGTGAGGCACCGGATTATGGGCACTGCTCACTTATTTTCCTGCTTTTTTTATATAAGTGCTGAGCACTTGGTTTTTATGGCGCTCACGTACGAAACACGTGAGGCGCTCTAAAGCTGGGTTCTGCCTTTTGGGTTTTTATCCTCTCCCCCTCTTTTAAATAAGTGCTAATCACTTGATTAGAGATCACGTGCAAAACACGTGACTGCCCTAGGAGGCACTTCTTGTTCTTCATTTAAGTGCTCGTGTGGGAAACACGTGAGGTCCTCATTATAGTGTTGAATCACCAGTCTTTCCCTCTGGGTGTTTGGAAATTTTTTTATCATGTTAATGACACTAGGATTTGTAGGATCTCATGTCTCTTGTTTTGCAAGGATTAAATTCTTTTCTTTTTATATGGTTAAACCCTAATTTTTTAGAGGAATTAAATTCATATATGTTCTTGTAAGAATTAAATTCTTTGAACTCGATTCTTTCCCCCAGGTTTTGAATCTGCATGACAGAATCTCCCCGATGAGAATTAAATTCTCAACTTGTGGGGAGATCTGCTTCTGCAGATCTTAACCAGAGGAAGAACTAAATTCCTGCATGAAGGATTAAACCCTTAGAGAGGTAGAAGAGAGACAAGATGATCTCTGAGTTTTGTTTTCTTTCTTCCTAGGGTTTTAACAAATATTCCTTTGTGAGAATTAAATTCTCTGTTATTTTGAAAACTTTTCTTTCTTCTTCTCTTAAGCTTGTCTCGTTTTTCTAAGCTTCTAAGGGAATTCCTTTGTTTACTCTCTCTATCTTTCTTCACTATCTGTCCTCGAGACTTGAAGTCTCTGGTCTCTTATATAGTGGAGAGAAGTTTGTTTAATTCTGAGAAAATCTCTCATTGAGAGATCCTAATTGATTTAGTTGGTTCTAGAATTGACTTGGTGAATTTTACCCACCATTGGATCTTTGATCAAAGGGTTTCTGTTTTACAGAACATATTTTTCTTATTTTTTTATTAAGATTGGGGAAATATTTTCCCATATACAAAATCTTATTCTGTAAAATAGTAATCTTTTAATCCAAGGGTGCTCGGCTTAACAGAGCACAATCTCTCTTTGTTTAGAAAGATATGGAAAATATTTTCCATCTCAAGGGATCTTTGATCCGGCAACAGAAAATATCACTCCCCACTTAAAAAGATTAATAGAATTTAATTCTATATTTAATCACCATAGGATTTTTGATCCAACGGTTCCTTGTTGAGTAGAATTTAATTCTACGTAGGGAGATGTTCTCACGTGTTCAACACGTGAGGCTTATTTATTTTGTCAGCTGTTTGATTGCAGCGCCTATATGCTTTTCATATAGGTGCTCACATGTTTAACACGTGAGGATTATTAGCCTATAGATTTTTTGCTTTGTAGTTCCTATTTGCGTTTCATATAGGCACTCACGTCTTAAATACGTTAGGCTGCATTAACCTAGTAGTTGTTTTAATTGCAGTGCCTATATGCATTACATATAGGTACTCACATGTTAAACACGTGAGGCTCCATTAGCCTAGTAGTTGTTTTAATTGCAGTGCATATATGCGTTGCATATAGGCCCTCACGTGTTAAACACGTGAGGCTCCATTAGCCTAGTAGTTGTTTTAATTGCAGTGCATATATGCGTTGCATATAGGCCCTCACGTGTTAAACACGTGATGCTGTTTTAGTTTAACAGTTGTGTTAATTGCAGTGCCTATATGCGTTGCTTATAAATGCTCACGTGTTAAACATGTGAGGCTTTGAATAGTAGGGAACTTTCCTTTAACCTTTTTTATAAGGGAAAAAATGCCCCCAGCGTTGCTCTCACGTGGCTTGCATATGAATGCAACGCTGTCTACCCATACAGCCGTTGGACTGCCTACGGGAATGGGAAGATGAACCGCTCCCTATCTTGTCTTATAAATGTGGGGGTTTTGGCCTCTGGGATTACCACTGTTCTTTCATCTTCTTTCTTGCTTATTTTCCTTGAAAATTTAATTCTCTTCTTCAGGGCATAGTTCTCTGTCCGCTGAAATTTCAGAGTCAAACTCTGTCAAAAAAATTTCTTTGGTAAGGATTATGAATGGACCCTTTTTGTTTTTGCCCTAGATTTTAAATCCATCAACAGAGCGTTGCTCTTTTCTTGAATTGATTTCTTAAAGATCCAAATCAAACGCATTTTTCTGTTTTTTTTAGACTCTGAAATCTTGAATCAATGGGGATTGTTAATCCTCCGCTTAGGGTTTTCCCCTGACACCGATCTTTAAGAATCCTTGGAATTTAATTCCATTTTCTTTTCCTCCTTGCCATGGGGTTTTTTTTGGATTTAACCCCTTTATTAAAGGAATTTAATTCCGTATTTACAGAGCTTATCCCTGAAAGATTCAGACACTTTTGGGAATTTTATTCCCTATTGTTCTCGAGTATTTTAGGGTTTTAATGCCCCTAATACAGATTTGAATCTGTCGTGCATTTTAACATAACTCGATTTAAGAGTCGTTTAAACATCACTATTTACTTGATGAGAATCCTTATTGATTCTCACGATGATTAATTTGCCTCATCATTGGTGAGCCGCTATTTAGATTTTGTGGGGTCCATTGGTTTTGCAGGAAGTGGTCCCATGAAACACACATCACGTTTTCTTTTATCTTATTTTATTGTATCTTATTATTTATTATTATTATATTTTTTAAAATCGATTTTTCCTTTCCTCTTATTTCAGGAACGATGGCCTCAATTCCCGACTTTCCTTACACTCGGTCAGAAATCGCTTTTCCGAAATCGCCATCGGACGAGGAGGTTATGGCGATGATCAGGGCACATGACAGGAACCATACTAGTCTTCTCTTGTGGGGGACGTGGTACGGTCATATCATCAGGGGCCACCGTAGTTTTATCTATGAAGCACCGACATAACCCATCCGCCCTATATCATTGATGGAACGCCCACGGACTGCTTATGCGGTGGAGGCGACTAACTAGACTCCCACGAGCCTACTCGAGCCGTCAACGACCGGGATACCCAACCAACCCATGGTGGCCATTGATATTCTAGGGCGCCGAATATGTCAGGGTCATGCTCGGCCTTGGGGGTAGGTTTATAAGGTAGGCGTTACCCTCCGCCACCCAGTGGGTTACCTTCCCTGGGCTCGGTACATTCTCTCCGTCCAACGCGCACGTCTGCAAAAGGTTGGGTTGTACCAAGCAGTGTATGCTTTGTTATTCTATTATCATGCCCCTCATGTCTGGTGGGTTAAGGCTTTCTTGAATCAATGGAATCTTCCCACCAACACGTTCTTGCTAGGGATCGAAAGGTCTCAATTTCACTGGAAGAGTTTCGTGAGATCTCCGGGTTGCCGATCAGGGGAGAGCACTATGAAGAGTTACTGCTTCCTGATGAGTATGTGTTTGATACCGTGCCCGCTATACTTGACGGCCTGACGATTGAAAATGACATTCGTCATAAGTACCCGAGTCTAATCAAGGCTCTGGGTATCTTTGAAAAGCTGTTCGTGACATCAGAAGGGCAAGGTGTCACCTTTGACGTTTTTATTGCTTGCTTCCTTCGCGAGGATGTCTTATCCAAAAAGGCTCCAAAATTCGCGAAAATTGAAGATCCTTTCAGATTCGGGCTGAGGAAACTGCCGGCCAAAAAAGAAGACCTACCGCAGTTCTATATTCCAAACTCATCAACCGTAGCTTTTTATGCGATCGCGGCTCCTGGCATGGACGAAGAAACTTTCTTCGTTGGCTTTATCAGTCTTTGGCTCAGCTGGTTCGCCATGCCGATGCATCCCCGCTTTATAAGAGCCTCTGTTTTTTATCCTTCTCATCGCATAGCTGGAGGAGAACGATTAGCTGTTGGCGTCGCGGGGTTGTCAAATCTATATCACGAGTTAAGTGTTGACGCTAATATTTCGATCCCTGGCGCGAATACCGTGAATTTCTCCCTCCACTACTTCTTGTCGTGGATCAAGATGCATGTGTTGGGAGCGTTTGTTGCGCATCAATGACCCAATTTTTATGAATCATACACTTTCCCGCGGATCATGAGGTTGGTTGATGCCTCCGGTCCCGATCCGACCCAGTTAGGGGGTCTCCGTGTAATGCTGAACACGTACTCAAATGAAGGCGGAATGGTGTTCAGCGATCGAGTCCTTTCCGCTCTAGCGGGACCCATTCAGCAAATGTTTGATTTGTCGAAGGGTGGGGTCCCGGCTTTAAAGCCTAAGGTGATTATGCATCTATACTCGATCAGGCTGGGTTATTTAGTGCTCCGCCGGAATGACACTGCTCTCTTCATGCGGTATAATCCGCATTGCTTCGCCCAACATTTAGGCTACGACCAGGTTGTTCCTCTAGAAGCATTTTTAGTTGAGCCTACCCTCTCCCTGGAGGTTACTCACGATGTCATTCACCATTTCTTGCGGTTAAACACTGGCTCCCACTTTATGATCCCGGAGCCCAACTATCTTCCGAGGCCGGTGGGGTCCTTCAAGGGTTGGTATCGCCATCGGGTCGGCCCTGTCATTGCAGAGGAGAGAAGGATGCTTTTAGAGTGTAGAGCTCCCGTTCTGACTCACGTCACTAGCTCTCCATTACGGCCGTGGTCGGTGGTTCGCCCTCCTCTGAGGAATAGCGGTTCGGTGCTTATCCCTAAAGACGCAGAAATATAATCAGCCCCCCGCCACATGCTGGTATGCCGGGGCGTACTAAAGCCCAGGCAGAAGCTCCTGATAAAGCACCCGTGGTGGTGTCACCAAAGGGTGATACTGAAGGCGAAGTTGGGCAACGCCGCGCCAAAGCACCAAGAGGGAGGCAGCGCTCCTCCGCTAGCGTCAGCACAGGCTCCAAGAGGAGAAAGAAATCGGTTGCCAGCCTACTCGACACTTTGCTTGAATCCAATCCCTTTATTCAGGACGAGCCGATATCTGTGCAGGAGCCGGATGACGTTCTTCTCTTTCCTGGTTCGTCTGCCGAGGATGCCGCGCAGTTGACCGAGGTTTTAAGGTGCTCACGAGATGAGACTGAAAATGTGTGCGTCCCGAAGAAGCCCTAACCAACCCCCCCTGCCCCCGTTGTATTCTATGATATTGACCCATCATTACGGAGGGTACACATGGGTCCTCTGTTAATGGAAGAAGAATGGGCCCTCAAACAGCCTATCTCGGTTGCCTCTGAAGACGAGCCTGCACTAAATATGGGCAGTCATATATTTGCACTTGAAGCCCGGCGAGTGTATTTAATGAGAAAAGAACAACGGCTCGAAAAAGCCATACTTCAAGCTTCCTGACGTATTGGTATGCGTGTCTTTCTTTTGGAGAGAAATTTGTATCACTTTTATGCCTTCTTATTTTTGCGAAAACTTTGCAAGGACTTCTGCAGCGGAAGTGGATTTGAGTCCAGATCGAACCATGGCTGCAGATTCTACGAATATCTCCCGTGACGCATTGGCGGGTGTAGAGGAGATTGCTGAAGCTGCTACCTTTGTTGTGGAGTTCCCGGTGGTGGCTTTTGTCCCTTCAGCATCTACTCGCCAGCTGAGGCGGTCTTACCGGCCATAGGTCCCATGGCTATTTCTAGTGACACACCGGAGGGTGTAGAAGAAGTTGCCAAAGCTGCTATCCTTCCAGTTCAAGGCGAGCTAAGCATCGAAGGTAATCTTCCACACATACCCATTTTTTTTAATGACCTCTCCTTTCTCTGAACTTTCCCTTCCCTCAGAATTGTGGGATCTGGCAACTTTCATCGTGGATCTTTCCCCAAGGGAAACCTTTTAGCGATTGCTTGATATGGCGGCCCCACAAGCAATACCTCCACAAAGCATTGTACTTTCTTCTGCCCAAGGTCGGTATTCTTCTACCCTTTTTGTTTTATATTTTTATAATGATGCTAATATGTCCTTCATTTTAAACCACGGTTCTGGAAGCCAACGACGAAGTCGAGATTCTTGATGGGCCTGGGGATCTCTCAAACCCACCTTGCATGACTATGGGTAAGTGACGCTTTATCTTTGGCATCGTTCTGTTTACTCTATGTTTGGAAATACAACTGACCGTACATAAATCTTCACAGCTTTGCCAGCCCTGACCCCATTAAAGTCTCGGATCTCCATGCCACTAGACCCTTACGCCCGATGTGTATCCGAAAGGATAGCAAAATAGAGCGTTTACTCACTTGCGGCTGGTTCAGTCGAAAATAGTGCACTTTTAACATGACAATTTCCTTACTTTTCTTAATCATCTAGAGGTATTTGCTATAAATATAACACATATTAGAAATTCATCTGCAAAATATCATTTATCATGTGTTATACATTATAATCAACATTATGAAGAAAATTATATGTTTAATATTTTTACGCATAATATTTTGTATCTCACATTCTTCATTGAGATCTTGTGCAAGATTAGCTCAGGTCATATATCGGGAATCAGGAATCTGCCGATAAAATACAAGAAATTCGAAAAATCAAATACTGGCAGAAATTCAGAAGAGATAAGAAGATTTCAGATATCATATAAAGACCCAGAGATCAACAGAATAAGTCCACAGAATTTTGATGTAACGAGCTCACCAATCGGCCGCCGAACTGTGGCCAAGTTAGGCCGAGTCGTCGCGGATCGATGGCCGATTCAGGGACTTGGGGTTCGGGAGTTCTCTGGAAGCTTCTTTGTAATAATTTAGCTTGTTGAGACCACTTCTTTGTAACAACCTAACTTGTTCTGGAAGTTTCTTTGTAACAACCTAGCTTGTTGGGGAAGCTTGATTAGGGGCTATAAAAAGGACCTAAAGCTACATTGAAAGGGGTTCCAACTTTTAATTCTAATTGCTTTTCCAATTTTATCCTAGTTCTTCATTAAATCAAATCAAGAAAGGAGCCAACAAATTCAACAATCCAAGATCCAAGATCAAGAATCATAGAGAAATTCATCAAGCGACATCATTCAAGACTCATTTATACGAAGCCGATCATCATCAACGAGCACGCGATCCACGACAGGTCCAAGACTCATGATGATCGAACGACGTGAAGATCGACGGAAAAATTACCTCTTCAAGGGAGTGATTGAGAGCGATTATTTTTGTAATCTCGGATTGAAGAAGTTGTAATTTGGAGTTAAATAATAAAGGTGATAATTAGTTTTAATTTTGCTTTCTTTTAATTTCTGCATTATGAGTTCTTTTTCTAATCTTTCATCGATTTTCATGATGCGCGAGTAAATCTCCGCTTGATAGGATTCGTAAGATTAGGGTAGATCGATTGATGATAAAATTCTATACTTTTTTTAGTTTTATGAAGTTTACAAAGCTTCGCAAAAGAATCGCTCATCGGACGCGATATCAAATTCTTGATAATCTGGACCATGATTTGAGATAATATTGACGATCTTTTTGTGAAGGGCTAGAAAATGAATGGGATCAATGAAAGGACAAGGGACTATAGTGAAGAAACCCTAGTTTCTTCCAAAAACCCTTAATCCGCATTCATCGCCATCAATCTGGTGTTAAATTGTCAATAGATAAGATGAGTTACCTTTATTGGTCATCCATGGCTACTAAATCCGATCGAATCCTACAAGCCTTCTTCATATTTTCTTGTTAATTAGATCTTGAACATTTTTTTGATTTTCTTTCTTGAAGACAATTTCTTGATTTTCTTGAAACTATTACTTCAACTAAATCTTGAACCATTTTTTCGATTTTATTTACTATTTCTTTCAACCGATCTAAAGCAAAAACGATAAAATTCCATGAATCCCAGAGGACGACCCATACTCACTAAAGGTCTAGCTACATACGACACCTATTGATTGCGGTTACTTTACTACTAAAACATCTCTTCTTTACTTCCTTTACTTTTCTTTTAATCAAAAGAAGAATTATTTTTTTAAGCATCAATCAAATGGCGCCGTTGCCGGGGATACGTGTGTAATTTGTTCTTTCTTGCTATTTGGATTGAAGTATTATTATTCTATTGAAATATAAATCAAGAAAGTATCGTGCGCTTAACGATCAGTGTATGATTTTTTGCAAGGGAATCTGTAATCATTGTAGCAGGAAGATAAAGATTCAGATCATTTCATCAAGACCAGAGAAGCAAGTGAAGCAACTGTAGAAAAACGAAGTCCAAGAACTCTTAACCTGGCAGCGGAAACGCGGCAATAGGCACATTCTTACGGCAGAACCGCGGCATCTTGGATGATGTAGGGTTTCATCTCTCTGTGGTTTAATTTCTATCTTCTTCTCTCTCCTCTGAAAAGTCCAATAACAATTTTTCTGCAGGATTCTTTGCAAAAATTTGCCGCTTAAAAAAATTCTTGTTTCGTGTTTTGATATTGGTTGTTTGTGCATATTGTAATACGGAAAATTAAGGGGTAAAGACCAAATTCAGATTAGGTGGGGATTTCATTACCTTTCCTAAGCCCCACAAATCACAAAACTAGCATCTGCATCACAGTTCATTAATTAAAAAATATCTAGACCAAGACTCTAATGACCGTCGACCTCAATTAGGACAGAGGAAGGTCGTAGGTAATCTACTGCTTATCCGCATTTCTTTTATGGTGTCTAGGCAAGTGTGTCTAAGGCAAGTGGTTACTTAATTAGGCACGCTATTTACATAGCAGATACCTCCCACTTACCTAGCACTTACCTAGCCACAAGAGGGATAAAGAGGTAGTAGAGGATTGATCCTGCGATTTGTCTTCTGGATGTCTAGGAGCGGTCTAGTGACTTGACCTAGGTGACCTTAGATCTAGGGTTGATTGTGCATTTTTTTTATTTTTCTAAATCCGTATTTTTCAAAACAAACTTTTCTTTTTAGCTTTAAAAAATAAAAAAAATAAAATAATAAAAAAAATTAACGCTGCCACTTGCGCTAAACCCGCTTAGTGTATGCTCGGCTGGACACGGGATTCTAGTGCTCCTCTTGTCCGCGTTTTTTCTATCGACTCCGAATTCGGTATTTCTTCATCTTCTTTTTCCTCACCACCCATAACATCCACCGAGATGGACGGTTCTCCATCAAATTTTAATAACACCACTCTGCCACCACCTGCAGGTGCGCAGAATCTACCGCGTATATCTCTCCAAGTGAGATGCTATCCTATACGTGGTCCTCTTTCTATTTTTCTTTCTATTTCACCAGCTAATGGGAATAATTTTGAAATCAAACCATACTTTATCAATCTTTTGCCTAAATTTCACGTTCTAGAGTCTGAAGACGCATACGTTTTTATCACCAAATTCGAAAACGTATGTGCTATGATGGGCACTTCATAACTTTCTGTGGATGCGATGCGTTTATGTATTCTCCCATTTACTTTGTGCGATTAAGCCGAAAAATGGCTTTATAACACAACCGCACACTCTATTTATAATTGGGATGAATTCGTTATAACATTCCTTAAGAAATTTTATCCCAATCATAAGACCATCCGTGTTCAGAGCGAAATCAACCAGTTTACTCAGCTTCCCAATGAACCATTTTGGAAATATTTTAAATGGTTCAAGGATCTGCTTATCCAATATTCTCATCACGGAATCCATAGATAGGATCTGTGTCGAATTATATATGAGGGCATTAATCCAACGGCAAAGCAGATCCTTGAAACCATGTGTTAAGGCAATTTCATGTCTAAAGACGATGGTGAAGCCTGGAAATTCTTGGAAGATTTTGCTGAAAACACTTTGCAATGGGAAAGCGTTAGTCCACCATCATCTAGGGGTGGTAATCATCAACTTGATGTTTCCATTGTCGTAAAAGCCGAAATGGCAGCAATGCAAAAGAAACTCGAAGCTATGGAAAATAAATTTTTCTTAGCCTCCCTAAACCAGGTGACGATCCCTAAAACCGTATGTGGATGCTGTTCGGATACATCACATCTGACGGAAAAATATCCTTTGAATTCTCCGTTTCAAGGTCAAGAACACACTAATGCTGCTTTTCAGCAGCGACCTAGAAACGATCCTTATTCTTCCACATATAATCAGGGTTGGAAGAACCACCCTAATTTTTCTTGGAACCAACACCAAACTCAAAATACGGTTCCAAACCAAAATAATTATCAAAGGGTTCCTCCACAGCAACAGCAACCACCACAGAGTCAGCACCCCTTTCAACCACAAACTTTTCAAAATCCTGCCAATAATTCTGTACCTTATAATAATTCTTTCCAAACGTCTGGTACCGAAAACCCCTCTACACTCAAACGAACCTTGGATTTGTTTATGAAACATTCTATGCAAATGTCGGCTGATATAAGATCTTCTATCGATACCATAAAGAAGGACTCCGCCTCCCACGGTGAGAGTATAAAATCGATAAAAGCACAAATTGCACAATTAAATGCCGCAATAAGTTCTAGAGAGAAAGGTAAACTTCCATCTCAACCTTTACTGAATCCTGGCCACTCATAATATCATAATGTGAATGCCATTACCATGTTGAGATCCGGAAGAGTACTCAATAACTAAGTCGGTGAACAGGTTGATAATGATGAATCAATCAATGACACCCCGGCTTCCACTTCCACTTCTGACCCTATTTCATCTAGTCCATCTTCTTCCGAGCCGATTCTCCATTTTCCCCTAAGCTCGAACCCTCCTCCCACCTCGTTGAGTCAACCTGAAACGATCCCCACTCTAATTCTGGGATCCGTTCTACCCACACAAACTTCTCCACAAATGTTGGACCCAACTATTATTGATAAGGCTCCTTATCCAAATAGGTTGAGGGCCAACAAACCTAACGCATAAATGGAAAAGATTATGGAAATGTTTAAACAGGTTAATATAAATATCCCTCTTCAAGCTGCTATCCAACAAGTTCCGGCTTATGCGAAAATACTTAAGGACTTGTGCACTAGGAAGAGAAAAACTCAAGTGCCGAAAAAAGTGTTCATGACGATTAATGTTAGCGCGGATTTTACCCAGCAATTACCAAAGAAACATAAGGACCCTGGCTGTCCTACAATCTCTATTTCTATTGGGGGTAAAAATATTAATCGTGCTCTACTCGACCTTGGCACTAGTGTTAATCTTCTTTCTTACTCTGTCTACGAGCAGATAGGTATTGGAGAGTTGAAACCTGTCCACTTCACTCTCCAGATGGCAGATCGATCTATCACCAAACCTAGGGGTGAGCTTGAGAATGTGTTGATAAAATTAGGGGAATTTATATTCCCTGTGGACTTTATTGTTTTAGATACACAATCTGTAGCGAACCCACAAAACCAAATTCCGGTGATTCTCGGTCGACCCTTCTTAGCCACTTCCAATGCTGTTATTAATTTTCGTAACAGTTCTATGAACCTAACCTTCGGGAAAATGACAATTGAGCTTAACATTTATAAGCTAGGAAGTCAACCATCTGAACTTTCTGCTCATTTACTTGATGTTTGTTCTGTCCACGAGATAGATCCCGAAAGCTGCAAGGTTGATGAACTTTGCTATAATGATCTCGACGACATTAGTACATCATTGTTTGATCTAGCATATTATTATAGTGAGGACACATTTGATAAGTCTAAGCCCGAGTTTGAACCTTTTGACTCATCATAAAAGTCAGTAGCGCTTTCCGAGTCAATTTCCTATGCGGGTTATGAACTTCTTAGGGAATCCGAATATCATTCCCTTACCCCACCTTCTACCGTTTCTCCGCCGACATTAGATCTCAAACTGTTATCTTCTAATCTTAAATATACATATTTAGGTGAGAATGAGTCTTTGCCCATGATCATATCCGCTTCTCTAGTTTTAGAGCAAGAGAACGCTCTTTTGATGGTCTTGAGATCAAATCGGCAAGCATTTGGTTGGACAATGACAGACAACAAAGGGATTAGTCGCCTGATTGTTGAACATCATATACATTTGATGGATGAAGCCAAACCAACCCGAGACCCACAAAGATGGTTAAATCCCGTCATGAAGAAGACGGTAAAGAAAGAAATCGTGAAGTGCCTAGATAGTGGTATAATTTACCCAATCTCTGAAAGCCAATGGGTAAGTCATATTCATATGGTCCCTAAAAAGTCTGGCATCACGGTCATAACTAATGAGGCTAATGAGTTGATCCAAACACGTACCCAAACTGGGTAGCGTGTACATATTGATTATAGGAAACTCAATGCCGCAACGAGAAAAGATCACTTCCCTCTACCTTTCATTGACCAGATGTTGGAAGATTAGCTAGACATGAATATTATTGTTTCATAGACGGATACTCTAGCTATAACCAGGTCCCTATCGCCAAAAATGATCAAGATAAAACAACATCTACTTGTCCTTTCGGTACATTTGCTTATAGACGCATGCCCTTTGGGTTATGCAATGCTCCCGCTACATTTCAGCGGTGTATGATGGGGATATTCTCAGACATGGTCGAGAATTTTCTGGAGATTTTCATGGACAATTTCTCTATATTTGGGGACTCATTTAAGGATTTCCTACGTCATCTTGACGCGGTTCTTACCCGCTATAAGGATAAGAACTTAACTTTGAAATGGGAAAAATTCCATTTCATGGTCCAGGAAGGTATCGTGCTTGGGCATGTCATTTCATGAAAAGGCATTGAGGTAGACAGAGCTAAAATATATATCATCCATAACCTTCCTCATCCCAAATGCGTCAAAAATATACGATCTTACCTTGGTCATGCTGGATTTTATAGGAGATTCATTAAGGATTTTAGTAAAATTGCTAGACCTTTAACTCTTCTCTTGGCTAAGGATACTACATTTCACTTCGATTCGGATTGTGAGGCTGCATTTAAATCACTTAAAAGATCTCTCACTACAGCCCATATTATATCATCTCCTGATTGGAACCATCCGTTTGAGCTAATGTGTGATGCATCAGATTTTTCTATTGGTGCAGTCTTAGGACAGCACATTGATAAGATGCCACATGCAATTTATTATGCATGTAAGACCTTGAATGATACCCAAATTAATTATACAACTACCGAGAAAGAACTCTTGGCAGTTGTATTTGCATTAGAAAAATTCAGGCCTTACTTGACTGGCTTACCAATAGTGGTTCACACCGATCACTCCGCCCTAAAACATCTTTTATCAAAGAAGGATGCTAAGGCCAGGTTAATACGTTGGATCCTGTTATTACAAGAATTCGATCTTGTCATACGAGATAAGAGAGGATGTGAAAACGTAGTAACCGACCATCTTTCACGCATCTCTTCTTCACCTACTATGACCTTACCAATAAACGACTCTTTCCCTAACGAACAGCTCTTGACCGTATCCTGCGAAATTTGGTTCATGGATATTGTGAATTATCTAGCAACGAGACTTATTCCCAGCGAATGGTATAAACAATACAATCATCGATTTCTATCCCGAGTAAAACATTTTTACTGGGATGAACCTTATTTGTTTAAGTATTGTCTCGACCAAATCATTCGCAGATGTGTCCTTAATGATGAATTCAAGAGTGTTTTGTCTTTCTGTCATGATCAGGCATGTGGTGGTCACTTTGGTCCACGTAAAACGGCGGAGAAAGTTTTGCAATGTGGTTTTTACGGGCCTATATTATTCAAAGATGCATTTGATCATTGCAAAACCTGTCTACGGTGTCAACACACGGGTCGGATTTCTCGAAAAAATGAGATGCCACTCCAACTTATCTTGGTTGTGGAAATTTTTGACGTTTGGGGTAATGATTTTATGGGTCCTTTTCCCAACTCTTTTAGGAATTTATATATCTTGTTAGCGTTGATTACTTCTCAAAATGGGTGGAAGCAATACCATGTCGCACTAATGACAACAAGGTTGTTATTAAGTTCCTTAAAGAAAAAATCTTTTCACGATTCGGGCACCCTCGCACTATAATTAGTGACAATGGGATGCATTTCTGTAATCGGTCTTTCGAGACATTGATGCGGAAATATTCAATCAACTATAAACTTTCTACGCCCTATCATCCCCAAACGAGCGGGCAAGCTGAGATTTCCAATAGGCAAATCAAACAAATTTTGGAGAAGACGGTTTCTAAAAACCGTAAAGATTGGTCAACCAAATTGATGGAAGCTCTTTAGGCATTTCGTACCGCTTATAAGACTGATCTTGGTATGTCTTCTTATCTCCTAGTGTTTGGAAAGGCTTACCACCTTCCTGACGAGATCGAACATAAAGCAATGTGGGCCATTAAAGAACTTAACTTCGATATAAATCAAGCCTGCAACTTTCGGAAGCAGCAATTAAATGAGCTAAGCGAACTCTGCGATGAAATTTACGATAATGCGGTTATAGTAAAGAACCGGACTAAAGTATTTTACGATAAAAATATTTTGAGAAAAACTTTTATCCCGGGACAACAAGTCCTTCTTTACGATTCCCATCTCCATCTTCATGCGGCTAATCTTAAAATCTCGGTGGAAAAGACCATTTGTGGTGCGGTATATATACCTGCACGGGGCAGTTGAAGTTAAAAATATTAAAAGCGGTTATATTTTTAAAGTGAATGAGCATAGATTAAAATTGTATTTTCCACTGACCCCACGAAGGAGCTCCTGTTTTTACAGGAGCCGCTTTATGATAACTAAATTTCCTCCGCCTCCCCTCCATGTCTCGATAATATTGTCTCATCATAAGAATAGAGGTGAGGTCAAAAGGGACCTAACTGAATATCCATATGAATAAAAATAAGTTTAGGGGAGATTTTTACTTTCATTTATTGTTGTCCCCGTTAATAACTTTTCCTCCCATGTCTACAGGTTTTGAGATTTAAAAAATAATAACAGTGAGGACATTGCTGTAAACAGGTTTGGGGAAGGTTTGTGCTTATTTACGCATTATTTTGCATTATACATTTTGCAAAAGCACAAAAAAATTTAAATTTCTTTTTTAATGAAAGATTAGAAAGTAAAAAATTACATTTGAATGATTGGAAGAGTTTGAGAAAAACAAGAAAGTTAGATATTTTCGGAAACGAAACTAGTAATAAATAGTTATGAGCTGTTGTCCCAAGGGTTAGTAAGATGAAGGAAGTCACTAATCTGAGGATAAAAATAAGTCTGAAAAATAGTTCCTATTCTGGAGGCCAAACATTTGAACGTTGATACCCTACTATACACACTTACACACGTCTTGAAACTCGGGATAGTAGAGAATACCTTGAAATGCTCTTGTCTAAAAGCCAAAGTAAAAAATAATAATAATAATAAATGTAGCATAAAAGTATAAAATGGTGAAGAAAAATGAACACTGGTTTTGTAATCACCAAGGCAGCATAAAAAAATATAGCAAGGGTGCTTCATCACCTAATGCCTTGGACCAATTGATTTGAGAGTCACTGCTAAGGCTTAGGTGTTGCAAGACGAGGAAATTGCTAATTACGCCTAATAAGTGAGCACATTTAGTAATTGGTCGGTTAGTGCCTCAAGAAACATTAATGGTCGCATGAAAAATGTGTGAGCAATTCCATCTAAAATATTCACCGACTAAAAAGTACTGAGGTAGATGGACAAGAGTATGATAGCTTGAATTGAATTCTCCGAGTGTAGGGATGTCTTTTACACATACGTAGGGGTATATGATTAGTGTTTGTAGGAAAGGTAGGGATAAAGAATAAAGGCGATGTTTTATTGAGGGATAATGTGATTTCTAACATCTTTTCATGACTATTAAGATAGGGCTCATGACAACCGAAAAGCTAGTGTAGTTGGAAACTCTGATTTTCAAGTTTTTTTCTTTTATAATTCTTATCTTTATATGTAACTTTCACAGTTTATCTTTTATTATAGGATTTTGTGGATACAATCCACTGAAAACCCTCAGGAGACAACACTCCTCCTACTAGGGACACCTAGAGGTTTAAAGGCTTGTTGCACGTGCTCAGTGCAATCGTGTTGCCTACGAAAGTGTGCTACTTAGTTTTTTCTTTTTCTTTCTATTTTTATCCTTCTATTGAATAAATAAAGTTTGCTCGGGACGATCAAAGTCAAGTTTGGGGGAATTTGTTCAGTCGAAAATAGTGCACTTTTAACATGACAATTTCCTTACTTTTCTTAATCATCTAAAGGTATTTGCTATAAATATAACACATATTAGAAGTTCATCTGCAAAATATCATTTATCATGTGTTATACATTATAATCAACATTATGAAGGAAATTGTATGTTTAATATTTTTAAACATGATATTTTGTATCTCACATTCTTCATTGAGATCTTATGCAAGATTAGCTCAGGTCAGATATCGGGACTCATGAATCTACCGATAAAATACAAGAAAGTCTAAAAATCAAATACTGGCAGAAATTCAGAAAAGATAAGAAGATTCGAGATATCACATAAAGACCCCGAGATCAACAGAATAAGACCATAGAATTTTGAAGCAATGAGCTCACCAATCGGCCGCGGAACCGCGGCCGAGTCGTCGTGGATCCTAGGCCGATTCAGGGACTTGGGGTTCGGGAATTCTCTGGAAGCTTCTTTGTAACAACCTAGCTTATTGAGGACGCTTCTTTGTAACAACCTAGCTTGTTCTGGAAGCTTCTTTGTAACAACCTAGCTTGTTAGGGAATCTTGATTAGGGGCTATTAAAAAGACCTAAAGCTACATTGAAAGGGGTTCCAACTTTTAATTCCAATTGCTTTTCCAATTTTATCTTATTTCTTGATTAAATCAAATCAAGAAAGGAGCCAACACATTCAACATATCCAGATCCAAGATCAAGAATCATGGAGAAATTCATCAAGCGACATCATTCAAGACTCATTTATACGAAGCCGATTATCATCAACGAGCACGCAATCCACGACAGGTCCAAGACTCACGGTGATTAAGCAACGTGAAGATCGACAGAAAAATTACCTCTTCAAGAGAGTGATCGAAAGCAATTCTTCTTGTAATCTCGGATTGAAAAAGTTGTAATTTGAAGTTGAATAATAAAGGTGATAATTAGTTTCAATTTCGCTTTCTTTTAATTTATGCATTATGAGTTCTTTTTCTAATCTTTCTTCGATTTTCATGATGCGCGAATAAATCTTCGCTTGATAGGATTCGTAGGATTAGGGTAGATCGATGGATGATAAAATTCTATACTTTTTTTAGTCTTATGAAGTTTACAAACCTTCGCAAAAGAATTGTTAACATCCTCATCAGGCGCGATATCAAATTCTTGATAATCTGGATCATGATTTGAGATAAGATTGATGATCTTTTTGTGAAAGGCTAGAAAATGAATGGGATCAATGAAAGGACAAGGGACTATAGTGAAGAAACCCTAGTTTCTTCCAAAAAAAAACCCTAATCCGCATTCATCGCCATCAATCTGGTGTTAAACTGTCAATAGATAAGATGAGTTACCTTTATTAGTCATCCATGGCTACTAAATCCGATCGAATCCTACAAGCCTTCTTCATATTTTCTTGATAATTAGATCTTGAACATTTTCTTGATTTCCTTTCTTGAAGACAATTTCTTAATTTTCTTGAAACTATTACTTCAACTAAATCTTGAACCATTTTCTCAATTTTATTTACTATTTCTTTCAACGATCTAAAGCAAAAACGATAAAATTCCACGAATCCCAGAGGAAGACCCGTACTCACTAAAGGTCTAGCTACATGCGACACCATTATTGATTGTGGTTACTTTACTACTAAAACAACTCTTCTTTACTTCCTTTACTTTTCTTTTAATCAAAAGAAGAATCAATTTTTGAGCATCAATCATGACTCTTATTGAAGATCTTCGCGCCGGTTCCTCTGTCACGGCCGAAGAATTTTCTGCTGAAGCCAACGCTTCCTTGTCTGTTCTTGCTACCTATCATGATGTGCGTGCCTGGGTTAAGTATTGTCGCCGAGTGGAGACCTGCCTACATGGGCTTGAGTGCATACGCCTTCCTTCCGACATCTTAACTGTAAAAGCGAGCCTGCGGGGATGGATTGAACGATGTGCAGCCAATCTCCAGTCATGCGAAAATAGTCTCAACCGAAAGTTTTCGGAGAGAGAGTTGGCTTCGAACGCTTTGGGGGAACTTCAGGCTCAGCTTACTGCCAAGACCACACATGCGTACGAAATTTAGAGGGTGCTTCAAGAAGCCATTACAGAGGCAGTGGCTCTTGACAAAGCCGTTATTTTTACCCGTGAAATGGTTGAAGCCCATAAGGTCACCAAGAAGGAGCTTGAGAGTCGGTTTGCTTCATACCAGACTCAACACACCCAGGCAGGGACTCGTCCTGCAGCACTGATGGAGCTTGAAGACAAAGTCCAGCGGAAGATTGACAAACTTGCTGGACTATTGAAGCGTCCGCCGACTTAAACATTTTTGTCGCTGTATATTCTCCCCTTTTTTTGTATTCATTCATAAATAAGAGTATCTTGTATTCATTTCGATTCATGAATAAAAGACATATTTCATTTCTTACTAGCGCTTTTCTTTCTTTTGCTGTCTTGACTTAGCATAAAGTAGTTTATATACTCATTACGGAGTTTGTAGTTTATGAACTCATTTTGGAGCTTGTAGTTTATTCACTCATCCCGGAGTCTCTAGTTTATGAACTCATTTTGGAGCTTGTAGTTTACGAACTCATTTGGGAGTTTATTTAGCTTACCTCCATTGGGCTTGTCGGCAAACCTATCCTAACGTCATAGATAAGCCCTGCTCTTTGCGACAAAGGTCCGTTAGGTTTTATGGTACTAGGGTTTTGTCCGTCGTACCGTCGCGTTCGCTGATGCATTTCCCGATATGCAGCCTTTACGCTGCTGTTCGAATAGCCCCATGACTGTCGTGTCTCTAATCTTTTCATGAGAAAGACAAGACGTCTTCAAGTAATCTCCTTAAGCAGTTTGACCGTCGGAAGAGCAAGCGTTAGGAATTTTTCCATGTTGCTTTTTACTTGAGGTTAGGCTCAGTTTGGGAGCCCCGATGAGTCATAACCACTCCGCACTGGTGTGGGATGATCTCCGATAGTCTTTCGGGTTTTATTTGAGTTGTCGTTAAGACCCTGAAGCTAGGAATTTGGCCTTTACTTCCTTTGTCGACACTGTGTCTGCTGTAATGAGACGAATGTCAATGTGATCTCTAGGTTTTTTTGTGAACCGTCGAAACTTGGAACTAGGGACGTTGCCATAGCTCCACTTTGTTTCGACCCTGGGGTCATTTATTGATGTCACGTCTGCATCCTGCTGGAGTGAAAAGAAACGCCATTATTGACACTGCGTCTGATGTAACGAGATGAATGTCGAGGTGGTCTCTAGGTTTTTTGTGAACCCTCGAAACTTGGAACTAGGGACTTTGCCATGGCTCCGCTTTGTTTCGACCCTGGGGTCGTTTGTTGACGTCACGTCTACATCCTGCTGGAGTGAGAAGGAACGCCGATGTTGATACTATGTATGTTGTAACGAGATGGGTGTCGAGGTGGTCTCTAGGTTGTTTGTAAACCGTCGAGGCTTGGAACTAGGGACTTTTCCATGGCTCCGCTTTGTTTTGACCCTAAGGTCGTTTGTTGACGTCGCATCTGCATACTGCTGGAGTGAGAAGGAACGACGTTTTTATCACTATGTCTGCAGTAACGAGATGAGTATCGAGGTGGTCTCTAGGTTGTTTGTGAACCGTCAAGGCTTGGAACTAGGGACTTTTCTATGGCTCCACTTTGTTTGGGCCCTAGGATCGTTAGTTGACGTTGTGTCTGCATCCTGCTAGAGTGAGAAGAAACACCGGTGTTGACACTATGTCTGCTGTAACAAGACGAGTGTCGAGATGGTCTCTAGGTTATTTTATGAACCGTCAAGACTTGGCTCTCCTTTTGACGGAGCCTGGGGGAAAATATGGTTCCCTTTTCGTTTATGCCTATGGATTGTAAACAGAGGTTGGTGTAGACTCACCTGCAGAGCAAAAAGTTTCATTTTTTTAATTTATTTCCGTGATGCTCTATCATTTTAGCTTCTTATATCACGAAAGTCGCGATTGCCCAATCATTTCGGCTATTCTTTTCTTTTTTACTCGCTATTTTTTTATTGTGATTTGCCCAAACATTTCGGTAGTTTTTATATGCATATATTCTGCTCACTGATTTTTATTGCGAGTTGCCCCATCATTTCGGCTATTTCATATGCATTTATTTTTGCTCGCCGATTTTTGTTGCGAGTATGGAACTTGAGATCTGATACCAATCTTGGTATCAGCACCGCTGCGACTGGAATATTGCTAGGAGCGAATCATCATTTGCCGTGAAAGGACTTGGAATTTGATACTGATTTAGGCATCAGCATCGCTACAACTGGGATATTTCCAGGAGCGAATCATCATTTGCCTTTGTCGATTTGAACAAAGGTGGCTTAGCAAACAGGGTTAGGATCCTGTCGACTAAGGCTTTTTGACTTTACGATCCGTAAGGGTCTCATAAAGGTATTTCTCCCTACGAGTCGTAAGGATCTCGTAGGTGTATATTCTCCTTAGAAGTCGTGAGAACTTCTAAGTGGTGTTCACTCTTATAAGTCGTAAGGATCTCATAAGAATATTTTCTCCTTATATCGAGAGGACTTACAGGTGTCGTTCACCATATGAGGAAATTCCTCGTGAATGGTGGAACTTGGTGGAGGAATCGTTTATTTATGCCCGTGGATTGTATACAAGGGCCAATATCGGACCGCCTGTAGGGGGAGTTCTCCTTATGAGTCGAGAGGATCTCGTAAGTGAAAATTTTAAGAGATTGTACCCTTTCGGGTTTTCACAAGCTTGCCAGTAGCCCAATTCTCTTTGTGAACTTATTTTTTTTTAACAACGAGATTGCGCCCTTTCAGGTTTTCACAAGCTCGCCGGCAGCCCTGCTGTTTTTACCTACGGCGCCCTTTCAGGTTTTCACAAGCTCGCTAGTAGCCCTGCTATTTTTACTCACGGCGCCCTTTTGGGTTTTCATCCGTGCTTATTTTGCTTTGTGGACGTATGTATTTTTTATCAACGAGACTGCGCCCTTTCAGGTTTTCACAAGCTCGCCGGTAGCCCTGCTGTTTTTACTCACAGCGCCCTTTCGGGTTTTCATCCGTGCGCATTTCACTTGTGGACGTACCATTTTTTTTACTTGGGTTGCAGTTTTTGCAGTTGGAGCTTTGATTTCAACATAGATCCTAAGAGAAGATATCGCCGTATTGGGGACGATGCGCCATGTTTGAGGCGAAGTACTAGTTTAGGGACATTTAGGTCCATTGCCAGTTTAATGACGTAGTGGTCCATTATCACCATTTTTTTTTAGGTGAAGCTTTAGTTTGAGGAAATTACAGTCCGTTGTTAGTTTAGGGACATTTCGGTCCGTTGTTAGTTTGGGGACATTTCGTATAGGGTTTCTTTAGCACCTCACTTAGGGTTTTGCAAGCATCACACATGCCATATTAAAATTTTGTGAGATGTTAAACAAACTATCCTAAGAATCGAACTAGAGATTAGGGCAACAAGTTCTAGTACCATATACTAGCTAGTGTCTAACACTAAGTGAGGAGAGATATAACCTTTGTAGACCTCTTTTGCAACTCCTTGGATCTCCTAGAGATTGAACCGGCTAGCTCGAGCTTCTTCCACGTCCACGATGATCCACCCGCTTTGCTCAAACCTCCTTGCTCCTCTTGATCACAATGAAGATGAAGCAAACAAACTACAGCAATGGGCTAGACAAGTGTAATATGATGATATGGTTGTGTTCTCACATAAAAACCCTTTCTTTCTTTTAACCTCACTCACTTAGAAATCTCAAGAGAGAGCTAGAGAGAGGAAGAAGAAGATGGCAACCTTGAGCTCATTTCTTTTGGATGAAAGATAGTGATAAAAGATAATGAGAGAAAGATAAATATCTTGATCTCTGACTATAGTTAATAAATATCTAAATATTTTAGAATGAGGAAAAATAACAAGTGAAATGAAACCATGGTTCCAAACTAGGTCAAGTAAAGAATAGTCAACCATAATTTAATATCATTTTCTTTTTCTCATTCTAATATATATAAAGATATTTACTTTCCATATGAGTCTTATATTGCCATCTTTCTTGTATCATCAACCATGATACAAATGCATGCATGTATGTGTGTATGCACATCAACATGTACATATACACCTATGCATACATCATAAAGAAAAGGTTTACTTAAATGAGATAAAAGTCAATATTAAATCAACACTTAATTTAATAAACCGGTCATATCTCATACGACCCAACCAATAGAAAACGCCCGATTGAAACACGGCATCATATACACGTATTTAATCGAGCTCCCGCACATATCTCATATATACACCACATCGTTTCGCCTGAGCCAGGAAACTTCTGTGTGGGACTCTAAGACTCATCAATACGCTGGTAGTAGGTGATGATCACATCAAACACCTACAAGACACAAGCGGTCAGCTAAACGTAACGGCCACCCGGGTATTGAATGATCAGAAGAAGAACAAGCGAATCTGTCAAAACTCCCGTCGAGCCAACTGGCAACACTTACCGTACAGTCCGGTCTCTTCGTCAGATATGCTGCATATCGAGTCCAGGGATGATAACGTCGACCCCAATAACTCAATAAGTCATGCCGGTATATGGTCTACAACAGATCGAGAAACTACTGATAACACTTATCAGTAATATCTCAGCAGCCCTGGCTAGGGACTTCCTGTTATAGCCAATCGTGCATGGCGTAACATCAACCCCCAATATCGGGAGAGACGAAACCCCTCCTATCTCTCATCGCCTCCATGTGCCTCGGGACTGTATCCAAAATCCACCTGTTTGTACGACTCAGTAGAGCCGTAGTAGGGTGGAGATCAAATTACAGTGGGAGGACACATAAGACTCTATGGCGATCTCGGGTCTATAGACTAACCTGTATCAGTGTCACCTGATAACTGCTATCCGACGTATGATATAATACCACATAGTAGTTCTCGGCGAGTCCGTTCAGTGTACCCAGTCTCACTGAGCACCCGTATACAATCTTTGGTGTCACCACACCAGATGGATATGGGATCATCCATCGCCCATCATATGGAACAAGAATGGTATACGCTAGTCTACTCTGGAATACCGATGCCCTGTCTCGATATGCCTACGACTAGGAACATTTTAATGATATGCTTATAAACTACAGGTGTCTCACTAGTATGATCCACATCATAATCCCAGTAGTCAAGCAAATATCCTAAAGGCTTTATCAACATGTATCAAATGAGAAAAAGCATGATCAAGTGAACATATGATAAAGAGCAACCAGATAGCATACTATCATGTCGAGCAAGACTGTCCTCTGAATATATATTTATACACACACACACACACACACATCAGTATATACACTATCATATAATGGCCTCTAGGGCATACATATATCCATCAATCTCCCACTTGCACTAAGGCCAATTATTGGCGTATCCCATACCCAACATCTCTAAAAGTCACTCATGCTGTGGCTGAGGGAGGGCCTTGGTGAATGGATCCGCAGTGTTGTCCTTTGTATCTACTCTCTTAATCTTGATCTCGTAGCGATCAACTTTCTCCCGGATCAAATTACATCGCCTCAGGATGTGTCTGGACTTCTGATGGGACCTGGGCTCCTTGGCCAGCGCCATAACCCCATTATTGTCACAATACAAAGGTATTGGATCAATAATGATTGGAACTACTCCGAGCTCCGAGATGAACTTCCTCATCCAGACGGCTTCCTTAGCAGCATCATTTGTAGCAATGTACTCAGCTTCCATCGTTGAGTCTGCAACGGTATCCTGTTTGGAACTCTTCCAACTCACCGTCCCTCCGTTGAGGGTAAATGCAAACCCTGAGATAGACTTGTTGTCATCCTTATCACTTTGGAAGCTCGAATCGGTAAAAGCCTCCATTTTGAGATCCCCGTTACCATACACCATGAACAATTCTTTAGTCCTTCGTAAGTACTTAAGAATGTTCTTCACAGCAGTCCAGTGATTCTCCCCTGGGTTTGACTGATACCTGCTTACTACACTCTGTGCATAAGCTACATCAGGGCGTGTACACAATATCGTATATATTATTGATCCTACGGCTGAAGCATAGGGAATAATGCTCATGCGAGCTCTCTCTTCATCAGACTTTGGGCAATCGTCCTTGGAGAGAGTGGCTCCGTGGCAAGCGGGTAAGGCATCCCGCTTAGAGTCTTACATACTAAACCTCTTTAGGATGGTGTTTATGTACTTGGTTTGGGACAATCCCAATAACCGTTTGGATCTATCCCTATAAATCCGAATGCCCAATATGTACGTGGCATCACCCAGGTCCTTCATGGAGAACCTTTTTGATAAGAATGATTTGACCGACTGTAGCATAGGAATGTCATTTCCTATCAGAAGAATGTCATCCACGTACAATACAGGAATGCGACAGTTCTCTCTACAGTCTTCTTATAAACACAAGGTTCATCTGGATTTTTGACGAAATCAAACTCTTTGATAACATCATCAAAACAGATGTTCCAACTCCGTGATGCCTGCTTTAATCCAT
Source organism: Agapanthus africanus (assembly GCA_030015575.1). Taxonomy (NCBI): domain Eukaryota; kingdom Viridiplantae; phylum Streptophyta; class Magnoliopsida; order Asparagales; family Amaryllidaceae; genus Agapanthus; species Agapanthus africanus. The sequence continues at coordinate 483,894,175 of JASDDO010000024.1, forward strand.
AAATGGATTTAAGCAACTTACATGCTTTTCTGTTGCTCCTACTGTCAATGAAGCCCTCTGGCTAATCTATATAAACGCATTAATCTAAGTCACCATTTATAAATGCAGTTTTAACGTCCATCTACCAGATTTCATAGTCGTAGTGAGCAGTAATAGAAAGTAGGATCCGAATGGATTTAAGCATGGCTACCGGAGAGAAAGTCTCGTCATAGTCCAAACCTGGTCTTTGACAAAAGCCTTTCGCTACCAAGCTTGCCTTATAGGTCTCCACCTGTCCATCTACACCGATCTTTCTTTTAAAGATCCATTTGCAGCCTACAGGTTTTATCCCAGAGGGTACATCCTCCAAAGTCCACACTTTGTTGATGTACATAGACTCCATTTCGGATCTCATGGCATCCAGCCACTTCACCGAGTCACACTCGTGATAGCTTGCTGAAAACTGGCAGGGTCATCATCATCCATGATGCAATCTCCTCTATCACCATCAATGAGAAAACCGTAGTATCTCTCCGGTGGGCGAGAAGTCCTACCAGATCTACGTAGTGGCTGAGATTCATAAGATTCTGTTGTAACTTCAGGTTCAACCAAGTTGTCATTTGTAACTTGTGTTTCTAGAACCTCTTCTAGATCTACCACATTGCCATCAGCATCATTTGGAAAAATCCCATTTTCTAAAAATGTGGCATACTGAGAAACAAACACCTTTTGTTCCTCTTTGTGGTAGAAGAGATACCCAAACGAATGTTTTGGATATCCCACAAATATACATTTGACCGATCGTGTCTCGAGTTTGTCTGGATTTTGCTTTTTGAAAAAAGACGGACAACCCCAAATCTTAACTCGTTTAAGAGATGGTCTCTTCCCATGCCATATCTTACATGGAGTGGTAGACACGGTTTTTGTTAGAACTTTGTTCAACAGAAAAGCTGCAGTCTCCAATGCATGCCCCCAAAAGGAGAGGGGTAACTCAGAATCACTCATCATAGATCGTACCATATCTAATAGGGTACGATTCCGCCGCTCCGACACACCGTTGTGCTGTGGTGTGTAAGGGGGAGTGAGCTGAGAGAGAATCCCATTCTCTTTTAGGAAGTCTAAGAACTCAGTACTTAAGTACTCTCCACCTCGATCTGATCGAAGTATCTTGATTCTCATTCCTGTTTGGTTTTCTATTTCAAGTTTGTACTTCTTGAATTTCTTGAAAGCTTCAAACTTATGCTTTATCAAAAACATATGATCGAATCTTGAGAAATCATCAGTAAAAGTTATGAAGTATGAAAAACCGCCTCTTGCATGTGTAGACATTGGCCCACATACATCACTATGTATGAGGCCTAAGAGCTCAGTAGCTCTTTCTCCGTGTCCAGTAAACGGAGTTTTGGTCATTTTAACTTTGATACAAGACTGGCAAGTCATATAAGATTTATACTCAAAAGAATTTAAATATTCATCTTTATGGAGCTTGTTTAGTCTTGTTTCATTAATATGACTAAGTCTACAATGCCAAAGAAAAGCTTCATTTATATCTAAAAAAATTCTTTTACTTGTGTGTTGAATGTTGAAAACTGTGTGTTGATTAAGGACGTATATCCCGTTATTAAGTGTATCACAACCAATCAACTCTTGATTTAGTCTAATGTTCATAACATTGTGTTGCACAGCAAAAAGATATCCTTCATTGTCTAACAAAGAAACGGATATAATATTACAAAGCATAGTTAGTACAAAATAACATGGGTTCAAAACCAATATACAACCCGACGGAAAACCTGGGTGATACTCTTCCACTAAAACTGCATGTACATTGGAACCATTTCCAACTTTGAGAGTATGATCACCTGTCTTCAAAACTCTGCTATTTCTCAACGCCTGCACAGAATTGCAAATATGAGAACCCGAACCGGTATCTAATACCCATGAAGCAGAGTTAATAGAAAAAGAGTTTTCAATCAAGAACACACCTGAAACTGAAGCATCACCATGCTTCTTTTTCTTGAGTTCAAGGTACTCGGTACAGTTCCGCTTCCAGTATCTCATCTTCTTGCAGTGAAAACATTCTCCCTTCCCCGATTCCGCAGCTTTGGATTTGTCTTTTCCCTTCTCCTTCTTTATTCCTCCTCTCGGCTTGGTGAATTTCTTCTTATTCTTTCCCTTGGCCTTGGCTTTTGGGACGGAAGAAGAAGATTGTCCAACAAGCATAGAGGGGGACTTCACTTTCAGCGTGCTCTCTGCACTCCTCAACATATTGAGAAGTTCGGGTAGTGATTTCTCCACGTCATGCATGTTGAAGTTCACTATGAATGGAGCAAAGGTGGAGGGAAGAGACTGAAGAACAATATCGGTATACTGTTCTTTATCCATTGTCCATCTGAGGTCCTCAAGCGCTTCTATAAGAGCTATCATCTTCAAAACGTGATCGCCTACTGGTGTGCCGGGTGCCATCCGCATCTGAAACAACTTTCGAGATGCTTCGTATCTCAGTGTCCGAGATTGCTCCCCATACATATCTTTTGTATGGAGAAAGATGGATTGAACATCCATCTGCTCGTGCTGCTTTTGATGTGTTTTGTCCATCGATGCAAGGGTGAGATATTTTCCAGTAGCACAGTCAATATCCCACGTTTTGCGGATTTCCCTATCCGCAGTAGAAGATTCAGGTCCTGGGCTGGGCGAGGCTTTGGCAGTGAGGACATATGATACTTTATCATATGTTAGAGCAATGTTAATGTTCCTCAGTCAGTCTTTGTAGTTGGGTCCGGTCAGCTTGTTTTTATCTAGTAGAAGCTTAAGGCCTGACATTGGTATCTGCCATTAAGAGAGAGAAAAGAATACATTCGGAGAAAGCTCTTGCAAAGATCAGATTGGTTATTATCTTGTCTAATCGATGTCTCCCACTGTTTTTATCAATTTTTCTTTAAAACCTTTTAAAAAGAAAACTAGCTAGGATTAATTACATTCTACAACTTCGCTAACCGTTCGATCAGGCCAGTGCCGGTATTTTGAGGGAGCTTCCCCGTGCTTTCGCACGGACCTAATTAGAATAAACCTCGTTTTTCCAGAGGCGTAGCCCCGTTGACACCTTTCTAGTCACCTAATGGGTTAGCTAATTGTAAAGTGCAAAGCTCTTCCAGGAGCAACTCTTGCTCATAGTGGGATCGGGATCCTACTATCATATAGAAGGTATGCAATCTCATTGCAAATTTCAACTCTTGAAACTCCCGATATTGTTTTTACCCCTAGCACTCATGACCTTAACTATGGTCAACATATCATAAGTACTAGTCAAGTTCTTCCCGTCATTTCATGATTAACTAGACCCACCCACATGACCCTTAACTAAAGTCAACATAATTATATGAATGTCTTAACTAATCCGCATCATATGCGGTGTAGGAAGACTTAACTTAGCTACTGTACACTGCGCCTTAACTAAAGTCAAAATACACAGCACGAATACTAAGTACTCTACTTCCTAAAATGACGGAGGGATGCGGATAGTTTTTAAGAAAACTTTTAACGCTTTGAACTTGATATCGTTGTAGAATCAAATGGGTTTAAAAGGAGTGGCTTAATCTCCGCACTTTGAAAACTTGCCTTTTCATAAAAAGAAAAAATGAGTGGGTTTCAAATCCGATTCTGCAACATCTTTTTAGGTTCATTTTTCTTTACATTAATCTCATTAATGTAGTCCCATCATTTAAGTCCTGAAGCCATCACAAAAATGAAACGAAAATAGAACGTACGCTTATGCCATTTAGATTCGTCACGGTGTCCCGTTATGCACCGTTAGATTACTTAACTAACGACATAGCGGGGCGGGACTAGTGCGGATGTAAAACATATGCAACGTTTATTATATATCATATATATAATACCATTCGTCTCAACATGTAAAGTGATCACATCACAGAACATACAGCAGAAGCACATAAGAAAATATAGGATATCTAGGAAGTCCGTATTTAGTATTTAGCCATCAATAGAAAATACGGACTCCACGGTCGCGATGAATGGCCAAGCCCACACCCCTAGACCCCTACAAGAGCGGAAAGTGACCCTACCATTTCTAGAATTTAGGAGACCTGGTCCCGACTCCTCGAGATGGCCTCCCACTGAACCCTAGAACCCGATCACTTGTGCTCCCCTCCTTGGGTCTATCCTAATGCGGAAAGGTAAATAATATACAACAATGGTGACATCATCCTCAACCCGGAAGTGCCCCAAATAAAAGAATATTACATACAATTGAATTTTACATGAATGAAAATAAAAAACTCTCATCTCACATAAAACCTCCGGCCATTCAATCACGACGATCCTGTACAACATATCTCAGGAACACATAACATCACATGTCATCAACGTAAGCAAGTATGCGTATCCCAATTGTCGTTGATGTATAGAAACGAAACCGGCGATACACCATATAGTACACTTATGGTCGCAGAAAAGAAAGTGAAAAACAATCATATTCAGATATATCATGACGATGTTAAACGTTTTGATCAAATCAATAAACACCCATAAGTTACCCTGAGAGCTCAACACTTGAGCGAAGTTGAAAGTACTCAAAAGACGTGCCGCAGTGTCTATGGTCCAACCGTAGAAAGAGTTAACCAATGCCTCACCTATGACACCACGGAACTACGGCAAACTCTAAGGTTCGATCGCGGTTCCGTGAGCATAGGATCGAGTTAAGGTTAGTATGGTCTTCTAGAGGGTCCATAAGAATACTTGCACTACTTATTGAATATAATCAACTTGGAAAATTACAACACTTGAAAATTTCAGAGGGGGTGATAATGTGGGGTTTGAAAATCTGTTCGAATTGTTAAACATCGTCAAAATTACCAATACAATGTTAAATTTATAACTACGAAACACTACGAAATAGCCCCTAAGAACAATAGTCATCACATGAAAAATGAGCTTAGCAAACAATTCCTGGAAACCCAAAACCAACACACCAGTGCACACAAGCAAAACGAGGCCAAAAGGAGGTGGGATGGCCGGCCTCCCCGGTTTTTGGGGCTTAGGGATCGGTTAAAATCTTAGGGAAGGACCCTATTTTTGTTGTGTGCTCTAGTGGTGTCCCAAATAAGCTTCTGCAGTTTTTTAAATAATTTTTCTGGATCGTTTAAAAATCGACAGAGAGCATATCTAGGGTTTCCAGAAATCCGTGTTTTCCGTATTTTTTTCATTTTCGTAATATCTAATATCGTCTAAAATTCTAGCTTGGCTCTGATACCACTGTAGGGTTTCTTTAGCACCACACTTAGGGTTTTGCAAGCATCACACATGCCATATTAAAATTTTGTGAGGTGTTAAACAAACTATCCTAGGAATCGAACTAGAATGATTAGGGCAACAAGTTCTAGTATCATATACTAGCTAGTATCTAACACTAAGTGGGAAGAGATATAACCTTTGTAGAACTCCTTTGCAACTCCTTGGATCTCCTAGAGGTTGAACCGGCTAGCTCGAGCTTCTTCCACGTCCACGATGATCCACCCGGAGTACCTTTGCTCAAAGTTCCTTGCTCCTCTTGATCACAATGAAGATGAAGCAAACAAACTACACCAATGGGCTAGACAAGTGTAGTATGATGTTATGGTTGTGTTCTCACATAAAAACCCTTTCTTTCTTTTAACCTCACTCACTTAGAAATCTCAAGAGAGAGCTAGAGAGAGGAAGAAGAAGATGGCAACCTTGAGCTCATTTCTTTTGGATGAAAGATAATGAGAGAAAGATAAATAACTTCATCTCTAACTATGGTTAATAAATATCTAGATATTTTAGAATGAGGAAAAATAACAAGTGAAATGAAACCATGGTTTCAAACTAGGTCAAGTAAAGAATAGTCAACCATGATTTAGTATCATTTTCTTTTTCTCATTCTAATATATATAAAGATATTTACTTTCCATCTGAGTCTTATATTGCCATCTTTCTTGTATCATCAACCATGATACAAATGCATGTATGTATGTGTGTATGCATATCAACATGTACATATACATCCATGCATCCATCATAAAGAAAAGGTTTATTTAAATGAGATAAAAGTCAATATTAAATCAACACTTGATTTAATAAACCGGTTATATCTCATACGACCCGACCAATAGAAAATGCCCGATTAAAACACGGCATCATATACACGTATTTAATCGAGCTCCCGCACATATCTTATATGTACACCACATCGTTTCGCCTGAGCCAGGAAACTCCTGTGTGGGACTCTAAGACTCGGCAATACGCCGGCAATAGGTGATGATCACATCAAACACCTACAAGCCGCAAGCGGTCAACTAAACGTAACGGCCACCCGGGTATTGAACGATCCGAAGAAGAACAAGTGAACCTGCCAAAACTCCCATCGATCCAACACCTACCGTACAGTCCGGCCTCTTCGTCAGATATGCTGTATATCGAGTCCAGGAATGGTAACATCGACCCCAATAACTCAATAAGTCATGCCGGTATATGGTTTACAACAGATCGAGAAACTACTGATAACACTTATCAGTAATATCTCAGCAGCCCTGGCCAGGGACTTCCTGTTATAACCAATCGTGCATAACGCAACATCAACCCCCAATACCGGGAGAGACGAAACCCCTCCTATCGCTCATCGCCTCCATGTGCCTCGGGACTGTACCCAAAATCCACCTGTTTGTACGACTCAGTAGAACTATAGTAGGGTGGAGATTAAAGTACAATGGGAGGACACACAAGACTCTATGACGATCTCGGGTCTACAGACTAACATGTACCAGTGTCACCTGAGAACTGCTATCCGACGTATGATATAATACCACATAGGAGTTCTCGACGAGTCCGTTCAGTGTACCTAGTCTCACTGAGCACCCGCATAAAATCTTTGGTGTCACCACACCAGATGGATATGGGATCATCCATCGCCCATCATATGGAACAAGAATGGTATACGCTAGTCTACTCTGGAATATCGATGCCCTATCTCGATATGCCTACGACTAGGAACATTTCAAGGATATGCTTATAAACTACAGGTGTCTCACTAGTATGATCCACATCATAATCCCAGTAGTCAAGCAAATATCCTAAGGGCTTTATCAACATGTATGAAACGAGTAAAAGCATGATCAAGTGAACATATGATAAAGAGCAACCAGATAGCATACTATCATGTCGAGCAAGACTGTCCTCTGAATACACACACACACACACACACACACACACACACACACACATCAGTATGTACACTATCATATAATGGCCTCTAGGGCATACATATATCCAACATTTCGGTCCATTGCTAGTTTAAGGATGTAGTGGTCCACTGTCACCATTTTTGAGGTAAAGTTTTAGTTTAAGGACATTACGGTCCGTTGTTAGTTTAGGGACATCTCGGTCCATTATCGCCGTGTTTGAGGCGACGTTTTAGTTTAAGGACATTATGGTCCGTTGTCACCATCTTGGAGGCAACGGTTAGTTTAAGGACATTTCAATCCGTTGTCGCCATGTTTGGGGCGGAAATTCTGTTGGATGCTACTTTTAGAGTTTTGACTCGGGAAGATAGCAAGCGGACACGAGCATCATCATCTATCATTAACCTGTGTCGTGACTTGTCAAGCATAGTACTTCTTAAGGAACCGGTCATTTATTGGCCGGAAGGGTCTTTTGCCATGCATATCCATGAGCAAGGAAGCCCCACCTTGGTAGACTTTGTCTATGATATATGGGCCCTCATAGTTTGGCTCGAATTTCCCCCGTTTTGCATGGTTAGGGATCATAGGTCTTTTGACAGTTAGCACGAGTTCGCCTTGGCGGAATGTTCTTGGCCTGGGTAGTCTTTCGTATGAGCGCGTCATCCTTGTTTTGTAAGCTTCTAGATTTTGTTGCGCCATGAGGTGAGTTTCATCGAGGGCATCGAGCTCCTCAAGCCGAAGATGGGCATTTTCTTCATCCATCATCTCGTATCGAAATGCCACTCTCAGAGAGGGTAGCTCTATTTCCAAGAGAAGTACCGCTTCCGTGCCGAATACCAACGCGTAAGGAGTTGTATTCGTGGCCGTTTTGAACATGGTTCGCTAAGCCCAGAGAGCTTCATGCAGTCTCTTGTGCCAGTAATTTTTATTTCTGGACACCGTTTTCTTTATGATCTTCATCAAGGTCTTGTTGAAAGCCTCAGGTAGACCGTTAGCTCAGGGATTATAGTCTGAAGAGTATCTCCAGTCTATATTATGCTGTTGTGCGAAGCGGCTGATCTTATGGCTTCTATAGGCCGGCCCATTAACCGAGATGATCCGCCACGGAGTGCCGAACCGGTAGATAACATGTGTCCTGAAGAAATGGAGGATGTTCTCCGTCTTCACTTCCTTTAGCGGTACTGCCTCTACCCACTTAGAGAAGTAATCGGTTATTACCAATATGAACCGATGTTCTTTAGATGACGCTGGTTCGATGGGCCTAATTATATTGGTTTCCCACATTTCGAATGGCCAACTAGGCAGTGTTGGGTGTAGCGGATTTGGATGCTGGTGGATGAAGTCCCCATGAACCTGGCATGAGTGACACTGCTTCGCATATTTGAGGCAGTCCCGAATCATTGCGGGCCCGTAGTAACCCATTCTTTTGATCTTTAGCTTCATCTTTGGCCTGGCTTGATGAGAACCGCAGAGTCCGTCGTGGGTTTCTTGGGCGACTCTCCTTGCTTCTTCTGGTCCCAGGCACCTTAGCCACAAACTGTCGAATGATCTTTTATATAGAGTATCATTGACGAAGGTAAAAACAGAGCTCGTTTCATAAACTGATCTCTTGAAGTTGCGTTTTCGGGTGTTCGATGGGATTTGAAGTAGTCTATGAAGACTTCTCTCCAATCCTTAGCCTTTTCTTTATCCTTTAATTGGAAGGCTGATTGTTTGGTCATTTCCTTCTTTCAGAAGACTCCAAAGATATTTCTGCTGGCGCGAGAATCTGGCGGCTTTGCATAATGATCCTTACGTCATCGAGGTTTTCGTCGGCCGGTTCTTTAGCGAGATTGGCTAACGCATCCGCCTTGCTATTTTCCACACGCGGTATGCTTTCCAGGATGTACGAAGGAATTTGAGTCAGCAGTTGCTGCACTCTTTCGACATATTTTACCAACTCCGGTTTACACGTCTGATAGTCGCCATTTACTCGGCTAACGACCAGCTAGGAGTCTTCATATATAGGGAGGTTTTCAATTCCCATGTGGACAGCAATCTCAAGACCCACTATCAAGGCTTCGTACTCAGCCTCATTGTTTGTCCTCGGCTCTGTTAAGGAAAAGGTGAAACGCATTATCCCTCCTTGCGGAGTCACGAAGATAAGGCCCACTCCAGCTTTGATTATAGAGGGCTTTGCTTTCGTTTCTTCAAGGAATATACTCCGTAGAAGTATAGTTCCCATCGAGAATTATTTCCTTCCTTCTCCCCTTCAATTGCGTCGAACGTATGTTCGTCTGGCAATTCGCAATTTAAAAGAGAATCGGCCGGTATTAGATGCTCATCTAGAAAGTTGGCGATGGCCTGGCCTTTCACTGGCTTGAGGGGTCGATATGTTATCGAGAATTCTATCAAGAGGAGGGCCTATTTGGAAAGTCTTCCCGTTAGTATGGCTCTTGACATCAAATATTTGAGAGGATCCACCTTTGATATGAGATGGACCTCATGTGCCAAGGCATAATGTCGAAGCGTTGTTATCATGAAAATTAGTGCCAGGCAATCCTTTTCAATGGGGGAGTAGTTGTTTTCTGCCCCGAGAAGAACTCGACTCAAATAGTAGAGAGCTTTCTCCTTCCCCTGGTCGTTCTCCTGTGCCCATAGCATGCCTAAAGAACCTTCAAGGGCTATTATATACAGGATGAGGGGCTTTTCCTTGACCGGAGCGGTTAGTACCAATGGGTTCTGCAGGTATTGCTTGATTTCGTCCAGTGCGCTTTGGAATTTATGATCCCAAACGAACAGGGTCCCCTTTTTCATTAGATGGCTGTAGGGGGTATTTGCTGGAGAGGTTATCTATGAACCATTGGATATATGCGATCTTTCTTTGGAGAGACCGAAGTTCTTTGAGAGTTCTTGGCGTGGGCATCTCCGTAATCGCCTTGATCTTTGATGGGTCTATTTCGATGCCTCGGTGTCGTATGATGAATCCTAGGAATTTTCCTGAGGAGACTCCAAACACGCATTTTAAAGGGTTCATCTTCAGATTATACTTCCGAATACGTTGAAACACTGTGTTTAGATGTTCTCAATGTTCCTTGTATGACTTGCTTTTCACCATAAGGTCGTCGATGTAGCATTCAACAATCTCATAGATGAGGTCATTGAAGATCTTCGTCATGGCCCTCTGGTAGGTAGCGCCAGTGCTCTTCAGACCGAAAGGCATCACTTTACAGCAGAATATGCCCAGCGGAGTCTGGAAGGCGGTGTGCTTTTGGTCAGGATGCATTTTTATTTGATTGTGGCCTGAAGATCAATCCATGAAGGAGAATACCTCATGAGTGGACGTATTATCGATCATCAGCTCGGTAACAGGTATTGGGAAGTCATCTTTCGGGCAAGCCTTGTTGAGGTCCCGAAAGTCCGCGCAGATGCGCACCGTCCCATTTTTCTTCATCACTGGAACGATATTGGTGATCCAGTCAGGATATTGAACTTCTTGGATGAAGCCGGAGTCAATTTTATTCTTGACTTCGGCATTGATACTCATCTCGAGCTCAAGCCGCATTCTTCTTGGCGCGTGTTAGATTGGCTTAACGTCCGGCGATATCGCCAGTTTATGCACCGCTATTTTTAGATCTAGTCCTGGCATCTCGGAATAGTTTCATGTGAAACAGTCTTTATATTGCATAAGCACATTCTTTAGTGCGGCCACCTGTGTTTTAGACAACAGCTCACTGACGAACGTTGTCCTTGGATCGTTTTCCTTCCCTAAGTCAATTTTCCTTAGATTGTCTGCCTTAGTGTGTATCCCATCCTCTAGCTCTTTTGGCGCCGGTGGAAACTCTGAGATCACCTCCTCCTCATCCTCATTTACGAAGCACTTGAAAAGGTCATCCATATTCTCATGCTCTCCATCATTTAAGAGTGTTATCCTGTGGCAGGTACGAGTACGTTTCCTAGCCCGGTGTTGATCTGGCCCTACTCTCGCGGTATAGGTTGCTTTTGGCTTATGTTTTCATGGTGGGGTTGCCCTCTAACTGTCGGATAGAGCAAATCTGTCTTGCCGATACTGGTCTTCGACCTAGTCTTTAAAGGTGAAGCAGTCTTCAAGAGATGTCATATTGCTCGGTGGTAGGAGCAATAAACCGGGTGATGGACCTCGTTTATTTGTTCGGGATTCCGAGACTCCGGGAACGTCATCATTTGATGCTTAATGACAAGGTCGAATATTTTCCGTGTCTTGTCTTGGGGAAAGAGTATTTCCGACCTATCTTCTTTATAAGAGACGTATTCCAGCTGACTTTTTCTCGATCGTGTGGCTTCTTGGATCCGCTTTGCTATTTTCGAACGTCATTCTCGTTCTTCACCTTGATGTTGCCTCTGTGTCGGGATTTTTCCTTTCCACGAGAGCGCATGGCGGGCTGAGGGTGAAGGGCATTGTGGTCTTCTCTTTCTGCAAACTGCTGAGTGAGACGCTGCGTCCTGGCTTTCTCGTAAATAGCCATTTCGCGGCTGTGTCCATCCCGAACCTTTTGACCTACTTCTCTTATTAGTGTAGCAACCTGCTCTTCGAACGACGGACTTGACATTCTTATGGAGGGATCTCGTTCTGGTTCAATGTTATGACCATTTGGAAAAACGTTCTCTTCTTTACCGAAACCATTTATGATGTGGCAATTATGGAATCTCTCTCGTTTATTTGACCGAATGTATCCGAGCATAATTTTCTCCATTCTCCCGTTGGGCATCTTTCGCTGAGTCCTGGGGACGTCCCAAATCTTGTTGTAGAACTGGGCTTGTCGAGCGGTTTGTTTAAAGGGTACGCTTTGGTATCTTAATAGCATTTTCAATCTCTCTACGTAATATATAAGCAAACGGATTGGTTAGAGCCTGTCAAGTGCAAGTTCGGCACCATGCCAAACTTCATTCTCCACTTTGGTCTCCGTAGATCGATAGAAGAGGATCGCCTTTTCACCTATTCGCCTGGAAGGGACATAGAAAGTCTGCAGATCTTGTATGCTATATGTATTAAGCGCATCGAGTTCTTTGTAATGCCGTGGCGGAACCGTAGTGATCTGTAAACTCTGATCAGCTCCAGTAATAGTTTTTACTGACGGGCGAATGGAGAATACGGCGTTGGCCTCGTCTTCAGAGTCACTGCCAAAGACCAAAATAGAAGTAAATGGTCCTTGCCTGTTCCCTTGGGGTTGCCCCAAGTAGACTATCTCTTCATCCTCCTCGGTATCGCTCCCAAAGACAGGGATGGTGGCGACGATTTTTTGTTTATTCTCCGGCTTATGAAATCTTTTCGTGTCTTTGAAGTCTGGTAGGAAGTACTTTGCGTCTTCATATTTGCAGCCTTCATTTATGGAGAACGGGTTTAGCTCCCCCATAACGGTGTACTCGAGGCTGTCTTTGAAATACTTCATACACTTATGTTTTGTAGAAGGGATGACGTTGTACTCGTGTAACCAAGGCCGGCCGAGCAGAGCGTTGTAGCAAGTCTTGGTGTCGATGACATGAAATTTGATGTCAGTGACGAGAAGCCCAAAGCATAATGTCAATATTACGGACCCTACCGTCCGTGATGACTGTGAGTCGAACCCGGAGATAGTAATTTTGTCCCGGGCTAGATGTTGAATATTCACGCAAATCTCCTTCAGCACCTTCACATTGAGAAGGTTGACGGAGAACCCGTTGTCGACCAGGATCTTCCCTATCTTAATGTCATGGCAGTATCCGGTGACATATAGAGAACGGTTATGCTCGCATGTTCGGAGGAGGATATCTTCATAGCCGAATGTAGTGTCAGCTGTATGAACCTCTACCAGCTCGTCCTTCATCTTTTCTTCTACAAGGAAAGCTTAGAACTGATCAGTCTCTTGCAATGCCTTGATCAGAGAATCCCGTGCCTCTTTGGACAGGAGGAGAGCATTCAGTATGCTCAGTTGTGAGGGTATCTTCTTCAGATGTGCCAGGACATTGTAATCCACCTTGTTTTTTCAGGCGGATCCTTAGCTGTGAGCTCTTTGACGACTTTATCATCGAGGGCAATTTCCTCAGGGACTTTTCCTTCCCCTTGTCTCTTTTGCTCGAACCTCTATTTGTAGGCCCGAGGTTCTTTTCAGGCAATGTACGGTTACGCGGCTGAATGTTCTCGTAGTTCTTCTCCTCTTTTTCTTTTCCAGAGGTGGATTCTTTGAAGAGAGGGTCGAGGGTTATTTCTTCCTCAAAATCTCTCCCGAATGTAAGAACTTGAGATTTTCCATTTGTCGAACGGATATCAACTGTATGATAGTTGCCAGCCATTCCTTCATGCTCTTCTGCCGCGCTTTTTTGTTGTCGATGGGTTTTGCGCTTCATCCACTTGAAGTGTTGCCGGTGAGCAACATATCCTTACCACCACTTCTTGAAGGCATTGCACTCTTCGGTGGGGTGTGTGGCACTCCGATGGTATAAGCAGTAATTCGGATGTACATCCACTTTGTCGAGGCACGTACACCCGGGAGTGTTTTTCATGAGAGAAGACAACTTCATTCCTATTAACAAGACTTTGGCGAACTGCTTCTCAGCTTTGATCCTGCTCTTGTTTGTAGCAGGTGTGCTTTGGCTTGGTTGGAGTGTTTTATGGCTCATCCTTATCGCAGCTTCTTCAGCCTGACGCCGACGTTTAGCCTTTTCGTATATGGTCGTTTCACGTTCTCGGTCAGCCTTGCTCTTTTGAAGCGCTTCGTTTAGCAGCCTATCAACTGGGTCTTCTGACAGTTCCAGGGACTTTGGCTCCGGTCCTGCCTCCAGTTCCTTTGCGTTGCTTTCCGATGCCGAGGGAGTTTCTTCGTCATTTAGCGACGAATGAGAAACCATGTGGCAACTTGCTACATAATCTTCGGTTTCTCCCGGCGGGCCGTTTCCCTCATCATCGTCACTATCTCCATTCTCAAGTATATGGTTGAGAAACTCTTCGAGTGTAACTGGGGTCCGCGCCTTCTGGTTGTACTCTTCCAGTGCATCGATGTACCTTTACAAGTCCGTGCGCTTGTTGTCAGGCAGCACGGGCTTATTGGTCTTCTTCTTCCCCTTTGAAGACTTTGAAGGCTTGACCCGGGTGTTTTGCCCATCGTTAGCTGTTTTTGGTGTTGGGCACGGTTTAAGCATCCCCTCAATGATCTCAAGTTCCAGCGGGCTTTTCCATTTGATCGTCGGACATGCTTGAAGATCTTTCAGCATTCTTTTAGTTTTAGCTGGAAGGACCACTTCCCAAGGAGCTTCTTCCACAAACGAGCATGATGCCCCCGGCGTGTCTACCTTTTTAGGAGTGTGTCTCTTTGGCGGTTTCACCCTCCAGTTTTTGGATAGCGCAAACTTCCCTTGTTGGTACCGGTCCTTGACCCAGTTTTTGAAGACGTAGCAATCCTCAATTGACTGGCCCACTATTCTGTGGTAGGAGCAATAGTTGGGATTGTTGGCGTCACCGGGCTGCAGTGAACGTCTCGGATCTGGCAGTGTGATAAGTTTGTTGCGCATTGACAGTTCGAACAATCTCCTTGTTTTATTACGGGAGAACAAGTAAGCACGTCCTAGCTTCTCTTCGAGGGATTGGCACGGGTGCGCGTTGTTTTGGTGAGCAAACGGTTTTGGGTCACTCGGTTGTTGTTGAGTGTTGGCAACGAGGGCCGCTTTCCCTTTACCCTTTACATTCCGAGGGTCCATTTTTGAAGAGGAAGGTCCGTGGTCCAGTTGGGCCAACTTGTCGATCGGATCCTGGACTTAAAGAACATCATGAACTGGGACACAGTCGCCTGAGCATCGAGAGTCCCTATGAACATGCCCAGGGCAGGAGCCTCATCGATGTGTTGTTCGCATTTCAACCATAGGTTCCGCCACCGAATTGCGTATTGAACCCTGGTTTCTCCTGGCTTCACCCTGAAATTGATTAATGTCGTGATTGGGATGCACTCGCTTGCGCTGGCGAACCGCTGTATGAATAGCAGCTCCATTTCTGTGAATGTTTTAATGGATTCGTTTGGGAGCTCCGAGTACCATTCAAATGCCGTCTCCGAAAATCTGCCAACGAACTGGCGAAGCAGCAATTTGTCGTCGCTTCCAGTATTGCCACAAAAAGCTCTGAATTAAGCGACGTGCTAATGTGGATTTCCTGTCCCCGTATACACATGGAACTTGGGGATCGTATATCATGGCGGGTATTTGATTTGGTCATACCAGCCCGGATATGGTCGCCCAGTTCTGACGACTTGGCCAGTCGCTTCACTCGCTTGATGAGCTCGTATTTATTTAGCTATGTAATCATCAAGGGCAGCTTTGGAGATTGTTTCCTCCCTGGCTGTCAACAAAGCTGGAAGTGGGTTTGATGTTTCCCCTCTGTCATCGTCGATAATTATCGGCGGGCCTTCAGCTGGAGGCTCTGGCTGGATCATCATTCCAACCATATCTTGGAACAGGAGCGCCATCTGTTTTATATTAGCAGCTTGATCCGCGGCCTCCTTATCCTTTCTTTCTAGCACCCTTCGCAGGAACTCCGTATCGAACTCCTGCTTCTGGCGCAGTTTAGACGCTGCTTCCGGGCTTTCATTTTGTCCGGTGAGTGCTGCCATTTTCGTTAGCATCTCCTGGAGCTTTTGTTGTTTCTCCTTAGCCTTTGTCAACGACCGAGTTTGCGGTCGATGACCCACGAAAGCACGGCTTTGCTCTTTCCCGGAAGCCATGTAGACCGTGTGCACAATCATGCTTCAAGACTTGGGGCGTTTGGATCCATCACTCTTGGGATTTGCCACCGGCGGTGGTAGATTCTCCGGCCTTCTCTTTTTGTGAAATGTCGAAGTCGGAGGAGCCATTGTAGCAGGCGCCTGTGTGAATGAATTCCCTCGATGTATGCTGGAGGGATGATTTTCCTCTTGTCGAACCTTCATTTTCTCCGGTTGAAGAGAGTAGTTCTTGTTGATTACAGAGTCCTGGACTTTCCGCCAGAACCTGTGGATTTAGGAGGAGAGCCGTTGAAGGGACTGCTACATCTTTACCTACGTCATGATTTCAATAGGTGGTGGAGATTTCTTCAACACCGCGGTTAGGGAGTTCTTTCGGACCCTCCTAAGCTGTTCAAAGCTGTTCCCGGTTAGAACAGCAGCGTCAACTTCCACTATTTGAGCTAGTGGAGTAATCCCAGAGGGAGAGTTGCCCCCAGCTTTCCTCACTCGTTGCCAGTGGCGACGTTAAGCGTGTCTTGCAGACGGGATTGCCTCAGTTGTGGGAGTGTCTTCGTCATGCCCCTGCTTTGGTGAAGGGCTACTGCTGGTGCCAGCCTGTCGAAGACTGACGTCCGTTGAGAGGGGACAGTCAATTTTTCGAAGGCCGACTTTCTGGTAGGGAAATCACTTTTGATGACTTCACCTGCCGGAGCTGGAACGGCTATCCGTTTCGGGATAACCCCTTCATGTATTGCAAGCCTCTTTGCGGGCCCATTTGAGCTTTGGCTCGGCCTGTTGAAGACTGAGGTGGCAGACTTGGACGACCCATTGAGAGGGGCCGTGGTGGTTGCAAATCGATCGTAGACCGACTTCTTGGGAGCTTCTTGTGGTGGCACTGGGGCGGTGAAACTTGCTGGCAGAAGCATGGTCCCGAAGAACAATCCAGTGGTAGCTTGAGTTACCTGCCTACCAGCATCGAAAATATGGAGGCCGCATTGGGCCCATATGTCACTCCTCCAGTTGGGGTGGAGTGAGAATTGCTGTTGCAAGTTGTGCAGCTGGAAGCCATTGACCTTTTTCCTTCTTCTACTTCTGCACAGGAGAAAGACAGCAAATCTTAGTACCTCGAATCCAAAGGCAACCATAGCGAACCGCAATTTTGTTCTCAAACATGACACACTAAGTGTGGAGTGGAAAGAGAAAAAAGTCCTACCGGGTGTGCCAAAATCTGTTTACCGCCGAAAACAGAGACGAACCGGATAGGTCGTCTAGCCTGAATTCGGAGGCATATGCTATTTGGATTTATCCAACCACCTCTCTGAAGATGCCAAGTTGATTTATGGCACCATGTATCGGAGGTTTGGACAGATGCGGCCGTTGTGGCAAATTTCGTCAGATTCCCCCTCGTTTGTGAGGGGGTTTTGTTTGTGGGGACGCTCTTCCCTGCAGGCGCAAGCCCCTGCAGTTAATTACGTTATCGCATCGCGATAACCACTTTCTCCTGCTCTGGAAGTTCATTTCGTGTCGTGTATGTTTTTATTTGTTTTGGTTGCCCATGGATTGTATACGAACACTAATTTATATTATTTCCCGTAGGGCATGGATTAGTCCAAATCCGTATATTTTTAGATTTGGGTTTGGGTTGATTTAAGGATCGTTGATCCTTTTGATATCAAGATCGACTCAAATGCATACGAGCAGTTAGGGGCTCAGTTGGTTTTTTGTTAAGGATACATTAGTCCAATTTGAGACTAAGATCTACTTAACAGGGTGTTAGGATCATTTTTATTTCAGATTCAACAAGCGAGCAATTGGGTTCTGTTGTTTTAGTTTAAGAACGTTTCGGTCCCTTATCGCCATTTTGGAGGCGAAATTGTAGTTTGAGGACATTTCGGATTGTAGATCACCATTTTTGAGGTGAGATTTTAGTTTAAGAACGTTACGGTCCGTTGTCGCCATTTTGGAGGAAACGTTTAGTTTGAGGACGTTTCGGTCTGTAGATCACCATTTTTGAGGTGAGATTTTAGTTTAAGAATATTATGGTCCGTTGTCGCCATTTTGGAGGCAACGTTTAGTTTAAGGACATTTCGATCCGTTGTAGTTTAAGGACGTTTCGGTCCGTTGTTAGTTTAGGGATGTCTCGGTCCATTATCTTCTTGCACGCACGTGTATTTGTTACGTGATGGGATGAGCAACGATGATATGGGATGCATCCAGTTTGGGATGTGGTTTGATCTAGGATGTGCACGTCAGTTTGGGAAGTGCACCAAAATGAAGTTAGTTGTTGGGACCCGCCACCTCTCTGAAAACATTAAGGAATTACAACGGCATGTATCATAGGTGTAGAGAGATATACCTTTGAACCAATTCCCGTGTTTGAGGGAAAAGATCGTCGTGGATCATCTAAGAATCATTAGTCATTTTTGGAGACCAAGATAAACTTAGGAGATGTGAGATGAAAATCATTTTGGATATCATCAGTTGAAAGATTTGATCATTAGTCATGTTTGGGACTAAGATCAATTTGGGGAATGATGAGCGCAGAGGGGCTCAGTTGATTGGAAGAACTTAGTCAATTTAGGCAAGATCTGGGTTACCCAACAGAGCTAAGTGCTGAGGCATACAATGCTCACGTGCATTTCATATGAGGCGCCGGATTAGTGTTAAAAACTAGAGTTCTGTGGCGCTCACATGAGGCACCAGATTAGTGTTAAACACTAGAGCTCTGTGGTGCTCACGTGACACACGTGAGGCACCGGATAATGGGCCCTGCCCACATATTTCCCCGCTTTTTTATATAAGTGCTGAGCACTTAGTGTTTGTGGCGCTCACGTACGAAACACGTGAGGCGCCCCAAAGTTGGGTTCTGCCTTTTGGGTTTTTATCCCCTCCCCTATTTTTATATAAGTGCTAAGCACTTGATTGGAGATCGCGTGCAAAACACGTGACTTCTCTAGGAGGCACTTCTTGTTCTTCATTTAAGTGCTCGCGTGCGAAACACGTGAGGTCCTCATTATATGTTGAATCACCAGTCTTTCCCTCTGGGTGTTTAGAGATTTTGTTCTCATGTTAATGACACTAGGATTTGTAGGATCTCATGTCTCTTGTTTTGTAAGAATTAAATTCTTTTCTTTTTATAGGGTTAAACCATAGTTTTTTAGAAGAATTAAATTCCCATATATTCTTGTAAGAATTAAATACTTTGAACTCAATTCTTTCCCCTAGGTTTTGAATCTGCATGACAGAATCTCTCCAGTGAGAATTAAATTCTCAACTTGTGGGGAGGTCTGCTTCTGCAGATCTTAACCAGAGGAAGAACCAAGTTCCTGCATGAAGGGTTAAACCCTTAGAGTGGCAGAAGAGAGACAAGATGATCTCTGAGTTTTGTTTTCTTTTTACCTAGGGTTTTAACAAATCTTCCTTTGTGAGAATTAAATTCTCTATTTCTTTTGAAAACTTTTCTTTCTTCTTCTCTTAAGCTTCTCTCTTTTTTCTAAGCTTCTGAGGGAATTCCTTTGTTTACTCTCTCTCTATCCTTCTTCACCATCCGACCTCGAGACTTGAAGTCTCTAGTTCCTTATATAGTGTACAGAAATTTGTTTAATTTAGAGAAAATCTCTTATTGAAGGGTCCTAATTGATTTAGTTGGTTCCAGAATTGACTTGGGGAATTTTGCTCACCATTGGATCTTTGATCTAAGGATTTATGTTTTACAGAACATATTTTTCTTGTTTTTTAACCAGATTGGGAAATATTTTCTCATATACAGAATCTTATTTTGTAAAATAGTAATCTTTTAATCCAAGGGTGCTCGGCTTAACAGAGCACAATCTCTTTTTGTTTAGAAAGATATAGAAAATATTTTCCATCTCAAGGGATCTTTGATCCGGCAACAGAAAATATCACTCCCCAAATAAAAAGATCAATAGAATTTAATTCTATGTTTAATCACCATTGGATCTTTGATCCAACGGTTCCTTTTTTAGTAGAATTTAATTCTACGTAGGGAGGTGCTCTCACGTGTTCAACATGTGAGGCTTATCTATTTTGTCAGCTGTTTGATTGCAGCGCCTATATGCATTGCATATAGGCGCTCATATGTTTAACACGTAAGAATTATTAGCCTATAGTAGTTGTTTGCATTGCAGTGCCTATATGCGTTGCATATAGGCACTCACATGTTAAACACGTGAGGCTCCATTAGCCTAGTAGTTGTTTTAATTGCAGTGCCTATATGCATTGCATATAGGCACTCACGTGTTAAACACGTGAGGCTCCATTAGCGTAGTAGTTGTTTTAATTGCAGTGCCAATATGCGTTGCATATCAGCACTCTCGTATTAAACACGTGAGGCTGTTTTAGTTTAACAGTTGAGCTAATTGCAGTACCTATATGCGTTGCATATAGGTGCTCACGTGTTAAACACGTAAGGCTTTGAATAATGCGGAACTTTCCTTTACCCTTTTTTATAAAAGAACAGTGATCAAAGTACAGTAGGAACTCACACGAGACAAATGATGATCTCAGGTCTAAAAACTAACCCATACTCATGTCACATGAGAACCGCTATCTGACGATACATATAATACCATTTAAAGGTTCTCGGCAAGTCCATCCAGTGTACTCACCCCCGATGAGCACCTTTATACGATCTTAGGTGATCACACCAATGGCTATAGGACCAACCACCGCCCCTCGTCGGGGTCTAGAAACGTATACACAAATCTACTCTGAAATATCGATGCTCGGTCTCGATACTCCTGCGATTTGGGACATTTAAAGATGTGCTTATGGACTACCCAGCTCCCACAAGTTTGATCGTCATCATAATGCTGGTGCTCAAGCAAAATCCTACGGGCTTTATCAATATGTATCAGTCATATGTGATATCGAGTATAACATATGCATTTGTTGAGATAAACACAAACCAAAATAGTATATTACTGTAACGAGTCTTTATCAACATGTAAAAGCAATACAAAGTAGTAAGAAAAACAAATACACATGTTAAAATAAAGACAACTCAAATACTATACTATATAACTGAGTAAGATTGTCCTGTACATATATATCTTTAGCATCCTATATGATACATGCCTTTAGGGCATACATATCCAATATATACATATCCCTAGTATCATATACAATACAAGCCTCTAGGGCATACATATCCAACAAGTATAAATTTGCAAAAACCACTCGGTTCTTTCGACGAAATCAAGTTTATTATGTTAAAGGTTTTCTTCATAACCAGCTGTAGCCCTCTGTCATATTAGAAAGTAGAGTACTTAGTATTCGTGCTATGTTTGTTGGCCTTCATCAAAGCGTAGTGTACGGTAGCCAAGTGATGCCTTCCTGCTTGCATGTGATGCGATTAGCTGAGACAGCCGCACAGCTTTGTTGGCCTTCGTCAAGGGCTTGTGCAGATAGGTTTGAGTTAGTTACGAAATGACGGGTAGAACTTAACTAGAGCCCTATGAATTGTTGGTCTCTGTCAAGGTCATAGGTCGTTAGGGGTAAAAACCTCATCGGGAGATTCAAGTGTTGAAACTTGCAATGAGATTGCATACCTTCTATGGAGTGTGCTTGTTGGCCTTAGTCAAGGTTTCCACGAAATTATAGTTTGGGTCCCAATTTCTACTGTGTGTAATAGTTACTCTCAAGAGATTTTCTGTAAATGATCCCAGCTAGTTCTCATTTTAAGCTTTGAAGGAGAATTTGACAAAACAGTGGGAGACCAGATTAGATAAATTAATAAACCAATCTAATTTAGGATAGAGTGCATGCCGAGTGTTTCTTCTCTCTCTCTCTCTCTCTCTCTCTCTCTGTGTGGCAGTGATCTTAGACTTACCTTAAACTAAAACTCGTAAACCAAGTTAACCGAACCATTTTACTATCATTGGCTTTAGAATATCATAATTGTCCTATTTCACGATATAGTCGCATATGTTCTTACCCTTCCC
Organism: Agapanthus africanus; assembly: GCA_030015575.1. Classification (NCBI taxonomy): domain Eukaryota; kingdom Viridiplantae; phylum Streptophyta; class Magnoliopsida; order Asparagales; family Amaryllidaceae; genus Agapanthus; species Agapanthus africanus. The sequence goes on from JASDDO010000024.1 coordinate 483,916,015, forward strand.
TCTTCCACTTTTGCTTCCTTCAGAACACTCTGTATCTGATACAGAGATCCATAATGCATGGAAGGCCATCTCGTATAATTACATACGAACCCAGAGAAAGTGTTTAAGTCGAGGATGGCTGCTGGTTCTGGAGAAAATGAATTGTATATGATACAATTCATTTGTCTCTCCTCTCCACCTTATATCAAGTTTGAGAGCTCCTTAAATAAGGAGAATATACCAATTAATCTTGTTAGATAGCCTTTTTCCAAACTTAAGGCTGGTGTTGAAAGGTAGAGAAGGAAGAAAACCAACTAGCCTAAATTCAGTATACACAAGGTAAGAAAGAGAGACAACAATAAGGGTTAAAGTGAGCGCAGAGGAAATTGCAAGTACTGTTATGACCTTGGGTAAGTGAAAGAGGCATTATATAGAATACCTGGCCACCCCTCGAAATATTTTGATGTTTTATGTTTTCTATGTAACTATAATTGAAAACTGTTTTCCAATTAACTCTGACTCCTGGATATATAGATACCAGATTAAGATCCCACATCTGTAAGTTGTTACAGATGTTGAGAAGGATTAGATTATTGGAAAGATGATTTGATCTTCAATGTCAGAAATTGGAGCAATTGTTGCTATTAGGTAAATCACATGGTTTTGCCTATCAGCAATCTTTTGGTTTTGAATAACCGTTATAATGCACCAAATTTTAAAAATTGAAATATCCTCTTCTTTATTTAGATAAAGTGTGATATAAATTTTGAAAAATATGTTATGAACATTTTCCTTTATCATTTAATGATTGGGTAAGGTGCATTGAATAACGGGATAAACATTCTTAACTAAAATACAGTTTTCAAATTACAACACACAGAGTACGAGTTAGTGAACTCACAGGACTTATACATGAGATGTATGTTGTTCATTGTCCACCTGGATAAAGGGGTTGGTACTCAAACATCGTTCCGTTTTCTTATAAGTTATCTGTTTTTAGACATGCATTCTTGTTAAAATGCAAAGTCTAAAAATTTTGAGAAATTCATAGGATATAAGAATAAAGTAGAGAACCAAACGTTGGAAGTATTAAGATTCTTCGAAGCATTCGAAGATGTGGATACTTAAGCTAGGTATTCCATGGTTATATAATCGAGAATTTTATTCTCTTTCAGATTACTCATCCGAGAGTTCACTCCATGATGAATAATGTTGAGTGGTCTTTTTTTTATTTAGGGATATGCACTAGAAACAGTAGCATACCAGTTGAATATGGTTCCATATAAATTTGAGCCTGTGATTATATATATATGATATAAAATGAGAACATATCTTAAGAGAGTTAAGGTATATGAAGTTATACGGTTTATTCTTACAACCAGAATCCGGGCAAACTCAAGGCATATTTCGGTAATAGGCAGTTTGTGGGTTATCCCAAACTTCAGCAAGGGGGTTCACTATCCGAGATGTGATTTTCGATGAGAATTCCATGTTGAAAGATGTGACTGGAGATAATAAAGAAGCAAGTGGAATATTAAGGGACAATGATTCCGTGGAGGTAGAGTTATCTGGCGCTCATAAGGTTACGGACACTGAAGCAAAATTACTGTCTATTGATGCAGAGGTGGACCGGCAGATTTCATAGACAGAAGGTGAAGACCAACCCCAACAGGACCCAAAGGAAATGACATTAAGGCGATCAACATGTACTCATAAGGCATCGGTCAGATACGGTTTCGAAGATATGGTGGCATTTACTCTAGTCACCGAAAGTGGAGATCCTGACTCTTATCGGGAAGCTATTGGGCAAAAGGATAGTGATTGGTGGATTATGGCAATGACAGAGGAGATGGAGTCACTTAGAAAGAATAGTACGTTGAGATTGACAGAGCTACCGAAAGACAAAAGGGCAATTGGCTACAAGTGGGTGTACAGAAAAAAGGAAAACGATCAATACAAGACACGTTTAGCTGCGAAGCGTTTTGCTCAGAAGAAGGGGTTGACTACAAGGACTTAATAAGGCATGTGGCTTATAGATGGTTTTACCTCCTAAAGTGTATGCCTTATGCTTTTATAGTTCAAACACTCACAATGCTAAGATCATGTTTTAGCTTAATTCCAAACTTGCAAGGTGTTTGAATTAATGCTTGATAGGCATGTAGCATTTATGGATGGTTTTACCTCCCCTTGCATATATTTTTTACTTGCACCCTCTCACTAAGCAAGGTTAGGGTTGACATCATAAACTAAGGTTAGGATTGAATGGTGTTTGATGAATTTCTTGATAGAGTATGCAGTTTGCAATGGGTATCTCTTACATCTCTTGGCATATACCTTCTATTCTCACATTAAAACTGTAGGTGGGTTGTGCTCACTCTACGATGGTCATAGCGAAACGGAATGCACAAAAATAAATTTTAATGCAAGCACAATCAACTATATCCCAAAATACATCCATATACTTAAAACTAGCAAACTAAAGACAATGATTTAACTACTCGGTTAGGATTACAACCTTTATAGCCATGTCCATCTTCTTCGATCCTCTTCTTAAGCTTCTTGAGGTTCCTAGACCAAGCTTTTCTGCCGGTCTTCCTTCGTCGAAGATGATCCACCCGAGAGAACCAAGTCTAAACTTCAACTTCATCAAATGAAGTAACTAAAGATCCTATGTTACTAATCTAGGATGCTTAGGATGTAGTGTGAGTGTTCTAGTATTTTTCCTTCTCTTTTCCTCTTTGTTTCTCATCTCATGAAAGGGTAAGAGGAAGAAAATGAAGGAGGAGCCATTAAAGGAGAGAGAAACAAAATGGTGGAATGAATAAAATCCTTTTTCAATTCAAGAATATACTTTGCATTTGGTAAAAAGATTTTCACATTTTAAAAATGCAACCATACTTGAATAGTATAAACAAATGAATTAATAATTCATTTGCCCATACCCTCCACCATTTCTCCCCTCCACCTCATTTCACAATTTCTATAAAAAGAAAATTCTAGAAATGAGATATCCTCCCTCTAGAAGCATTCTTGTATGAATACAAGAATGCGTCCTCGTAAATATATGCCCGTATTCGTATCAAAATACAAATACCAAAGAGATAGAAAAATACAATAAACATAATACTAGAATATACATATCGAAATATATATATATATATATATATATGTATGTATGTAAATTATTAAATCAAAACTTGATTTAATAATCCAGCTTAATTCTAAGTCAGCTAGTATTATCATCCACCCGATTAAAGTCCGTGTAGTTAGTACATATACTTAATCGGAACCCTGCATATATCAATATACAGTCACTACATCATTTCTCCTGAACTGGGAAAACCCTCTGTGTGGGACTCTAAAGACTCGTCAATACGCTGGCTGTGGGTTTAACCACAAGCACGTCAGCGGCACTACCTGTACATAATAGCTACTCAGGTATTGAACGAAAAGAAGGCCGATGAGTAAACTCATCTGTACCCCTATTAAACCTGTCTGTGACAATCTCCATACAGTCCGGTCTGTTCATCTAAGAGTATCGCATATCGGGTCTAAGGGGTGGATAAAGTCAGACCCCTAATAACGCGATAAGTCGTATCCGTGTGAAGCCCATCACCTACTGAGAAACTAATAATCCAAATCAGTAAATCTCGTCCACCTTGGCCTAGGATTTCTGGTGATGGTCACCCGTGCACAGCATGACATCTACCCCTAATACCGGGAGAGGCGAATCCCTGACGATCCGCTCACTACCTCCATATGGTTCGAGACTGTACCCCACTAAAACCTGTTAGTACGAATCCTTTTAGCCGTGGTAGGGTAGTAATCAAAGCACAGTGGGAACTCACACGAGACAAATGACGATCTCAGGTCGAAAGAATAACCTGTACTCATATCACCTGAGAACTGCTATCTGACAATAGGTATAATACCATCTAGTATGTTCCCGGTGAGTCCGTCCAGTGTATGTTAGTTATATGTATGCCATAAATGCCATTACTGTACATGAGATGTATATTATAGTGATGCTTGGACATATATAGGGAGGACTTTCTTGCTCGACATGATAGTATGCTATCTGGTTACTCTTTATCTTAACATGTACACTGATTGTCTCTCTGTTACATGTTGGTAAAGCCATTAGGATGTGTACTTGACTACCTGGATTATGATGCGGATCATACTAGTGGGAAAAAGGTAGTCGGTATGTACATCCTTTAATGTCCTTAGTCGTGGGTGTATCGAGACGGGGCATCGATATACCAGAGTAGACTAGCGTATAGCTTCTTGACCCATATAGATGGGCGATGGATGATCCCATATCAATTGGTGTTTAACATCAGAGATGGTATATGAGTGCTCAGTGGAGACTGGGTACACTGGATGGACTAGCCGAGAACTCCTAGATGGTATTATACCTCACGTCAGATAGCAGTTCTCTGGTGACATTGGTACAGGTTAGTCTGTTGACCCGAGATCATCATAAAGTCTTGTGTGATTCCCACTGTGCATTGATTTCCACCTTACCATGTTCAAGAGGACGTGCAAAATGGTGGTTTTTGGGTACAGTCCCGAGTCACATGGAGGCAATGAACGATAGGAGGGGATTTCGTCTCTCCCAGTATTGGGGGTTGATGTTGCGCTGTGCTCGATTGGCTATAACAGGAAGTCCCTGGCCAGGACTGATTCTGAGATTTACTGGTAAGTGTTGGACGAGATATGACGTTTACAACTTATCAAGTTATTGGAGTCTGACGTTTACCACCCCTAGACGAGATATGCGACAAATCAGACGAAGAGACCGGACTGTACGGTAGTGTTACTGATTGGATTCACAAGAGTATGAGCAGGCTTGCTTGTTGATCTTCTGATCGCTCAATACCTGGGTGGCCGTTACGTTTAGAAGACCGCTTGCGGCTTGTGGGTGTTTAATATGATCGTCACCTACTGCCGGCGTGTTGACGAGTCTTTAGAGTTCTACACAGAGGTCTCCTGGTTCATGCGAAACGGAATAAGAGAACATATGTGATATGTGCGGGACCGAGATTAATGCGCGTATGTGATACCGTATTCTATTCTCGTGATTTGTGATATCAGTCGGTTCAATGAGATATAGCCGGGTTATCGGATCAAATGTTGATTCGATAAGTTGTTGCATTTGATATTAGTCGGTTATATGTGATATAGCCGGATTATTAAATCAAGTGTTGATTTAATAATTTAATGTATAATTGTATATTTGATATACTAGATTACATTAACTAATATTAGCTCACTTAAACATTTCTTTTTCTCACTTATGTACACTTAGTATATATGAGATATATATTACTGTACATTATTTTGTGTCATGCTAGATGCCACATGGGACATGGGTGTATGAGACTTACACCATGGTTATAATAATGATAAGGTTTTTATTTATTTAGGTAATGCACAAATTAGTGGAAATTGTCACATGCTTGGAAGCTTGGAGAAGCTTGTAGCTTCTTTGACTTAGTCCACTAGTTTTGTTTTACATGTAGATATTTATTAACCTAACCATTATTGTAACCCATGGTTTATTCTCTACATGGGTTAGTGTATGACACTAACTTACCCATGGTTGTTATTCTCACCTCATTAGTTCATTCTCATCTCTTCTCTTCATCTTCTTCATCCTTGTGAAAAAGCTTTCTAGCTTTTGGAAATGTGAGAAAATATTGTGAGAAAAATAAAACTAAAGTGAATCCATTTCCTACTTCATCATCCTCTACTATTTGCCATTTAGTATAGGGTGTTTGCTTCACTAATTTCACAATTAGTGAAGAGGTAGCATGAGCTTGAGTCTCCTCGACATAGATCATCTTCGGCCTCGAAGACTTCGAGCAAACTTGTTCATTTCTCTGGAAGAACCCTTTCTAGAGTTCGGGAGTTCATGACTTGCAGCGAAGGGACTACTACACGGAGCATTAGAAGTGAAAGACCGGTCTACAAAGGTTGTATTGTTGTTCACTTCTCTTGTAATGTTGATTACAAAGTTTTGTTACCCTAGTTTTCTAGTTATATTCCTAGGTTGTTTGCTTAGCACCTCCCTAAATTTTTGTTGTGGCATGTTTGATGCTTGCAAACCCTAGGCTTGGTGCTAAGGAAACCCCTACAGTGGTATCAGAGCCAAATTAGAAACCTAGACAATGTTAGATGTAATACAAAATCGAAACAAATTCAAAAAATGATTTCTGAAACCCTGCAGTTTTTGCTCTCTGTCGAAATTTTAGAGGTCTGTAAAAAATTTTCAAACAACAGCAGAAGCATGTATATGATACAAGAAGTGCACAGAAGAAATTTAAGACCAAATGCTCGGATTTGTCCCGAGCACCATACCCTCATGGCCGGCCACTTTGGCTTGGTTTTGGCTCGAATTTGTTCTGTGCTCTGGTCTGTAGATTGTGATGTTTCAGGTATTGTTTGTTTAGTCCAAAATTGCATGTGATGTAAATTTTAATATAGGACTAAAGCGGAGTGTTTCGTAGTCGTATAATTTAACATTGTAATGGTAACCTAGGCTATATTTAATAGTTTGAACGAACTTCAAACATCACCCCATGACCCCCTCTGAAATTTTCCAAGAGTTGGAATTTTCTAAGTTGAAGTATATTCAATAGTCGTGCAAGTAATTCTATGGACCCTCTAAAGAACAAGAACCTTAACTCGATTATATTCCCACGAAACCACGAACGAACCTTAGGGTTTGCCGTAGTTCCGCGGTGCCATAGGTGAGGCATTGGTAGACCCTTCTACGGCTGGTCCATAGGTACTGTGGCACGTTTTGGGTATTTTAACTTTGCTCAGGTGTTGAGATTTATGGGAGTTGTGGGGATTTGTTGATTCGATCAAAATGTTTAACATCGTCTAGTTGATTGTGATACAATATTTGTAATCCACAATAATTAGTTATGAAATAACTAGTTTGAATTTTATAAATCTAGCACTTTAGTCTCAGTTGATCGGTTGCCACGGAATTTTGATATGGATCAAAAGTCTGTCGCAATCATGTAGCATACGCGGATACTCGCCGGGTAACATTATTAGATAGCCACACCCCATAGCCCCGACCAAGTGACTGTAGGAGAACCCCGTTGCCTAAAGCATCCGTTCGGGTGCTCGCGGCCACGGTGTTCCACATAAGTGCACTTCGTCGACGGTATCGGGGAGTGCGGCCATCTACTAATGTTTCTGACGAGTATTCGATCAGGTTATCGGGAATCTTGTTGAATTCCAGATCGGTTATTGGAAAGCGTTTTCAATATCGAGACTAAAATGCGGGGTTTATAATTGTTAGGCATGTGATGTCTAAAGAATTCATTTGGTTGGGCATGAAATCCAAAGTATGTGATACATTGGGTTTAAGATGTCCAAGGTGGTTGCGGATTCCAATTGTTGTAGTTTTTCACTTTCTTTTCTGCGACCGTAAGTGTAATATGTGGAGTATCACCGGTTTCGTTTCTATACGTCAACGACAATTGGGATACGCATATTTACTTACGTTGATGACATGAGATGTTATGTGTTGCAGTGATATGTTATATTGGATCGTCGTGTTTGAATAGCCGGGGGTGTTTTATGTAAGATGAGAGTTTTTCATTTTCATTCATGTAAAAATTTGTATGTAATATTCTTTTATTGGGGCACTTTCGGATTGAGGAAGATGTCACTGTTGATGTATATTATTTATTTTTCCGCATTAGGATAGACCCAAGGAGAGGAGCACAAGTAACTGGGTTCTAGGGTCCAGTGGGAGGCCATCTCAAGGAGTCTCCTAACTCTAGAATTGGTAGGGTTGCTTGCCGCTCTCGCAGGGGTCTAGGGATGTGGGTTTGGCTATTCATCACCACCGTGGAATCCGTGTTTTATACAGGCTTAATATAAAACCCGGAAATCCTAGTATATCCAATATTTCATATGTTGATTTCTGCTGCGATATTCTGTGATGTGATCATTTTATATGATGAGATAGATATTGTATATAGTATATGTGATATATTATATAGACGTTGCTTATGTTTTACACCCGCGCTAGCACTGCCCCGCTCTGCCGTTAGTTACCTAACCTAACGGAGCATGACGGAGCTTCGAGACAAATGCGGATGGCATAAGCGTACGTTGTTTTTATCTGTGATGCTTAGGTAACTTAAATGATGGGACTTCATTAATGAGATTAATGAAAGAAAATAAACCTAAAGATGTTGTAGAAAATTGTTTTAAAAACTGGTAGCTCTAGTTCTTGCTTTGCATAGCGGTATTCCTTGTAGAATATCCAGCACCTTATTCGATAAGGAAAGAGCCGAGATCTCTTCATCGGGAGTGACCTCTTTAGCGAAACTAGCAGATGCTACAACCCACTCGGTTTGTCTTTTGATTGCTTCTATAGTTTTTGCTTTGCATAGTGGTATTTATGAAATATCATGCACCTTATTCGATAAGTAAAGAGCGGAGATCACTTCACCGGGAGTGACCTCTTTAGCAAAACTAGTAAAAGCCTCAAAAACACTCCTTTTCAAAATCACTCGATTCTACAACGATATCAAGTTCATTATGCAAAAGGTTTTCTTAAAAACCTGTCGTAGCCCTCCGTCATTTCAGATAAGTATTTCATAGTATTCGTGCTACATTTGTTGGCCTTCGTCAAGACGTAGTGTGCGGTAGCTATTTATGCTTATCTGCTTAAGCATATGATGCGATTGAGTTAGGGTAGTCGTGAGACTTTGTTGGCCTTCGTCAAGGGTCGTGCGGGTGGGTTTAATTCAATCATTTAATATACGGGTTGAACTTGACTAGCCGCCTATGGTTTGTTGGCCTTCGTCAAGGTCATAGGTTGCTACGGGCAAAATTATCGGGAATTTCAAGTGTTGAAATTTGCAATGAGATTTCATACCTTCTATGAGATAGTTGGATCCCGATACCCACTGCGAGTAAGAGTTACTCCTGGGAGAGTTTTACACATTACAATTAGCCGATCAAGTAGGTGTCTAGAAAGGTGTCAACGGAGTTACGCCCCTGGGAAAACGAGGTTTATTTTAATTAGGTCCGTGTGAAAGCACGGGAAACCTCCCTCAAAGTACCGGCACTGACCTGGCTGAAAGATTGGCGAACTTGTAGGGTGTAATTAATCCCGGCTAGTCTTTCCTTTTAGGGTTTGAAGGAAGATTTTATAAAAACAGTGGGAGCCATCCTGATTAGATAAAATAATAACCAATCTGATCTTGCAAGAGCATACGCTGAGTGTTTTCTTCTCTCTCTCTCCAGGTAGCGACCATGTCACGCCTTAATCAAGATAATAATATGGATGTCTAAACCGAACCCGCTTGTTATACTGAGCTGAGGAACGTTGGTCCCGCTCCAACTTATAATTGTTATAAGACCGAGAAGGAAATAGGGGATTAACAGGATTCCCGTGCCGTCCAAACGAAGAAAGTGCATGTTGATGCATCTTCTTCGGATGTGTTCATTACTGAGAACTGTTTCTCAGTATCCTCTACGTCCTAGGTATGAGATACCGGATCAGGATCCCACATATGTAATTGTTAGTGCATATTCCCTAGGGGCCATTATTGTATCATACTAGGTTGTATATTACTTAATGGAAGCTTGGGATATTCACATTTATAAAACAGTCTTGCTAAACATGGTAGTATGCTACTTGGTTTTGTCTACTTTAATATGTGCATATGTTTCTTATAACGTATCACTTATACATATCAGTAGAGCCCACATGATCTTTGCTTGATTACCAGCGTTGTGATGGCAGTCACACTAGTGGGGGCTGGGTAGTCTATAAGCAACATCCTATACTTATCCCTAGTCATAGGATTATCGAGACAGGGCATCGATACTCCAGAGTAGACTAGTGTGTACGCTTCTCATCCCAGTTGGGGAGATGGTCTGTCCCACAGCCATCAGTACGTCGTACTGGAGATAGTATACAGGTGCTTGTTAGGTTACGGGTACACCGGACAGGACTCGCGGGAGAACTGACTGGATGGTATTATACCTAACGTCAGATAGCAGTTCCCAGGTGACATGTGTGCAAGTAGTCTGTTGACTTAAGGTCGTCATTTGTCTCGTGTGAGTTCCCACTGTGCTTTGATTACTACCCTACCACGGCCCAAAGGAATCGTGCAAACAGGTTTTAGTTGGGTACAGTCCCGAGCTACATGGAGGCAGTGAGCGACTGTTAGGGATTCATCTCTCCCAGTATAGGGAGTTGATATCGCACTGTGATTGATTGGTCATTACCATAAGTCCCTGGCCAGGGCTGATGGAGAATTACCGATGGACTGATCAATAGATTCTCAAATGGTCATGAGCCATACCGGCACGACTTGTACGGTTATTAAGAATCTGACGCTCTCTACCTCCCTAGACCATACATGTGATACTCTTAGACGAACAGACCGGACTGTGCGGATATTGTTACGGACAGGCTCAGTAGGAGTTCGGATGGTTTCCTCATAGGCCTTCTTATCGACATCTATCTGGGGACCGTTACGTACAGCTAGTACCGCTTGCGGTCTGTGGTTAAACCCACTGCCAGTATAGTGTCGAGTCTTTAGAGTCCCATACAGAGAGTTTCCTTGCTCCAGGCGAAACGATATAGAGGTCGTATGGTTTTACGACAAGGGTTCGGACGCATACGTGTTTAAACGCACGTACGACGTTCGGACAGTTTTTTACTAGCCGGCTTTGGTTTAAGCCAGATTCTAGTATCGGGTTATTGGATTTATACAGTCTAAAGTTTTTCCGTTTTTTCACGAATTGGAGGGGCGTTCTCGTAATTATCCGGGAAGCTTCTAGAAGCATGGTGAGTTGGAGGCTAAGGTGGCATTTGCATTAATTGGATTAGTGAGTCATGTAGTGATTCATTCTTTGAGTTAATGATTCATTTAATGATTTACATGACTCATATGATGAATCACTTAGTGCATTAACGAAACATGATGATAAATCAATATTTATTATTTACTTGATAATATCATATGTTTCATATATACACAAATGATTTCATTCATCCAAAAGGATTCACTTTCTCACCTTCTCTCTCCTCAAGCTCTCATTCTTGAAACCCTAACTCTAACCTCTCATGTGTTGAGATCAAGGGTTCGCTAGACTAATTGATCCATAACTTCACTCTATATCCCCTAGGCAGCTTAGATTAGCACTTTGAGCAACCTAGTTATCTCAAGTTAGAGATCAAGCTTGGACAAGGAGCTTTCGGGTGGATCGTCTTTGATTCGAGGAGGCCGTTAAGGTGCCGATGTTCCAAGGAGCCTACGAGGAGTGGTGGACAGCAATGAAGACCCGAAGGATAAGTAAGGTGAGGTATAACGTCGAATCCGAATAGTTAAACCTCTCGTAGTTTGCTAGTAATGGTTTAGATACGATTCATGCGCTCAAGTCCGTGTTACGAAGCTTTGATAATCGTTTTTCATATATTCCGCCTCCCCGCAAGTTCGTGGAGTGGGTAACATGGACTTACAGTGGTATCAGAGCCAACTAAACCATTACTAGTTTATTAGCAACTAATTAGAAGTTCGATCGACAGAAAAACACGAAAACAAAACTCGGAACCCTAACAGTTTCTGTAAATTTTAAACGTGTCTAAAAAAATATTTGATGTGCCTTAAAATTCACAGCAGGGACAAATAAGAAAACTGGGAAAATACGAGCTCTCAACTCCTTTAGATGGCCGCGGATCCGCGGCACAATAGTGCTTTTGGTCGCGGATCCGCCGCCGAGTCAACTCCGAGTTGACTCGGATTTTCACAGTAATTCATATTTTAGTGTGTTTTGTTTTCCAGTATGTTCTGTTTCTTTCCAGGTTACTTCAGTGCTGGTTTGCTTTTGGGGTAGACACGGAATATGGTAGTCGATCGATGTTCTAAGATATTTGCTAATTGGGTTTTTATCTGTAATGTTTAATGTGTTCGTAAACCTCCCCTAACTGCTAGTATGTCGGTTGGCAGGGGGTTGCATATTTCTGTAATGTTTATTGTTTGTGTATATGGACTTGATTGGAATGTTGTGATGATTAGCCAGGGTTTGAGATGGGTTTAATATTCATTCATTCGATGTAAATGTAATATGATGTAATATTCTTTTGCGGGGCACATCCAGGTTGCGGTTGTAGCCACCATTGTATTATTTCTTTTTTACTGTTTTCGCTCCTAGGATAGACCCAAGGTGGGGTGCACAAACTACCGGGTACTTTGAAGTGTTTAGTGGCCTACTCACTTTGTAGAGGGAGACCGCTTCACTTCGGGTACTGGGCGGATAGTTTGCCGTACCCGTAGGGGTCTAGGGTGGGGTAATGGCTATTCATCACAACTGTGTAATCCGTCTTTTATTGCAGGCTCAAAGCATATGCGGATTTATAGTATATCCAATAAAGTTCATCAGTGATCTGGAATGCTTATTATTGCGTCTGATGAATGTACAATATCTATATATGATAGCTATTAGACGTCACTTATGTTTTACACCCGCGCTAGCCCAGCCCCCGCTCTGTTGTTAGTTAAGTAACCTAACGGGTGATGACGGGACCCCGTGGCAAATGCGGATGGTATAAGAGGACGTGGTATTTTCGTTTTTTTCTAAAATGATAGGATAAATGATGGGACGCATTATTATAATGCAAAGAAAATAAACCAAAGTTTAATCGTTGGAACAAATTTAAAAGAAACCACTCGGTTATTTTGAAAGATCAGAATTTTTTAATTGCGGAGCTTTAACCACTCCTTTTAAAAAGTATCAGGTTCCTTCGATTATATCAAGTTCACTACGTTCATGGTTTTGCCAAAACCATTCATAGCCCTCCGTCATTTCATATAGTCAATAGTATTCAAGCTGTGTTTGTTCACTGAAGTCAAGGCACAGTGTTTGGTACCTATTGGATATTCATATGTAGCATAGATAGATGCGTTGGTTTGGGACAATCGTATTACCTTGTTGACTAAAATCAAGGGTATGCACGGGTGGGTTCAAATTAACCTGGATAATGATGGGTAGAACTTGGCATGTGACTTATGATTTGTTAACTAAAGTCAAGGTCATAAGAGCATGGGGCAAAAATTTATATCGGGAATTTCTAAAGAAACTGAAATTTGCAGAGAGAGCATACCATTTTGGAGTTTGATGAATATTGGTAGGATTCCTTCAACATTATCATACGATGATATTTTGGATCCCGATCCTACTGTGAGTATATACTACTTATCAGGAGATTCGTCACTTAACGATCAATGCTAAACCAAGTAGGTGACTAGAAAGGTGTCAGCCGGGCTACGCCCCCAGAGAAAAGAGGTTCTTTAATTAAGGAACTTCGCGAAAGCGTTGGAAAACCTCCCTCGAAGTATCGACACTGACCTGGCTGAACGGTTAAGCAAGTATTGTACGGTGAGAATAGTCCTGGCTAGTTCTTCCTTTATGGTTTAAGGAAGGATTCGTGAAACAGTAGGAGCCATCCTGTTTAGATAAATTAAAAACCACTCTAAACTTGCAAGAGCATCATGCTAAAGTGTTTTTCTTCTCTCTCTCTTAATTTCAGCGACCTTGTGACCACGACTAGGTTACATCTAGATAAAAAATTGACTGAATCTGACTTATTTGACTGGCAAAGGTCTGTCCAGATGTCCATTGCCTATGACAAGCTGGACCACCCTATTACTACTCAAGATCCCGCCGTCCTAGGTCCAGTTTCCACTGTCGCGGATATGGATATCCGTCAGACAAACGAAAAAGATAAAGCGAAAGCCAAGTGCCTCGTGTTACCTTCAGTTGATGGTGTATACCAGAAGCAGCACGAGAAGATAGACTTAGATTCCATATTTCTCCATAACAAAAGATTTATATGGAGAGCAATCTCATATCGCAAGATATGAAACCTCGAACGAATTAATTCAAGCGAGGCTGGCTGTCGGGTCATCTGTAGGGGACAACATCCTTACAATGACTAGCTATATTGGTAAGCTCAAGGACCTAAAGACCACGTTGGGAAACAGGTCAGATACTGACTTAATTCTACAGTCTCTGCCTTCTACCCTGAAGGAAACCAGGGAAGTAGAAGGAAAGAGAAGGGCAAAAGTTTCAGGACTGAATGTAGAAAAAGAGGGACATTCCTATTGTTATGGGATTGGGCATTGGCAGAATGATTGCAGGGCTTTGGAAGCCAGTAGCCAGGATACGAAGCATGTTGTGGCTTCGGCCTCAAGTGTGTTTGTAATTGAGAACTGTTTGTCAATTAACTCTACTTCCTGGGTACTAGATACCGGAACAGGATCTCATATCTGTAATTCATTACATGCTTTGAGAAACCGTAGAGTTATAAAGGTAGGTGATTGGTCTCTCAAAATTGCAAACGGAATGACAGTGAATGCTGAATCCGTGGGAGAATATCGCCTAGGTTTCACAAATGGGCATATATTGATTTTACGTAACTGTTTGTATATACCTGGTATGACTTGTAATATCATATCAGTGTCCTCGCTTTCGAGAGAGGGATATGATTTTACATTCGTAAGCGATGTAGTTAACATCCACCTAAATCAAGTTCTGATTGGGTCAGGAATATTAGATAACGGTATATACGTATTAAGTCAAGCTCAGGTTTTCAATATCCAGAACACACTTAAAAGAAAGTCTCCAGAAATAAATTAGGCTTTCTTATGGCATTGTAGAGTAGGTCACATCAATGAGAAAAGGTTGACTAAGTTACATAGAGAAGGATATTTGAATCCGTTCGAATATCAATCTTATACTACTTGTGAATCTTGTCTCAAAGGAAAGATGACAAAGACTCCGTTCACTGGACACGGAGTAAGAGCAAGCGAGCTCTTGGGACTCGTACACAGTGACGTGTGCGGTCCAATGTCTACACATGCGAGAGGTGGTTATTCCTACTTCATTACTTTTACGGATGATTTTTCTAGGTATGGATATGTCTTCTTGATGAAGCATAAATCTGAGGCCTTTGAAAAATTCCAGGAATACAAGAATGAAGTGGAAAACCAAACAGGCAAAAGTATCAAGTCACTGAGATCTGATCGAGGTGATGAATACTTAAGTGCCAAGTTCCTAGGTTACTTAAAAGAGAATGGAATTCTCTCTCAGCTTACTCCTCCATACACACCACAACATAACAGTGTATCGGAGAGACGGAACCGAACCCTATTGGATATGGTACGTTCCATGATGAGTAACGCTGAGTTACCGCGATCATTCTGGGGATATGCACTAGAATCAGCTGCATATCTTTTGAACCGAGTTCCAACCAAGACTGTGCCTACCACACCATATCAGATGTGGAATGGGAAGAAACCCTGTCTTAAGTATCTTAAGACATGGGGATGTCCAGCTTTTGTAAAGAAGCAGCATGCGGACAAACTCGAGGCACGTTCAGTACAGTGTAAGTTTGTGGGATATCCAAAGAACTCCATGGGATATTGTTTCTATTACGCAGAGGAACAAAAGGTCTTTGTTTTTCAACATGCCCGCTTCTTGGAAACTGAATTTTTAGAAAATCAGAAGAGTGGGGGCGCAATAGAACTGGAAGAAATTCCAGAACAACAAGCTATTACTGAAACCTTGGTAGAACAAGATAGTTTAGGAGAACCGGACATCCCAGCGCCTATCTGCATAAGTAGTAGGCAGTCTCATCCGCCTGAGAGATACTACGGTTTTCTCATAGACGGGGATCGAGAAGATTGCGTCATTGATAATGATGACCCTACTAGCTTCCAGCAAGCCATTCAGAGCGGTGACTCAGTAAAATGGCTGGATGCAATGCGGACCGAAATGGAGTCCATGTACACTAACAAAGTATGGACTTTGGACATTGCTCCAGATGGGGTAAAACCCGTAGGATGCAAATGGATCTTCAGAAAGAAGATTGGTGTAGATGGACAGGTTGAAACCTATAAAGCTAGACTTGTTACAAAGTGTTTCCGTCAAAGACCTGGTTTGAACTATGACGAAACCTTTTCTCCAGTAGCTATGCTTAAATCCATTCGGGTCCTTCTTGCTATTGCTGCCTTCCATGATTATGAAATCTGGCAGATAGACGTAAAAACGGCCTTTCTAAATAGTAATTTAGAAGAAAGCATCTATATGGATCAGCCAGAGGGATTCATTCAGAGTGGGAGCAGCGGTAAAGTATGCAAGTTGCTTAAGTCCATTTATGGACTAAAGCAGGCATCTCGGAGTTGGAACATCTGTTTTGATGATGCTGTCAAAGAATCTGACTTTATCAAAAATCCAGATGAACCATGCATATATAGAAAGATTGTAGGTAGAGCTGTAGTTTTCCTCTTCTTGTACGTGGATGACATTCTCCTAATAGGAAATGATATTCCTATGTTACAGTCAGTCAAAAGATTCTTGTCACAGAAATTCTCCATGAAAGACCTGGGTGATGCCACCTACATTCTGGGGATCCAGATCTATCGTGATAGATCAAAAAGGATGTTGGGACTTTCGCAGTCCAGGTACATAGACACCATATTGAAAAGATTCAGTATGGAAGATTCTAAACGCGGTAATCTACCGGCTTGTCACGGAATCACCCTCTCCAAAGAGATGTCTCCCAAGACTGATTTAGAAAGGGATCGCATGTCGATTATACCCTACGTTTTAGTAGTAGGCTCTATAATGTATGCGATGTTATGTACCAGACCAGATGTAGCATACGCATTGAGCGTTGTAAGCCGGTATCAGGCAAACCCAGGGGAGAATCACTG
This sequence comes from Agapanthus africanus, assembly GCA_030015575.1. NCBI lineage: Eukaryota > Viridiplantae > Streptophyta > Magnoliopsida > Asparagales > Amaryllidaceae > Agapanthus > Agapanthus africanus. Next base: position 483,932,763 of record JASDDO010000024.1, read on the forward strand.
GCTAGCAGTAAAGAACATTCTCAAGTACCTAAGGAGGACTAAGGAGATGTTCTTGGTGTATGGCGGAAAAGACCTCCAGATCGAGGCTTTTGCCGACTCCGGCTTCCAGAGTGACAAAGATGACTCCAAGTCCATATCGGGTTATGTCTTTACCCTCAATGAAGGGGCGGTCTGTTGGAAGAGTTTCAAACAGGAGACCGTTGCTGACTCAACGATGGAAGCAGAGTACATAGCTGCTTGCGATGCCGCAAAAGAAGCTGTCTGGATGAAGAAGTTCCTCACAGAACTTCAGGTGGTTCCTACCAGTGTTGATCCAATACCTCTATATTGTGACAACAATGGCGCTATAGCTTTAGCGAAGGAACCCAGGTCCCATCAGAAATCCAGACACATCTTAAGGCGGTATCACCTGATCAGGGAGATCGTAGGTCGTCGGGAGATCGAGGTGAAAAGAGTAGGGACGGAGAATAACATTGCTGATCCGTTCACAAAGGCCATTCCTCAGACGCAGTTCGAAAGGCTATTCGAGATGATAGGTCTACGATATGCCAGCTCATGGCCCTAGTGCAAGTGGGAGATTGTTAGTGCATATGCCCTAGGGGCCATTATTGTATCATACTAGGTTGTATATTACTTAATGGAAACTTGGGGTATTCACATTTATAAAACAGTCTTGCTAAACATAGTAGTATGCTACTTGGTTTTGTCTACTTTAATATGTGCATATGTTTCTTGTAACGTATCACTTATACATATCAGTAGAGCCCACATGATCTTTGCTTGATTACCAGCATTGTGATAGCAGTCACACAAGTGGGGGCTGGGTATCTATAAGCAACATCCTATACTTGTCCTTAGTCATAGGATTATCGAGACAGGGCATCGATACTCCAGAGTAGACTAGTGTGTACGCTTCTAATCCCAGTTGGGGAGATGGTCTGTCCCACAGCTTTCAGTACGTCGTACTGGAGGTAGTATACAGGTGCTCGTTAAGTTACGGGTACACAGGACAGGACTCGCGGGAGAACTGACTGGATGGTATTATACCTAACGTCAGATAGCAGTTCTCAGGTGACATGTGTGCAGGTAGTCTGTTGACTTAAGGTCGTCATTTGTCTCGTGTGAGTTCCCACTGTGCTTTGATTACTACCCTACTACGGCTCAAAGAAGTCGTGCAAACAGGTTTTAGTTGGGTACAGTTCCGAGCTACATGGAGGCTGTGAGCGACTGTTAGGGATTCGTCTCTCCCGGTATAGGGAGTTGATATCGCACTGTGATTGGTTGGTCATTACCATAAGTCCCTGGCCAGGGCTGATGGAGAATTACTGGTGGACTGATCAGTAGATTCTCAAATGGTCATGAGCCATACCGGCACGACTTGTACGGTTATTAAGAATCTGACGTTCTCCACCTCCCTAGAACATACATGCGATACTCTTAGACGAACAGACCAGACTGCGCGGATATTGTCACGGACAGGCTCAGTAGGAGTTCGGATGGTTTCCTCATCGGCCTTCTTATCGACATCTACCTGGGGACCGTTACGTACAGCTAGTGCCGCTTGCGGTCTGTGGTTAAACCCACTGCCAGTGTAGTGTCGAGTCTTTAGAGTCCCACACAGAGAGTTTCCCTGCTCCAGGCGAAACGATATAGAGGTCGTATGGTTTTACGACAAGGGTTCGGACGCATACGTGTTTAAACGCACGTACGACGTTCGGACAGTTTTTTACTAGCCGGCTTTGGTTTAAGCCAGATTCTAGTATTGGGTTATTGGATTTATACAGTCTAAAGTTTTTCCGTGTTTTCACGGATTGGAGGGGCGTTCTCGTAATTATCCGGGAAGCTTCTAGAAGCATGGTGAGTTGGAGGCTAAGGTGGCATTTGCATTAATTGGATTAGTGAGTCATGTAGTGATTCATTCTCAGAGTTAATGATTCATTTAATGATTTACATGACTCATATGATGAATCACTTAGTGCATTAATGAAATATGATGATAAATCAATATTTATTATTTACTTGATAATATCATATGTTTCATATATACACAAATGATTTCATTCATCCAAAAGGATTCACTTTCTCACCTTCTCTCTCCTCAAGCTCTCATTCTTGAAACCCTAACCCTAACCTCTCATGTGTTGAGATCAAGGGTTAGCTAGACTAATTGATCCATAACCCCACACTATATCCCCTAGGTAGCTTAGATTAGCACTTTGAGCAACCTAGTTATCTCAAGTTAGAGATCAAGCTTGGACAAGGAGCTTTCTGGTGGATCGTCTTTGATTCGAGGAGGCCGTTGAGGTGCCGATGTTCCAAGGAGCCTACGAGGACTGGAGGACAGCAATGAAGACCCGAAGGACAAGTAACGTGAGGTATAAATTCGAATCCGAGTAGTTAAACCTCTCGTAGTTTGCTAGTAACGGTTTAGATACGATTCATGCGCTCAAGTCCGTGTTACGAAGCTTTGGTAATCGTTTTTCATATATTCCGTCTCCCCGCAAGTTCGTGGGGTGCGTGACATGGACTTACAGTAATCTATTATGTGGGCTACAGATAGGTAGAGAACTGGGAATGGGTGATAAGTTTCAAGAGTTGGAAATAGTGCAATTGTTGCAGCCAAGATGTTGGCAGTTATCACCCTGTATTACTAAATACATTGATTCTGAACGAATGTTATTAGATACCGAACATGATATGCAACATTATATCAGTCTCTTTATTTAGTTGAAGTATATAATTTTGTATTGTTGGATAATGTTTTGTACATTTCCTATATCAAAGAGTTAATCGGATCAGGCACGTTATTTAAAAGCATATACGTTCTAAATCAAACTACAGTTCTAAACGTATAGAACACACATAAGAAGAAGAGTTCAGAAATGAATGAATCCTTCTTGAGGCATTATAGACTAGGTCATATCAATGCGACCCGACTAGCTAAGTTACATTAAGATACATATTTAAATTGTTTGAATTTACATCTTGTGAAACTTGCCAGTCATATCACAAAGATGAGATGACCATAACTCTATTTATTGGAAACAGAGAAAGAGTTAGTGAACTTTTGGGATTGATACATGATGATGTATGTAGGTCCCCTGTCTACACATGCCAGGACTGGTTCTTTGTACTTCATTACATTCACTGATGATCTTTCAAGATTCGTACATGTGTTCCTGTTGAAACACAAGTCTAAAACTTTTGAGAAATTCATAGAATATAAGTTAGAAGTGGAAAACCAAAACGGGTATAAGTATTATGTCCTTTGATGTGATCAGGGAGGAGAATACTTGAGCACGGAATTCCTGGACTATTCTAAAGAAGAATGAGATTCTCTCTTAGCATTACTCCTCTGTATACACCACAGCACGTCGGTGTATCGGGGCGGAGCAATCGCACCCTATTAGATATGGTGCACTCTATGATGAGTACTACCGAGTTACATATTTCCTTTTGGGGGCTATGCACTTGAGAAGCTGCATACCTATTGGATAGGGTTCCAACCAAATTAGGTGACTACCACTCCATATGAGATATGGTGTGGGAAAAGCCCATGTCTTAAGTAAGTTATGATTTGGGGTTGTCCGACCTATGTCTAAAAGAAAAATCCAGACAAGCTCGAGATAAGGTCAGTTCTGTGGAAGTTTGTTGGATATCCCAAGCATTCATAAGGGAATATCTTCTACCGCACCAAGGAACAAAAGGTGTTTTGTTTCTTGACATGCCACCTTTTTAGAAAAGGAATTTCTTATGAAGAAATTTATGGTCATGAGGTAGAACTGGAAGGAGTTCCAGCTATACAAACTGCAGCTGATGATTTAGTAGAACCGGAGGATTCAATAGTTCCCGACGAACCTCAGCCATTCCGCCGATCTGGTAGGATTCTTCATACACCTGAGAGATACTTCAATTTTCTCTATGACAGTAGGAGCGAGGATTGCATCATGAGATGATGACCCAACTAGTTTCGAGCAGGCCATCAAGAGTGGGGACTCTGTAAGAATGGCTGGATGCTAAGCGATCTGAAATGGAATCTATGTACACCAACAAAAAATGGACTTTGGTTGCTATATCTGAAGGGTTAAATCCCTATCAGGAGCAAGTATATCTTGAGAAGATTACTTGGTGTAGATGGAAAAGTTGAGATTTTCAAAGCTGTACTTGTTGTAAAAGGTTTTCGTCGTCGACCAGGTGTGGATTACGATGAAACCTTTTCTCCAGTGGCTATACTTAAGTCCATCCAGATCCTACTTGCCATTACTACACACCCTGACTACGATATATGGTGGTTGGGTGTTATGACTGCTTTTCTAAATAGTGATTTAGAAGAGAACGTCTATAAGTATACAGCCAGAGGGCTTCGTAGACAGTGGGAGCAGTGGAAACGTGTGCAAGTTGCTTTACGGGTTAAAGCAGGCATCGCGGAGATGGAACTTCTGTTTTGATTTGGTAGTCAAAGAGTTTGACTTCATCAAAATGGTAGAAGAACCTTGTATATACAAAAAGGTTGTAGAAAGTATGGTGGTCATTCTTGTATTGTACGTGGATAACATACTCTTGATAGGGAAGGTGCTTCCTATGCTACACCCGGTCGATCTCCTCTTATCACATTGATTCTCCATATAAGATCAAGGTGATACCTCCTAAATCCTGGGTTTTGGATCTATGAGATAGATCTAAGTGGATGTTAGGATTCTCACTAGGTATAGTGAGATGGTATCAATCGATCCTGGGGAGAATCACTGGATAGCTTCCAGGGTGGTAAGGGCAACTGAAAGTCGGTCAGAGGCATTGTCTTTACCCTCAGTGGAGGGATGGTATGTTGAAAGAGTTCCAAGCTAGATACCGTGGCATACTAGACGATGAAGGCAGGATACATCGCTACCAAAGATGCTACCAAAGAGGCAGTCTGGGTATATATTAGTTCATGAGATGAACTTCGTTCCTACCATTGTGTGACAATGAAGTTGTGGTTTATGCCTAGGAACCCCCGTCCCATCAGTGACCCAGACATATTCTAAGGCAGTATCACCTGATTATAGAGATGGTTGATCTCCAAAGAGATCGAGGTTAGGAGAGTAGACTCAGAGGACAACACGGCTGATCCACTCACAAAGGCCTTTTCCCAGAGAGAGACTTTTATGGGATGGTTGAGTATGAGATACTACAACCACTGCTATATGATGGCAATAGTGCAAGTGGGAGATTGTTAGTTATATGTATGCCCTAAAGGCCATTACTGTACATGAGATGTATATTGTAGTGGATGCTTGGACATATATAGGGAGGACTTTCTTGCTCGACATGATAGTATGCTATCTGGTTACTCTTTATCTTAACATGTACACTGATTGTCTCTCTGTTACATGTTGGTAAAGACCTTAGGATATGTACTTGACTACCTGGATTATGATGCGGATCATACTAGTAGGACAAAGGTAGTCGGTAAGTACATCATTTAAAGTCCCTAGTCGTGGGTGTATCGAGATGGGGCATCGATATACCAGAGTAGACTAGCGCATAGCTTCTCGACCCATATAGATAGGCGATGGATGATCCCATATCCATTGGTGTTTAACATCAGAGATGGTATACGGGTGCTCAGTGGAGACTGGGTACACTGGACGGGCTCGCCGAGAACTCCTAGATGGTATTATACCTCACGTCAGATGGCAGTTCTCTGGTGACATTGGTACAGGTTAGTCTGTTGACCCGAGATCGTCATAGAGTCTTGTATGATTCCCACTGTGCTTTGATTTCTACCTTACCACGTTCAAGAGGATATGCAAAACGTTGGTTTTTGGGTACAGCCCCTAGTCACATGGAGACAATGAGCGATAGGAGGGGATTTCGTCTCTCCCGGTATTGGGGATTGATGTTGGGCTGTGCTCGATTGGCTATAACAGGAAGTCCCTGGCCAGGGCTGATTCTGAGATTTACTAGTAAGTGTTTGTTAGTGTATATGCCCTAGAGGCCATTACTGTATCATACTAGTTTGTATATTACTTGATGGAAGCTTGGGATATTCACAGTTGTATAGACAATCTTGCTCAAAATGGTAGTATGCTACTTGGTTTGTATCTACTTCAATATGTGCATGTGTTTCTTTTAGCATATCGCTTATACATATTAATAGAGCCCTTAGGATCTTTGCTTGATTACCAGCGTTGTGATGGCAGTCACACTTATGGGGGCTGGGTAATCTACAAGCACATCCTACACAGGTCCCTAGTCGTAGGATTATCGAGACGGGGCATCGATACTCCGGAGTAGACTAGCGTATATGCTTCTCATCCCAGCACGGGAGACGGTCTGTCCCACAGCCGTCAGTACGTCGTACTTGAGATAGTATGCGGGTGCTCGTTAGGTTACGAGTACACTGGACTGGACTCGTCGAGAACTGTTGGTTGGTATTATACCTATCGTCAGTTATCAGTTCCCAGGTGACATGAGTACAACTTAGTCCGCTGACTTGACACTGTCACTTCGCCTCGAGTGTGTTCCCACTGTACTTAGATTACTACCCTACCACGGCTCAAAGGAGTCGTGCAAACAGGTAGTAGTTGGGTGCAGTCCCGAAGCACTTGGAGGAAGTGACGGTTAGACAGGATTCGTCTCTCCCGGTATTGGGAGTTGATATCGCGCTGTATCTAGGAGAGCCATTACACAAGTAGTCCCTGGCCAGGGCAAGCAAGATATACTGGTAGGTCTCCAGTGTTATCTCAGGGTGTTCTGGGCTACACTCCGACACAACTTGTACTGCTATTAGGGGACTGGCGTTTACCACCCCCTAGGCCCGCCATGCGATATTCTCAGACGAATGGACCGGACTGTACGGAGATTGTCACATACAGGCTCAGTAGGAGTTCGGATGGGTTTACTTCATCGGCCTTCTTATCGACATCTACCTGGGGACCGTTACGTACAGCTAGTGCCGCTTGCGGTCTGTGGTTAAACCCACTGCCAGCGTAGTGTTGTAACGTTTCCAAAATAATAAAATATGATTTTTTGGGAAATTCTATAATTTAATATTATTTTAATGAATATTTTAATATTCGGGTATAATTAAATACAAATAAATGGGGAAAAATTATGGAAAATTCTAAAATAAGGTATTTTATGGAATTATGCCATTTTAAAGTTTTTAAGATTAGTTATATGCTAATATAGAGCTAATCGCGATTAAAAATCGCTAATTGGATTTTTAGCTTTTTTGTGCGAAAATGTGCACATATCATTTTCCATACTTGTTACACTTGTGTTGCTTGTGCATTTCTACCATGGTTGTTCTTTTGGATCTACTATTCAAGTGAGAAGAGTTTAGTGAAGAAAAGAAAAGAAAAGATAAGTGATGATGAGAGAGAGAGAGAGTAGGTTGCTTTTGACTTTGACCCTTTCCTCCATCATTTCCCCATCTCATTTCTCTCTCCCCCTCCATGAGCTACTGCTGCTCCTCCCTCTCCCTCACTCTCCCTCTTCACAAAAACCCTAGATCCACCATGAAAACAAAGCCAAAACCCTATTCCCACTTCACAAAAAGTGTTCCCGAGCTCACTAGCTACACTTTGAACCAAGCAAGATTGGATTTGGAGAACTTTGAGCAACTCAAGAATTTTCTTGAGTTGCCAAAGGAGGTAATTTCTGCACCCTCTTGTAGTATTTCAATTTCCTTATGCATCAATTCTAGTTTCATATCGATATTGTGTCGTTTTGTGGACTTTGGAGAATTCAAGTTAGGGTTTAGGGTTAGACCTGAAATCAAAGTGGAATTGAGGCTTGTTGTGATCTTAGAACCCCTTGTGTGATGCTAATTTAGACCCTAACCTGAACTTGAAACCAGAATACGGAATTACGGAATCGATATCGGGGAAAACTGTAAATCTGGAAGTGTTTTGTGGAATCTGCTATTACCCCGAGACCCCATAAATAAAACTGAGTTGACAGTGAGATGTGCAGGCACCAATGAACCACCACACCAAACCCTAGCCCCCAACTCAAAACTGAGGCCGCCAATTAATTCCTTCTGGCCGCAAATTGCGGCCAGAGCAGGAGGGAATTGCCTCGATTTTTGTGCATGGCCCCATTTCCTATATTCTTGACCCTGGGTATGTCTAGTTTTGACTGATTCCATCTAGGGTGAAATCTGGGTTGATTTTTCCTATGTTGGTGCATGGTTTACGACTTGTGTTAGTATGGATTTTGGTATTTGGTGTTTCGTTCCTGTCGGGTGGCGTTTGGACGTCAACGACAAGTGGATATTGATCGTGTTTGCATGCGAGGTTATAGGTTTTTACCTATAGGCGTAGCGTGTGCCGTTTTGGTTTCCGATGTGATTTTCATGTGCTTTAGCGTTTGTGATATCCTTGTAGGTACCCTACGAGATGTGAGGCAAAGAAGATGAAGATAGCGACCTCGGCACCGACACATGAGAAGCAAGGTGAGTAGATTTATATCTACGGGGAGAAGTCGGGTGGATGGTGTATAGCACCCCCGCAGTCCGTGGTGATGTATACGAATACGTATACACACATATATTTATTATGCGTTGTTTAGGATTATTGCTGGTAATAAAGGATGTATTGGTTTAGTAGTGCGAAACCCTAGAGTAGTGGGTGCACTCACACATACACACATACTTGCATACATTCTTTCATTATCTGTGCGCATATGATGGTGTGTATATCTACACATGGGTATGGGACTATGTGTTCATATACGAGTTTTGAGGATGATACGTGGGATTGAGATGAGTCGATGAGATGCGATTGAGACCGTGAGATTTGGCGACAGACAGAGTTCGTATTGGAGATGCGATATGATGGTAGTGATACCTGTCATGCGATGAGATAGTGTGATATCGACTCAGATTTAGGTGGTTTTCATACCCCTCTCGATTGGCTTGATTGTTGGGTTCGTAGTTCGCATAGTAGGCGTTAGGCTAGACCCGAGTCATACCTATTTCAAAAGTAACGAATCGGGGATATTTTAAAGATAGGCAAAAAGGGTTTATACGGATATTTTCAAACGACGCATCTTTTCTTAAAACACCGTAGCCCTTATTTTACCCAAAAGCCCTGATTCGTCTTATTTCAAAAGGCAAGGTTGCATGATATAATTATTGAGGCAGGTTCTTTACTGTTGCGTGATTACTCGATTCCGCATATTCATGCTGTTTGCATTGCATCGTTTATATTGTGGATATGTTTCAGTCATGCTGCTAGGACACCAGCACAATTATTGATGATGCGTATGTTCCACGTACACTTGTTTGCCGGCTCACACACTTCATCATCGATAATTGCCATGTCACTACACTGTAGTACTGTTGCATTCAGGATATGACCCTTGCACGATATATTGATATGCTTACCTTTCCGCTATATGCCGCATACATGCTGTTTTCTGATTATACGTATTGAGATATGATGTTTCCATGATATTTCTGGTTTTGGGAACCGTGGGTGTTTCAAAGAGGATATGTAATTGTTTTAAAAACCCGGTTACCCGTGATATGATATTTCAGTGCGTCCACCATGTGTTTTCTCGGTGCTGAGAGCGACATGTGAAACCCGATTCGAGGAGTGGACGAGCCGAGTGCGGGTACATGGTGGACCCGGTATGGTTCCCCTCGGCAAGATGATCGAAGGATTTTGCCGATTGAGCCTGGAGGCGGGCGAGTACCTACCGGTGATTGGTTAGACCTGGCAGTTATCCGGAGGATACTGACCAGAGTCGATAGATGGATATGGGCGTACTGCCGGGGCCGAGGGCCGATACCGCAGACAGAGCCCGTGGGCCGATCCGGACTGACGGAGCCCGATGTATGAGGATTTACGTGCCGATGCTGGGCACAGTTTTCATGATGTTTTCGAGTGCCGATGCTGGGCACTCCGGTTCCATGATTTTGACGTGTCGCGAGGGACACGGGTGGTTTATATACTCATATTTCCATGCATATGCTGATGATATTTACATGCATGATGGTTTTGTCATTGGGTGACGAGTGGACGGGATCCACGTACATGCAGATTTGATTATATTGATCATACCTCACATTCATGATATGCTATTACCTGAGGCACTAGCACGAGCACTTGGCACTACACTCATGTATAGAGATTACATTGCCAGTTAGCATGCTTCAGCTTTATTCATATCGAGGTTTATTTATATCTGATCGTATTGACCTAGGATGGGTCATGCATTCGATCTCTGCTTGTAGATATTTTTCTATTCACGAGTTGGCAACTCACCCCCGTTGTGCAACAGTCCTTGCAGGTTTTGCCGTACAGATTCCATAGCGGCATTTCTGGCACACTGCTTCCATATGGGTGACTTGCGTTGGTAGGTGGGTTCTTTTGTATCAAAACCGCCATTGTTCCTGTATTGTTTATTGTATCTAGAAATTCCATCAACCAAAACTTGTATATTGTTTCAGACTTAGAAAGCAGTGTTGTATTATTTCGACCTTAGAGTCGCGTTTGTAGTATTACGGTTTTCTGGCTATTTTAAGTTTCTTTTTGGGTTTTGATCCTCGCCCTTTGGCGTTGTATATTATTATTGCTTGCGTGGTTGTGACCGTCGTTTGACGAAGAGCTAGCTCCCGCTTGGGGATGCCTTTTATCATTTCACATATATTATTCTTGTTGTACCCCGTTCGGGGCCAGTTTTTACAAAGGAAACTCTGCCGAAATTTTCAGGAAAGGTTACACATTTTAAAAATACATATTCGGCTTAGTTATTTAAAAACTTGGATTTTTGAAACACGATTTCTTTACTTCTTAAAAACCAGTTTTCCTTATTTACTCTTTAAATGGTTTTAGATTGCTGGGCTTTTGGCTTACTTGGATCAGATAGGGTCCTATAGACTTCATATGGTTCAAGGGCCAGTCGCGTGCTCTTTCGGGTCGTGACAAGTGTCGAGTCTTTAGAGTCCCACACAGAAAGATTACCTGCACTGAGCGAAACGTGTAGAGGCCATATGGTTTTACGACAGGGCTGCGATCACTTACGTGCACTTGTGTGCGTATGCTGTTCGGGCAGGCAATACTGGTGGGCTTTGGTTTAAGCCGGATCCTAGTATTGCACGGATGGATTTGTTTTGTCTTCTGTGCATTCGCATTCTACGGAATGCGGATGCGGGTGTGTATGCACAGTTTTGAGGAGTGCAGAAGGAGGAGGTGCCTCATTAGGGTTTTTGCAGTTGGTTCGGCCAAAACCGGTATGTGGCAGGCTCATTAGGGTTTTGGAAATTCGTTCGGTCAAAACCATTATGAGCCGGGGAAATTATTTACTAATACTTTTAGTAATAATTATGTTATGGCTAATTGCATTGACCATTTGACCACACTTGACCACACTTGACTTTGTTGACCCGTTGACCAAAGTTGACCTTGACCTTCATGAGAGGTCTAGAGTTTTCTTTGGATTTCTTTTTATTTTTGGATTATGAAAATGGTCAATTCAATGTAGGCATCAACTTTATCATGATAGGATTTGTAATGATGATGTTTAGTATTATTGCAACCATGGTGCCCCTTTTTTCTTTAGTTAATAATTCATTTTCTCATTCTCATTCTCTCTCTTGTGAGAAAAAAAGAAAAGAGCTCCATGGTTGCTAGTTCTCCTTCATCTTCCTCCTCTTGAAATTTTTTTTTGATCTCATGTGTTGAGAGAAAAAGAATCCACATAGACAAACACTTCCATCAACCTCTTCTACACTACCTAGGACATCAAGACTAGCGATCTTGTTGCCCTAGTTGCCTCGGCTCGAGGTGGAGCTCGGTGTACAACTCTCGGGTGGATCGTCTTCGACTCAAGGAGGCCGCGGAGGTGACCAAGATCCGGATCGATCCTCGGAGCGTGGACGGGCGAGTAGGACAGCGGAATGAAGACCCGAAGGACCGGTATCGTGAGGTATAATCTCTATGGCATAGTAGATAGCACCTCAAGTAGTTTGCTAGTTTGTTGTTTAGCAAAGATCCGTCTTTTAGTCCATGTTGCCTTTGCGCCAAAAATTGTTTTTCGCCGTTTCAGCCGCCCCGTAAGAACCGGGGTGAGCAATGTGGACTTACAGTGGTATCATAGCCTAGCTAAACATAAACTAGCAAGTTAGCAAAGTATTTAGAATATCGATCGGAAAAAATTCGCAAAACAAGTCCGAAAAATTTAACTTTCTGCCGATTTTTATACTGCTCAAAAAATAATTTAACATACATGAAAAATCGGCTCAGGGTTTTCTAAAGACACACACCAAAAACGGTCCACTGAACCGGTTAAAGCGTCGCGGTTCCGCTGCAAGAACATGCTTCTTGCCGCGGATCCGCGGCCGAGTTGACTCGGCCGTGGACCGAGTTTGGTGCAGTATGCTTAGTTGGCTGTTTTGGGATTTTTAGTACATGTTGTTTCTACCCAGATTTTCCAGAGAACAAATTGATTTTGAGGTGGTTACAAATCTGTATTTTGATCGATATTCCGTAGACTTTGGCTAATGGATATTATCTGTGATATGATATATGTATTGGACGTCTACTAATCGCTATAAGTCGATTAGTGGGGGTTATACATATCTGTGATCTGTAATGTTGATGGTTTGTGTATATGAACTCGTTGGATTGTCGCGGATGAATAGCCGGGGTGGATGTGAGATGAGAGTTTCTTTTTCTTTCATTCATGTAAAATTTGTAAATTGATGTAATATTATTTGTTTGGCCGCACATCCGGGATGGGGTTGTAGCCGCCATTGTATAATTTCTTTTTACTGTTTTTGCTCATAGGATAGACCCAAAGTGGGGTGCACAAACTACCGGGTATCTCGAAGTGCCGAGTGGCCTACTCACGGGTTGAGGGAGGTTGCTACGCTTCGGGTACTTGGCGGGTAGTTTGCCGCACCTGTAGGGGTCTAGGGTGGGGTATTGGCTATTCATCGCGACCGTGTAATCCGCTTTTCGTTGCAGGCTCGAAAGAATCGCGGATTCCTAGTATATCCAAAGTGTTCATCTGTGATCTGGATTGACTATCATTGATATATATCTATATATGATATCTATTTAGGTGTTGCTTATGTTTTGCATCCGCGCTAGTCCAGCCTCCGCTCTGTCGTTAGTTAAGTAACCTAACGGGTGATGACGGGGCCCCGTGGCGAATGCGGATGGCATAAGCGTACGCCATATTTTGGTTGTTTTCTGCAATGGTAGGATTAAATGATGGGACGCATTAAAATTAATGCAAGAAAATAAACCAAGTAAAAGTCGTTGGAACACTTTCAAAACCACTCGGTTCTTTTCAAAAACCAGTTTTTTAAACGCGGAGCTTGAACCACTCCTTTTTAAAGCAATCTCATTCCATCGATTATATCAAGTTCACTACGTTCACGGTTTCGCCAAAACCATTCGTAGCCTTCCGTCATTTCATATGAATATTCAATAGTATTCAAGCTATGTTTGTTGACCTTCGTCAAGGCATAGTGATTGGTAGCTGTTGGGTGTTCATATGTAGCATAGATAGATGCGTTGGTTTGGGACAGTCGTATTACCTTGTTGACCTTCGTCAAGGGTATGTACGGGTGGGTTCAAATTAACCTGGACAATGACGGGTAGAACTTGACATGTGACTTATAATTTGTTGACCTTCGTCAAGGTCATAAGAGCATGGGGCAAAAATCCACATCGGGAGTTTCTAAAGAAACTGAAACTTGCTAGCGCTGCATACCATTTGGAGTGTGATGATTTTGGTAGGATTCCTTCGGTTTTATCACACGATGATATTTGGATCCCGATCCTACTGTGAGTATATACTACTCCTCAGGAACTTTCTCACTCAACGATCAATACTATAAACCAAGTAGGTGTCTAGAAAGGTGTTAGCGGGGCTACGCCCACAGGGAAAAGAGGTTACTTAATTAAAGAACTTCGCGAAAGCGTTGGAAAACCTCCCTCGAAGTACCGACACTGGCCTGGCTGAACGGTTAAGCAAGTATTGTACGGTGAGAATGATCCCGACTAATTCTTCCTTTATGGTTTGAGGAGGGATTCGAGAGACAGTGGGAGCCATCCTGTTTAGATAAATTAAAAACCAATCTAAACTTGCAAGAGCATCATGCTGAGTGTTTTCTTCTCTCTCTCTTAATTGCAGCGACCCAGTGACCACACCTAGGTTACATCTAGATAATAAAATGACTGAATCTGACTGTTTTGACTGGCAAAGGTCTGTCCAGATGTCCATTGCCCATGACAAGCTGGGACACCTCTTAACTGATCCCACCCCTGCCATCTCAGGTCCAGTTTCCCCTGTCACGGATATTCATATCCGCAAGACATCGGAAAAAGACTGTGCGAAAGCCAAGTGCCTCGTGTTAGCCTCAGTTGATGGTGCATGCCAGAGGCAGCACGAGAAGATGGACTTAGTTTCTATCGTCCTCCATAACAAAGATTTATATGGAGAGCGCAATCTCGTATCGCAAGATATGAGACATCGAACGAATTGCTTCCAGTGAGGTTGGCTATCGGGTCATCTGTAAGGGGCAACGTCCTTACAGAGACCAGCTATTTTGAGCTCACGGGCCTGAAGACCACGTTGAAGAACGGGTCAGATGCTGACTTAGTTCTACAGTCTCTACCTACTACCGTGAAGGAAACCAAGGAAGTAGAAGGAAAGGGAAGGGCAGAAGTTTCGGGACTGGATGTAGTAAAAAGGGGACGTTCCTATTGTTACGGGAAAGAACATTGGCAGAAGGATTGCAGGGATAGCAAAGCCAGTAGCCAGAATTCGAAGCATGTTGTGGCTTCGGCTTCGGGTGTGTTTATGATAGAGAACTGTTTGTCAGTTAACCTACTTCCTGGGTATTGGATACCGGATCAAGATCTCACATCTGTAATTCATTACAGGCTCTGAGAAACCGTAGGGTTATCAAGAAAGGTAATATGACTCTCAGGGTTGCTAACGGAATGAGCATGTACGCTGAATCCGTAGGGGAATATCATCTTGGACTGACAACTGGGCAGATATTGATTCTGCGTAACTGTTTTTATGTACCAGGTGCAACTTGTAATATCATATCTGTATCCTTACTTTCTAAGGAAGTATATGATTTTACTTTTGTAAGCGATGTGGTCCACATCCACCTAAATCAAGTTTTGATTGGGTCAGGTACATTAGAAAACGGGATATAAGTTTTGAATCAAGCTCAGATCTTCAGTGTCCAGAACACACTTAAAAGAAAGTCTCCGGAAACAAATCAGGATTTCTTATGGCATTGTAGACTGGGTCACATTAATGAGACACGGTTGACAAAGTTACATAAAGAGGGATACTTGAATCCGTTCGAGTATCAGTCTTATGCCACTTGTGAATCTTGTCTCATGGGAAAGATGACAAAGACTCCGTTCACTGGACACGGAGAAAGAGCAAGCGAGCTCTTGGGACTCATACACAGTGACGTGTGTGGTCCAATGTCTACATATGCGCGAAATGGTTATTCATACTTCATTACTTTCACAGATGATTTCTCTAGGTATGGACATGTCTTCCTGATGAAGCATAAATCCGAGGCCTTTGAGAAATTTCGGGAATACAAGAATGAAGTTGAAAAACAAACAGGCAAAAGTATAAAAACACTGAGATCTGATCGAGGTGGTGAATACTTGAGTGCCGAGTTTCTGGACTACTTAAAAGAGAATGGAATTCTCTCTCAGCTTACTCCTCCATACACACCACAACACAACGGTGTATCGGAAAGACGGAATCGAACCCTATTGGATATGGTTCATTCCATGATGAGTAAAGCTGAGTTGCCGCGATCTTTCTAGGGTTATGCACTAGAAACAGCTGCATATCTCTTGAACAAAGCTCCAACCAAGACTGTGCCTACCACCCCATATCAGATGTAGAGTGGGAAGAAACCCAGTCTTAAGTATCTTAAGACATGGGGATGTCCGGCTTTTGTAAAGAAGCAACATGCGGACAAGCTCGAGGCACGTTCAGTACAGTGTAAGTTTGTGGGATACCCAAAGAACTCCAAGGGGTATCTTTTCTATTACGCAGAGGAACAAAAGGTTTTTGTTTCTCGTCATGCCCGCTTCTTGGAAACTGAATTTTTAGAAAATCAGATAAGTGGGAGCACAATAGAGCTGGAAGAAATTCAAGAACCACGAGCTATTACTGAAACCTTAGTGGAACCAGAAGGTTCAGGAGAACCGGACATCCCAGCGCCACTCCGCAGGAGTAGTAGGCAGTCTCATCCGTCCGAGAGATACTACGGTTTTCTTATAGATGGGGACAGAGAGGATTGCACTATGGATTATGGTGAGCCTACTATCTTCCAGCAAGCCATTCAGAGCGGTGACTCGGTAAAATGGCTGGATGCAATGCGGACCGAGATGGAGTCCATGTACACCAACAAAGTTTGGACTTTGGACTTTGCTCCAGAAGGGGTAAAACCCGTAGGCTGCAAATGGATCTTCAGAAAGAAGATTGGTGTAGATGGGCAGGTTGAAACCTATAAAGCTAGACTTGTTGCAAATGGTTTTCGTCAAAGACCCGGTTTGGACTATGACGAGACCTTTTCTCCAGTGGCTATGCTTAAATCCATTCGGATCCTTCTTGCCATTGCTTGTTTCCACGATTATGAAATCTGGCAGATGGACATAAAGACGGGTTTTCTAAATGGAAATTTAGAAGAGTGCGTCTATATGGATCAGCCGGAGGGATTCATTCAGAGTGGGAGCAGCGGTAAAGTGTGCAAGTTGCTCAAGTCCATCTATGGACTGAAGCAGGCATCGCGGAGTTGGAACATCTGCTTTGATGATACTGTCAAAGAATTCGACTTTATCGAAAACCCAGATGAACCATGCATTTACAGTAAGATTGTAGGGAGAACTGTGGTATTCCTTGTCTTGTACATCGATGACATTCTCCTAATAGGAAATGATATTCCTATGCTACAATCAGTCAAAGGATTCTTGTCGCAGAGGTTCTCCATGAAGGACCTGGGCGATGCCAACTACATTCTGGGGATCCAGATCTATCGTGATAGATCTAAGAGGATGTTAGGATTTTCACAGTCTAGGTACATCGACACCATACTGAAAAGATTCAGTATGGAAGATTCCAAGCGCGGTAATTTACCGGCTTGTCACGGGATCACCCTCTCCAAAGAGATGTCTCCCAAGACTGATTTGGAAAGGGATCGCATGTCTATTATACCCTACGCTTCTGCGGTAGGCTCTGTAATGTATGCGATGTTATTTACCAGACCAGATGTAGCATACGCATTAAGCGTTGTAAGCCGGTATCAGTCGGACCCAGGGGAGAAACACTGGATAGCGGTGAAGAACATTCTCAAGTACCTGAGAAGGACTAAGGAGATGTTCTTGGTGTATGGCGGAAAAGACCTCCAGATCGAGGCCTTTACTGACTCCAGCTTCCAGAGTGACAAGGATGACTCCAAGTCCATGTCGGGTTATGTATTTACCCTCAATGGAGGGGCGGTTTGCTGGAAGAGTTCCAAGCAGGAAACCGTTGCTGACCCAACTATGGAAGCGGAGTACATAGCTGCTTGCGATGCCGCAAAGGAAGCTGTCTGGATGAAGAAGTTCCTCACGGAGCTTCAGGTGGTTCCTACCATTGTTGATCCAATACCGCTGTATTGCGACAACAACGGCGCTATAGCTTTAGCGAAGGAACCTAGGTCCCATCAGAAGTCCAGGCACATTTTGAGGCGGTACCACCTGATCAGGAAGATCGTAGATCACCGGGAGATCGAGGTGAAGAGAGTAGATTCGGAGAGTAACACTGCAGATCCACTCACGAAGTCCCTACCCCAGACTCAGTTCGAGCGGCTGATCGAGATGATAGGTCTTCGATACGCCAGTACATGGCCTTAGTGCAAGTGGGAGATTGTTAGTGTATATGCCCTAGAGGCCATTACTATATCATACTAGTTTGTATAGACAATCTTGCTCAAAATGGTAGTATGCTACTTGGTTTGTATCTACTTCAATATGTGCATGTGTTTCTTTTAGCATATCGCTTATACATATTAGTAGAGCCCTTAGGATCTTTGCTTGATTACCAGCGTTGTGATGGCAGTCACACTTGTGGGGGCTGGGTAATCTACAAGCACATCCTTACACAGGTCTCTAGTCGTAGGATTATCGAGACGGGGCATCGATACTCCGGAGTAGACTAGCGTATACGCTTCTCATCCCAGCACGGGAGACGGTCTGTCCCACAGCCGTCAGTACGTCGTACTTGAGATAGTATGCGGGTGCTCGTTGGGTTACGAGTACACTGGACAGGACTCGTCGGGAACTGTTGGTTGGTATTATACCTATCGTCAGTTATCAGTTCCCAGGTGACATGAGTACAACTTAGTCCGCTGACTTGACACTGTCCGCCTCGAGTGTGTTCCCACTGTACTTATATTACTACCCTACCACGGCTCAAAGGAGTCATGCAAATAGGTAGTAGTTGGGTGCAGTCCCGAAGCACTTGGAAGCAGTGACGGTTAGACAGGATTCGTCTCTCCTGGTATTGGGGGTTGATATCGCGCTGTGTCTAGGAGAGCCATTACACAAGTAGTCCCTGGCCAGGGCAAGCGAGATATACTGGTAGGTTTTCAGTGTTATCTCAGGGTGTTCTGGGCTACACTCCGACACGACTTGTACCGCTGTTAGGGGACTGATGTTTACCACCCCCTAGGCCCGCCATGCGATATTCTCAGACGAACGGACCGGACTGTATGGAGATTGTCACATACAGGCTCAGTAGGAGTTCGGATGGGTTTACCTCATCGGCCTTCTTATCGACATCTACCTAGGTACCGTTACGTACAGCTAGTGCCGCTTGCGGTCTGTGGTTAAACCCACTGCCAGCGTAGTGTCGAGCCTTTAGAGTCCCACACAGAGAGCTTCCCTGCACTGAGAGAAACGTGTAGAGGCCGTATGGTTTTACGACAGGGCTGCGATCACTTACGTGCACTTGTGTGTGTATGTTGTTCGAGCAGGCAATACTGGTGGGCTTTGGTTTAAGCTGGATCCTAGTATTGCACGGATGGATTTGTTTTGTCTTCTGTGCTAGCGCATTCTACGGAATGCGGATGCGGGTGTGTATGCAGAGTTTTGAGGAGTGTAGAAGGAGGAGGTGCCTCATTAGGGTTTTTGCAGTTGGTTCGGCCAAAACCGTTATGTGGCAGGCACATTAGGGTTTTGGCAATTCGTTCGGTCAAAACCATTATGAGCCGGGGACATTATTTACTAATCCTTTTAGTGATAATTATGTTATGGCTAATTGCATTGACCATTTGACCACACTTGACCACACTTGACTTTGTTGACCCGTTGACCAAAGTTGACCTTGACCTTCATGAGAGGTCTAGAGTTTTCTTTGGATTTCTTTTTCTTTTTGGATTATGAAAATGGTCAATTCAATGTAGGCATCAACTTTATCATGATAGGATTTGTAATGATGATGTTTAGTATTATTGCAACCATGGTGCCCCTTTTTTCTTTAGTTAATAATTCATTTCCTCATTCTCATTCTCTCTCTTGTGAGAAGAAAAGAAAAGAGCTCCATGGTTGCTAGTTCTCCTTCATCTTCCTCCTCTTGAAATTTTCTTTTGATCTCATATGTTGAGAGAAAAAGAATCCACATAGATAAACACTTCCATCAACCTCTTCTACACTACCTAGGACATCAAGACTAGCAATCTTGTTGCCCTAGTTGTCTCGGCTCGAGGTGGAGCTCGGTGTACAACTCTCGGGTGGATCGTCTTCAACTCAAGGAGGCCGCGGAGGTGACCAAGATCCGGATTGATCCTCGGAGCGTGGACGGGCGAGTAGGACAGCGGAATGAAGACCCAAAGAACCGGTATCGTAAGGTATAATCTCTATGGCATAGTAGATAGCACCTCAAGTAGTTTTCTAGTTTGTTGTTTAGCAAAGATCCGTCTTTTAGTCCATGTTGCCTTTGCGCCAAAAATTGTTTTTTGCCGTTTCCGCCTCCCCGTAAGAACTGGGGTGAGCAACGTGGACTTACAGTGTTATCAGTAGTTTCTCGACCCTTTATGAGCCTTATATCGGCATGACTTATCGAGTTATTGGGGTCTGACGTTTACCACCCCTAGACGAGATATGCGACATATCAGACGAAGAGACCAGACTGTATGGTAATGTTACTGATTGGATTCACAGGAGTATGAGCAGGCTTGCTTGTTGATCTTTTGATCGCTCAATACCCGAGTGGTCGTTACGTTTAGCAGACCGCTTGCGGCTTGTGGGTGTTTGATATGATCATCACCTACTGCCGGCGTATTGACGAGTCTTTAGAGTCCTAGACAGAGGTTTCCTGCTTCATGCGAAGCGGAGGAGCACATATGTGATATGTGCGGGACTGAGATTAATGCGCATATGTGATACCGCATTCTATTCTCGCGATTTATGATATCGGTCGGTTATATGAGATATAGCCGGTTTATCGGATCAAGTGTTGATTCGATAAGTTGTTGCATTTGATATTAGTCGGTTATATGTGATATAGCCGGATTATTAAATCAAGTGTTGATTTAATAATTTATTGTATAATTGTATATTTGATATACTAGATTACATTAATTAATATTAGCTCACTTAAACATTTCTTTTTCTCACTTATGTACACTTAGTATATATGAGATATATATTAATGTACATTATTTTGTGTCATGCTAGATGTCACATAGGACATGGGTGTATGAGACTTACACCATGGTTATAATAAGGATAAGGTTTTTATTTATTTAGGTAATTCACAAATTAGTAGAAATTGTCACATGCTTGGAAGCTTGTAACATCTTTGACTTAGTCCACTGGTTTTGTTTTGCTTGTAGATATTTATTAACCTAACCATTATTGTAACCCATGGTTTATTCTCTACATGGGTTAGTGTATGACACTAACTCACCCATAGTTGTTATTCTCACCTTTTTAGTTCATTCTCATCTCTTCTCTTCATCTTCTTCATCCTTGAGAAAAAGCTTTCTAGCTTTTGGAAAAGTGAAAAAATATTGTGAGAAAAATAAAACTAAAGTGAGCCCATTTCCTACTTCATTATTCTCTACTACTTGCCATTTAGTATAGGGTGTTTTCTTCACTAATTTCATAATTAGTGAAGAGGTAGCATGAGCTTGAGTCTTCTCGACGTAGATCATCTTCGGTCTCGAAGAATTCGAGTAAGCTTGTTCATTTCTCTAGGAGAACCCTTTCTAGAGTTTGGGTGTTCATGATTTGCAGTGAAGGGACTATTACACGGAGCATTAGAAGTGAAGGGCCGGTCTACAAAGGTTGAATTCTTGTTCGCTTCTCTTGTAATTTTGATTACAAAGTTTTGTTACCCTAGTTTTCTAGTTAGATTCCTAGGTTGTTTGCTTAGCACCTCCCTAAATTTTTGTTGTGGCATGTTTGATGCTTGCAAACCCTAGGCTTGGTGCTAAGGAAACCCCTACAGTGTATTCACCTTCAGTGAGCACCTGTATACTATCTTAGGTGATTCAACACTAATGGCTTATGAAACTGGTCACCCCCTCGTCGGGGTCTCGAAAAGTATACACTAGTCTACTCCGGAGTATCGATACCTAGTCTCGATGCTCTCTCAACTAGGGACATTTAAGGATGTGCTTATGGACCACCCAGCTCCCACATTTGTGATCGCCATCATAATGCCGGTAGTCAAGCAATAATTCGATGGGTTTTATCATTATGTATTAGCGACACGTAATAACGAGTAAAACGTATACACACAATGATAAAGTCAAACCAGATAGCATACTATCATCTCGAGTAAGACTGTTCTTCCTGTATAGATCCTCCTTCAATTATCATAATCGTCTACCTGCAATTACAATAATTTTCTTGAGAGCATTATAGCAACATAAACAAGCCTAACACAAATTCACATATTATACTTATCATTTGCAATTTCGATTAAGTTGATGTACTATGTTGTACAACCCGTCGTGGTTGATTTTGATACTTCATGCTTCAATATTTGAAGTTGTAATATGAGAGGTAATGCTTTGATATTGAGAGAGAGAGAAATCGCGGGCATTTCCATGAATCATTCCGTCCGAACCGAAGCTAAGACCTTTTCGCATTTTCATATTTCTTATTTTTTAAACGTGACAACACCATTTCGACACTTTTTTCATTGAACTCGCCTTAGAATTCTTGATCGTCATCTCTCCATGGAACGATACGTACTTGTCTGTCACGACCCAAAAAGGCACGTAACCAGCACAAGGATTACGTGAAGTCCAGTGGACCCTATCGTAACCCAAGTAAGCCTAAATCAGGATCAAAACCTATAAATTGAAAGTAATAGAGGTGAAGTTTTAAGAAAAGATTTATAAAATGAAGTAAGGCTTATTTTGAAAGATTTGTTGTTTTAAAAATAAAAGTAAAGTTTGTTTAAACACATTTTGAAACCATTTATCGTTTAAATATCTGGCAACGCCTTCTTTGTAAATTTGAATAAATTACCTGTATAATGATAAATATAAAAGCATCCCCACAAGAGAGCTACCTCGACGCCTACACGGCGAAGACACAATCCACGAAATAATATACAATGCCCAAGGAAAAGAACAACATAAGCAAATATAAAGAAATGCATAAATAAAAGCTTATAGACGACTCTACCCGAGTTTGACCCAAAAGAATAAACATCTAAGCCTCGACTCAATTTAAGTCAAACAAATATAAAAGTAGTTGATGGAGTTATAACTAGATACAAAAAGACAAGTATATAAGAGGCGGTTATGATAAGACTTTATAACCCACCTAGCAAAAGCGATCACGCCTCAAAAGGAAATGTGCCAACGAAGCCGATACTGATCCAAACGGTTGGTCCTGCAAGAAGCCATAGCACAATGTGGGTGAGTTACCAACCCATGAGTAGAAAGACATCACAAGATAGAAATTGCATGCATGAACGTTCCACTGACTAATCATAAAATATAAGACTAACATAATGTGTGATAACATGTATCTATAGCATAAGTAAATGTAAGCGCGTCATAATGGATCGCACACAATAGAAAAATATCATCAATAAAACCATCATCAAATCTTATGTCAATCATTGACACTCGAAATCTCAACATATCTTAGACGCCGTCTCTCGGATTGGCCCTCTTTTCAATCTCATCATATAACTCCGGTCGGTATCCTCCGAATATCTGCCATGTTCCAAACTATCACTGATAACGAGTAACCTTGCTATGGTCCCTTCCTTTCTATGTTGACATCCAGCCCCTCGGACTCTTACCGAGTCCACCATATATCTGTAACCATTTTCTCTCCCCCTCGGTATCGGATATCACCAAACCATAAATACATAGAAAACTCATGGTGGACGCATCATCATCATTTTAAGAGTAAACTGCAATTTGCAAGCATAACCAAGTTTATTAAAATAGAACTACGGGGTTTCTTAAATCTCATGAAAAACATAAACTTCATAGAAACAAAAACACATAATTAACTTTACAACAACGGAAACTAAAATATAAGAATATAAAGAGCAATGGTATCAACATAACGAGAACAGCAGCATATGGTACTAACATGAATGTAAATTCAATACGAGCAACATGGAAAATTCTATACGTGTCATGGCGGTTACTAATGATGTGTGCGTATAGAATGTTAGTCTGTGTTGGTGCCGCATAGCAATCATCAATAATTACACAAGTGTTCCAGTCTATACGTGTCATGGCAATTCTAATGATGTGTACGTATAGCATGTGAGTCTGTGATTGTGCCTCATGGTAATCATTAGTAATTGTGTCGTGTTTTAACAAGTGTGTTCGTACAAGCATAGCAACGGAAATGAAATATGGCATTATAAATTTAGCATTTGGGACTTGAATTATAATGAATAATAAGTGTTTATAAGAATTTTGGTTTCGGAGGTGTTATACGCCAACCATCCGATTTCCCCCTTGTAGATGTAAATCTACTCACCGACTGTAGCACAAGCTAGTCAAATCTCACAACCATTGTGCCTCTCTTCATTGCCTCGGGATCTCCCGCACCCGATTTTATAACCAATAATAATCATAAACATGCAAGGAAACCCCATTAATATCGATATAAATCTAAGCAAACTAAACACGGTGCAAAACTCAAATTAATCAGGACAAAAAGAGAATCAGACGTCTGAAGCTCTAAGCTCAGACGTATGAAGAAAACGTCTCACAGAGACAGATAAGCGGTAGACGTCTGTAGCTCAAAGCTCAGACGTCTAGAAAACAATTATGAAGAAAAGTAAAAGCCACAGACGTCTGAGAAACAATATATAAACGTATGTCTAAAGACACAAAGGAACCACAGAGAAAGAGCAGACGTCTGAAACTTTGAGCTCATACGTCGGGCAAACAACATGAATTTAAAACAAATACAACGCAGACGTCTGAAGAAGAAAATTCACTGCTCGAAAATATGAAGTTTGCAAACATTTTAAAACCAAAATTTTTAACAAATTTCCAACTCAATCAAATCCAAATAAGTTGTAACAACAAGAAAAGTTGCACTAACATACTTCAACTACAAGTAACCATTTAAAACTCTATTTGTGCAATTTTAACCATAAAAACATGATTTTTAAGTAGAAAATGTATTTTTCATTGCAAAAACCAAAAACTTGGTAAAAAGATGGATTTTTACCTTTTGAATTATGGAAATGGAAGAGGAGGTCCAAACTTAAATGAGGCTACCACTTGAAGAATATATGAAGGCTTCTCCTTGGAGGAGTTAAGTTTGGTGTTGAGTTGTGTTGAGTTTAAAGTTGGGCTTGGTGTTGAGAATAGATGAGTTTGGAGTCGGGTTTGGATTTGAAAGGGGCAGAGAGTTATGGCTTTGGTGTGAGTGAGAGAGAGTTTGAGAAAGAACACTTTGGAGGAGAAAGAAGAAATCAGAGAGTGAAAGGATATGGTACTAGGCATGGTGAGGCCATGCTTCCTCTCCTAATATATTAATAATCATGGTGAATAAATTCTGAATTTTCATCTAGTAAAAATAATGTAAATATTAAAACTCAATTGATGCTTGCCATGTCATAAGAAGATTATGTAGAGAAGAAAATATTAGTTTTATTATTACCTATTTTTATAAATATATGTATACATATACCAAATTTTGATAACCCAATTCAATAATCGTTATCATTTTAATAAAACTCATTATATCATTAATTCTAAAATAAACATAATAAAATTATAAAATGTTACGACTCGCTACAAACGAGCCGTGCACTTGCTGTAATTCTATTTTAAAATGAGATTTCGCCCGAGTGTCGCACATTTCAACTTAACGTGTATTTTTCACAAACGTGCGCACGGGTAGAATCTCAATATTAGGAGCATACTTTTCTTTTTTTTTCATCACTACCTTCACTACTACAATATGGGGTTGCCCCTACGGATAATGGAATCCGTAGGGGCAGATTTTTGTTGCCCCTACGGACTAATCCGTAGGGCCCAATGGTCATCCCTACAGTGCCCGATGTTTTAATTTAAAAATATTAAATCGTAATTTGTTGTTTGGCCCTACGGAGACGCAAACCAATGACCTACGGTTAAGTCTGTAGGGGCATCTAAATGGGAATTTAATAATAAAAAAAAGGCACAGAAATGCCCTACGCCTCGATCTCCCTCGTTCCCAAAATTCCCTGTGATCTCGTTCCCGCGTCTGCAGTTTTCTCATCGTCGCCACCGCCCTCTGTTCTCGTTGTCGCCACCGCCCTCGTTCTTCCTCGTCGCCGATTGCGCGCATCGTCGACCACCGATCGAGCGTCTCCGTCGTCTCCTCCACCGCCTACAGGTTAGTAAATCTCCAATTAAACATAATTTTGATGATTTTAGGGCTAGGGTTCAGGGTTTGGGTACCGATGAGGGTTAGGGTTAAGCATCGGTTGGGGTTAGGGTTAGGGTTGGGGTTCGGTTGGGGTTTGGTGTTGGGGTTGGGGTTCGGCTGAGGTTGGGGTTGGGGTTGGGGTTAGGGGTTTGGCTGGGGCTGGGGCTGGGGTTGGGGATAATAAAACCCCACTCCAACCTGTCAAAAGATTTTTCCATATCCAATTTGAAGAGGATATTATGACCTCTTATTTTTCTGTTAATATCCTGAGCAAGTTCTTGTGCTAAAACTATATTTTCTGCAGTAGTTTTATCTTTTGTGAATGCTCCTTGATTCTGAGAAATGATTTTTGGAAATAGAGTAGCTAGTTTGTCTGATTGAAGCTTGGTGAAAATTTTTTATAGAAAATTACAAAGGTATATAGGCCTATAATAAAAGATGGAGCGACAGTTTGCCTTTTTGGGAATAAGACAAACGAGAGTAGAATTGACAGCCTTGGGCACCTCTTTATGTTTGAAAAAATATTTCCCAGCTTTCAAAAGATCTTCACTAATAATCTGCCATGCAGCCAAATAGAACTTGTCAGAGAACCCATCTGGACCAGGAGCACTATTTGGATCCATATTCTTAATACAACTGTGTAGCTCTTCAATAAAAGGAATATCATTAAGTATTTTATTTTCAACATCTGAAATCATATTAGAAATGATATGTCTGCAATCAAATTCTGCATTTATATTTTGTGAAGTAAAAGTGTAACATTCCAAAAAAATATTTGGGAATTTTTATAATTTAATATTAAATTTTAATGAATATTTTAATATTTCGGTATAATTAAATACCGATAAATGGGGAAAATTTTGGAAAAATTATGGAAAATTCTAAAATAGGGTATTTTATGGAATTATGCCATTTTTAAGTTTTTATGATTAGTTTGACACTAATTTAGTGCTGATCGCGATTAAAATCGCTAATTGGATTTTTGGCATTTTTGTGCAAAACATGCACATATCATTTTTGTGCTCTACACTTGTGCATTTCTACCATATCACTTTGGGTTTACTATTTGAGTGAGAAGAATATGAAAAGAAAAGGAAAAAAAAGGGATTAAAGAAATAGGTATGGTGAGAGAGAGAGAGAGAGTAGGTGAGGGTGTTCGACTTGGCAATTCCCTCTTGTTTCCTCCTCTCATTCCCCCCCCGCCTCATTCATGAGCTGCTGCTGCTGCTGCTCCTCCCCTTTCCCTCCCTCATCTTCAATCCCCAAAACACCATGGAAACAAACCCAAAACCCCATTCCCTCCTCACAAAACCTGTTCACAAGCTCGAGAGGATCGCATTGGACTAAGAAAGAGTGGATCTTGAAGACTTTGAGCAACTCAAGAATTTTCTTGAGTTGCCAAAGGAGCTAAATTCTGCACCCTTAGAGTAGTATTTTGATTTCTTTTGCATCTATACTTGTTTCATGTCGATATTGTGTCGTTTTGAGGACTTTGGAAAATTCAAGTTAGGGTTTAGGGTTTAAGTTGAAATCAAAGGTGAATTGAGGTATAGTTAGGGACTATAACCCCTGTTGTGAAGTTACATTGGACCAAACTAGAGATTAGAACCCAGAATACGGATTTATAGAATCGATATCGGGAAAAACTGTAATTCTGTGAGGGTGTTTTGAAATCTGCTCTCACCCCGAGACTCCTAAAATAATTTTGGTTGGACAGTGAGATGTGCAGGCACCCTGGAACCACCACACAAAACCCTAGCCCCTATCTTCTTCCCCAGGCCGTAGATAAATTCCTTCTGGCCGCAATTTGCAGCCAGACCGGATTGGAACCCCCTCGTTTTATTTTCTGGGCCATATTTCCAGTAAACATGACCCTTGACATGTGCAATTTTGACCGATTCCATCTAGGATAGAATCTGGGGTAGTTTTCTTGTGTTGGTGCATGTTTTACGACTTTTTTTAGCATGGATTTTGGTATTTGGTGATTCGTTTCTGTCGGGTGGCGTTTGAACGTCAACGGCAAAGGGTTATTGGTCATGTTTGCATGCGAGACTATAGGTTTTTACCTATGCGAGTAGCGTGTGCCGTTTTGGTTTCCGATGTGGTTTTCATGTGCTTTAGCGTTTGTGATATCCTTGTAGGTACCCCACGTGACGTCGAGGCGTTGAAGATAAAGATGTCGACATCGGCATCGGCACACAAGAAGTAAGGTGAGTAGATTTATATCTACGGGGAGAAGTCGGGTGGATGGCGTATAGCACCCCCGCAGTTCGTGGTGATGTATACGAATACGTATAAACACATATATTGATTATATTGTTTGGGATTATTGATGATAAATACAGACTTTTGGTGTTCTTAGATTGGTTTAGTGTAGTTGCGAAACCCAAGAGTAGGGGTTGCACCACACATACACACACACACACACACACATACTTGCATCCATTCTTCTTTCTTATGTGCATTTATGGGATTATATATTTATATGTTCACATGGGTATGGGACTATATGTTCATATATTGGATTTGAGGATAGTACTTGGGATTTGAGATGAGTCGATGAGCTTTGATTTGAGGCCGTGAGATCAGTGATATGGCAGAATTCGTATTTAAGATACGTCATTATGTTATAGCGGATCTTTAGACGACGATACCATGTGAATAGTGATATAAATAAAATGGTCGACATGTGATCGTGATATGAGATATGATATGCTAAGATATTTATAATGGGTTGCATTGGGCGTTGTATACTTCCTTATGATGATAGGTGCTGATGATATCGGTTTGTATGAGGCTGTAGATCAGCAGTCAGATCATGATTATATTGATGATATTAGTATTGTACTAGATGTAGATCAGTACCCCGGATTATGATCTTTGATAAAGAGGATACCAGATGAATAATGTGATGAATATGATATTGACCCGTACCCAGATTTGGGGATGCCGTACAACGGATTTACGTACGAGCTATATATTGATGATGGATCCGCACTCTTGACTTGGGAATGTCTGATTATAGATATGGTATCGGATGTGATATTATTGAGGCGTGATCACCGACTAATATATATATATATATATATATGTATGTATGTATGTATGTATGTATGTATATCGACTCAGATGTTAGGCGGTTTCCTTACCCTTAATACAGCTTGTTAGTTCAGCCGTATAGTTTAGTGTAGTTGTCAGACTAGATTAAATTCCTACCTATTTCAAAAACTAACGGATCGCGGGTATTTTAAAAGACAGGTCAAGGGATTCTACGGATATTTTAAAGGACTTATCTTTTCTTAAAAACATCGTAGCCCATATTTTCAAAACACCGCGATTCGTGTTATTTCAAATGGCACCACTGTAGAACTCATATTTTATTAAATGCAGATTAGTTATCGTTGTGTCTAGTATTCAGCTCCCGCACATTGTTGTTGTTCGCTCCGCATCGCATACTTATATTGTGATTTCATATTCTATTATTGATATCATGCTGTTAAGATACCGGCACCATTACCGATGATGCGTATGTACCACGTACACATGCTTGCCGGCTCACACACATCTTCATCGGTAATTGCTATGTCACGTACACTTTAAAAAATACTATCTCATTGACATAGCTTGTTAGCTGATAGTTTAGACATGATATTAGTGTACTTGCCTTATATATACCAGTTTAGACATTGCAGTTATTATTTGCTACTTCATGCATATTGTTATTCACTGTTATTCCGCATTCATGCATTTTTATGCCTATATTCATTGTCTCACATGCCAACGATGATTTGGATTTAGATTTTCCTGAGATTTCCTGGATTTGGGGGAAAACCGCAAAAACATTTATAAACTTCTTTTCTCCCTCTTTTTAAATGAAAAGTGCGGTTTTCCCATGATGTATGAGTCGTCCACCATGAGTTTGCTGATGGATTTCGAAACCCGATTCGAGGAGTTGGATGAACCGTTTCGGGTACATGGTGGGCCCGGTAAGGTACCCCGGGGCAAGAAGTTCGAGTAGTAGACGATGAGCCTGGCAGGGGAGCACTACCGACCGGTGATTTTACCCGACGCGTCGGATATCCGGAGGATACCGTCGTGGTCTTGAGATGGGTAGTAGGGGCCGGTCTGGACTGACGGCGCCCTAGATAGTGAGATTGATACTGAGATTTTGAGATATTGAGGTACTGAGATTTGATGATACAAGCCAGTCCGGATAGCCGGAACCTGGGATTTTGAGACATTGGGATTTATGTTTTGTGTCGATGCTAGACACTGTTTATGCTGATATCATTTATGATACCTCGCTTTAAAAATACAGTAATCTCACTAAGTTATGAAAGCAGTTTCTTCAGTACATGTATTCTGTTTTCATGCATTCATACATCATCCATATAATATATTGCTATCTGAGGCACTGACACGAGCACTTGGTATTACTATTGTTTAGAGGTATACCCTAGCCATGGTTATAGGCTGCTGGTTATATATTTGAGGATATATATTGATCGTATGACATAGGATTGCGTCATACATGCGATTTCTGTTCGTAGATGTTTTCTATTCACGAGTTGGCAACTCACCCCCGTTGTGCCACAGTTCTTGCAGGTTTTGCCGTACAGGTTTCATTATGGCTTTGCTGGCACTACTTCCATTTCCGGGTGATTTGCTAGTGGGTGGGTTCACTTGTATCGTGACCATCAGTACATTTGGTATATTATTATTCAGTTGTATCTAGAAGTTCCATCAACCAATCATGTATTTATTTTAGATAGAGACCAGTGATATTTATTCTTTCGACCTTAGAGTCGCGCGTTGTTTTTCTATGGATTCCATGTTGTTTTGAGTTTCCTTTTCTGTTGTGATCATCGCCTTTCGGCGTTGTATATTATATTACTTGCGTGGTTGTGATCGTCGATTGACGAAGAACTAGCTCCCGCTTGGGGATGCCTTTATTCATTATATATGTTTTACAAAGGAAACTATGCCGAAATTTTTAGAAAGGACTTGTCATTTTAAAATGCATATTTCGGCGTATGTTGCAAACTATTTGATTTAAAATGGTTTTTCCTTCACTCTACTACTTTTCTTGGTTTGGATTTCTGGATTTTCGGCTTACTTAGATTACGTACGCCTTGAGATGTTTCGTAATTTAAGTGTCGGTCATGTTCCGTACTTTCGGGTCGTGACAAAGTTGGTATTAGAACGTTAGGTTTTACCTTCGTAGCGTAGGATGACCCTTGGTTGATGGAGTAGGTAGCTTCAGTAAAGTGACGTACCGTACGTATGTTCCGCGGCATATTTACGATACGCTACTCCACTTAAGAAGCCTTAGGATGTACATTTCTTTGCTCAGTATTATATTCATTCATGATCTAGCCTCATCGGTACCAGTTATGGTTTTGCTGCCACGATTACGGGCAGGGAGAGCTACGGCTAGAGTTTCGGTCAGCACGAGCTCGTCACGAACGAGGACTGACCAGGGCGTAATTCCGGTGACACACGATTGCAGAGATGTGTCTTTTTATGGTGTTTTTGCGCCACGAGCGTTGGGTGGATCGCTGTATGAGATTACTCGGACATGCAGATCAGCACCAGAGGATTGAGCCACTGATAGAGGCCAGCCAGATTTTGATGACCGTTGATGTATTGCTTACTCATGATGATTGAGGCACCGTTCAGCGTGCAGACAAGTGAGCCAGCTGTGGCTGCGAACGACGAGATATCGCCCCAGAGGTTGGAGCTATTGCAGTACAAGTTGTACTAAGAGATGATCGAAGGTCGTTAGTCACCGAGGATGAATGACTAGGACATGTGGTTCATTCGCCTACCCCGATGCGAGGTCATCAGATAGATTGATTCCAGCTAGAGACGACTTCACGCGGAGACGTTGAAAGTCGATAGAGACGATCGAATGTCAGAAACCTATTATTCCAAGTTTAAAGTATCCGGAAAGACATGCAGGCAATTCGATGGACCCTCTAGAAGAATGAAACCCTAACTCGATATAATGACCATGTGAAAGCCTTTGAACCTTAGGGTTTGCGGCAGTTCTGCGGCGCCATTAGTGAGGCTTGGGTTTGCCCTTCTACGGCTGGACCATCGATGCTGTGGTATGTACTCGATACTATTAAACTGTACCCAAGATGTTGAGCACTTGGGGGATTATGAGGTTTTGACGAATCGATCGAATGGTTCGAGATGCTTGGTGGTGAGATACACTTCTTGGGAGACTCCAGATACGAGGATAGTCGTTGGAGCTCAGTCCATGCAGCCACGACGAGACGAATCCGAAGCAGCCGACATTAGAGAAAAGTGGAGTAAGAGGTTCGTACAAGATCTGGATAAGATGACGTTCCACTCCGCCGACATCAAAGATGCGATACGCATGCCGAGGCATTGTACTTGGATGTATCTTCCAGAAGGAATCGCGATGAGTATGCAGCCGTTCCGGAACAAGAAACAAGTATAGTAAAGGACGATGACTTCCGGATAGTTCGGCAGAGACGAGATTTGGGAGAGACCTCGACAGGACCTTTCTGGAATAAATTACGAGAAGACTTGGACCCAGGAGTGGTCATGTTACGCACACCAGCAGGCCAAATTTCAGGATCGTCGACGAGACATGCTATGAGTGACCACGACAGTTGGCCATAGATTCTTGGAGGATGCGCTTGAGCAGGACTATTCTGCCATACTTGATTTCGGTATTTTGGGCGATCTATTCGCATGACTGATTTTGATGATTGAGTTTCATGATATTTGTTTCCATGCACCATGGTTGCACCTACTGAGTATTTACGATTTTTGCACAGTTGTTGCACTTGTTATCGTTTTCGTGCCTTGGTTTCTCATGTTTATGATTTTATGGGTTTCGTACAGTTGAGTTGATTTTGTGCATATGTACGCATACGATTTGGTTTTTGCACTCGGTATAGTTCACATATGCTTGCAGTGCAGTGATACGCATTTTTTGCACTTAGATGCACTGGACTTCGATTTCGATTGTGATGCTTGATATTGGTTTTGTGCACCTTGTGCACCTGATTGGATTTTGCGCATGTTCGGCGCTTGATATTGGATTTCATGATTTCGTGCACGATGGATGCACCTGATTTGGATTTTCGCGCATGTTGGGCGCATGTTATGAGATACAATTTTGGTGCACACCAGATGCACTAAATCGAGATTTTTTGTGCATGTTAGATGCACCTGATTTTGCTGTCAGGCACACACGTTGCCTATGACAGATATTGTGTGCACACCCGATGCACTTAGATTTTGTTTCCGTGCATATGTTTGGCACATTCATGGATTTTGATTTCCGTGCGCACCAGACACACGTAGTATTCATATGCACACTTTGGGATTGATTTCTTATGGAGCAGTACGTTTTTGTGATGTTTTATTATTGTTTTCGTACTGAGCAGGACGAGTCAGATGACAGTACCTGGATATATTTTGCATGCATTGATAGTTATCGAAGGGATTTCTAAAAAGCGAGCTATAGTCTCAGTATTTACCTACGTGTCTGATATGACACGAAACGTTTAAAACAAGAAACCCTTCTTAATTGTTTCCAAAACGGCGAGACGTACTTATTAAACAAAAGGTATATACGTATATGGTTATTTTCTTATGATAGACGTCTGCCACGGTGCAGTGTTATACGCATTGCACAGCGATTTTAAAGGATTTGGCATGCATTTCCTCCAGATATTTACATGTATAGATTTGATATTTACATGCATAGTTCTGATTTATATCATATTGGTTTTGCTTTGGATTTGGCATTCGTGTCTTTACCATGACTCCGATGATTGCAGGATGCTTGACAGAGTTTCGATTTTGAGTTATCTGCTCATTACTCATGCGCGTGCCTTGCGCTATGATGCGTTTTATGTATTGATGATTTCGGAGCCCCGACGACTTAGACTTTCCATTGAAATGCTTTAGAATTTGGGGGTTTAAATTTAAATTCGGGGACCGAATTTCTTTGAGGGGGGGGGGAAGATTGTAACATTTCAAACAAAAATTATTTTTGGGAATTTTTATAATTTAATATTAATTTTTAATGAATATTTTAATATTTCGGTATAATTAAATACCGATAAATGGGGAAAATTTTGGAAAAATTATGGAAAATTCTAAAATAGGGTATTTTATGGAATTATGCCATTTTAAGTTTTTATGATTAGTTTGACACTAATTTAGTGCTAATCGCGATTAAAAATCGCTAATTGGATTTTTGGCATTTTTGTGCAAAACATGCACATATCATTTTTGTGCTCTACACTTGTGCATTTCTACCATATCACTTTGGGTTTACTATTTGAGTGAGAAGAAGATGAAAAGAAAAGAAAAGAAAAAGGGATTAAAGAAAAAGGTGTGGTGAGAGAGAGAGAGTAGGTGAGGGTGTTCGACTTGGCAATTCCCTCTTGTTTCCTCCTCTCATTTCCTCCTCCTCCCCCCCCCCCCCCCCGTCTCTTTCATAAGTTGCTGCTGCTGCTGCTCCTCCCCTTTCCCTCCCTCATCTTCAATCCTCAAAACACCATGGAAACAAACCCAAAACCCCATTCCCTCCTTACAAAACTTGTTCACAAGCTCGAGAGGATCGCATTGGACTAAGAAAGAGTGGATCTTGAAGACTTTGAGCAACTCAAGAATTTTCTTGAGTTGCCAAAGGAGCTAAATTCTGCACCCTTAGAATAGTATTTTGATTTCTTGTGCATCTATACTTGTTTCATGTCGATATTGTGTCGTTTTGAGGACTTTGGAAAATTCAAGTTAGGGTTTAGGGTTTAAGTTGAAATCAAAGGTGAATTAAGGTGTATTTAGAGACTATAACCCCTGTTGTGAAGTTACATTGGACCAAACTAGAGATTAGAACCCAGAATACGGATTTATAGAATCGATATCGGGAAAAACTGTAATTCTGTGAGTGTGTTTTGAAATCTGCTCTCACCCCGAGACTCCTAAAATAATTTTGGTTGGACAGTGAGATGTGCAGGCACCCTAGAACCACCACACAAAACCTAGCCCTTATCTCCTTCCCCAAGCCGTAGATAAATTCCTTCTGGCCGCAATTTGCAGCCAGACCGAATTGGAACCCCCTCGTTTTAGTTTCTGGGCCATATTTCCAGTAAACTTAACCCTTGACATGTGCAATTTTGACTGATTCCATCTAGGATAGAATCTGGGGTAGTTTTCTTGTGTTGGTGCATGTTTTATGACTTGTTTTAGCATGGATTTTGGTATTTGGTGATTCGTTTCTGTCGGGTGGCGTTTGAACGTCAACGGCAAAGGGTTATTGGTCATGTTTGCATGCGGGACTATAGGTTTTACCTATGCGAGTAGCGTGTGCCGTTTTGGTTTCCGATGTGGTTTTCATGTGCTTTAGCGTTTGTGATATCCTTATAGGTACCCCACGTGACGTCGAGGCGTTGAAGATAAAGATGGCGACATCGGCATCGGCACACAAGAAGTAAGGTGAGTAGATTTATATCTACGGGGAGAAGTCGGGTGGATGGCGTATAGCACCCCCGTAGTTCGTGGTGATGTATACGAATACATATACACACATATATTGATTATATTGTTTGGGATTATTGATGATAAAGACGGACTTTTGGTGTTCTTAGATTGGTTTAGTGTAGTTGCGAAACCCTAGAGTAGGGGATGCACCACACATACACACACACCCATACTTGCATACATTCTTCTTTCTTATGTGCATTTATAGGATTATATATTTATGTGTTCACATGGGTATGGGACTATGTGTTCATATGCTGGATTTGAGGATAGTACTTGGGATTTGAGATGAGTCGATGAGCTTTGATTTGAGGCCATGAGATCGGTGATATGGCAGAATTCGTATTTGAGATACGTCATGATGTTATAGCGGATCTTTGGACGACGATACCATGTGAATAGTGATATAAATAAAATGGTCGAAATGTGATCGTGATATGAGATATGATATGCTAAGATATTTATAATGGGTCGCATTGGGCGATGTATACTTCCTTATGATGATATGTGCTGATGATATCGGTTTGTATGAGGCTGTAGATCAGCAGTCAGATCATGATTATATTGATGACATTAGTATTGTACTAGACGTAGATCAGTACCCCGGATTATGATCTTTGATAAAGAGGATACCAGATGAATAATGTGATGAATATGATATTGACCCGTACCCAGATTTGGGAATGTCGTACGACGGATTTACGTACGAGCTATATATTGATGATGGATCCGCACTCTTGACTTGGGAATGTCTGATTATAGATATGGTATCGGATGTGATATTATTGAGGTGTGATCACCGACTAATATATATATATATATATATATATATATATATATATATATATATATATCGACTCAGATGTTAGGCGGTTTCCTTACCCTTAATTCTGCTTGTTAGTTCAGCCGTATAGTTTAGTGTAGTTGTCAGACTAGATTAGATTCCTACCTATTTCAAAAACTAACGGATCGCGGGTATTTTAAAAGACAGGTCAAGGGATTCTACGGATATTTCAAAGGACTTATCTTTTCTTAAAAACACCGTAGCCCTTATTTTCAAAACACCGCAATTCGTGTTATTTCAAATGGCACCACTGTAGAACTCATATTTTATTAAATGCAGATTAGTTATCGTTGTGTCTAGTATTTAGCTCCGCACATTATTGTTGTTCGCTCCGCATCGCATACTTATATTGTGATTTCATATTCCATTATTGATATCATGCTGTTAGGACACCAGCACCATTAACGATGATGCATATGTACCACGAACACATACTTGCTGGCTCACGCACAACTTCATCAGTAATTGCCATGTCACGTACACTTTAGAAAATACTATCTCATTGACATAGCTTGTTAGCTGATAGTTTAGACATGATATTAGTGCACTTGCCTTATATATACCAGTTTAGACATTGCAGTTATTATTTGCTACTTCATGCATAATGTTATTCACTGTTATGCCGCATTCATGCATTTTTATGCCTATATTCATTGTTTCACATGCCATCGATGATTTGGATTCGGATTTTCATGAGATTTCCTGGATTTGGGGGAAAACCGCAAAAACATTTATAAACTTCTTTTCTCCCTCTTTTTAAATGAAAAGTGCGGTTTTCCCATGATGTATGAGTCGTCCACCATGAGTTTGCTGATGGATTTCGAAACCCGATTCAAGAAGTTGGATGAACCGTTTCGGGTACATGGTGGGCCCGGTAAGGTACCCCGGGGCAAAAAGTTCGAGTAGTAGACGATGAGCCTGGCAGGGGAGCACTACCGACCGTGATTTTACCCGACGCGTCGGATATCCGGAGGATACCGTCGTGGTCTTGAGATGGATGGTAGGGGCCGGTCTGGACTGACGGCGCCCTAGATAGTGAGATTGATACTGAGATTTTGAGATATTGAGGTACTGAGATTTGATGATACAGGCCAGTCCGGATAGCCGGAGCCTGGGATTTTGAGATATTGGGATTTATGTTTTGTGTCGATGCTAGACACTGTTTATGCTGATTTCATTTATGATACCTCGCTTTAAAAATACAGTAATCTCACTAAGTTATGAAAGCAGTTTCTTCAGTACATGTATTCTGTTTTCATGCATTCATACATCATCCATATGATATATTGCTATCTGAGGCACTGACACGAGCACTTGGTATTACTGTTGTTTAGAGGTATACCCTAGCCATGGTTATAGGCTGCTGGTTATATATTTGAGCATATATATTGATCGTATGACCTAGGATTGCGTCATACATGCGATTTCTGTTCGTAGATGTTTTCTATTCACGAGTTGGCAACTCACCCCCGTTGTGCCACAGTTCTTGCAGGTTTTGCCGTACAGGTTTCATTACGGCTTTGCTGGCACTACTTCCATTTCCGGGTGATTTGCTAGTAGGTGGGTTCACTTGTATCGTGACCATCAGTACATTTGGTATATTATTATTCAGTTGTATCTAGAAGTTCCATCAACCAATCATGTATTTATTTCAGATAGAGACCAGTGATGTTTATTCTTTCGACCTTAGAGTCGCACGTTGTATTTCTATGGATTCCATGTTGTTTTGAGTTTCCTTTTCTGTTGTGATCCTCGCCTTTCGGCGTTGTATATTATATTGCTTGCATGGTTGTGACCGTCGATTGACGAAGAGCTAGCTCCCGCTTGGGGATGGCTTTATTCATTATATATGCTTTATCAGGTTTTGTACCCGTTTGGGGTCAGTTTTTATAAAGGAAACTCTGCCGAAATTTTTAGAAAGGACTTGTGATTTTAAAATGCATATTTCGGCGTATGTTGCAAACTATTTGATTTAAAATGGTTTTTCCTTTACTCTACTACTTCTCTTGGTTTGGATTTCTGGGTTTTCGGCTTACTTAGATTACGTACGCCTTGAGACGTTTCGTAATTTAAGTGCCGGTCATGTTCCGTACTTTCGGGTCGTGACAAAAAGCTTTTTCAAAATGAGCAGCTGCCATATGAACAATCTGTTTATCCTCTTCAAAACAAATGCCTTCTACATTTTGCAACTTTGTAATTCTGTTTTGACATCTTCTGACATTAACCCAACAATGAAAGAATTTGGTATTTTTATCACCATCTGAAATCTATTTTATCCTTGATTTATGTCTTAAAAAAAATTGAGGAAGGTTGTTTTTGTTATATCAAAAACCTTTTTGTTGAACCCAACAGGTGAAAGTTTAGAGTTTTTATAGATAGCTCTTACATGTTGTTTAATGCATGTACCATTGTTAAGAGAGTGCAAGGTGGAGAACAATAATTTGTTTCAACGGCACGTTTTTCAAGTTAAAACCAATATATGATATTCGATGATAATATGAAATTTTTATATTCTCATCGATACTCATATATGAAACTCAAAGCGTCACTTAGTCCCCGTCTATCGGTTAACATACGTTCGATGTTCGTCATGACATAGAACTATACGAAGATTGTTAAATATCGGACGGTATAGCTCGGTACTAACAACCGTCGTGTAGTCTATGTGATGAGAAGATTCAATCGTATGATAACCGATAGATTTGTCCCGTGAGGATAAATTAGGAATGTATAAAGCAAACACCTGCATTCACTTGTGTTTTCATCCGTTTCGAGATATTTCGTCGATACTTTTCCGCTGGTTCTCCGTGTACAAAGATAGATTAGATGTTCATTTCAACATTGTTTCACAGCTTTGAAATGATTATCTATTCTATTACAGTGTACTCGGAGAACAGCGGGGAAGTTCTGCCGAAATTTACTCGAAACGGTTGAAAGCACAAGCAAATGGGTGTTCGCTCTATACATTCTTAATGGGATAGAAGCCTTACCCCCGACAGCCGAAACACACACGTACAACAAGAATACACAATAAACGCATCATTAGAGAGTGATTCAAGATGTTCAAGTTAAAACCAATATATGATACTCGATGATAATATGAAACTTTCATATTCTCATCGATACTCATATATGAAACTCAAAATGCCACTTAGTCTCCGTCTATCGGTTAACATACGTTTGATGTTCGTCGTGACATAGAACTATACGAAGTTGTTAAATAGCGGACGGTATAGCTCGATACTAACAACCGTCGTGTAGTCTATGTGACGAGAAGATTCAATTATATGATAACCGATAGATTTGTCCCATGTGGACAACTTACGAATGTATAAAGCAAACACCTTCATTCACTTGTGTTTTCATCCGTTTCGAGATATTTCGTCGGTACTTTTCCGTTGGTTCTCCGTGTACAAAGATAGATTAGATGTTCATTTCAACGTTGTTTCATAGCTTTGAAATGATTATCTATTCTATTACAGTGTACTCGGAGAACAGCGGGGCGGTGCTGCCGAAATTTACTCGAAACGGTTGAAAGCACAAGCGAATGTGTGTTCTCTCTATACATTCTTAATGAGATAGAAGCCTTACCCCCGACAGCCGAAACACACGCATACAACAAGAATACACAACAAACGTATCATTAGAGAGTGATTCAAGATGTTCAAGTTAAAACCAATATATAATACTCGATGATAATATGAAACTTTCATATTCTCATACATAAGTATCCTCAAATCTAACTTTGATTATCAATAATTTATTCTTTTCAATGACAAACGCACACACAAAGTATATACACGAATTTTCTCCTTTGTCAGTAACCATCTCGTTCTTAGATTTCTCAATATAGTCATCATAATGTACAATTTATATGTTATACAGTCTAACATGGCCCATGAGTACGTCAGAGTTAAGGACTGAATGTATGTAGATTGGCAACAACGTATGCAACCTAAGTTTGTCGCAGTAGTTGCTGCTTTTATTGAATTTGCACGCGCACATAATAAGATCGTAATAGAGAAGATTCTCTGCCCGTGCGATAGATATGGGAATAAGTACTTGCAGAAGGTAGAATTGGCAGAGCTTCATATCGTAAAATATGGTTTTACTAGACTTTATACAACTTGGCTATATCACGGGGAAGGAGAAGAACGCGGTAATGCAGCAGAAGAAGAATGAGAAGACGATAATGCGGCAGGAGAAGAAGGAGAAGACGGTAATGCGGCAGAAGAAGAAGACGGTAATTTCTTTCCATCGGAAGAAATGGAGGATATGGTAGAGGCTGCCCTAGGTGAATCTATTCGTACCGAAGATGACATTCCTTCCGGTCAAGGACCGCGTGCGGATAAATATGAAAATTTCATGAATGATGCTAGAAAACCAATTTATGAGAATGCAAAGTATTCGACCCTCTCATGATTCGTCCAACTTTTCCAGATTAAATGCCTAAATGGATGGAGCAACATGTCATTCATAATGCTTCTTTCGTTCTTGAAAGATTCTATGCCCCCGGGAAATAACGTACCCGACAGCTGGTACGGAGCCCAGAAGATAATGTCTAATTTGGGTCTGAAGTGTGAGAAGATTCAAGCATGTCCTAAAAATTACGTGTTGTACCGGAAAGAGAATTCAGATTTGAAAGAGTGTCCAACATGCGGAGAGGCCAGATATAAGCCGAAAGATTCTGATAAGAAGCCCGATATACCTGTCAAGATAGCACGATACTTTCCCATAACACAGAGGCTACAGAGGCTATTCAGGTGCAAGAAAACAGCCGAGGCAATGATTTGGCATCACCGTGCTCCTCCAAGTGAAGATGGAAAAATGAGTCATCCAAGAGATTCACCAGAATGGAAGGATTTCGATAGGAGGCACGCAATATTCAGTAGCGATCATCGCAATGTCAGGCTCGGACTGGCTAGTGATGGCTTCTGCCCATTCAACTATATGGCTGGAAGCCACAGCACATGGCCCGTTGTAATGATAATTTATAATTTGTCGCCTTGGTTGGCTATGGACCAATCATACTTTATGATGCCTCTTCTTATCGACGGACCAAACTCACCGAGAAACAATATCGATGTCTATCTCCGACCTCTGATCGAGGAGTTAAAATCTTTGTTCATTGATGGTGTAGAGACTTACGATGCAAACACAAATACAACCTTCATACTGCGTGCGGCTTTAATGTGGACAATTAATGACTTTCCTGCGTATGGAATGCTATCAGGTTAGTTCGTACATGGTCACAAAGCATGTCCTCATTGCCATCAACATACAACATCGAAATTCTTGAATTTTAGCAGGAAAGTTTGTTATTGCGTCCATCAACGTTTCCTGCCTCTAGACCACCCCTACAGGTTAGACATTGTTCACTTTGATGGTCATCAGGAGCTTCTTGGATCTCTAGCTCCATTATCTGGAGATGACGTGACTTCTCAGTGGGATGGTTACAATAATATGACCTTCGGGATGGATCCGACAAAACAGGTCAAACCACTATTCTGAAACAAGTTAAGTATTTTCTTCGAGCTTCCGTACTGGTCAACAAATTTAGTGCATCATTGTCTGGACGTCATGCATATAGAGAAGTGAGTATCCGAGCACATACTCAACTTGCTTCTTTGTAAAGACGGAAAATTGAAAGACAGCCTCAATGCTCGAATGGATCTACAGGACTGGGAAATAAGAAGTGAATTGCATCCTAAACCCGTAGCGGGTAAACTAGGCAAGTTTGTACTTCCCAATGCCGCTTATCATATGTCACAACCGGAGAAGAACAGATTCCTGCAGGTGTTGCATGATTTGAAAGTTCCTACAGGTTTCTCAGGATCATTCAGCAAGAAGATAAAAATTGTGAAAGGCAAGATTGATGGGCTGAAAAGTCATGATCACCATGTTATCGTGGAGCACCTTCTCCCATTATCCCTCAGGACTTCACTCCCCGAATCAGTTGGTCTAGTAATCAACGACCTATGTTGTTTTTTCAGAGAGTTATACGCTAAAACACTGGATGTTGTGACGCTAGATAAACTAGAAAATTCTATTGCGTTGATACTTTGCAAGTTTGAGCGTATTTTCCCACCGTCATTCTTCGATATCATAATACACCTTACGGTTCATCTTGCAACTGAGGCTAAATTAGCCGGACCGGTACAATATCGATGGATGTATCCCGTCGAGAGGTACGTAGAATTTTTCGTTTCGCGAATTTTTTAAAATTATTGTTGTCCTGTATGCCCGTATTTATTTATTCAACATATTTTCTTTAGGTATCTCTATACTCTTAAAAAGTATATACGCAATAAAAATCGACCAGAAGGTTCTATCATGCAAGGTTATCTTCTTGATAAAGCAACCACATTTTGTTCCCGCTATCTGGATGAGAACATTGAGACGAGGCTTAACCGGCCTCGAAGAATTCAAGACGGGCCATATGGTAAAGCCGATTATAAGAGGGTAGACACTATATTTATCAACAAGATATACCGGTTTATCTTGCTTAATTGCGCATGTCTTAAAAAATTAGAGAGTAAGTTTTTTTGGATTAATTGTTATATTTGTGTTTGTGAGTGTATGAAATGATATAATATTAATGTCATAATTTATTGTCGAAAACAGAATTCATTTTAACGAGGTACATGAGGGGCATCCTGATTGGAACGATGAATGATTGGAAAAATATCATCAGGATAATTTTTGTGATTGGGTTACAGATCATGTAAGTTATTCGAATAACATGTTATTGCTATCAGTTTTAATCTAAACTTATATCGATATGTATTTTTCGTAAAAAATTTTTTGTTAGATCCACGATCCGAACTTGTCTGCATCATTAGAGAGTGATTCAAGATGTTTAGCTCAATTTCCTAGTATAGAGGTTGCATATTATAAAGAATTCGGTGTCCTTGGATACAAATTCGAAGTTAAGGACATAGAAATATCTAGAACCACTCAGAATAGTAGGATTGCAACGGTAGGATCGGATGGTGTGATTTATTATGGATACTTAAATTGTAAATGTAGGGTTCCTAGGCACACCCATGAGGTTCCACAACAGATCAAACATGCCAAAATCAAATTTTTTTTCTATGTGCCGAGAAACCCTAAAGCAAGATCGTAACTAGAGGATAGGCGAAACATGCAAGTTAACAACTTAACTAAGAGTGAACGGAAAATACAACCTTTGTAGATCCGGTCCTCCACCTCCATAGCTCCGTGACGATGTCCCTTCGCTGCGATCATCGGATCCTGGACTCTAGCGATGGTTTCGTCGGAGAAATGATCGGGCTAGATCGTCGACTTCGATGCCGAAGATGATCTACGTCGAGGCAACTCAAGATCAAGCTCCAACGTCACCAAGTCATGAAACTTGTGAAGAAAACA
Organism: Agapanthus africanus; assembly: GCA_030015575.1. Taxonomy (NCBI): domain Eukaryota; kingdom Viridiplantae; phylum Streptophyta; class Magnoliopsida; order Asparagales; family Amaryllidaceae; genus Agapanthus; species Agapanthus africanus. The sequence goes on from JASDDO010000024.1 coordinate 483,976,416, forward strand.
CCCTATACTACATGGCATGTGGTAGAGGATGAAGAAATAGGAAGTGGGTTCACTTTAGAATTGGATTTCTCACTCTTTTTCTCAAGGCACCATTGAAGCCAGAATGGTTTCTTCTTCTTGAAGAAGAAAAAGAATATGATAAGAATAATGAAAAAAGAAAATAAAGTGATTCTTATCATTTTAGCAACCATGGTTTAGTGTAGAGAATAAACTATAGTTTAGTTGAATGGTTAGATTAAGGGATAAAGACAAAATGGTAGACTTTCAAAGATGCTTTGAAGCTTCAAGAAGCTTCAAGTAAAGAAAGAAAAGAAAGCCACCATTTTATCCTTTCCAAAATGAATAAATAAATAAATAAATAAAACCCTAACCATTAACCTAATCATAGTTTAAAGCACACACACACACACCCAAGTTTGCATGTATCATCAAACATGAAATAAACTAGTGCACAAAACTATATCATATACACAATGTGCACATCAAGTGAGAAAATCCATCTTAAGTGAACAAATACTAGTTAATGCAAAGTAATATATCAAATATATAATTATACATTAAATCATTAAATCAACACTTGATTTAACGATCCGGTCATATCGCATATGACTGGCTAATATCCGATGTATCGACTTATCGAATCAATCATCGATTCGATAACTAGGTTATATCGCATACAACCAATCGATACATTCATCGCGAGAATAGAATACGGTATCACATACACGCATTATTCTCGGTCCCGCACATATCTCATATGCGCTCCTATTTCGTTTCGCTTGAACCAGGAAACCTCTGTGTAGGACTCTAAAGACTCGTCAATACGCCGGCAGTAGGTGATGATCATATCAAACACCCACAAGCCGCAAGCGGTCTGCTAAACGTAACGGCCACCCGGGTATTGAGCGATCAGAAGATCGACGAGCAAGCCCACTCACACTCCTGTGAATCCAACCAGTAACACTTACCGTACAGTCCGGTCTGTTCGTCTGATATGTCGCATATCTCGCCTAGGGGTGGTAAACGTCAGACCCCAGTAGCTTGATAAGTCGTGTCGATATGAGGTCTATAACAGTTCGAGATTCTACTGATAACACTTACCAGTAAATCTCAGCAACCCTGGCCAGGGATTTCCAGTTATAGCCAATCAAACACAGCGCAACATCAACTCCCTATACCGGGAGAGACGAATCCCCTCCTATCGCTCATTGCCTCCATGTGATTCGGGACTGTACCCAAAAACCACCGTTTTGCACGCCCTCTTGGACGTGGTAAGGTGGAAATCAAAGCACAGTGGGAATCACACAAGCCTCTATGACGATCTCGGGTCTACAGACTAACCTGCACCAGTGTCACCAGAGAACTGCCATCTGACGTAAGGTATAATACCATCTGGGAGTTCTCGGCGAGTCCGTCCAGTGTACCCAGTCTCTACTGAGCACCCGTATATCATCTCTGATGTCAAACATCAATGGATATGGGATCATCCATCACCCATCTGTATGGTTCGAGAAGGTATACGCTAGTCTACTCTGGTATATCGATGCCCCGTCTCGATACACCCACGACTAGGGACCTTGAAGGATGTACTTATTGACTACCATGTCCCCACTAGTATGATCCGCATCATAGTCCAGGTAATCAAGTACACATCCTAAGGTCTTTACCAACATGTAACAGAGAGACAATTAGTGTACACGTTAAGATAAAGAGCAACCAGATAGCATACTATCATGTCGAGCAAGAAAGTCCTCCTTATATATGTCCCAGCATCCACTACAATATACATCCTATGTACAGTAATGGCCTCTAGGGCATACATATAACTAACAATCTCCCACTTGCACTAGGGCCATCTGTAGCAGTGGTTGCAGTATCTCATACTCAACCATCCCATAAAAGTCTCTCTCTGGGAAAAGGCCTTTGTGAGTGGATCCGCCGTATTGTCCTTTGAGTCTGCTCTCCTAACCTCGACCCCCTGGAGATCAACCATCTGCATGATCAGGTGACACTGCCTTAGAATATGTCTGGATCATTAATGGGACGGGCGTTCCTTGGCATAAGCCACAACTCCATTGTCACACAATGGGAGGAACGAAGTTCATCTCATGAACTAATATACACCCAGACTTCCTCTTTGGTAGCATCTTAAGTAGCGATGTATCCAGCCTTTATCGTCTAGTATGCCACGGTATCTAGCTTGGAACTCTTCCAACATACCGTCCCTTTACTGAGGGTAAAGACAATGCCTGTGACTGACATTCAGTCGTCTTTATCACCCTGGAACCCTTCCAGTGATTCTCCCCAGGATCGATTGATACCATCTCACTATATCTAGTGAGTATCCTAACATCCAATTAGATCTATTTCATAGATCCAAAACCCAGGATTTAGGAAGTATCATCTTGATCCTATATGGAGAATCCTTGTGATAAGCAGAGATTGACCGAGCGTAGCATAGGAAACTCCTTTCTTATCAAGAGTATGTCATCCACGTACTCTACGAGGATCACCACCATACTCCCTACTACCCTTTTGTTTATACAAGGTTCACCTACCATTTTGATGATGTCAAACTCTTTGACTAACACATCAAAATAGACGTTCCAACTCCGCGATACCTGCTTTATCATATAAATCATCTTGCTCGCGTTTCCGCTGCTCCCACTGTCTACGAGGCCCTCTGGCTGTGTACTTATAGACGCACTCTTCTAAAACATCACTTAGAAAAGTAGTCATGCCACCCAACCGCCAGATATCGTAGTCATGGTATGTAGCCGTGGCAAGTAGGATCTGGATGGACTTAAGCATAGCTACTTAGAAAAGGTTTCATCATAATCCATACCTGGTCAATGATGCAAACTTTTAACAAGTCTAGCTTTGAAAGTCTCAACTTTTCCATGTACACCAAGTAATCTTCTCAAGATATACTTGCTCCTGATGGGGATTTAACCCTTCAGATAAAGCAACTAAAGTCCATACTTTGTTGGTGTATAAGGATTCCATCTCAGATCGCTAAGCATCCAGCCATTCTTACAGAGTCCCACTCTTGATGGCCAGCTCGAAACTAGTTGGGTCATCATCTCATGATGCATTCCTCGCTCCCACTATCATAGAGAAACCGAAGTATCTCTCAGGTGGGTGAGGAACCCTACTAGATCAGCGGAGAAGCTGAGGTTCGTTGGAAACTATTGAATCCTTCGGTTCTACCAAATCATCAGCTGCAGTTTGTATAGCTGGAACTTTTCCAGTGCTACACAACTGACCTTGCCTCGAGCTTATCCGGATTTTGCTTTTAGACATAGGCTGGACAACCCTAAATCTTAACAAATTTAAGATATGGACTCTTCCCTTTCCATATCACATATGAAGTGGTAGGCATCTGATTTGATTTGAACCTAATTCAATAGGTATGCAGCTTCACAAGCGCATATCCCCAAAAGGAAATAGGTAACTCAGTGGTACTCATCATAGAGCGCACCATATCATATAGGGTGTGGTTGCTCTGCCCCGATACACCGACGTGCTGTGGTGTATACGGAGGAGTAATGCTGAGAGAGAATCTCATTCTTAGAATAGTCCAGAAATACCGTGCTCAAGTATTCTCCTCCTTGATCTCATCAAAGGACATAATACTTATACCCGTATTTTGGTTCTCTACTTCTTACTTATATTCTGTGAATATCTCAAAAGGTTCGGACTTGTGTTTCAACAGGAACATATGTCTGAATCTAAAGAGATCATCAGAGAATGTAATGAAGTACAAAGAACTGGTCTTGGCATGTGTAGACAGGACCTTACATACATCATCATGTATCAGTCCCAAGAGTTTACTAACTCTTTCTCTCCTTCCAATAAACAGAGCTGTGGTCATCTTATCTTTGTGACATGACCGGCAAGTTTTCACAAGATGTAAATTCAAACAGATTTAAATATGCATCTATATGTAACTTTAGCTAGTCGGGTCGCATTGATATGACCTAGTCTACAATACCTTAAGAAGGATTCGTTCATTTCTGAACTCTTCTTCTTGTGTGTGTTCTGTATACTAAGAACTGTAGTTTGATTTAGAACATCAATGCTTTTAGATAACGTGCCTGAACTGATCAACTTTTGATATAGGAAATGTTCAAAACATTATCCAACGTTACAAAATCTTATCATTTCTTTGCTAATAAAGAGACTGATATGATTTTGTATATCAGGTTCGGTATCTAATAACATTCGTTCAGAATCAATATACTGGTAATACAGGGTGACAGTGACCAACAGACTTGGCTGCAACACTTGCACCGTTTTCTGCCTCATGAAACTTAAACCCATTCTCAGTTCTCTACCTTTTGTAGCCCTATGTAACAGATTACATATCTAGGATCCTGATCCGGTATCAAATACCCAGGACGTAGAGGATACAGAGAAACAGTTCTTTGTAATGAACACACCCGAAGGAGATGCATCATATGCACTTTCTTCGTTTGGGCGGCATAGGAATTCTGGTATTCCTCTATTTCCTGCTCGGTCTTATAACAATTATAAGTTGGAGCGGGACCAACGTTCCCCAGCTTAGTATAACAAGCGGGTTCGGTCAATACATCCGTATTATTATCTTGATTAAGGTGTGACATGGTCGCTACCTGGAGAGAGAGAGAGAAGAAAACACTCTGCGTGCGCTCTTGCAAGATCAGATTGGTTATTATTTTATCTAATCAGGATGGCTCCCACTGGTTTTTATCAAATCTTCCTTCAAACCCTAAAAGGAAAGACTAGCCGGGATTAATTACACGCTATAAGTTCGCCAATCTTTCAGCCAGGCCAGTGTCGGTACTTTGAGGGAGGTTCCCCGTGCTTTCGCACGGACCTAATTAGAGTAAACCTCGTTTTCCCAGAGGCGTAACCCCGTTGACACCTTTCTAGACACCTACTAGATCGGCTAATTGTAATGTGTAAAACTCTCCCAGGAATAACTCTTACTCGCAGCGGGTATCGGGATCCAACTATCTCATAGAAGGTATGCAATCTCATTGCAAATTTCAACACTTGAAATTCCCGATAATATTTTGCCCCAAACGATCTATGACCTTGACTGTTAGTTATATGTATGCCCTAGAGGCCATTACTATACATAGGATGTATATTGTAGTGGATGCTGGGACATATATAGTGAGGACTTTCTTGCTCGACACGATAGTATGCTATCTGGTTGATCTTTACCTTAACGTGTATACTGTTTGTCTCTCTGTTACATGTTGGTAAAGCCCTTAGGATGTGTACTTGACTACCTGGACTATGATGCGGATCATACTAGTGGGGACATGGTAGTCTATAAGTACATCCTTCAAAGTCCCTAGTCGTGGGTGTATCGAGACGGGGCATCGATATACCAGAGTAGACTAGCGTATACCTTCTCGACCCATACAGATGGGCGATGGATGATCCCATATCCATCGGTGTTTGACATCAGAGATGATATACGGGTGCTCAGTAGAGACTGGGTACACTGGACGGACTCGCCGAGAACTCCCAGATGGTATTATACCTCACGTCAGATGGCAGTTCTCTGGTGACACTGGTACAGGTTAGTCTGTAGACCCGAGATCGTCATAGAGTCTTGTGTGGTTCCCACTGTGCTTTGATTTCCATCTTACCACGTCCAAGAGGGCGTGCAAAACGGTGGTTTTTGGGTACAGTCCCGAATCACATGGAGACAATGAGCGATAGGAGGGGATTCGTCTCTCCCGGTATAGGGAGTTGATGTTGCGCTGTGTTCGATTGGCTATAACAGGAAATCCCTGGCCAGGGTTGCTGAGATTTACTGGTAAGTGTTACCAGTAGTTTCTCGAATTGTTATAGACCTCATATCGACACGACTTATCGAGCTATTGGGGTCTGACGTTTACCACCCCTAGGCGAGATATGCGACATATCAGACGAACAGACCGGACTGTACGGTAAGTGTTACTGGTTGGATTCACTGGAGTGTGAGCGGGCTTGCTCGTCGATCTTCAGATCGCTCAATACCCGGGTGGCCGTTACGTTTAGCAGACCGCTTGCGGCTTGTGGGTGTTTGATATGATCATTGCCTGCTGCCGGCGTATTGACGAGTCTTTAGAGTCCTACACAGAGGTTTCCTGGCTCAAGCGAAACGAAATAGGAGCGCATATGAGATATGTGCGGGACTGAGAATAATGCGTGTATGTGATACCGTATTTCATTCTCGCGATGAATGTGTCGAATGGTTGTATGCGATATAACCTAGTTATCGAATCAAGGATTGATTCAATAAGCCGATACATTGCATACTAGCCGGTTATATGCGATATGACCGGATCGTTAAATCAAGTGTTGATTTAATGATTTAATGTATAATTATATATTTGATATATTACTTTGCATTAACTAGTATCGGTTCACTTTAAGATGGATTTTCTCACTTGGATTGCACAAGTTGTATATGTGATATACTTTTGTGCACTTGATTGTATAATGTTTGATGATACATGTTTACTTGGTTAAGTGTATAGAATTAAATCATGGTTAAACTTATGATTAGGGTTTTATTTCCTTTTCTCATTTATTTATCTATTTATTCATTTTGGAAATAAATAAAAAGGCATAAAGAGAAAAATGGTGGCTAATTTTGTTTCATATTGAAGTTTCTTGAAGATTTGACCAAGTGACCATTTTTGTCTCATGCTTAACCCTAACCATTCCTTTCAACCATGATTAAATCTCTACACTTGACCATGGTTCATTATATGATAAGTATTGATTTTCTTTTCAAAATAATTAACTTATCATAACAATTAGCTTCTTCTTCTTCATCTTCTTCAAGGAAGAAAAGCTTGCTTCATCAATGGTGGATTGATGAAATTAGTGAGAAATCCAATTCTAAAGTCTACCCACTTCCTATTTCTTCATCCTCTACCTCTTGCCAAGTAGTAGAGTATGTTTCCTTCACAAGTTTCACGGCTTGGTGAAGGTGGAGCTTGATCTAGCGATGCCTCGACGTAGATCATCTTCGGCATGGACATCGACGACCTAGCTCGCCATTTCTCCGACGAAGCCGACGCTAGAACCCGGGAATTCATTTGGAAAGCGAGGGGACTTCGTTACGGAGCTATGGAGGTGGAGTACCGGATCTACAAAGTTTGTATTTCCGTTTCCTTATAGTTAAAGTTGTTAACTAGTTTACTTTTCGCCTAGAAATCTAGCCAACGATCCGTAGTCGGGTTTCTCGGCACCTAGATTTTTTGAAATTGGCATGTTTGATGCCTTGCGAGACCTCATTAAGGTGCCTAGAAACCCTACAGTGGTATCAGAGCCTAGCTAGAGCCTTAGGCGAAGTCTAGACGGAATTTGAAATCCGAACGAACATCGAAACCCATTCCCAAAATGCTCTCTGGAAATTTTCTAAAATTTTGGATTTTTGTCAATTAAAAATGTGCAGAAAAATAAGCAGGGTGTTATTTGAATTACTGTGAAATACGAGGGCCTAAGTCGACTTTTCCACCGCGGAACCGCGGCACGTGCTATGCATGGTGCGGCGGTTCCGCGGCCGTACTGTTCCCTTGTATGATGATTTCTGCACAGTAACTCATATAATTTATTGCTGTATTTTCTGGGGTATTTTTATTGTGACTCTACAGAAGAGTATTCTGGGGTTGTATTGGGAATCAAACATTCGATCGGAGTATCAAATTTTGTCTATGTGGCTTTCCGGATAAATTTTTAGAATATGTTAAAAAGTTCGACCGGATATAAATACCCAATTTTTCCCCTGTCGGGAAATTTCCAAGTGTTGGATTTTTCCGTAGTTTAACGACGTTCTAAGTAGTGCAAGTAACGCGATGGACCCTCTAGAAGACAACAAACCTTAACTCGATTATGTGACCGTCTTGAACTGCCCTTTGAACCTTCGGGTTTGGGGCAGTACGGCGTGCCACATGTGAGGCGTTGGCTTGACCCTTCTACGGCTGGACCGTCGGTACTGAGGCACGAACTGAATGTTGTTAGACTTATTTCATGTGTTGATCTGTATCGGGAAAACTTGGGTGTTCGAATGTTCAATCGGAAAGTTTAACATTTTCTAATTATCTGGAATGGGATACAATAATTGGAATTCACAAGAAGTTATGAGATAACTGAATGAATGTTATAAACATAGCAGTTTAGTCTCACTTGATCGGTTGCCACGGAATTTTGATATGATCAAAAGTCCGTCGCAATCACGTAGTGTACGCGGATACTCGCCGGGTAAACTTAATAGACAGCCTCACTCCATTGCCCCGACCAAGTGACTGTAGGAGAACCCCGTCGCCGAAAGCATCCGTTCGGGTGCTCGCGGTAGCGGTGTTCCGCCTTGGTGCACTTCGTCTACGGTATCGGGGGTGAAGCCGCCTACTAAAGTTTGCGACGATCATTCGATCAGGATGTCGGGAATCTTGTTGAATTGCCCGACTTGATATTGAAAAGTGTTTTCGATTTTGAGACTAAAATGCGGGGTTTATAAAGATTAGGCATGCGATGTCTATGCAGGTTGCGGATTCCAACTGTTGTAGTTTTACACTTTCTTTTCTGTGACCGTAAGTGTAATATGTGATATCGCCGGTTTCGTTGCTATATGTCAACGACAATTGGGATGGACATATTTACTTACGTTGATGACATGTGATGTTATGTGTTGCTGGATATGTTATATTGGATCGTCGTGTTTGAATAGCCGGGGTTTTTTATGTGAGATGAGTGTTTTTCATTTTCATTCATGTAAAAATCTGTATGTAATATTCTTTTATTTGGGACACTTCCAGGTTGCGGAAGTTGTCACCTTTTGTATATTATTTACTTTTCCGCACTAGGATAGACCCAAGGAGGGGAGCACAAGTAACCGGGTTCTGAAGTCCAGTGGGAGACCAACTCGAGGAGTCGAGTCCGAGTCTCCTAACTCTAGAATTGGTAGGGTTGCTTGCCGCTCTCGTAGGGGTCTAGGGGTGTGGGTTTGGCTATTCATCACGACCGTGGAATCCGTGTTTTATACTGGCTCGTATTGAAAACACGGACGTCCTAGTATATCCAATATTTCATATGATTCTTCTGCTGCGATATCTGTGATGTGATCATATGATGTTCTGTGATAGATACAGTATATAGTATATATGATATATTATATAGATGTTACTTATGTTTTACACCCGCGCTAGCCCTGCCCCGCTCTGCCGTTAGTCACCTAACCTAACGGTGCACGAGGGGACATCGAGGCGAATGCGGATGGCATAAGTGTACGTCGTATTTATCTGTGATGTTTAGGTACATAATTGATGGGACTTCATTAATGTGATTAATGAAAATAAAAGAAACCTAAGATGTTGTAGAATCGAATTTCAAAATAAAACAGGTAGCTACAGTTCTTGCTTTGCACAGCGGTATATATGATATATCCTGCACCTTATTCGATGAGGAAAGGACCGAGATCCCTTCACCGGGAGTGACTCCTTTAGCAATAACTGGCAGATGCTACACACTCGGTTTATCTTTTGATTGCTTTTAAGAGTTTTTGCTTTGCACAGTGATATATATGATATATCCCGCACCTCCTTCGACGAGGAAAGGACCGACGATCCCTTCACCGGGAGTGACTCCTTTAGCAAAACTGGAAAAGCCTCGAAAGCACTCCATTTTAAAATCATTTGATTCTACAACGATATAAAGTTCATTACGCAAAAGGTTTTCTTAAAAACCTGTCGTAGCCCTCCGTCATTTCAGATATGTAATAGTTAGTATTCGTGCTGCGTTTGTTGACTCAGTCAAGGCGTAGTGTGCGGTAGCTGATTATTGCTTATCTGCAAAGCATATGATGCGATTGGATTAGGGTAGTCATGCGGCCTTGTTGACTCAGTCAAGGGTCGTGCGGGTGGGTTTAATTCAATCGAGAAATGACGGGTTGAACTTTACTTGCGGTCTATGGTTTGTTGACTCAGTCAAGGTCATAGATCGCATGGGGCAAAATATTATCGGGAATTTCAAGTGTTGAAATTTGCAATGAGATTGCATACCTTCTATGAGATAGTTGGATCCCGATACCCGCTGCGAGTAAGAGTTACTCCTGGGAGAGTTTTATACATTACAATTAGCCGATCAAGTAGGTGTCTAGAAAGGTGTCAACGGGGTTACGCCTCTGGAAAAACGAGGTTTACATTAATTAGGTTCGTGCGAAAGCACGGGGGACCTCCCTCAAAGTACCGACACTGGCCTGGCTGAAAGATTGGCGAACTTGTAGTGTGTAATTAATCCCAGCTAGTCTTTCCTTTTAGGGTTTGAAGGAAGATTTGATAAAAAGCAGTGGGAGCCATCCTGATTAGATAAAATAATAACCAATCTATTCTTGCAAGAGCGCACGCTGAGTGTTTTCTTCTCTCTCTCTCCAGGTAGCGACCATATCACGCCTTAATCAAGATAATAATACGGATTATTGACCGAACCCGCTTGTTATTCTGAGCTGGGGAACGTTGGTCCCGCTCCAACTAATAATTGTAATAAGACAGAGCAGGAAATTGGGGAATACCAGATTTCCCGTGCCGCCCAAACGAAGAGAGTGCATGTTGATGCATCATTTTCGGGTGTGTTCATTACAGAGAACTGTTTCTCAGTATCCTTTACGTCCTGGGTATGTGATACCAGATCAGGATCCCAGATATGTAATCTGTTACATAGGGCTACAGAAAGGTAGAGAACTGAGAACGGGTGATAAGTTTCATGAGGCAGAAAACGGGGCAAGTGTTGCAGCCAAGTCTGTCGGTCACTGTCACCCTGTATTACCAATACATTGATTCTGAACGAATGTTATTAGATACCGAACCTGATATACCAAATCATATCACTCTCTTTATTAGAAAAGAAAGGATATAATTTTGTATTGATGGAAAATGTTTTGAACATTTCCTATATCAAAAGTTGATCGGTTCAGGCACGTTATCTAAAAGCATTGCTGTTCTAAATCAAACTACAGTTCTTAGTATACAGAACACAAACAAGAGGAAGAGTTCAGAACTGAACGAATTCTTCTTGAAGCATTGTAGACTAGGTCAGATCAATGTGACCCGACTAGCTAGAGTTACATATAGATGCATATTTAAATCAGTTTGAATTTACATCTTGCGAAACTCGCCAGTCATGTCACAAAGATAAGATGACCATAGCTCCGTTTACTGGAAACAGAGAAAGAGTTAGTAAACTCTTGGGATGATACATGTTGATGTATGTAAGGTCCCCTGTCTACATTAGCCAAGACTGGTTCTTTATACTTCATTACATTCTCTGATGATCTTTCGAGATTCAGACCTATGTTCCTGTTGAAACACAAGTCCGAACCTTTTGAGATATTCACAGAATATAAACAAGAAGTAGAAAACCAGAATACGGGTATAAGTATTATGTCCTTTGATGTGATCAAGGAGGAGAATACTTGAGCACGGAATTACTGGACTATTCTAAAGGAGAATGAGATTCTCTCTCAGCATTACTCCTCCGTATACACCATAGCACGATGGTATATCGGGGCGGAGCAATCACACCCTATATGATATGGTGTGCTCTATGATGAGTATTACTGAGTTACCTATTTCCTTTTAGGGGTTATGCACTTGAGAAGCTGCATACCTATTGAATAGGTTCGAATCAAATCAGTTGCCTACCACTCCATATGAGATATGGAAAGGGAAGAGCCCATGTCTTAAGCTAGTTAAGATTTGGGGTTGTCCGGCCTATGTATAAAAGCAAAATCTGGACAAGCTCGAGGCAAGGTCTGTTATGTAGAACTGGAAGTGTTCCAGCTATACAAACTACAGCAGATGATTTGGTACAACCAGAGGATTCAGTAGAAACCAACGAACCTCAGCCTCTCCGCCGATCTAGTAGGGTTCCTCACCCACCTGAGAGATACTTCGGTTTCTCTATGACAGTGGGAGCAAGGATTGCATCATGAGATGATGACCCAACTAGTTTCGAGCTGGCCATCAAGAGTGAGACTCTGTAAGAATGGCTGGATGTTTATCGATCTGAGATGGAATCCTTATACACCAACAAAGTATGGACTTTGGTTGCTATATCTGAAGGGTTAAATCCCCATCAGGAGCAGGTATATCTTGAGAAGATTACTTGGTGTACATGGAAAGGTTGAGACTTTCAAAGCTAGACTTGTTAAAAGTTTGCATCATTGACCAGGTGTGGATAATGATGAAACCTTTTCAGGTAGCTATGCTTAAGTCCATCCAGATCCTACTTGTCACGGCTACATACCATGACTGCGATATCTGGTGGTTGGGTGTCTTGACTGCTTTTCTAAATGATGATTTAGAAGAGAGCGTCCATAAGTACACAACCAGAGGGCTTCGTAGACAGTGGGAGCAGCGGAAACGTGTGCAAGATGCTTTATAGGATAAAGCAGGCATCGCGAAGTTGGAACATCTGTTTTGATGGATAAGTCAAAGAGTTTGACATCATCAAAATGGTAGATGAACCTTGTATAAACAAAAAGGTAGTAGGGAGTATGGTGGTGATCCTCGTAGAGTACGTGGATGGCATACTCTTGATAGGGAAGGAGTTTCCTATGCTACGCTCGATCAATCTCCGCTTATCACAATGATTCTCCATATAGGATCAAAGTGATACCTCCTAAATCCTGGGTTTTTTGGATCTATGAGATAGATCTAATTGGATGTTAGGACTCTCACTAGTTGTAGTGAGACGGTATCAACCGATCCTGGGGAGAATCACTGGAAGGGTTCCAGGGTGATAAAGACGACTGAATGTCAGTCACAGGCATTGTCTTTACCCTCAGTGGAGGGACGGTATGTTGGAAGAGTTCCAAGAAAAATACCGTGACATACTAGACGATAAAGGCGGGATACATCGCTACTTAAGATGCTACCAAAGAGGCTGTTTGGGTGTATATTTGTTCATGAGATGAACTTAGTTCCTCCCATTGTGTGACAATGGAGTTGTGGCTTATGCCAAGGAACGCCGGTCCCATCAGTGATCCAGACATATTCTAAGGCAGTATCACCTGATCATGGAGATAGTTGATCTCCAGGGTGATCAAGGTTTGGAGAGTAGACTCAGAGGACAACACAGCGGATCCACTCACAAAGGCCTGTTCCCAGAGAGAGACTTTTATGGGATGGTTGAGTATGAGATACTTCAACCACTGCTACAGATGGCCCTAGTGCAAGTGGGAGATTGTTAGTTATATGTATGCCCTAGAGACCATTACTATACATAGGATGTATATTGTAGTGGATGCTGGGACATATATAGTGAGGACTTTCTTGCTCGACACGATAGTATGCTATCTGGTTGATCTTTACCTTAACGTGTATACTGTTTGTCTCTCTGTTATATGTTGGTAAAGCCCTTAGGATGTGTACTTGACTACCTGGACTATGATGCGGATCATACTAGTGGGGACATGGTAGTCTATAAGTACATCCTTCAAAGTCCCTAGTCGTGGGTGTATCGAGACGGGGCATCGATATACCAGAGTAGACTAGCGTATACCTTCTCGACCCATACAGATGGGCGATGGATGATCCCATATCCATCGGTGTTTGACATCAGAGATGATATACGGGTGCTCAGTAGAGACTGGGTACACTGGACGGACTCGCCGAGAACTCCCAGATGGTATTATACCTCACGTCAGATGGCAGTTCTCTGGTGACACTGGTACAGGTTAGTCTGTAGACCCGAGATCGTCATAGAGTCTTGTGTGGTTCCCACTGTGCTTTGATTTCCATCTTACCACGTCCAAGAGGGCGTGCAAAACGGTGGTTTTTGGGTACAGTCCCGAATCACATGGAGACAATGAGCGATAGGAGGGGATTCGTCTCTCCCGGTATAGGGAGTTGATGTTGCGCTGTGTTCGATTGGCTATAACAGGAAATCCCTGGCCAGGGTTGCTGAGATTTACTGGTAAGTGTTACCAGTAGTTTCTCGAATTGTTATAGACCTCATATCGACACGACTTATCGAGCTATTGGGGTCTGACGTTTACCACCCCTAGGCGAGATATGCGACATATCAGACGAACAGACCGGACTGTACGGTAAGTGTTACTGGTTGGATTCACTGGAGTGTGAGCGGGCTTGCTCGTCGATCTTCAGATCGCTCAATACCCGGGTGGCCGTTACGTTTAGCAGACCGCTTGCGGCTTGTGGGTGTTTGATATGATCATTGCCTGCTGCCGGCGTATTGACGAGTCTTTAGAGTCCTACACAGAGGTTTCCTGGCTCAAGCGAAACGAAATAGGAGCGCATATGAGATATGTGCGGGACCGAGAATAATGCGTGTATGTGATACCGTATTTCATTCTCGCGATGAATGTGTCGAATGGTTGTATGCGATATAACCTAGTTATCGAATCAAGGATTGATTCGATAAGCCGAAACATTGCATACTAGCCGGTTATATGCGATATGACCGGATCGTTAAATCAAGTGTTGATTTAATGATTTAATGTATAATTATATATTTGATATATTACTTTGCATTAACTAGTATCGGTTCACTTTAAGATGGATTTTCTCACTTGGATTGCTCAAGTTGTATATGTGATATACTTTTGTGCACTTGATTGTATCATGTTTGATGATACATGTTTACTTGGTTAAGTGTATAGAATTAAATCATGGTTAAACTTATGATTAGGGTTTTATTTCCTTTTCTCATTTATTTATCTATTTATTCATTTTGGAAATAAATAAAAAGGCATAAAGAGAAAAATGGTGGCTAATTTTGTTTCATATTGAAGCTTCTTGAAGATTTGACCAAGTGACCATTTTTGTCTCATGCTTAACCCTAACCATTCCTTTCAACCATGATTAAATCTCTACACTTGACCATGGTTCATTATATGATAAGTATTGATTTTCTTTTCAAAATAATTAACTTATCATAACAATTAGCTTCTTCTTCTTCATCTTCTTCAAGGAAGAAAAGCTTGCTTCATCATTGGTGGATTGATGAAATTAGTGAGAAATCCAATTCTAAAGTCTACCCACTTCCTATTTCTTCATCCTCTACCTCTTGCCAAGTAGTAGAGTGTGTTTCCTTCACAAGTTTCATGGCTTGGTGAAGGTGGAGCTTGATCTAGCGATGCCTCGACGTAGATCATCTTCGGCATGGACATCGACGACCTAGCTCGCCATTTCTCCGACGAAGCCAACGCTAGAGTCGGGGAATTCATTTGGACAGCGAGGGGACTTCGTTACGGAGCTATGGAGGTGGAGCACCGGATCTACAAAGGTTGTATTTCCGTTTCCTTATAGTTAAAGTTGTTAACTAGTTTACTTTTCGCCTAGAAATCTAGCCAACGATCCGTAGTCGGGTTTCTCGGCACCTAGATTTTTTGAAATTGGCATGTTCGATGCCTTGCGAGACCTCATTAGGGTGCCTAGAAACCCTACATTGACAAGGTCAACAAACCATAGACCGTAAGTCAAGTTCAACCCGTCATTTCTTGATTGAATCAAACCCACCCGCACGACCCTTGATAAGGTCAACAAGGCCGTACGACTACCCTAACCCAATCTGCATCATATGCATAAGCAGATAAATACTGGTTAGCTACCGCACACTGCGCCTTGACAAGGTCAACAAACGCAGCACGAATACTAAGCAGGACTTATCTGAAATGACGGAGGGTTACGACAGGTTTTTCTGAAAACCTATTGCGTAATGAACTTGATATCGTTGTAGAATCAAATGATTTTAAAATGGAGTGTTTTTTAGGCTTTTCTAGTTTTGCTAAAGGAGCCACTCCCGGTGAAGGGATCGTCGGTCCTTTCCTCGTCGAATGAGGTGCGGGATATATCATATATATCACTGTGCAAAGCAAAAACTATAGAAGCAATCAAAAGACAAGCCGAGGGTTGTAGCATCTTCCAGTTATTGCTAAAGGGGTCACTCCCGGTGAAGGGATCTCAGCCCTTTCCTTATCGAATAAGGTGCAGGATGTTCTACAAGGAACACCGCGATGCAAAGCAAGAACTGTAGCTACCTGTTTTTGAAAATTTGACTCCACAACATCTTAGGTTTCTTTTCTTTCATTAATCATATTAATGAAGTCCCATCATTTAAGTTACCTAAACATCACAGATAAATACGACGTACACTTATGCCACCCGCATTCGCCTCGATGTCCCCTCGTGCACCGTTAGGTTAGGTAACTAACGACAAAGCGGGGCAGGGCTACCGCGGGTGTAAAACATAAGTAACATCTATATCATATATACTATATACAGTATCCATCATAGCATATCAAATGATCACATCACAGATATCGCAGCAGAAAAATCATATGAAACATTGGATATACTAGGACGTCCGTGTTTTCAATACGAGCCAGTATAAAACACGGATTCCACGGTCGCGATGAATAGCCAAACCTACACCCCTAGACCCCTACGAGAGCGGCAAGCAACCCTACCAATTCTAGAGTTAGGAGACCCGGACTCTACTCCTCGAGTTGGTCTCCCACTGGACTCCAGAACCCGGTTACTTGTGCCCTCCTCCTTGGGTCTATCCTAGTGCGGAAAAGTAAATAATATACGAAGGGTGACATCTTCCGCAACCTGGAAGTGCCCCAATAAAAGAATATTACATACAAGTTTTTACATGAATGAAAATGAAAAACACCCATCTCATATAAAAACCCTCCGGCTATTCAAACACGACGATCCAATATAACATATCCAGCAACACATAACATCACATGTCATCAATGTAAGTAAACATGCGTATCCCAATTGTCGTTAACATATAGCAACGAAACCTGCGATATCACATATTACACTTACGGTCACAGAAAAGAAAGTGTAAAACTACAACATTTGGAATCCGCAACCTCTTTAGACATCACATGCCTAATCAAATGAATTCCTTAGATATCGCATGCCTAACAATTATAAACCCCCGCATTTTAGTCTCTTTATCGAAAACTCTTTTCAATATCAAGTCGGGCAATTCAACAGGATTCCTAACATTCTGATCGAATGCTCGTCTGCAAACTTTAGTAGGCGGCCGCACCCCCGATACTGTCGACGAAATGCACCAAGGCGGAACACCGCTACCGCGAGCACCCGAACGGATGCTTTCGGCGACGGGGTTCTCCTGCAGTCACTTGGTCGAGGCTAAGGGGTGTAGCTGTCTATTAAGTTTACCCGGCGAGTATCCGCGTACGCTACGTGATTGCGACAGACTTTTGATCACATCAAAATTCCGTGGCAACCGATCATTTGAGACTAAAGTGCTATGTTTATAACATTCATATTAGTTATCTCATAACTTCTTGTAGATTCCAAATATTGTATCCCATTCCAGATAAATAGAAAATGTTAAACTTTCCGATCGAACATTCAAACACCCAAGTTTTCCCAAAACAGCTCAACACATGAAACAAGTTTAAAAACATCCAGTTCATGCCTCAATACCAACGGTCCAGCCGTAGAAGGGCCAAGCCAACGCCTCACATGTGGCACGCCGTACTGCCCCAAACCCGAAGGATCAAAGGGCAGTTCAAGACGGTCACATAATCGAGTTAAGGTTTGTTGTCTTCTAGAGGGACCATCGCGTTACTTGCACTACTTAGAACGTCATTAAACTACGGAAAAATCCAACAATTGGAAATTTCCCGGCAGGGGAAAAAGTGGGTATTTATATCCGGTCGAACTTTTCAACATTTTCTAAAATTATCCGGAAAAACGCAGACAAAGTTAAACTTCCCGATTGAATCGACGAACTCCCAATACAACCCAGAAAAACTCAACTCTTGAGCAAACTTTAAAAATTCCCAGAAAATGAAGTGCTTATAGAGAGAGATTACTGTGCAAACAGAAATTGATAAAGGGATAGAACGGCCGCGGAACCGCCGCACGAGCCATGCTCGTGCCGCGGTTCCACGGTGCTTTAGTCGATTTAGACTCACGTGCTAGACAGTAATTCTTAAAAAAGCCTGCTGATTTTTCTGAGTATTTTCAATTTGAAAAAATGCACAGTTTTGAAAAATGTACAGAGAAGGCTTAGAATTAGGGTTTCAGGGTTCGATCGGGTTTCTAACATCGTCTACGCATCGCCTAAGGCTCTAGCTAGGCTCTGATACCACTGTAGGGTTCCTAGGCACACCCATGAGGTTCCACAACAGATCAAACATGCCAAAATCAAATTTTTTTCTATGTGCCGAGAAACCTTAAAGCAAGATCGTAACTAGAGGATAGGCGAAACATGCAAGTTAACAACTTAACTAAGAGTGAACGGAAAATACAACCTTTGTAGATCCGGTCCTCCACCTCCATAGCTCCGTGATGATGTCCCTTTGCTGCGATCATCGGATCCCGGACTCTAGCGATGGTTTCGTCGGAGAAATGATCGGGCTAGGTCGTCGACTTTGATGCCGAAGATGATCTACGTCGAGGCAACTCAAGATCAAGCTCCAACTTCACCAAGTCATGAAACTTGTGAAGAAAACACCCTATACTACATGGCAAGTGGTATAGGATGAAGAAATAGGAAGTGGGTTCACTTTAGAATTGGATTTCTCACTCTTTTTCTCAAGGCACCATTGAAGCCAGAATGGTTTCTTCTTCTTAAAGAAGAAGAAGAAGAAGAAGAAGAAAAAGAATATGATAAGAATTATGAAAAAAGAAAATAAAGTGATTCTTATCATTTTAGCAACCATGGTTTAGTGTAGATAATAAACTATAGTTTAGTTGAACGGTTAGGTTAAGGGATAAAGACAAAATGGTAGACTTTCAAAGATGCTTTGAAGTTTCAAGAAGCTTCATGTAAAGAAAGAAAAGAAAGCCACCATTTTATCCTTTCCAAAATGAATGAATAAATAAATAAATAAATAAAACAAACCCTAACCATTAACCTAATCATAGTTTAAAGCGCACACACACACCCAAGTTTGCATGTATCATCAAACATGATACAAACTAGTGCACAAAACTATATCATATACACAATGTGCACATCAAGTGAGAAAATCCATCTTAAGTGAACAAATACTAGTTAATGCAAAGTAATATATCAAATATATAATTATACATTAAATCATTAAATCAACACTTGATTTAACGATCCGGTCATATCGCATATGACCGGCTAATATCCGATGTATCGACTTATCGAATCAATCCTCGATTCGATAACTAGGTTATATTGCATACAACCAATCGATACATTCATCGCGAGAATAGAATACAGTATCACATACACGCATTATTCTCGGTCCCGCACATATCTCATATGCGCTCCTATTTCGTTTCGCTTAAGCCAGGAAATCGCTGTGTAGGACTCTAAAGACTCGTCAATACGCCGGCAGTAGGTGATGATCATATCAAACACCCACAAGCCGCAAGCGTCCTGCTAAACGTAACGGCCACCCGGATATTGAGCGATCAGAAGATCGACGAGCAAGCCTGCTCACACTCCTGTGAATCCAACCAGTAACACTTACCGTACAGTCCGGTCTGTTCGTCTGATATGTCGCATATCTCGCCTAGGGGTGGTAAACGTCAGACCCCAGTAGCTTGATAAGTCGTGTCGATATGAGGTCTATAACAGTTCGAGATTCTACTGATAACACTTACCAGTAAATATCAGCAACCCTGGCCAGGGATTTCCGGTTATAGCCAATCGAACACAGCGCAACATCAACTCCCTATACCGGGAAAGACGAATCCCCTCCTATCGCTCATTGCCTCCATGTGATTCGGGACTGTACCCAAAAACCACCGTTTTGCACGCCCTCTTGGACATGGTAAGGTGGAAATCAAAGCATAGTGGGAATCACACAAGACTCTATGACGATCTCGGGTCTACAGACTAACCTGCACCAGTGTCACCAGAGAACTGCCATCTGACGTAAGGTATAATACCATCTGGGAGTTCTCGGCGAGTCCATCCAGTGTACCCAGTCTCTACTGAGCACCCGTATATCATCTCTGATGTCAAACACCAATAGATATGGGATCATCCATCGCCCATCTGTATGGGTCGAGAAGGTATACGCTAGTCTACTCTGGTATATCGATGCCCCATCTCGATACACCCACGACTAGAGACCTTGAAGGATGTACTTATCGACTACCATGTCCCCACTAGTATGATCCGCATCATAGTCCAGGTAGTCAAGTACACATCCTAAGGGCTTTACCAACATGCAACAGAGAGACAATTAGTGTACACGTTAAGATAAAGAGCAACCAGATAGCATACTATTATGTCGAGCAAGAAAGTCCTCCTTATATATGTCCCAGCATCCACTACAACATACATCCTATGTATAGTAATGGCCTCTAGGGCATACATATAACTAACAGTAAATTCGGCATCCACTATCCCGGACGATCAAAACCCTTTTATATATTTCAGTGTACTTGGTACGATATGCGAACCGATACGGATAAGTGGAGAAGCAATCTTGGGACTTGAAAAGATGAATATGGATTGACCAGTGTGAACACACTTCGATTTTATGGTCAGGAAGTTTGTTTATCTTTCCGAACCAAGCGTTCTAAGTATACTACTTACAGTGTTTGAAGCATCTGGGATGGAGTGTCGTATGTCGTTGGAAACCCAGGGATGTCTACGATGTCTCAGAATTCGAGGACAGCGATGAGGATGAAGAAGAGAGAAGACTTAGAGTGCTCCGACCGTCTGTTTCGAAAGACGGGTTGTCTTCGGCTGATCATGAAGTTACGTGGGTTAGAAATGATATCGATGATGAAATCTAAGTAGATATATCTAATGCGCCCACGAAACGAAAATGGTTATTTGTAATGTTATATTATTACTTCACATTTTACGATCTATACATATATAGTCAATACTTGTAATGATTGTCTAATGCATCCACGAACCGTTTTATCTACATTTGATGACGATGACGGGAGCAGCGAGGGGCGGCAGGAGCTCCAGCCGCGGCACCGGCAGAGGCAGAAGCAGAGCGGTTCTGCCGCCCGGAAAGCTGCGTAGGGAGCTTCAGAGGGCCGGTCTTGCACCCCGATCGGAGACCCCTTCGGATGCCTCCTTCCGTGTGGACTTTGCCACACCTCCAGGTATATTGCACGCATATTCATTTTGAATGTAATATTATAGATATGCATGCATGTTCATGTCAAAATTACTTATATTATCAATATTTGATTGTCTAGCTGTTGGTGATGCGTCCACATCAGGGAAAGAGGCCACTCCCACACCTTCAAGTATGTTTATATATCATATAGTGCATGTATATTGATTTAGAATGCTATATCATAAATATACATCATTATTTTTGCTCTTACGTACTTACATCAGGGACAGAGGCCACTCCCGCACCTCCAGGTATGTTTATATATCATATACCTGCGGGTATGTTTATATATCCTATAGTGTATACATGTTGATTTAGAATATTATATTATTGATATACGCATTCTTTTTGCAATTATTTATATAGCCGATACTTGATTGTCTAATTATAGGTGGTGCGTCCTTGTCTGGTGCAGGGGGCACTCCCGTCACTTCCATACCCTTCGCTCAGTCTGCAGGTTTATATGAATAAATATAAAATATTTAATCATTTTACATATCTTTTAAGAATAAACGTGAACTTCATGTAATTTTATCGATGTTTATTTTCTAGTTGGAGATGCATCCATGTCCGGGTCACCGGCTGTTCCTCACCGGAGGAACTATCGTCCTGCTCGTGCTGCTGCCCGGGCCCAGGCTCGTGCTTTGGTCGCCGGAGGTATATATCACACTTCAATTTTCGTTAAATCTTGATTTCTTAATACCACTTTGTCTTAATATTGATTGTCTTGATATTTCTTGTAGACGCAGGGCCTCCCCATCCCGAGAGGGAGACTCGATACCCGAATCAGTCCCACAGGCTGAGGCCCGACAGAGCTAGGGGGAGGCAGCATTCCCCCTCTTTTTTACCCCTGATTATCGCTATACCAGCGATCATGCCGAGAGGATCGGCCGGTATATGGGAGATGAGAGCCGGCTCGTGAAGAACTATCCACTTCACGTTGAGTGGGGCGACCAGCACCGGCGCTCATTCGCCCTCTTCTAGGATCAGGCTCGGGTATTAATATATATTTTCTTGTGATTTATCCAATATATTTATTATTAACACTTGCAATCTAATAACAATGTTTTTTTTTTGTATTTTCAGTTGGATTATGATTTTCAGCCTGTACCCGACCCTGATCACCCTGGGAAGTTGCTCGATCTTCACGCTCTGTACAATGGCCTAATGAAAAACATGTAGAAGAAGGTCTGATACAATAGGAATGAGCTGAAGATCGACTGCTATTCCCTGTGGATGGCGACCCCCGAGGCAGAGAGAGCGGCCCTCCTATCTACTCCGGCTTTTGCGAGAGTCGACGTAGATACATAGCCTCTATTGTGCCAATATTTCAACTCTCATCGCAAACAGGTATGCATTTTATATGTAATTCATTGTTTAATATATAATTTATTTTTTTGTGTTGCTTAATTAGAAAACTAAATCTGAATGTGTTGTGCAGAAACAGGCCGATCAAAATAAAGAGAATAGTAAGTCGGCAAAGAGGGGTCACCCCACTTATACAGAGGGCTCTAGGAATATTACTCGTGCCATGGAGTTATCGGTAAATTACAATAGACCGGCCTTTGTGATATAATGTAATATTAAGAGTTATTTTCTAATATATCTAATATTAAAAGTTATTTTCTAATATTGCAGAGAGCTCAGACCCTGGCGCAAGGTGGTACACCGAGCGTGCTGTCCGCGTATCTTGCTGTCCACGGCACCTCGACAGATCCCGCCACGGACGAGCTTCGATACCCCAACACCGCTACCCAGGAGTATTGCGTAAGTGTTAATATTTATTCAGCCCCTATTTGAAATTTTTGTTTTGAAAGGTTCAAATTTAAATGATATACTTATATTTTACTGGTTAATGTGGGTGTAGGAGCGGGTGGTTGAGCAGGCGGAGGTATCGAGGATCGATTTTACCGGAAAGAACGATTCGATGCTGCTGACCCCAGTCCTAGACACCGCACACGGAGGGCACCACGGAGGGTGGGAGAAAGGCCGGGGACTGGGTCCTAGCAAGGCCCATATGAGGTTGGACTCCACTTCGGCGGTTACTTCCTCCATCTCCAGTGAGCGACGTTTCCAGCAAGAACTGGACACCTTGAAGGCCACCGTTCAGGAGTTGAATGAGATGTTGGTATGTATACTACTTAATAGTAAAATATTATGTCATATTATAGATAGCAATATATCCAATATTAGTACGTAGCCTGAGCTTATTTGGTTGTAGACTTAGCTTTGATTAATCATACATACATATTTAATTAAAATAAACTACGGTTTTCCAAACTAGATATCCAAACGAGGCTTAAGTCCCTAAGTATATATAGATTGGGGTTTCGCAATAACTTGATAATGATACGAATTCGACTAATACACAGTTCTTACTCTTTTATTACACACAAAATTGAACAGACGCGACAGAGTACATCGGCCGAGCCTCCACATGCATCTCCTTCGGCTGCGGCTCCGCAAGCGACTATCTCGGCTGCGGTTCCGCAGACAACTCCTATAGCTCTACTGCCCACTCAGACTCCCGCAGCTGCGGCTCCGCAAGCCATTACCTCGACGGCGGTTGCATAGACCACTCCTACAGCTCCACAGCCCGCTCAGACTCCCGCACACTCCGCATTGCTCGAGATATCGACTCGGGGTATATCCGAGGAGCAGGCGCGCCAGATTACGGCGTTTATCAGAGGTGGAGCTGGACCGAGCTAGGGTAGCTTTTTTATTCTTATATTTTAAACATATATTTATTTATAAGATACACATTGTATATATTTTGGACGATATTGATATTGGTGGTGTTTGCGTGTTTATATTGATATCGTATTATGCTTGTTTATTTCTTTTGTATATTATGTGTGAGATGTGATTATGAATACTGCGGCATATATTCTGCGTGTTGATTAATTTTATATATGATGTATATATTATTGTGCACAGGACGAGAAAAGAACAGGCAGTCCTTTTTTTTTTTTAAAAAAGCTGATAATACATCCCTACGGATTAATCCGTAGGACCTAATCTTTCCCCTACGGACTAATTCGTAGAGTCCTAATTTGTCCCTACTGATTTATCCGTAGGGGAAAAATATCAGGATACCTGATATTTTGCCCATATGATCTCAGTAAGAGGGGGTTATTCTTGTCCCTACGGAGTTGTCCGTAGAGGCTTACACGTGCCCCTAAACAATTATCCGTAGGGAGAAAATATCGGGATACCTGATATTTTGCCCCTACACATCGAGACCTACGCATGTATCCGTAGGGGCAGACATTTGGCCCTACGGAATTATCCGTAGGGACAACTATTTTATTTTATAAACCGATAAATTAAATAACTTTTTTGTCTCTACCGTCTAATCCGTAGGGACATATGGCTCTACACATTACACCGTAGGGGCAACTTTTTGACCGTAAGGGCATGTTCAAGGCTAAGACTTGTACATACGGCATTTGCACCTACAGGGTAATTTCTTGCCACTACGGATATATCCGTAGGGACAGTGGTTTGCTCCTACGGAAGGCAACCCCTATTTGTAGTAGTGCTTCACCCATTCCATCAAAATTACATGTCAACCAAATAGTCCAAATCCCTTAGCAAGCATGGATGTTCAATAGTCAAGGGTAAAACCGGAAATTCTTAAAATTTCACACTAACATTCAACTTTCTATTCATGGTAAAACAGAAAATTCTTACAATTTCATACTGTCATTCAACTTTCTATCCTGTACATAGACAGATAGATTGAAAGTGCCACACGTCCCTTTGTGTTCTTGTTAGAACAATAGAATTTTTTTGCATTTGCCATCTTTATTTGATTCTTGAATCCTTCATAATGTTACCTTTCAATATATGAGATCTTGTTAATCCAAATAAGATTTTAGATTTGCCTAAAGTACACACCTTTTATGTTTAATCCGAAAGATTTAAACCTCCTAAAATGATGTGATGCTCTAATACATGAACCAAGTTAGCCAAATTTGAAATTCTCATTGTAACCGAGGGTTGTTTGGTTGTAGGATTGTGAAATTTGGATTCCCAAATAATACAATTGAAAATTTTTGGATTAGTTAATTTTGTGTTTGGTTGGTATTGGATTCCTGGTTTTGGATTTGTAGATCCTTATAATTCTTGTTTGGTTAGGAAAAAGGAAACGGGATTTGGATTTAAGAATTTAAGAGCACAGTCACATAATTCGTGAATTATTCGGCGAATTCGTGAATAATTCGTGAATTTTTGATCGGTCGATTAATTCTCCGATTTAATCGCCGTTGGCGAACGCTCCAAATAATTCGCGAATAATTTGTGAATTATTCACCAATAATTCGAAAAATCAACGAATAATCCACAAAAATAACGAATAATTAGCAACATCAAAACCCAGTGTCTCATATATCAATTCCTTCCTCGAAATCCTTCCCGAATATTTCCCGAATGCCTGCCGAATTTTTCTCGATTATCTGCCGATTTTTTCCAAGTAGTTCTCCGAATCCGAATTCTCGATCTCGCCGAATTAATAGCGAGTCACAAATTTGCGACATTTTAAAGAGAGGTAAAAGAAAGTTAATTTTTTAATATATAAGTTGCAGTGAGCCCCACATATTTTGCTTGAATCCACAAGAATCCAACCCAAAAGAAGGATTGAGGATCCATATTTTTTTGTGGGCCCCTCACCGAAAACAATTAAATCCAAACTTATCTAATACTGGAACCATACACAAATATTTGCTAACCCATAGATTCTGGAATCCTAATAGTCCAAAATTCACACAAATTCTACAAGCAAATGGGCCCGAAAGAGATCGCAAAAGTACTAATCAATCAATGATATATATAGCCTGTAAACTTTTGTTTTATTAGGTGGGTACGACCAATCCAATGTGAAGTGAACTTTCGTTCATCGTTTCAAAAAAAATAGCTACATATATTTAATAAGAACAAAAACTATTAAAACTTTTTTATTAAAAAAAACATCAATCGTCAGCAGTGACGAATTCGGATATTAATTAGTATTTCTTTTGGGCATATATATAATATCCTCATATTCATAAAAGATTAGAATAGAATATCTCCCTCGTGGAGCATGCATCAACCTTTGGTATTTTTAATGTTCATAAAAGTTGGAATTTTTCTGTTAGGGAAAAGGGCCATTAATATTTTTTGTATCCAACCATTAGTATTTTATATATTGGGTATTTACAAAAAACCATCCTGTGATTCGACTCTTTTACGAGAAATCGCCATATGGTTTTTTCTTTAACGAAAAACAACGCTCAAACATACACTAATGGCAAAAAACCATCATGTCGTTAAGTATGTCATAAAATGACATTTCTATCCATTACTTTTAGCTGCTCCAAGTTGAGATATTCACCAAAAAGCACCTTGTAATTTGATAGTTTTACCGAAAAACAACAATATAGTTTAATAGGTTTGGTAAGAAACCACTTTGCAGGGTGGTTTTTCGCTAACATTGCATATTTCATGATGGTTTTTTGTTAGACGAGGAACACGGTGGTTTCTCGTAAAAGGGGCAAACCATAGGGTCGTTTATGGTAAATACCCCTTTATATATTCATGAAAATTTAGAATATTCCTACAGCATTCCTCTTGATGAGCCGTTAATAAATCACTAGCAATCTATCAATTTTTGAATGATCAGAATCGTTCATCTGAATCAACATATTTACATATTTTAAGTTATGCACACTCAATAAAATGTAGCACTTATATAATAGAGATGCAAGTTGCAAATTTAACGGTTTATTGACGATCGAACATCTTCCATAACTAATAACCATGTGGTCTTAATATCACATGAAAATCGGTGAAAGGTAATTGTCAAAAAATATTTATGGAAAGTTAATTTCTTGATCAACCTAGGAGAAAAACTCTCTTCTTTGTGCAATTGATACCCACATTTCTCTTTCTATTATGAGAAATGTAGGTATCTTTGTTTCAGGAGAGTTTCTCTTCTATATGGATGAAAAGTCAAATTTTCCAAACCTTTTTTTGATAATCGGAAGTATAGCTTGATATTCATGATCTAAATATATGTACACTAATTTATATGTGATTTTGATATACTTTGGTTGTTTATTTGCTTATGTAGAATATTTCTTTTATTGATAAACCATTGAATATGCAAACCACCGATGCAAGTACAAGAAATATCGAAATCACATAATTTTTTTATGTGTGTATTCTAATAAAATATGTTGATCAAGATGAACAATGTCAAAAATGTTGAAGAAAGTTACCAAAGGGTACTCTCCGATGACAAGCAAACTCACATTTCTTTATTATCTATTTTCGTAGAAAGTTCAAAAACATGATAAAGGTAAAAGTAATAAAAAAAAAAGCCCAGAGAACTAGTCGTAAATCTAATAAACATACGGCTTATTTACCAAAAATAACCCTAAAGTTTCAAGCTTTTTTCATAAAACTATCATAAAGTTTCAAAACAAAAGATAACTGCCCTTTCTAACGGCATCACGTCAGCGCTAATGGCGTCATGTCAACATTTTTCCATCGCATAAAAAAATTCCCAAAATATCCACAACTTCATCTTCCCCAAACCTAATCTAACCGTAGACCAGTCGTCGCTCACCGACCTCCCCCTCTCCTCTCCTATCTCCCCCACCACCGCCGCCTCCTTCGTCGTCATCATCATCTTTCTTTCTTTCTTTCTTCCTTCTTCTTCTTCTTCTTGGTCTCCATCCATCCCTGTCCCTCCCGGTCACTCCAACATCCCTTTGCCTCCTCCACCTCGACCTTCCTGTGCCTCCTCCATTCTCCCTCATGCCTCTCCCACGACCTCACCCGTCGTCGCTGCCACCTCACCGTCATCTCTCTGACCTCCTCCTACTGCCTCCCCCTCCCTCCCCATCTTCCCACGACCTCCCCTCTCCTCTCTTGACCTCTCCTGCCGCCACCATCTCCATCATCATCACTGTAATGACCATAATTTTCATATAGTAAATAATAACCTTTTTCTTGGAGCTAAATATTTCTTTCATGGTATTTTAATGTTAACAGTTCCTATTAAAGGATATTCTAAATTTATATGGAAGGAAATGATTAGTTAAAGATTTATTGGTTTTGAAATATAATTTTTGTTGCTGAGAATTTTATTTTTGAAGATTAAATGGAGAACTAGAATTGTGGATTTATTTTCAAGATTTTGTTAGATTCTTAAAGAGAATTTCGTTATAAAGAAGTTTGATTTTTTGGTATTTTAAAAATATAAATGTTTTTTTAGAATATTTTTCTTTATTGTTTTGTATTATAAAAGAAATCTTGTTTTTAAACAGAAAGATTTATTAAAATATTTTGTTGGAGGAAAAATACATTTTTGAAAATAACCGTGATATTAGATATTTAATAAATTTTAGTAAAGGGGATTTTTTCTCAAAAGAGAATCTTTGTTAGAGAAATGTATTTTCAATAAAAAATTATTTGTTAATGCTTTAAAGTAAAATATTTTATTTAGATCTCATTTTATTTTAAAAGTTGTTTAAACCATTCTTAAAACATAAAAATGATTTTTTTTTTTTTTTGAAAGTCGACCTTAGCACCACCATGAGATTCAAGAGACATCAAGTATACCAAATTTTAATTTTATTAGGTATTAAGTTAAACTAACAAGATGTTTACTAGATAATTAGGGTTTTCCTTTGTGATGTGATAAGCTAAAGAGAAGAAGAGAGCATACAACCTTTGTAGTTCAAGTCCTTCTCTTCAATAGCTCCGGGTTGAAGTCCACACGACTCTACTAAGCTCCTCTTCGAGTTGAATGAACCTCCTTCGTGATTTTCGCGCCAAAAACGATCCACCCGATGTTCACTAGCTCAAGCTAGCCCTTCACTAATCTCATTAGTGAAGGCAACGCTCCACATCAAATTGCTAATCTAATTTGTGATGGTGAAGTAGAGGTTTAATTTGCTCACTAGTTTGTGTTCAAGCTTCATGGTTCACATCACATGTGAGGGTTGAACCTTGAACTATAGCAATTGAGGAAGAAGAAAAAGCTAGAGAGCAACCATGGGAGCAACTCAAGAAAAATGCCCAAGTGTTGAGAATGAGCAAAAAATCAATGGCAACTCTTGACCCCCACTCATTCAGGCATGGAATTGTAACACCCTAGGATGCGTTTAGTGGCTAATTATATTTTAATATGTGAATTTTAATAAAAAGTTTACCAAATTGGTTTTCAAATAATTTTTCAAATTTAATAAATATTTTTCCAGAATTTTCCCAAGCTTGCACAAACTTGTGCATGTAAACTAGGGTAAAATTTGGGTTAAACCATGTTTAACAACCATGGTAGGTTAACCCCACCATTAGTAAGTTAACATGATTTGAATTAAGGGTTCTTTTTTTTTTAAAAATGAAATGGGATTTAAAATGCTTTTAGTTGACTTGAGAGAGAGAGAATGCATCATGGCTAAGCCATGCCTGCATTAAATGAGAGAGAGAGAGAGGGGTGCATCATGGCAAGCCCATACTTGCATTTAATGTGGCAAGAGAGAGAGAGAAATGGGGGCTTGACCTTGTGCATTATCATTTCTTTTGTTGCATCACACACTCTCATATCTCACTCACTCTCTCACTCACACACACACATAGCTACATCAGCAGCAGCAGCAGAAGTTGCAGCAGCAACAATAACAACAGCAATGGCAACAGCATCAGCAGTGCAAGCAGCAGCTCAGCCCTAGCAGCAGTAGCAACACCCACAGCCACAGCACGGGCAGCAACAGCACACGTAGCAGCAACAACACCATCAGCAACAATAACAACAGCAACAACAAGCAGCAGCATCAGCAGTAGCAGTAACAACAGCAACAGCAACAGCATCTGGAGCAGCAACAGCAGTAGCAGCTTCTTCTTCTTCTCTTCTTCCCCTGACCCAGCCTCGTAGGGTCAAGTGAGGTATAACCTATGAGCTCCACTTGCTTGTATGATAGACTTGTGTGTCAGTTTAGCTAAATTAGTGTAATTGGTAGTTGTTAGCGCTAGATTGTGTGTTTTAGTGATAATTGTGGTGATTAGTGTGATCTTTGCTTAAGTAAGGTTAGTTTTGGCTAGACTAAATTAATTAATTGTTGTTAGGGCCTTGTGAACCTAGGTAAATCCCAGATTACACCAAAATACCCTGATTTTTCATGATTGTGCAAAATGTGACATTTAAAGCAAAACTTAGCTTTTTAAAATCTGCTGTTACCCCAGTGAGTCCAGAATAAAATTGAGTGGACCATAACCCACCACCAGAGCCCGACCCCACCACCAGAGCCCGACCCCACCAGCCAAACTTCAGGCCACCGGAAAAATCATTTTGGCTGCAAATTGCGGCCAGAGCAAGGAGATAGGAGCTAGGGTTTTTTTGGTTGGGTATCTGCTATGTTCTGTAGGTCCATGGTGTATTTAGTTTTGTAATATTTTAACCTGGGTAGAATCTGGGACGATATATCGATTTCTGGTGTTGTTAGTTTGCGCGATACGCACGATACGCGAGTGGGTTTTGTGATTCAGCGTATCGCGGCGTGTCAGGCTGAGTCGTAGACGCGTGTACACACGTTTCAGCGTATCGCACACACGCGCGTTGATTCGCGACGCGAGTTTCTCGTTTTGTTTCGATATCGCGTTTTGCGAGATTCTTGCTTATATAATTGGATTCCTTGTGTAAATTCCAGGTTCACAGGCGGGTACGTCAGACGTCGCCGGGAAAGGGAAGCAGGTGGTTGGCTATACTTAGCACGCGACCAGGTGAGTAGATTTAACATCTACGGGGAAATCACCCGTATGGCGTTAAGCGTCAGGGCGTAATAGGATTTGTAGTCATGAGTGTCCATATAGATATACTGGTAGTATAGAACACTGCACTGTCACTAACGGTCCAAGTTGCACGAGCACGATTTATATGCTACACTCACACCGTTAGTGATTGCCATGCCACTCACATTGTAGTATTGCTACAAACCGCATATCTATATTTGTGCCACATACATCACTTATATTCATACTTGGGCACATATACATCACATATCTATACTTGTGCCATATACATCATATATGTTCATACTTGGGCACATCTACATCATATGTCTGCATTAGTGTACATGTACATTGCTATATTCACTTGCATATTTATCCATTCGCACATCCATACCTATACCCACACTCATATGTTACATACATGGATAATATTGACTTGATTTAAAACTAAGGGACCGCAAACGATATTTTCAAAACTGGATCTTTTAAAAAGAGCGATTATCCCTTTCTTTTACTTGTAGTGTCATACGACATATTGCATGGATTTACGCATTGGATTTGATTTATGTGATTCCTGGATTTGGGAACCGGAGTACTATTTTAAGAAAAACACGCATTGTTTAAAAACCCGGTTTCCTTGATATGATATTTAGTGCGTCCACCATGAGTTTTCTCGGTTCCAGAGAGCTTGTGTGAGTATACCCGATTCGAGGAGAGGTAGGCACCGATTGCGGGTACATGGTGGGCCCGGTACGGTACGCCGGGGCGAGAAGACACGTGTTGTTAGACGGTGAGCCCGGCGGAGGGACTACTACCTACCGGTGATTGGTTGGACCAGGCGGTTATCCGGAGGATACTGACCAGAGTCGATTGATGGATACGGGACGACGCGTACTGCCGGGGCCGAGGGCCGATTCCGCAGACGGAGCCCGTGGGCAGATCCGATAGACGGATGCCTCATATTGGAGGATTTGTGTGTCGATGCTGGACACGGCTGATTTCATGATATTTTGAGTGCCGATGATGGGCACTCCCGTTCTTATGAGGTTCACATGATTTGAGGGCCGATATGGATGACGGCGTCTGAGTTTTTACTAGGAATTGGGTGTATTGTTGGACACCGACTATTCTTCCACGTGATATTCCATGTAGATATTATTATTCCCATGCTCAGCATTTAGTATTTGACATCTCATCCTGTATCTATTGTACTTGATATAGTACACATGCTTGCACGATTATTGCATACCCAGCTCATGCCATATAGGATTGTTAGATTTTATCATTTGACATGATTATTGTATACCTTGCACTTCATATTGTGAGATTATTAGATCGTACTCGTTGCATGATATTGAGCACCCAGTTCTTCATATAGATGTTTATCTGTTGGTATAGGTTAGTGTATCGCAGCACATGCATACTCGCGATTACCTTTATATGTTATCTACTATTCACGAGTTGGCAACTCACCCACGTTGTGCCACAGTGCTTGCAGGTTGCCCCTTGGAGTAGTCGCAGCTGGCTGTTTACCGCATCTTTTGACACAGATACCATTGCTGAGGCGTGTTAGCCCTTTTGCTATTAGGTGGGTTTTGTACGGTATCTGTTTATCTTTCAGTTGTATATTGATGTATCTAGTATTCTCCATCTACCTTCCTGTATTGACTTAGAGACAGTTGTGAGGACGATGTATTTGATTTTGTACTCTGGTGTCGAGCTCGCTGTGAGCCGACTTTATTTATGCAGTTTATCTTTTATGATTTTGTCTTTGCTTTACTGCTCATTCTTCGCTACGGCGTCGTATATCATTTTGTGATACTCTATTCATTTCACATGTTATTTCTACTACACCTTGCCTTTACCCGACTTGCGGGACAAATTTTTATAAAGGAAATGTTGCCAAAATTATTAAAATGTAACTCTTGAAAAAAAAGGATTTCTACTAAATTACTTAAGGTTTTCTAAACATTTTACAAATGCTTCTACTAAAATGTTTTAACACTTTATATTTAAAATGGTTTTGATTTCTGGGTTTCGGCTTACTTAGTCGCGTTACGCCTGTAGACGTTACGTGGTTAAGTGCCGGTCACGGGCTGAACTTTGGGTCGTGACAAAGTTGGTATCAGAGCGTAGGTTTTACCTTCGGAGTGTAGGATGACCCTGGTATGATGGAGTAGGTAGCTGCAGCAAAGTGGCGTAGCGTGCGTATGTTCCGCGGCATACTCACGACATGGTGCTCCGCCTAAGCGACCTTAGGACTTATTGATTTAAAATTCCTTCTTGAATACATATATTCTTGTGATTCGATTTCCGTATTCTTATCGAATCCTAATTTCCTTTCAGCCATTATGCCGCCGAAGACTACGAGGGCGCAGAGAGTGGCCGCGAGGGCCGAGATTCGTGTTGACTCGTCGAAGACGATGACTGATCCGGGAAGTGCACCCGTTGTACCCAAGCAGACTGTTCCTCCTATGACAGATCAGATCGCCACACTAGGGGCTGGTATGCAGGAGATGCGCTAGACGGTGGGATCCAGCATGCAGGAGATGCGCCAGATGATAGGATCGCTAGTTGAGACGCTTCGAGCGCAGCGACCAGAGATAGCTCCACCAGTCATAGGGACCGCGATGGTACCGACCGTACAGCCAGTTGCCCCTGCAGCCACGGAGGTGATTACAGTATCGCTATCAGAGTTCATGAGGCTGAAGCCTCCGGTCTTCACAGGAACAGATGCAGCCAAGGACCCACAGTCTTTTATTGATAGGATGGCCCGGATATGCCGTTCCCTCAGATGCGCAGATGCGAGATGGGTCGAGTTCGTGAGTTTTTGCCTGGAAGGACTTGCACAGAAATGGTGCGAATCAGTTGAGAAGGGCAGAGCAGCAGGTCTTCCTCATATGACCTGGACAGAGTTCGTGGCGGTGTTCCTTGCCCGCTTTCTTCCCCAGAGTGTTAGGGATGCCCGAGCACGCAGATTTGAGTCCTTGGGCCAGACGCCAGAGATGACAGTGGCAGAGTACGACGTGCTGTTCACCGAGCTAGCTATTTATGCTCCGTACCTAGTGGCGACTGAGGAGATGCGAGTCAAGAGGTTTGTCCGAGGATTGCTTACCCCGCTATTCCTTGCGATCAGCTCCCAGCATTATGAGACCAATGCCGCAGTGGTAGACGCAGCCCTATTAGTCGAGAAGCGCCTTGCAGAGACTTCGGTAGTTCCAGGGCCGAAGAGGGTTCGTATTGATACAGCAGCTCAGAGACATCCATTCAGACACCGTGATAGACGTCGTACAGGTGGCAGAGACTCGGGGCGAGGTCAGATGTTTAGCTCATACCCCCAGGAGGGTCAGCAGTCGTCCTGTGGATGTTTTGGATGTGGCAGTCTTCACCACCGCGTCAGAGATTGTACCGAGACACGCAGGAGGGAGCCAGCCGTACCGCATGTCACACTTCCACCTTCTCCACCCCAGAAGGCATTACCTGTTGTACCCGCAGTTGCTCCGCGTCAGACCCATGCACAGGGAGGCGTGGTCGCGGAGGGTTTGTTCCTAGAGGGTGAGACGGTCGAGGCAGGGGACAGCCAGCCACCGGTAGAGTACAGCCAGTTGTTAGTAGGGGACCACCAGTTGCAGGTGGAGGACAGGCACGAGTGTTCGCGTTGACGCATCAAGACGCGCAGGCGTCCAATGCGGTGGTCTCAGGTACCTTATCAGTATGTTCTGTTGATGCACACGTGTTGTTCGATCCCGGATCCACACACTCGTACGTATCCATACACTTTTCGCCGAGTTTGGGTAGAGAGTCCGGTCTGCTTGATCAGCCGCTTGTTGTGACCACTCCCGTGGGAGAGTCGTTTGTTGCTAGGCATGTGTTCCGATCCTGCGTCGTCCGTATTGGCGATAGAGATCTGCCTGTCAATTTGATCCTTCTTGAGATGTTGGACTTCGACGTTCTTTTGGGCATGGATTGGTTAGCCACGTGCTATGCGTCTGTGGACTGCCGCGAGAAGACAGCGAGGTTCTGTTTTCCCGGCAAGTCGGCTTTTGTTGTGCAGGGTGACCGTGGTACCACCCCTCACATTTTGATTTCTTCTCTTCACGCCGGACAACTGTTGAGGAAGGGATGTCAGGGATTTCTAGCCTATGTGTGTGATACTAGAGCTACAGATGTTCCATTGGACCAGGTTTCGATCGTATGTGAGTTCCCTGATGTGTTCCCTGACGAGCTTCCTGGGCTACCGCCTGAGCGTAATATTGCCTTCTGTATTGATTTGATTCCCGGCACGGGGCCTATTTCTATACCGCCTTACCGGATGGCCCCGGCGGAGCTTTTTGAGTTGAAGAGTCAGTTGCAAGATTTGCTGGACAAGGGACTTATTCGACCCAGTGTTTCTCCTTGGGGTGCTCCGGTCATGTTCGTCAAGAAGAAGGACGGAAGCTTACGTTTGTGTATCGATTACCGGCAGCTGAACAGGGTGACCGTGAAGAACAGATATCCGTTGCCACGTATCGACGACTTGTTCGACCAGCTTCAGGGGCAGGATATTTTTCGAGGATCGATTTACGATCAGGCTATCATCAGCTGCGAGTTCGACAGGAGGATATACCGAGGACAGCTTTCCGCACGCGCTACGGCCACTATGAGTTCTTGGTGATGTCGTTCGGACTCACCAACGCCCCAGCAGCGTTTATGGATTTGATGAACCGTATATTCAGGCCGTACCTTGACTTGTTCATCATCGTATTCATTGACGATATCTTGGTGTATTCCCGGAGCAGAGAGGAGCACGAGCAGCACCTGTGGATCACGCTGCAGACCTTGAGGGAGCACCATCTTTATGCAAAATTCTCCAAGTGCGCATTCTGGCTCGACAGCGTAGACTTCTTGGGTCACGTGATTACACGGGATGGTATATGTGTGGACCCGAGGAAGATTGAGGCCGTTCAGAGTTGGCCCAGACCTACATCCGTTACTGAGATACGCAGCTTTCTAGGACTGGCCGGCTACTACAGGCGATTTGTACAGGATTTCTCCCGTATTGCTGCACCCTTGACCAGTTTGACCCGGAAGGGAGTTCCCTTCGATTGGACAGAGGATTGCGAGCACAGTTTCCAGCAGCTACGGACTTGTTTGACTACGGCGCCAGTCTTATCGTTGCCTTCAGGATCAGGCGGATTTGCATTCTATTATGACGCTTCACGAGTGGGACTAGGGTACGTATTGATGCAGCATGGCAGGGTGATCGCTTATGCTTCCCGGCAATTGAAGAAATATGAACAGAACTACCCTACTCACGATTTGGAGATGGCTGCAGTGGTCTTTGCACTTAAGATCTGGCGACATTACCTCTATGGCGAGTCGTGCCAGATATTCACTGATCACTAGAGCCTCAAGTACATATTTCAGCAGTGAGACCTGAATCTCCAACAGCGCCGTTGGATGGAACTGGTGAAGGACTACGACTGCGAGATCTTATATCACCCGGGCAAGGCTAACGTAGTAGCAGATGCTTTGAGTCGGAGGCCCAAGGGTAGTCTAGCAGGTTTGAGTGCAGTACAGAGGCAGTCGTCGGCAGATTGGAAGATATTGTGCGACAGCCGAGTGCAGTTCGAGTTCACACAGATCGGGGGATAGCTTGTGCATGTTCGTGCACGCCCACAGTTGCTTGACCGTATATATGAGGCACAGCGCGGGGATGACTGTTGCTCAGAGATCATGGCACAGATTGGACAGGGCAGATTCTCCGAGTTCATGATTGATGATCAGGGGATATTACGATTTGGGTCTAGACTGTGCGTACCAGATGCTGAGGGACTGCGGTGTGAGATTCTTGAGGAGGCGCATAGATCGACATACACCATTCATCCGGGTTCCACCAAGATGTACCATGATATGAGAGATGTTTACTGGTGGGACGGAATGAAGAGGGACATTGCAGATTTTGTGTCTAGATGCCTGACTTGTCAGCAAGTCAAGGCCGAGCACCAGAGGCCAGCGGGAGAGTTACAGCCGTTACCCATTCCGGAGTGGAAATGGGAACATGTTTCGATGGATTTCGTGGTAGGTCTACCCAGGACTAGGCGGGGGTATGACTCCATTTGGGTGATCGTGGATCGTCTGACGAAAGCGGCTTACTTCCTGCCAGTGAAGAAGACTTTCGGATTTGCTCAGTATGCCCAGATTTACATCGATGAGATTGTATGACTGCATGGAGTCCCGACGTGTATTGTGTCCGACAGAGGCACCCAGTTTACCAGCCGACTATGGCAGAGGCTTCAGGAGGCTTTGGGCACGCGCTTGAGTTTCAGCACAGCATTTCATCCGCAGACCGACGGACAGTCAGAGCGGACCATTCAGACTCTCGAGGACATGCTCCGAGCGTGCATTTTAGACTTTGGTGGTAGCTGGGATCATCATTTACCCTCGATAGAGTTCTCCTACAACAATAGTTTCCAGGATACTATTCAGATGGCACCTTTCGAGGCTTTGTATGGGAGGAGATGTAGATCTCCTGTCTGTTGGACAAAGCTCAGCGAGGGCTGTATTTTGGGGCTAGAGATCATACAGGAGACAACTGAGATGATACAGCTGATTCGAGACAGGATGAGGACAGCTCAGAGCAGGCAAAGATCGTATGCTGACAGGCGCCGCCGCAGATTAGAGTTCGCAGTTGGAGATCACGTTTTTCTGAGGGTCTCTCCGATGAAAGGAGTGATGAGGTTTGGACGGAAGGGGAAGCTTAACCCCAGATTCATAGGTCTCTTCGAGATCCTCGAACGTGTGGGCGCAGTAGCTTATCGTTTGGATCTTCCACCCGACTTCCCAGAAGTTCACCCGTATTCCACATATCGATGCTTCGCAGATACCTACATGACCATTCGCACATGATTCAGCATCAGACCGTTCAGCTCGAGCGCGATCTTACGTTCACCGAGCAGCTAGTCGTGATCTTGGACCGGCAGGTGAAGAAACTTGGATCGAAGGTCTTGCCATCGGTGAAGGTGCTTTGGCGTAGCCCGAATGGTGAAGAGATCACTTGGGAGGCCGAGGGCGAGATGCGGAGGAAGTTCCCTCATCTCTTTGAAGGTATGCGTTGCTTTATATTTTAAATTCGGGGACGAATTTCTTTAAGGGGGAAGATTGGAACACCCTAGGATGTGTTTAGTGGCTAATTATATTTTAATATGTGAATTTTAATAAAAAGTTTATCAAATTGGTTTTCAAATAATTTTTCAAATTTAATAAATATTTTTCCAGAATTTTCCCAACCTTGCACAAACTTGTGCATGTAAACTAGGGTAAAATTTGGGTTAAACCATGTTTAACAACCATGGTAGGTTAATCCCACCATTAGTAAGTTAACATGATTTGAATTAAGGGTTCTTTTTTTAAAAAAACGAAATGGGATTTAAAATGCTTTTGGTTAACTTGAGAGAGAGAGAATGCATCATGGCTAAGCCATGCTTGCATTAAATGAGAGAGAGAGGGGTGCGTCATGGCAAGCCCATGCTTGCATTTAATGTGGCAAGAGAGAGAGAAATGGGGGCTTGACCTTGTGCATTATCATTTCTTTTGTTGCATCACACACTCTCATATCTCACTCACTCACTCTCTCTCTCACACACACACACAGCTACATCAGCAGCAGCAGCAGAAGTTGCAGCAGCAGCAACAATAACAACAGCAATGGCAACAGCATCAGCAGTGCAAGCAGCAGCTCAGCTCCAGCAGCAGTAGCAACACCCACAGCCACAGCACGGGCAGCAACAGCACACGTAGCAGCAACACCACCATCAGCAACAATAACAACAGCAACAACAAGCAGCAACATCAGCAGTAGCAGTAACAACAGCAACAGCAACAGCATCTGGAGCAGCAACAGCAGTAGCAGCTTCTTCTTCTTCTCTTCTTCCCCTGACCCAGCCTCGTAGGGTCAAGTGAGGTATAACCTTTGAGCTCCACTTGCTTGTATGATAGATTTGTGTGTCAGTTTAGATAAATTGGTGTAATTGGTAGTTGTTAGCGCTAGATTGTGTGTTTTAGTGATAATTGTGGTGATTAGTGTGATCTTTTCTTAAGTAAGGTTAGTTTTGGCTAGACTAAGTTAATTAAGTGTTGTTAGGGCCTTGTGAACCTAGGTAAACCCCAGATTACACCAAAATACCCTGATTTTTCATGACTGTGCAAAATGTGATATTTAAAGCAAAACTTAGCTTTTTAAAATCTGCTGTTACCCCAGTGAGTCCAGAATAAAATTGAGTGGACCATAGCCTACTAATGACACCCAGACCCCACCACCAGAGCCCGACCCCACCAGCCAAACTTCAGGCCGCCGGAAAAATCATTCCGGCAGCAAATTGCAGCCAAAGCAGGGAGATAGGAGCTAGGGTTTTTTTGGTTGGGTATCTGCTATGTTCTGTAGGTCCATGGTGTATTTAGTTTTGTAATATTTTAACCTGGGTAGAATCTGGGACGATATATCGATTTCTGGTGTTTTTAGTTTGCGCGATACGCGAGTGGGTTTTGTGATTCAGCGTATCGCGGCGTGTCGGGCCGAGTCGTAGACGCGTGTTTACACGTTTCAACGTATCGCACATACGCGCGTTGATTCGCGACGCTTGTTTCTCGTTTTGTTTCGATATCGCGTTTTGCGAGATTCTTGCTTATATAATTGGATTCCTTGTGTAAATTCCAGGTTCACAGGCGGGTACGTCAGACGTCACCAGGAAAGGGAAGCAGGTGGTCGGTGATACTTAGCACGCGACCAGGTGAGTAGATTTAACATCTACGGGGAAATCGCCCGTATGGCGTTAAGCGTCAGGGCATAATAGGATATGTAGTCATGAGTGTCCATTTAGATATACTGGTAGTATAGAACACTGCACTGTCACTAACGGTCCAAGTTGCACGAGCACGATTTATATGCTACACTCACACCGTTAGTGATTGCCATGCCACTCACATTATAGGATTGCTACAAACCGCATATCTATATTTGTGCCACATACATCACTTATATTCATACTTGGGCACATATACATCACATATCTATTTTTGTGCCATATACATCACATATGTTCATACTTGGGCACATCTACATCATATGTCTACATTAGTGTACATGTACATTGCTATATTCACTTGCGTATTTATCCATTCGCACATCCATACCTATACCCACACCCATATGTTACATACATGGATAATATTGACTTGATTTAAAACTAAGGGACCGTAAACGATATTTTCAAAACTGGATCTTTTAAAAAGAGCGATTCTCCCTTTCTTTTACTCGTAGTGTCATACGACACATTGCATGGATTTACGCATTGGATTTGATTTATGTGATCTCTGGATTTGGGAACCGGAATACTATTTTAAGAAAAACACGCACTGTTTAAAAACCCGGTTTCCTTGATATGATATTTAGTGCGTCCACCATGAGTTTTCTCGGTTCCAGAGAGCTTGTGTGAGTAAACCCGATTCGAGGAGAGGTAGGCACCGATTGCGGGTACATGGTGGACCCGGTACGGTACCCCGGGGCGAGAAGACTCGTATTGTTAGACGATGAGCCCGGCGGAGGGACTACTACCTACCGGTGATTGGTTGGACCTGGCGGTTATCCGGAGGATACTGACCAGAGTCGATTGATGGATACGGGACGACGCGTACTGCCGGGGCCGAGGGCCGATTCCGCAGACGGAGCCCGTTGGCAGATCCGATGGATGGACGCCCCATATTGGAGGATTTGCGTGTCGATACTGGACACGGCTGATTTCATGATATTTTGAGTGCCGATGATGGGCACTCCCGTTCTTATGAGGTTCACAGGATTTGAGGGCCGATATGGATGACGGCGCCTGAGTTTTTACTGGGATTTGGGTATATTGTTGGACACCGACTATTCTTCCACGTGATATTCCGTGTAGATATTATTATTCCCATGCTCAGCATTTAGTATTTGACATCTCATCCTGTATCTATTGTACTTGATATAGTACACATACTTGCATGATCATTGCATACCCAGCTCATGCCATATAGGATTGTTAGATTTTATCATTTGACATGATTATTGTATACCTTGCACTTCATATAGTGAGATTATTAGATCGTACTCGTTGCATGATATTGAGCACCCAGTTCTTCATATAGATGTTTATCTGTTGGTATAGGTTAGAGTATCGCAGCACGTGCATACTCGCGATTACCTTTATATGTTATCTACTATTCACGAGTTGGAAACTCACCCCCGTTGTGCCACAGTGCTTGCAGGTTGCCCCTTGGAGTAGTCACGGCTGGCTGTTTACCGCATCTTTTGACACAGATACCATTGCTGA
The DNA here is from genome assembly GCA_030015575.1 of Agapanthus africanus. NCBI lineage: Eukaryota > Viridiplantae > Streptophyta > Magnoliopsida > Asparagales > Amaryllidaceae > Agapanthus > Agapanthus africanus. Next base: position 484,017,657 of record JASDDO010000024.1, read on the forward strand.
GGCGTGTTAGCCCTTTGCTATTAGGTGGGTTTTGTACGGTATCTATTTATCTTTCAGTTGTATATTGATGTATCTAGTATTCTCCATCAACCTTCCTGTATTGACTTAGAGACAGTTGTGGGGACGATGTATTTGATTTTGTAGTCTGGTGTCGAGCTCGCTGTGAGCCGACTTTATTTATGCAGTCTTTTTTTTTATAATTTTGTCTTTGCTTTACTGCTCATTTTTCGCTACGGCGTCGTATATCATATTGTGATGCTCTATTCATTTCACATGTTATTTCTACTACACCTTGCCTTTACCCGACTTGCGGGACAAATTTTTATAAAGGAAATATTGCCAAAATTATTAAAATTTAACTCTTGAAAAAAAAGGATTTCAACTAAATTACTTAAGCTTTTCTAAACATTTTACAAATGCTTCTACTAAAATGTTTTAACACTATATTTAAAATGGTTTTGATTTCTGGGTTTCGGCTTACTAAGTCGCGTTACACCTGTAGACGTTACGTGGTTAAGTGCCGGTCACGGGCCGAACTTTGGGTCGTGACAGGAATTTTGCAATATAAAATTGCAACCATGCTTGAATAGTGAGTCAAGATGAATAAACAAATGTAAATCTCATGCTTGCAACCATGCACTCATTTTCCACCTCATTTCTATTTTCACAAAATAGAATATTATGTCATACTTCATTATATATATATATATATATATATATATTATGAAGAATAATTAGTGAGCTAATAATATTATTTAAGATATAATTATATCACATATAATGTATATCATATTATTAAATCAACACTTAATTTAATAATCCGGTTATATTACATATGACCGACTAATATCATTTATTTGTATATCACATTATCAAATCAACATTTGATTCGACAATCTGATTATATCACATATAATCGAACCGATAACAAATAACTGGCAGATTATAATACAGTATCACATTTGCGTATTTAATCAAGCCCACACACATATCACATATGTGTCCTACTTCATTTCGCTTGAACCAGGAAACTTCTGTGTGGGACTCTAAAGACTCGTCAATACGCCAGCAGTAGGTGATGATCACATCAATCACCTAAAAGCCATCAGCGGTACTAGCTGGACGTAACGGCTACCCGGATATTGAGCGATATGAAGATCAACAAGCAAGCTCATCCATACTCTCCATGAAGCTTATCAGTAACACTACCGTACAGTCCGGTCTCTTCGTCTGATATGTCGCATATCATGTCTAGGGGTGGTAAACGTCAGGCCCCAGTAACGTGATAAGTCATGCCGATGTCTGGCCTATAACGGTTTGAGAAACTACTGATAACTCTTGTCAGTAAATCTCAGCAGGCCCTGGCCAGGGATTTCCAGTTATAGCCAATCGAGTATAGCGCAATATCAACTCCAATACCGGGAGAGACGAAACCCCTCCTATCGCTCATTGCTTCCATACGACTCGGGACTGTACCCAAAATCCACCTGTTTGCGCAACTCTTTTGAGCCGTAGTAGGAAGGAAATCAAAGCACGGTGAGATCCACACAAGACTCTATGACGATCTCGGATCTACAGACAAACATGTACCAGTGTCACCAGAGAACTGCTATCTGACAATATGTATACTACCACATAGGAGTTCTCGGCGAGTCCTGTTCGGTGTATCCATTCTCCAATGAGCACCTGTGTACAATTTTTGATGTCACACGCCAATGGTTGTGGGATCAACCATCGCCCTTTAAGGGACAAGAAACGTACACACTAGTCTACACTAGAATATCGATGGTCTGGTCTCGATATTCCCACAACTAAGAACTGATTAAAGGATGTACTTGTAGACCACCCTGGCCCCACTAGTATGATCTCATTATAATCCTGGTAGTCAGGTACATATTTTAAGGGCTTTATCAACATATGAGAGTAAGACGGTAAAGAATACCAGTCAACATTTTAAGATAAAGAATAACCAGATAGCATACTATCATGTCGAGCAAAAAAAGTTCTCTATATATATGTCCAAGCATCCATTATAATATACATCACATTTACAATAATGACCTCTATGGCATACATATTCCTAACATTTTAAGGATTTGAAGTAATTTGTTTTTAATTTAAAACCTATTATTTTTATAAAACCCCTCTCCTAGCCGTTATATCTAATTTAATTTAATCCTAACCTTGATCTCTAAAAACTCTAATCTCTAATTCTATAAATAAACCTTATCCCCCTCTCTCTCATAACTTTAATCATAAAGAAAGAGAGGACGCGAGAAATAGAGAAATCCTAGCTGCTACGGAATCTTCGGACGATCAGAGCATCTCTCTAAATAAAGGTTTAGCAAATCGGTTGTTACAGCAATTTGTAACTCTGTAAGTTTTCATTTTCCCATATCTATACTTTCTGGAAGCCCTTATCATGTTTTCCTACTGAAATTATGTGACTATTGCATATTTTTCATCATATAGTTTTTCCCAAGTATTTATTCATGTTTTTATGAGATTTTACGAGTTATATCGGTTTACTTTCGCATATACTTGATACATGATTACTAGCTTATACGCGATTAAGACTTGATTCATATTATTAGCTAACTCTTGTTTATAAAAAAACTAATGCTTAATATAGTAAACTGTTTTGGCATGGGGTAACAGGAGAGCTAGGAAAAAAGTAGAGATGTAGACATCGGGAAGGCGATACGTTATTATATGTGGGACTAAGTTCCCGTGGAGCAAAGTGCCACGTCAAGAGGGTGGGGGCCACCTCTTGAATTCACGTTGGTTATGTTTAGAATCCCCATATAATGTTCCGACATAACCAACGGAATATTCACGATATTGCATGTCCTATTCTTTATCCCGCCTCATACAAGATAAAACATGGTTTTAAAGGTATAATATGTTAATATCTTTTTACATGAGTTTGCAATATTTTACCATAGGATTTGATTTATTGACATCATATTTTCATTATTATTACTGAATTTTAGGAAACTTATCGCAGTCTAGCACGCTGACGGATGTTTCGTTCTCCTCCTCTGAATGTCTATTAGGATAGAAGTGCACAGGGATGACGTAACGAACGTGGAAGCCACCGCGAAGGACTACGCCCACTTTTCGACCACTTATTAGGCTTAGCCGTTTTTTCAGCTTATCTGTTTAAGGATTGCTTTTGTTGTCTCTCTTTGATGATGTAATAAATTTTGAATGTTGTTTATAATAAATGTTGGTTAAATGAATAAAAGTTTTTATTTACCATGCATTTGTATTACTTCCCTACACTATTTTACGCTTAGCGTCTCTGTATCGAGATGTAGTGTTTCTCGATATAGATACGCAGCGAATCACGTTGCGTCTCCGCTCCGTAGTTTAGGAAGCGGGACGTGACAATCACCTTCTTCTTCTTCTTCTTCTTCTTCTTCCATGCCCCACACCGACCCATCATCTTTACGCCGCCATTGTCGTCTCGCCGTCGCCGCCGTTTATCCCATCATCTAATCCTAATCCTAGCCCCAATTAGTATAACAATCAGTAATAATTTAATTAATAAAAATTTCAGATAATTAATTATATTTAGAATGATGGTAAAATGGTCATAATTAACAATTTTGACGTAGACTATCATTGACCGTTAAAAATGATAGTTATCTTTCATTTTGAAACTTTAAGACAATTTTCTGAAAAAGCTGGAAACCTTAGGATAGATTTTGGCAAATAAGCCTACAACATCAACTGAGCGTTTTATCCCAAGTATATGGGATAAGCTACATGAACCAATATGAAAATCACATCGGGTCGAGCACATGAATCTTCCGTCTCCACTCATTCCTATCGAAGAATATACTTTCATTAAGGTCTTTGGCATCCATATCTTTCCGTATCGTCTCCATCCACGTTTTCTTCATTCTTCCTTTCGCTCTTTTAACTTGGCCTAAATCGAGAATATTCATTCGTCGAACCGATAATTCCGTAGTTTGCGTCGCACATGACCAAAACATCTTAGATGGTTTTCTTTATTTTTTCCTTCACAAATGCTACACCAACCTTTACACGAATATTTTCATTTCGCATCTTATATTTTCTAGTGTTGCCACACATTCAACGGAGTATGCGTCTAAAAATATATAGTTCATCGTGTCATTTGTGGAATGATTTCATGCATGCATTTCTAGTGTCGTTTATAATACATAATTTCAAACTAAATTTGGCCCTTTCCAAATTTGTTTGGCCTTTTGCGAAATGCGGTGCCAGTTAGAATTTCTTTCCCAGAATCAATTCAGATAGATCGACAAATTAATTCCCAACATGAAATTTTCTTACATGGCAAGAATTAGAATCCAACTGACCCGTTGATTAAACAATGCATTATCACTTATTTTTGTTAACAACAATGAAGGAATTTAATTCTTGTCGGATCTGATTTCAGTTTTTATGGAAGCTTTGTTGATTTCGGATCTGTATCTCTCGCTGTTGTATTCTATTAATAGTCCCATTCCTTGTTGAGGGGGAAAATTCACTTATCTCAAAAACTCTTCTTTTTCTTATGAAGCTTTTTTCGTTCTAGATACTAACATTACTCGAGACTATTGGGAAGTTCATGTAACCATTGTAGTGTGTGTACATCTATAGTGAAAATGCCGGAGTACCTTGGAAATCAAATAGCCATGACCTTTTACACCGAGTATCTTTCTCCCAGGTGGTGGAAATTTGATTTTAAGGATAGTGATCACATCTTCCGGTCGGTAATTTACTTCTAAATTAATTTCGGTATTGAGAGACTTTTGCAGATATGATTACGTAGGGATAAAGGCTTCACATGAGTATGAACTTGGTTTTCTTGTTTTCTTTATAGCCGTTAGCTTTCTTCTACACTAGTTTTGCTAAAACCATCGTTTTCATGAAATTCGGGGAAGCTCATCTTCATTTCAGTAAAAATAAAAAGCTATAGATAGGAAATATATAATGTAATATTCTTCATTAAATGCAATTTTAGGATTAGATTTGGATTTTCATAACTAAAGTGCATTGCTAACATAAAGAAAAACAAGTTTTTTGAACGGACAAATAATTTGGGCAGACAAAGGTCCAAAAATAAAAAAGGACTAGTATTATAAACTAGAGGTCACGGATCCTATAGAATTCATATCAATTAATTTATAATAAAATGAAGGCCTGGTTTTGGGTTTTATAAAAATATTTATAATAATCATATAAAAAATAATTTAGGAGGTGATATATAAAGTTGAGAGCTGTTTATCGAGCGTTTTCTAGATTTATAAATACAAGGATTTTGTGGTATTTGCTTTAAATTTTTTTAAAGGAATTGCTTTAGTTTTCAAAAGAATCCAGACAATTTTTAAAATAATAAACAAATATATTCATTTGCTATTCATATCCTAATGCAATTGTCTTCATCACATCACAAAGTCTTCAATGAACAAAAGTCCTCCAATGATACCAAATATATAAAATGAAGGACATATCAACATCCACAAGTTAAAATCACATAACAAAAGAACAACGTCACAATCAAAAGTTTCAAATTACTAAACGACTTTATTAAAGAAATGGCTTTCTATCATTCTATCGCTCTAATATAAAGTTGGGTCGGTCAAGAAATCTTTTGCAAGTTTAAGCACTATTTTTGGAATTTCTCTTTTTGCTCTTTCTTTTATCTATATTTATTTCTATATCATTTTCTCTTCTTCATTTCCAAAAGGCTCATGAAGCCCAAGAGAAAAGGAAATTTTATTTTTTAGCTTTTTTTAATTATTTGGTTTTTATTTTATTTCATTAGGCTAAAAAGTAATTTCTCAAGAATTTCCTATAATTAAAACTAATCGAGTAATTTTTTTTTCTTATGTTTTGATTCTAATCTTTGAAAAATATTCATGCGGTCGAGTTTGTATTTGTGAATTTTAAATTGCAATAACACCAAAACATGGTATTTATATGGTTGTCATAATTGTTTTTTATATCTATTAACAAATCACAAAGTATATAGTACTTATGTTAAAAAATACCAAAATCTTTTGTGCAAAGTTTTAAATGCTATTAAGACCTAGGTTGTCATATAACATTTCTTATGTAAAAGTTAGTTATATGCATTTTTAATCTGTATTGCTTACATGTTAAGTTGTAGAACCTATGTGTAGATTCGTTTATAGAATAATAATATTTGTATCTAAATAACAAAATATAACTAACAATCATATATCATTTTTCAAAAATAAATGAAAACATATCTATAAAAAAAATTGTATCTTTATCTCAAAAGTAACAAAAAATAATATTCGATTATCCTTGATCCCACGCGTTACGCGTGGGATCAAAGTCTAGTAAAGTATATAGTTTGGTTGGATCTGTCCAAAATTTCAAATTTCAAATTTTAAACATCCAATAAGATGTTGAATATAAGTGCTCCCAAGTCAATTATTGTAATTGAAGGAGTACCTATATGAGAGAACAATCTTAGTCGAGATGATAATATGCTATATGGTTTATCTTTATTTTTCATGTGATACATTTGTTCATTATCACGTATCGTTTAGATATGAGATAAAACCCTTAGGATTTTGTTTGACTATCAGGACAATAATGGAGATCATACTGATGGGGCCTGGATAGTCGATAAATACATCCTTAAATGTCTCTAGTCGTAGGAGTATCGAGACTGGGTATCGGTACTCCAGTTTAGGCTAGTATGTACGTTTCCTGACACGGTTGGAGGGCGATAACCAATTCCATAGCTACTGGTGTTTGAAACCAAGGATTGTATATAGGTGCTAATAGGATAAGTTACACTGGATAGACTCACCGAGAACTCTTCGTTGGTTATATGCCAATATCAGATAGCAGTTCTCTGGTGACATGAGTACAGGGTAGTCCCTAGGATCTGAGATCGCCATAGTGTCCCATGTGTGTTCCCGCTATATTTAGACTTCTACCCTACCACGGCTCAGAGGAGTTGTGCAAACAGGTTTTTGTTGAGTATAGTCCCGAAGCACGTGGAGGCAGTGAATAGTCAAGAGGATTCGTCTCTCCTGGTATAGGAAGTTGATGTCACGCTGTGCAGGATATGACTACAACCACAAGTTGGTGGCCACCACAATGGAGATAAACTGATAACTGTTATCAGTTGTATATCCGGATGGTTATGAGTCCTCTGTCGGACGACTTATTGAGTTATTAGGGTTTGACAGATTCCAAACCCTAAACCCGATATGCGATACTCTTAGACGAAGAGACCGGACTGTACGATGATGTCACTGATAGACTTTGTAGGGTGCAGATGAGCTTACTCGTTGACCATCTTTCGATCAATACCTGAGTACCCGTTACGTGTAGCTAGTACCGCTGGCATGCATGTGGGCTATGAATATAGTCCTAACCTACTGCCAGTTGTCGAGTTTTTAGACTCCTACACAGAAATTTTCCAGTACAGACGAAACGATGTATAGCACATATGAGGATACGTGCAAGAGTTTGATTAAGCACGTGTATGTGATACACATATTATAATCGTGTGTTTAATGATATTAGCTGGTATATATTGTTTGATATTTGTGCCCTCAAGGCAATTATCGTAATTGCGGGAATGCAATTACTGAATTCGAGGAGGGCCTATACCAACAACAGTATTGCTCAAGATGATAGTGTGCTATCTGGTTTGTCTTTATCTGTCATGTGAATGCGTGTTACTAGTTTTCGCGTATCGATAATATATGAGATAAAGCCCAAAGGATCTTTGCTTGACTACCAGGATTGTGATAAGGATCATACTAGAGGGTCCTGGTTGTTTATAAGCACATCCTTAAATATCATTAGTCGTAGGAGTATCGAGACTGGGCATCAGTACTCCAGTTTAGACTAGTGTATATGTTTCATGACCTAGTACGGGGCGATGGTTGTTCCTACGGCTATTGGTGTTTGACACTGATGGTTGTATACAGGTGCTCATTGGATGAGTTACACTGGACGGACTCGCCGAGAACTCTTAGTTGGTATCATACCAATGTCAGATAGCAGTTCTCTGGTAACATGAGTACATGGTAGTCCCTAGACGTGAAATCGCCACAGTGTATCGTGTGTTTTCTCACTGTACTTAGATTACTACCCTATCACGGCTCTACCGAGTCGTGCAAATGGGTTTTAGTTGGGTATAGTCCCGAAGCATATAGAGGCAGTGAGCGGTCGAGGGAATTCGTCACTCCCAGTATTGGGAGTCGATATCGAACTGTGCAGGACACGACTATAGCTAGAAGTCTGTGGCCACGGAAGTAGAGGTAAACTGGTAAGTGTTACTAGTTGTATCTCTTTGATTATGAGTTCTCTGTCAGCATGACTTATCGGGTTATTGAGGGTCTGACAGATTCCATTCCCTAGACCCGGTATGTGATACTCATTAACGAAGAGACTGGATTGTACGATGACTGTCACTTATAGACTTTGTTGGGTCCGGATGAGTTCGCTCGTCGATCTGCCTTTATTTTTCTCATACCTGGGTAGCCGTTACGTACAGCTAGTACCGCTAACGAGCTTGTGGGTTAACCCGTAAGGGGGTTGAATCTGAAAGTGTTTCAGATTCAATCGAAAACGATCCTGTATAACCTATTGCCAGCTTATTGACAGGTCTTTAGAGTACCGCAACGAAAGTGCATGTCTGGCAAAACGCGATGTGACGTACGTATAGGGATACGTACATGAGTTCGATAAAACATCTATATTGGATATACGTGTTCAATCGGACGACTGTTATACTAACCGGTTTCATAGCCGGAATACCTAGTCAAGTATAGACTTGATAACCGTATTAATGATATGGTTTCTAGTATAGTGTATATGATACACATACTCTCTACAGTATATGATACTGAGTAGATATTGATGGCATTTCGTGTATGTGATACATGATGTGTACGTGTATAGGATACATGTACTAATACGTATTTAATATATATATTTGATATATATATATATATATATATATTCCCACCATTATATATAAATGTCTATATATTTATTTATATATAATTTATAATATATGAGACATAATTCATTTTATTTTTTACAAGTCATCACAAACGAAATACATCTTCTTCTTCCTCAACACATCAAGAGTTCATGCTCTCTTGAAAATGACAAGTGTTGCAATGGTGAGATTTTGTTAAAAGTAGAGAGTACCCATTGTTCGCATTGTCTTCCTCTACGCCTAGCAAACCTCTGGAGGAAGTCTCTCCGCCCAGTGACAGAATTGGAGCTCGGGCAGCCCGCTTTCAACGCGGATCATTTACGGTGAGGCAGTCGGCGTGCAGACGCGTTCGGAAGCTCACAAAGTTTAGACGGGGTCTTCCGGGATCAGCCGAACACGTTACAAAAGTTGTAGAACCTCTAAATTTTCTTTTAGCTCTTTACAATTAGCTAGATACTAGTGCTTGGACGATTTTTGGTGTACGGTCGATCGTGCCCCTACAGAATTTTCGTTTTCCATCCGTTCCCGCTTCCGCTGTGCACACGCGCTGGGCGCACCCGTCCTTACAGTGGTATCAGAGCCAACCAAGCTCTAGGACTAGCTTAGGCGATGTTTTAGTTTTGATCGACAATTTTCCGATTCCGATTTCCTAGTTTAAGCCCCTTCTCTATTTGAATTTCAAAAGTCTTTTAATTTTTTTTTAAACAATTGCAGAATGTCGCTTTGGATGTAAAAATGACATGGGTGAAATTTTGGGGGAGGGGGAGGGTTGTGCAAAAATGGCCGGCCATGGCAGTTTTCCATTGGACCACTTTTTTTCAGAATGCCCCCAATTTTCTCTTGGGGCTTAAACTTGTAGAAATATGATTTTTGGTATTGTTTGATTTTCCCAGTATTGAAATTTGATCTCGTATTGTATTCGAAAGTTATCGATCAAAGCTGTAATATCGTAGCGTTTCCGTATTCATGATGTTAAAGTGTTTAACTCAGTTGATACGATGATACATACTCGTTGATATGTATTTGTGAGTCTGTGATGTTCTATATTAAGTTTGTTTGGTATGGATTGGATCGTCGCGAAATGAATAGCCCTGTGCGTATTTGGATGTCGATGTTATATGTTTCTTTTCATTCATGTTGTAGCCAAGATGTATATTCTTTTATTTAGGACGAGCAGTCGACATGTGGCCGTCGTTTCTACTTATTGTATTATCATTTATCGGAACTCGATCAGGTTGCGATCGATATTACCGTTGTATTAATACAGGTATTAGGATTACCCCACGGAGAAGCACGCTGGCTGCCGGATTCTAGATTGCAGCGGGTTGCCATCTCAAGGAGTTGAGACCGGGTCACTCGATTCTAGGATTGGCGGGCTGCTTTCCGCGCTTGTAGGGGTTTAGGATAGACCCACGGAGGAGTGCTCTTGTCATCGGATTCGAGAAAGTGCTGGGTGGCCTCATCATGGTGATGATGCCGGGTTGCCTCATTTCTAGGGTTAGCGGATGACTTGCCGCACTCGTAGGGGTCTGCTTTTGGCTATGCACGGGCTATTCACGTGACCGGGGTATTTCGTGCTTCGTTTGTGGCTCGAACGAAACGCGGGATTCTTAGGTGATCCGACCATTCCAAACTCTGTGATGTTGTTTTTCCTCATGCTGTTGTTGGATATATGTATGCCCTAGAGGCCATTATGTGATAGTGTATGTACTGATGTGTATGTACTGATGTGTATGTGTGTGTGTGTGTGTGTGTGTACATACACATCAGTACATACACTATCACATAATGGCCTCTAGGGCATACATATATCCAACAATCTTCCACCTGCACCAAGGCCAATTATTGGTGTTGTTTCCTGATTTAAAATCAGAAAAGCTTATGGAAAAAGCATCAGAAAAGGGTCACGTGCTTACACATGACCAGCAGTCACGTGTTGGCACGTGACATCTAAAAGCATCGGCGAGGCAAATTCAGTTTCCCAACTATATCGAAGAAAAGGGCTTCAGAAAGGGTCACGTGCTCCCACGTGACCTGGGTCACGTGTTGGCACGTGACAATTACAAACGGCTTCAAAGGCAAACCGGTTCCCTAATCAAACCAAGGAAATGGTTTCAGAAGAGGTCACGTGCTCCCACGTGACCAGGGTCACGTGTTGGCACGTGATGATCAAAAGCAGCAGACTTGTTCTCCAGCGAAATCAAGGAAAGAGGCTTCAGACAAGGGTCACGTGCTCACACGTGACCAGTGGTCACGTGTTGGCACGTGATGACCAAGCAGCAACCAGAAGACAGAGCGTAAAAAGAAGGAAGTGTTAGTTATATGTATGCCCTAGAGGCCATTACTGTACATGGGATGTATATTGTAGTGGATGCTGGGACATATATAGGAAGGACTTTCTCGCTCGACATGATAGTACGCTATCTGGTTGCACTTTGTCTTAACATGTATACTTTCTGTCTCTCTGATTACATGTTGATAAAGCCCTTAGGATATGTACTCGACTTCCAGGACTATGATGTAGATCATACTAGTGGGGCCTGGGTAGTCCATGAGTACATCCTTGAATTGTTCCTAGTCGAGGGAATATCGAGACGGGGCATCGATATTCCAGAGTAGACTAGCGCATATCTTCTCGACCCATGCGATGGGCGATGGATGATCCCATATCCATTGGTGTTTGACATCGAAGATGGTATGCGGGTGCTCAGTGGAGACTGGGTACACTGAACGGACTCGCCGAGAACTCCCAGATGGTATTATACCTCACGTCAGATGGCAGTTCTCTGGTGACACTGGTACAGCTTAGTCTGTTGACCCGAGATCGTCATAGAGTCTTGTGTGTCTCCCACTGTGCTTTGATTTCCACCCTACCACGGCTCTACTGAGTTGTGCAAACAGGTGGTTTTTGGGTACAGTCCCGATTCACATGGAGGCAATGAGCGATAGGAGGGGATTCGTCTCTCCCGGTATTGGGGGTTGATGTTGTGCAATGCTCGACTGGCCATAACAGAAAATCCCTGGCCAGGGTTGCAGTGATATACTGGTAAGAGTTATCAGTAGTTTCACGAATGTTATGGACCCTACGTCGGCATGACTTATCGAGCTATTGGGGTCTGACGTTTACCACCCCTAGGCGAGATATGCGACATATCAGACGAACAGACCGGACTATACGATAGTGTTACTGGTCGGATTCACTGGAGTGTGAGCGGGCTTGCTCGTCGATCTTCAGATCGCTCAATACCCGGGTGGCCGTTACGTTTAGCAGACCGCTTGCGGCTTGTGGATGTTTGATATGATCATCATCCGCTGCCGGCGTATTGACGAGTCTTTAGAGTCCTACACAGAGGTTTCCTGGGTCAAGCGAAACGAAATAGAAGCGCATATGAGATATGTGCGGGACCGAGAATAATGCGTGTATGTGATACCGTATTCTATTCTCGCGATAAATATATCGAAAGGTTGTATGTGATATAACCTAGTTGTCGATTCAAGCGTTGATTCGATAAGCCGATATATTAGATACCAGTCGGTTATGTGCGCATGACCGGATCATTGAATCAAATGTTGATTTAATGATTTAATGCATATTTATATATTTGATATATTACTTTGCATCAACTAGTATCGGTTTACTTAAGATGGATTTTCTCACTCGGATGTGCGCATTACATATGTGATATGATTTTGTGCACATGCTTGTATCATGTTTGATGATATATGACTTTTTAGTTAAGTGTAAAGAATTAAACAATGGTTAAGTGGATAATTAGGGTTTTGGTTTTCTTATTCATTTATATATATATATATATATATATTTATTCTTTTTGGAATATATATTAAGCATGAGAAGAAATGGAGGCTTTCTTTGTTTTATCATGAAGTTTCATGAATGTTTGACTTTGTGACCATATTTGTCTCATGCTTAACCTAACCATTCCACTAAACCATGATTAATTCCCTACACCTAACTATAGTTAAAGTTATGATAAGAATTCTTTTTCTTTTCATTATTCTTTGAACTTATCATAACAATGATCTTCTTCTTGCTCTTCTTCTTCTTCATGAAAAGCAAGCTCCATCAATGGTAGATTGATGATATGAGTGAGAAATCAAATTCTAAAGTATACCCACTTCCTATTTCTTCATCCTCTACCTCTTGCCAAGTAGTAGAGTGTGTTTCCTTCACAAGATTTTAGGGTTTGGTGAAGGAGGAGCTTGATCTAGCGATGCCTCGACGTAGATCATCTTCGGCATGGACATCGACGACCTAGCTCGTTTTCTCTCCGACGAAGTCGACTTTAGAGCCCGGATTTCTTATGGACAGCGAGAGGACGTCGTTGCGGAGCTATGGAGGTAGAGCAAACGGATCTACAAAGGTTGTATTTCCGTATTCTCATTTGCTAAGTTGTTAGCTTGTTTTTGTTTCGCCTAGACATCTAGTTATAGATCCGTACACTAGGGTTTGTAGGCACCATATTATTTGAAATTGCCATGGTTGATGGCTTGGGAGACCTCACTAGGGTGCCTAGGAACCCTTCAGTGGTATCAGAGACTAGCTAGAGCCTTAGGCGATGCGTAGACGGAATTTGAAGTCCGATCGAACCGAAAACCTACATCCAACTTGCTCTCTGTACTTTTTTCAAATTTATGGATTTTTGCAAATTAAAAATATGCAGAAAAATAAGCAGGGAAATCTAAGAATTACGGTGCAAAAATTACCTAATGATCCCTCAAAAGTGCGGCGGAACCGCGGCATTAGCGTGCTAATGCGGCCCTTCCGCCGCCGTTTTGTCTTATTAGGCACTTAATTTTGCACAGTAACTCCTATTTTTCAGTGTTGGTTTTCCTGGAATATTTTTTTTCTGAAATCAAGAGTTGAGTATTTTGGGTTGTATTGGGAGTTCATACATTCGATCGGATTGTCAAACTTTGTCTGTGTGTCGTTCCGGATAATTTTTTTGAATATGTTAAAAAGTTCGACCGGATATAAATACCCAATTTTTCCCCTGTCGGGAAATTTCCAAGTGTTGGATATTTCTGTAGTTTAATCACGTTCTAAGTAGTGCAAGTAACACGATGGTCCCTCTAGAAGACAACAAACCTTAACTCGATTATGTGACCGTCTTGAACTACCCTTTGAACCTTCGGGTTTGGGGCAGTACGGCGTGCCACATGTGAGGCGTTGGCTTGACCCTTCTACGGCTGGACCGTTGGTACTGAGGCACGAAATGAATGTTTTTAGACTTGTTTCATGTGTTGATCTGTATCGGGAAAACTTGGGTGTTCGATTGTTCGATCGAAAAGTTTAACATTTTCTGTTTATCTGGAATGGGATACAATAATTGGAATTCACAATAAGTTATGAGATAACTGAATGAATGTTATAAACGTAGCAATTTAGTCTCACTTGATCGGTTGCCACGGATTTTTGATGTGATCAAAAGTCCGTCGCAATCACGTAGCGTATGCGGATATTCGCCGGTAAACTTAATAGACAGCCTCACTCCATAGCCCCGACCAAGTGACTGTAGGAGAACCCCGTCGCCGAAAGCATCCGTTCGGGTGCTCGCGGTAGCGGTGTTCCGCCTTGGTGCACTTTGTCGACGGCGTCGGGGGTGCGGCCGTCTACTGAAGTTTGCGACGAGTATTCGATCAGGATGTCGGGAATCTTGTTGAATTGCCCGACTTGATATTGAAAAGTGTTTTCGATAATGAGACTAAAATGCGGGGTTTATAATTGTTAGGCATGCGATGTCTAAGTAATTCATTTGGTCAGGCATGCGATGTCTGAGGATATTGCGGATTCCAACTGTTGTAGTTTTACACTTTCTTTTCTGTGACCGTAAGTGTAATATGTGATATCGCCGGTTTCGTTGCTATATGTCAACGACAATTGGGATGCGCATATTTACTTACGTTGATGATATCTGATGTTATGTGTTGCTGGATATGTTATATTGGATCGTCGTGTTTGAATAGCCGGGGGTTTTTATGTGAGATGAGTGTTTTTCATTTTCATTCATGTAATGACTTGTATGTAATATTCTTTTATTGGGGCACTTCCAGGTTGCGGAAGTAGTCACCATTTGTATATTATTTTCTTTTCTGCACTAGGATAGACCCAAGGAGGGGAGCACAAGTAACCGGGTTTTGGGGTCCAGTGGGAGACCAACTCGAGGAGTCGAGTCCGGGTTTCCTAACCCTAGAATTGGCAGGGTTGCTTGCCGCTCTCGTAGGGGTCTAGGGGTGTGGGATAGGCTATTCATCACGACCGTGGAATCCGTGTTTTATACTGGCTCGTATTGAAAACACGGACGTCCTAGTATATCCAATATTTCATATGTTTCTTCTGCTGTGTTTTATCTGTGATCATGCGATGTTCTGTGTTCTGTGACAGGTATTATATATAGTATATATGATATATTATATAGACGTTACTTATGTTTTACACCCGCGCTAGCCCTGCCCCGCTCTGCCGTTAGTTACCTAACCTAACGGTGCACGAGGGG
Source organism: Agapanthus africanus (assembly GCA_030015575.1). Taxonomy (NCBI): domain Eukaryota; kingdom Viridiplantae; phylum Streptophyta; class Magnoliopsida; order Asparagales; family Amaryllidaceae; genus Agapanthus; species Agapanthus africanus. Next base: position 484,033,146 of record JASDDO010000024.1, read on the forward strand.
ACATCGAGGCGAATGCGGATGGCATAAGCGTACGTTATATCTATCTGTGATGTTTAGGTAATATAAATGATGGGATATTCATTAATGAGATTAATGAAAGAAAATAAACCTAATTGATGTTGTGGAATCGAATTTCAAAATAAAACAGGTAGCTACAGTTCTTGCTTTGCATCGCGGTGTTCATTATAGAACATCCTGCACCTTATTCGATGAGGAAAGGACCGAGATCCCTTCACCGGGAGTGACTCCTTTAGCAATAACTGACAGATGCTACAACCCTCGGTTTGTCTTTGATCGCTTCTATAGTTTCCGCTATGCACAGTGATATATATGATATATCCCGCACCTCATTCGACGAGGAAAGGGCCGACGATCCCTTCACCGGGAGTGACCCCTTTAGCAAAACTAGAAAAGCTTCAAAAACATTCCATTTAAAAACCATTTGATTCCGCAACGAGATCAAGTTCAAAGCGTTAAAGGTTTTCATAAAAACCAGCCGCAACCCTCCGTCATTTTAGGAAGTAGAGTACTTAGTATTCGTGCTGTGTTTGTTGACCATAGTCAAGGCACAGTGTACGGTAGCTAAGTGATGTCTTCCTACACCGCATATGATGCGATTAGTTAGGACAGTCGCGTGACTTTGTTGACCTTAGTTAAGGGTCATGTGGGTGGGTCTAATTAATCACGAAATGACGGGTAGAACTTGACTAGTACTTATGATTTGTTGACCATAGTTAAGGTCATAGGTGCTAGGGGTAAAAACCATTATCGGGAGTTTCAAGTGTTGGAATTTGCAATGAGATTGCATACCTTCTATGAGATAGTTGGATCCCGATACCCGCTGCGAGTAAGAGTTACTCCTGGGAGAGTTTTATACATTACAATTAGCCGATCAAGTAGGTGTCTAGAAAGGTGTTAACGAGGTTACGCCTCTGGGAAAACGAGGTTTACATTAATTAGGTTCGTGCGAAAGCACGGGGGACCTCCCTCAAAGTACCGACACTGGCCTGGCTGAAAGATTGGCGAACTTGTAGTGTGTAATTAATCCCGGCTAGTCTTTCCTTTTAGGGTTTGAACGAAGATTTGATAAAAAGCAGTGGGAGCCATCCTGATTAGATAAAATAAAAACCAATCTATTCTTGCAAGAGCGCACGCTGAGTGTTTTCTTCTCTCTCTCTCTCCAGGTAGCGACCATATCACGCCTTAATCAAGATAATAATACGGATTATTGACCGAACCCGCTTGTTATACTGAGCTGGGAAACGTTGGTCCCGCTCCAACTTATAATTGTTATAAGACAGAGCAGGAAATAAGGGAATACCAGAATTCCTATGCCGCCCAAACGAAGAAAGTGCATATGATGCATCTCCTTCGGGTGTGTTCATTACAAAGAACTGTTTCTCAGTATCCTCTGCATCCTGGGTATATGATACCGGATCAGGATCCCAGATATGTAATCTGTTACATAGGGCTACAAAAAGGTAGAAAAACTGAGAACGGGTGATAAGTTTCATGAGACAGAAACCGGGGCAAGTGTTGCAGCCAAGTCTGTTCGTCACTGTCACCCTGTATTACCAATACATTGATTCTGAAAAAATGCTATTAGATGCCGAACCTGATATACAAAATCATATCAGTCTCTTTATTAGTAAAGAAATGATAAAATTTTGTATAGTTGGATAATGTTTTGAATATTTCCTATATCAAAAGTTGATCGGTTCAGGTGCGTTATCTAAAAGCATTGATGTTCTAAATCAAACTACAGTTCTTAGTATATGGAACACACACAAGAGGAAGAGTTCAGAAATGAACGGATTCTTCTTGAGGTATTGTAGACTAGGTCAGATCAATGCGACCCGACTGGCTGAAGTTACATTTAGATGTATATTTAAATCGTTTTGAATTTACATCTTGTGCAACTCGCCAATCATGTCACAAAGATAAGATGACCATAGCTCCGTTTACTGGAAACAGAGAAAGAGTTAGTAAACTCTTGGGATGATACATGTTGATGTATGTAGGTCCCCTGTCTACACATGCCAGGACTAGTTCTTAATACTTCATTATGTTCTCTGATGATCTCTTTAGATTCAGACCTATGTTCCTGTTGAAACACAAGTCCGAACCTTTTGAGATATTCACGGAATATAAGTTAGAAGTAGAGAACTAATACGGGTATAAGTATTATGTCCTATGATGAGATCAAGGAGGAGAATACTTGAGCACGGAAATACTGGACTATTCTAAAGGAGAATGAGATTCTCTCTCAGCATTACTCCTCCGCATACACCATAGCACGATGGTATATCGGGGCGGAGCAATCACACCCTATATGATATGGTGTGCTCTATGATGAGTATTACTGAGCCACCTATTTCCTTTTTGGGAGTTATGCACTTGAGAAGCTGCATACCTATTGAATGTGGTTCCAATCAAATCAGTTGCCTACCATTTCATATATGATATGGAAAGGGAAGAGCCCATATCTTAAGTTGGTTAAGATTTAGGGTTGTCCGGCCTATGTCTAAAACCATAATCCGGACAAGTTCGAGGCAAGGTCTGTTATGTACAACTGGAATAGTTCCAGCTATACAAGCTACAGCAGATGATTTGGTACAACCAAAGGATTCAGTAGATACCAACGAACCTCAGCCTCTCCGCTTATCTAGTAGGGTTCCTCACCCACCTGAGAGATACTTCGGTTTCTCTATGACAGTGGGAGCGAGGATTGCATCATGAGATGATGACCCAACTAGCTTCGAGCTGGCCATCAGGAGTAAGACTCTATAAGAATGGCTGGATGCTTAGCGATCTGAGATGGAATCCTTATACGCCAACAAAGTATGGACTTTGGTTGCTATATCTGAAGGGTTAAATCCCCATCAGGAGCAAGTATATCTTGAGAAGATTACTTGGTGTACATGGAAAAGTTGAGACTTTCAAAGCTAGAATTGTTAAAGGTTTTCGTCATCGACCAGGCATGGATAATGATGAAACCTTTTCCAGTAGCTATGCTTAAGTCTATCCAGATTCTACTTGCCACGGCTACATACCATGACTGCGATATCTGGTGGATGGGTGCCCTGACTGCTTTTCTAAATACTGATTTAGAAGAGAACGTCTGTAAGAACACAGCCAGAGGTCTTCGTAAACAGTGGGAGCAGCGGAAACGTGTGCAAGTTGCTTTACATAATGAAGCAGGCATCGCGGAGTTGGAACGTCTGTTTTGATGTGATAATCAAAGTGTTTGACTTCATCAAAATGGTAGACGAACCTTGTATATACAAAAGGGTAGTAGAGAGTAAGGTCGTCATCTTCGTATTGTACGTAGACAACATACTCTTGATAGGAAAAGAGTTTCCTATACTACGATCGGTCAATCTCCTATTATCACTAGGATTCTCCAAATAGGATCAAAGTGATACCTCCTAAAAACCTGAGTTTTCATCTATGAGATAGATGTAAATGGATGCTAGGATTCTCACAAAATGTAGTGAGATGGTATCAATCGATCCTGAAGAGAATCACTGGAAGAGTTCCAGGGTGATAAAGACGACTGAATGTCAGTCACGGGCATTGTCTTTACCCTCAGTAAAGGGACGGTATGTTGGAAGAGTTCCAAGCTCGATACCGTGGCAAACTAGACGATAAAGGCTGGTAACATCGCTATTAAAGATACTACCAAAGAGGCTGTTTGGGTGTATATTGGTTCATAAGATGAACTAGGTTCCTGCCATTGTATGACAATGGAAGCGTGGCTTCGACCCTGGAACCCTGGTCCCATCAGTGACCCAGACAAATTCTGAGGCAGCATCACCTGATCATGGAGATAGTTGATCTCCAGGGTGATCGAGATTAGGAGAGTAGACTCAGAGGACAACACGGCGGATCCACTCACGAAGGCCTTTTTCCCAAAGAGAGACTTTTTAAAGGGATGGTTGAGTATGTGATACTGCAACCACTGCTACAGATGGCCCTAGTGCAAGTGGGAGATTGTTAGTTATATGTATGCCCTAGAGGCCATTACTGTACATGGGATGTATATTGTAGTGGATGCTGGGACATATATAGGAAGGACTTTCTCGCTCGACATGATAGTACGCTATCTGGTTGCACTTTGTCTTAACATGTATACTTTCTGTCTCTCTGATTACATGTTGATAAAGCCCTTAGGATATGTACTCGACTTCCAGGACTATGATGTAGATCATACTAGTGGGGCCTGGGTAGTCCATGAGTACATCCTTGAATTGTTCCTAGTCGAGGGAATATCGAGACGGGGCATCGATATTCCAGAGTAGACTAGCGCATATCTTCTCGACCCATGCGATGGGCGATGGATGATCCCATATCCATTGGTGTTTGACATCGAAGATGGTATGCGGGTGCTCAGTGGAGACTGGGTACACTGAACGGACTCGCCGAGAACTCCCAGATGGTATTATACCTCACGTCAGATGGCAGTTCTCTGGTGACACTGGTACAGCTTAGTCTGTTGACCCGAGATCGTCATAGAGTCTTGTGTGTCTCCCACTGTGCTTTGATTTCCACCCTACCACGGCTCTACTGAGTTGTGCAAACAGGTGGTTTTTGGGTACAGTCCCGATTCACATGGAGGCAATGAGCGATAGGAGGGGATTCGTCTCTCCCGGTATTGGGGGTTGATGTTGTGCAATGCTCGACTGGCCATAACAGAAAATCCCTGGCCAGGGTTGCAGTGATATACTGGTAAGAGTTATCAGTAGTTTCACGAATGTTATGGACCCTACGTCGGCATGACTTATCGAGCTATTGGGGTCTGACGTTTACCACCCCTAGGCGAGATATGCGACATATCAGACGAACAGACCGGACTATACGATAGTGTTACTGGTCGGATTCACTGGAGTGTGAGCGGGCTTGCTCGTCGATCTTCAGATCGCTCAATACCCGGGTGGCCGTTACGTTTAGCAGACCGCTTGCGGCTTGTGGATGTTTGATATGATCATCATCCGCTGCCGGCGTATTGACGAGTCTTTAGAGTCCTACACAGAGGTTTCCTGGGTCAAGCGAAACGAAATAGAAGCGCATATGAGATATGTGCGGGACCGAGAATAATGCGTGTATGTGATACCGTATTCTATTCTCGCGATAAATATATCGAAAGGTTGTATGTGATATAACCTAGTTGTCGATTCAAGCGTTGATTCGATAAGCCGATATATTAGATACCAGTCGGTTATGTGCGCATGACCGGATCATTGAATCAAATGTTGATTTAATGATTTAATGCATATTTATATATTTGATATATTACTTTGCATCAACTAGTATCGGTTTACTTAAGATGGATTTTCTCACTCGGATGTGCGCATTACATATGTGATATGATTTTGTGCACATGCTTGTATCATGTTTGATGATATATGACTTTTTAGTTAAGTGTAAAGAATTAAACAATGGTTAAGTGGATAATTAGGGTTTTGGTTTTCTTATTCATTTATATATATATATATATATATTTATTCTTTTTGGAATATATATTAAGCATGAGAAGAAATGGAGGCTTTCTTTGTTTTATCATGAAGTTTCATGAATGTTTGACTTTGTGACCATATTTGTCTCATGCTTAACCTAACCATTCCACTAAACCATGATTAATTCCCTACACCTAACTATAGTTAAAGTTATGATAAGAATTCTTTTTCTTTTCATTATTCTTTGAACTTATCATAACAATGATCTTCTTCTTGCTCTTCTTCTTCTTCATGAAAAGCAAGCTCCATCAATGGTAGATTGATGATATGAGTGAGAAATCAAATTCTAAAGTATACCCACTTCCTATTTCTTCATCCTCTACCTCTTGCCAAGTAGTAGAGTGTGTTTCCTTCACAAGATTTTAGGGTTTGGTGAAGGAGGAGCTTGATCTAGCGATGCCTCGACGTAGATCATCTTCGGCATGGACATCGACGACCTAGCTCGTTTTCTCTCCGACGAAGTCGACTTTAGAGCCCGGATTTCTTATGGACAGCGAGAGGACGTCGTTGCGGAGCTATGGAGGTAGAGCAAACGGATCTACAAAGGTTGTATTTCCGTATTCTCATTTGCTAAGTTGTTAGCTTGTTTTTGTTTCGCCTAGACATCTAGTTATAGATCCGTACACTAGGGTTTGTAGGCACCATATTATTTGAAATTGCCATGGTTGATGGCTTGGGAGACCTCACTAGGGTGCCTAGGAACCCTTCAGGAAGAAGGCTCGTTCCAAGGGGGTCACGTGCCCACACGTGACCATGAGTCACGTGGTCACACGTGACCGGCTTTCAAAGCCCATTTTGTTAACAGAATTAAATTCTGAAAGAGATTCAAATCTTTCCAAAGGAAAGCGATTATCTGGAACCAACCGAATTAAAGATTTAAAGATGAGTGAATATCATCTATCTATGGAAAAATCCTGAACTTGGAAAGATTTCCCCTTTAAATCTAATAGAAATAACAAAGGAGAATCCCTGGATTTGAAATCCAATGGTGAATAAAATTCACATAATAATCCAAAGGTCCAAAACGAATGATGGATGCAAATCAAATCTCTCAATGAAGATTCGTCAAAAAAAACAATTGACTCGGCTGCTTCTCCTATAAATAGGAGCTAAGAGACACGCAAAAAATAGAGACGCAGAGGGAAGAAAAGAGAGAGAGCCTTGATACTTGAGAGGAATTTGGATCTTCTGCAAAAGAAAACCCTAGGTAAGAAAGGGAAGGTTTCATTGAAAGAAAGAGAATTTAATTCTCGACAGAGTTTAACTCTGATATAGAACAGAGGGACATATTTCTTCTCTCTTTGATGGAGGATCTGTAAAGTGCACATCTCCCCTTGAGTTGAGAATTTAATTCTCAATGGGTTGAGATCCTGCCATGCAGATCCAAAGCATAAAGAGGAAACGGAAGCACGAGAATTCAATTCTCACAGAACTATAGGAATTTAATTCCTTTAAAATAAAATTAGGGCTTGACCCTGTGTTATGGGAATTTAATTCCTTCAGAACAAAAGAAACAGGGTTTAACCCTAATTAAGAACTTAGTTCTGTTGAAACAACGGGAGTTTAATTCCCTTAATCATAATTCTTTAACCGAGAATGGGAATTCTTTAAAGCTTTTATTAGGGTTTAACCCTATTCAGTTCTTCACATATATAAGGAATTTAATTCCTACAGAAAATTCAGAGTTCAACTCTATTCCAGAATATAAATCTTCAAAAGGAAGTAGGAATTTGATTCCTCGGAATTTAAAGCTTTTTATTAGGGTTTAACCCTACGAGGAATTTAATTCCTGAAAAAAGATTAACAGATCTTCTAAACAACATACATAGAGGCAGGGTCACGTGCCACCACGTGACCCTCCCCCCAAAAGATCTACAGAAAGCCCTCTGGAGGCAGTGCCTCACGTGACTCACGTGACTCTTGACAGAAGCTTTAACACATAAGCACTTGAATCCCCGTCACGTGATGGCACGTGATGCTCTAGAAGATGCATAGTCTCAGAAGAACAAGTGAAGGGAGGGCGCTCTCACGTGTTGCCACGTGACCCCTCTTGCCTTAGTGTTTAAACACTAAAACGGAACCCCTGAATTCAGTGACAAAACATTGTTTGGCCTTAGTGTAACACTAAGCACAGAACTATATTTGCAATGTTCAACACTGATTACCGTAGTGTCCAACACTAGTTTGGGACTCCTGTTGCCAGCGTTTAACACTGGACTGTTTTAGTGTTCAACACTAATCTGAAAGCCTGGTTGCTGGTGTTTAACACCAACTATCTTTTAGTGTTGAAACACTAACTTATCAATCTTATTCCCAGTGTTCAACACTGATTTGTCTTTAGTGTTTAACACTAGACACTGGCCCAATTGGCCGAATGGATAGAGGCAAAGCCTCTCCTTCAAGGGACCAACAGGAAGTCAATATTCCAGACATGATTGGACTTAGCCCAAGATGGTCATAAGTCCTCAATTCGTAATTAACTGGGCTAATGGGCTCATAACATAATTAATTGGTCTTGATCCCAAATTGGGCCAAAAACTATTTATTCCACTCCGGTTCCAGGGTACATCTCTTCACTCCTTTGATACTTGGCGTTGTAATCCCTCAACGTCTTCAAAGAGGTGACGGGTCCCGATGACCACTTATTGATACGGACTGTGGGGTCCTTAAACTCATGGACTACGACGTCCTTAACCTCGACCGAGATGTCTTAAAACTAACAACGGACTGTGGGGTCCTTAAACTCATGGACTACGACGTCCTTAACCTCGACCGAGATGTCTTAAAACTAACAATGGACTGTGGGGTCCTTAAACCCATGGACTACGACGTCCTTAATCTCGACCGAGATGTCTTAAAACTAACAATGGACTGTGGGGTCCTTAAACCCATGGACTAAGACGTCCTTAACCTTGACCGAGATGTCTTAAAACTAACAATGGACCGCAATGTCCTTAAACTACCTACGGACCGCAATGTCCTTAAACTACCTACGGACCGCAATGTCCTTAAACTGGAACAATAGAGCCCAAACGCTCTTTTGTGGGATCTAAACGATCCCGTTTAAGTTGATCTTAGTCTCAAATATGGCTAACGTATCCTTAAACCTTCAAACAGACTGGACTATGAATCCCCCCAATCAACTTCGGTTCAAGGGTACATCTCTGAACTCCTCTGATATTTGTCGTTGTAATCCTTCAACGTCGTCAAAGAGGTGACGGGTCCCGACGGCCATACATTCAATGGACTACTATGTCCCTAAAATGGGGTAATAGAGCCCCAAATGCTCTTTTGTCGGATCTAAACGATCCCGTTAAGTTGATCTTAGTCTCAAACTAGACTAACGTATCCTTAACAAACGTTTGAGTTGATCTTAGCCTCAAATATGGCTAACGTATCCTCAAACCAAACCCCCAAACCCAAATCTAAGATAAATACGGATTTGGACTAGTCCACGTCCTACGGGCGACGACATAACTCAGTCTCCATATACAATCCACGGGCAACCACAAATAAAACAAAAACACACGACACGAAGTGACCATCTGGAGAAGGAGAAAGTTGTTACCGCAACGCGGTAGCGTAATTAACTGCAGGGGCTTGCGCCTGCAGGGAAGAGCGTCCCCACAATAAAAAAACCCCTCAAGTGAGGGGGAATCTGACGAAGTCTGCTACATCGGACGCATCCGCTCAAACCTTCGATACACGGTGCCATAAATCAACTTGGCATCTTCGGAGAGGTGGATGGATAGCACCAATTAGCATCAGCCCCGAACCTCAGGCAATAGACGTCCCCGCGTCTCGGCCGCCGTTCGGAGGGGAACAGATTCTGGCACGCCCGGTGGGACCTTTTCCTCTTTCCACTCCACACTTCGTGTGTCGTGATTCGCGAACCAATCACGGTTCGCTAATGGTGGCCCTTGGGTTTCAAGATACTAAGAATTGGCGTCTCGCTTATTGCAGAAAGCAAAGGATCGATGGCTTCTACTTCCGTGAAATTCTCCAACTGCTCAGACTACAATTGCGACCAACGCTTTGCCTCGCCAGGAGGTATAGCCTACGGACCCCAAGCTGCTTTGTTATTCACAATGCCGGTGGACCAGGTGACTCAGGCCACTACCGGATTGTTCTTCGGGACTATCCTCCCACCAACAAGCTTCACGGCGCCAGTGCTGACAAAGGGAGCTCCCAAGAAGTCGGTCTTTGATCGTCTTACCCCTACCGCGGCTCATCCCAACGGGTCGCCCAACATCAGCGTCTCGGTCTTCTCTAGATTGGGCCAGAAATCCTGTGGACCCATCATGGGGCCTACAATCCCAGAGAAGGCTGCTTCTAAGAAAGTGACCGGTCCTGCTCCTGAAGTCGCCAAGGCGGCTCCCCCGGCCAAAAAGTCGGTCTTTACAAGATTGACGGCTTCAGCTCCCGCCCTTGCTACCCAAAAGACGTCGGTCTTTGACAGGCTAACACCAGCAATGACCCCCCACCTACACAGGGGGCAAGACGAAGCCATTCTCACCGCTGAACCAACGCCCTCCGCTCGACACGCTCGACGTCGCCATTGGCGCCGAGTAAGGAAGGCTGGGGGCAACTCCCCCTCCGGGTTAACTCCATCAGCCCCGATGGCAGAAGTTAATGCTGCTGTTCCAACTGGGAACAGCTTCGAGATGCTAAATAAGGTGCGAAGGAATTCTCCCACTGCAGTGCTAAAGAGGTCTCCTCCCCATTTAAAAAAGGTTGTGGAAATAAAATCAGAACAGCCCCGATCCCCTCAACGGCTGTCTTCCAAAATCTATAAGGTTTGGCGGCAGGCCCGAGACTTGATCATCGATCCAAACTTTTCCCGCCAGCACAAGAAGCTGAAAATCCAACCGGAAGCTGGTCACCAGGCTAAACCCCGAAAGGCTGTTTGGACGCCCACCTCAACGGCCTCCTCAACCTCCATGGCTCATGAAAGGAGGAAGCCAGAGAAGATCCCCCAGCCTGCAACGACAGCTAATAGTACTAAGCCCAGACGCCCTAAGTCTGGGGGCATGATGGTCCACACCGTATACATGGCGTCAGGAAAAGAAGACAGCCGCGCGTCCACGGGTCATAAACCGCTTACACGGTCGGTGACCAAAGCTCAGGAGCAGCAGCAAAAGCTCCAAGAAATGATGAATGCTATGGCCGCACTTACCGGGCCAAAAGAAAACCCAGAAACGTCCTCAGACGCACGCCAAGAGGAAGAAACCGACACTGAATTCCTTCACCGGATACTGGAGAAAAAGGACAAAGAGGCTGCCGAACAAGCAACCAACATACAGCGTATGGGCCTTCTCTTCCAAGATATGATAGGAATGATGATCCAGCAGGACCTACCCGCCGAGGATCCCCCAATCGTTCTTGAAGACGACCGAGGAGAAACGTCAAATCCACCGCCAGCCCCCTCAACGGCCAAGGAAGAGACGATCTCTAAAGCTGACTTGGTTGACTATATAGCCCAGCAAATCCGGGTTCATCATGCGACTGAGGCAGCTGGTCAAGTCGTAAAAACGGGGCGGCCGCATCCAAGCTGGTACGACCAAATCAAATACCCGCTAGGCTATACGATACCGAAATTCCATGTGTATAAGGGGACCGGCAATCCCCATCAACATGTTGCCCAGTTCCGGGCCCTCTGCGGTAACACCGGCGGTGATGATAAACTGTTGCTTCGCCAGTTCGTGGGCAGCTTATCAGAAACAGCGTTCGAATGGTATTCGGAACTCCCGAACGATTCTATCAAGACGTTCGCTGAAATGGAGTTGTTATTCACTCAGCGATTCGCAAGCGCCAGCGAACGCACTCCAATAACAGCACTGGTTAACGCCAGGATAAAACCAGGCGAAACCTGGGTCCAGTATGCTATACGCTGGCGGAATTTGTGGTCAAGATGCGAACAACGCATTGAGGAGGCACCCGCAGTGGGCATGTTCGTGGGAACCCTAGACCCCCACGCAACTATCTCCCAGTTTATGATGTTCTTTAAGCCAACCACATTCCAGGCTTTAATCGACAAGTTGGCTCAGATGGACCAGATGGGTCATAGACCACCTCCCCCGAAGTCGGAACCTCGGAATGACAAGGGTAAAGGAAGGGCAACCTTTGTCGCAAATGCCCAACAGCAACCTAACGCCCCGAAACTGGCAGATCAACTGGAAGAAAGACGTCGGTATTATAATGAAAAGATGAAACGTCCTTACTCGTTCCCACGAGACAAGACGAAACGGCTATTCGAGCTGGCAATACGCAACAGACTTATAAACCTACCAAATCCAAGGCGACCGCCGCAACCCACGGAGGTGAATAACCCTAATTATTACCCTTACCATCAAACGGTAAGTCATCCGATCGAAGATTGCTTCGTCTTCAAAGGATGGATTGAAGATCAGTACCTCCAGGGGAAGTTTATACTGTCCGAAAAGTGGAAGGTGAGCCCACCACAGCCGCATACTCCTAAGAAAGCGGATACACCGGGGGCAACCTGTTCTTTTATTGAAGAAGCTCCATGGGAGGTCGTGCTATCAACTAAAACCAAAAGAATGCTGAGAGACCTTCATGAGTGCCCTGCGATCGAATGGAAGGACCCTCTTGAACCTCAAATTATCGAAGGGATGTTGAAGCCTCGCCTGACTACGAAGACTCGCGATAAGGGCCCAAATACTCACGCCCAACCGTCAAAATCTTCGAAGAAAAAGAAGAAGAAATCCAAGAAGTCCGTGAAGCTTGGAAACGAGCACACGAACTTGCAGAAGCAAATCGACACGCTGGAAGAATACAATCAAAAGGCGCGAACTCCTGTCACACTGCAAGAGTTCCTCAACCACATCTTTCAAGAGGAAGATGATGGAGAGAGCTCGTTGGATGAATCTGAAGGATATGTGGCGAGTTGTAACGTAATCTCCCACTCGTTTACCGATGATGGGAAAACTCCTGGCACCAAGAAGCTGGAGGCAGAGCCTGAACCAGAGTGTGCATGGCCAACAGACGAAATGATCGACGCTTTTCTAGACGAGATTCGCCTAAAAAGTAAAGCGGATCAGGAGCGTGAGATGGCCGCTTCAGAAGGAGCCAAATGCAGGCGACTGAACGAAAGAGTTGAACCACCCCTGCCAGAGCGAAAGGCATCCGAAGTAGACAAGAAGATATTCAAGATGAGGAAAAGGTTTGCCAAAGCCATGTCAATGGGAATGAAGCTACCACCCTCGGAAGGAAACACGCACGATGGGGTGGAGAGGCACCCTGATTATTGCGCATATCATCGGAAAATCTCACACCCCATGGAGGAGTGCGACGCCTTTAAGATATGGTGGCAAGGATATGTTGCTCATCGGCAACATTTTAAGCGCATGAAACGCAAGATCCGTCGGGAGCGAAGAAGTAATGTCGATGGGCACAACAGAACGACTGGCAACTGTTACATGGTTAACGCCAGGGGGTCACAAGTTCTCACCTTTGGGAGCGACTCTGATGAAGAAATGGCTCTGGGCCCTCTCTTTAAAGAATTTGTTTTAGGGAAAGAGGAGAAATCGGAGGCCTGCGAGAACATTCAGCTGCGCAATCGCACACTCCCAGAAAAGAATCTCGGGTCCACGAGTAGGAAAGATAAGGGAAAGGAAAAGGTCACTGAAGATATCACTTTAGACGACCAAGTCATGAGAGAGCTGGTTGCCAAAGACCCTCCTAGAAAGGGTAAAGTGGACTATAACATCCTAGCGCATCTAAGGAAGCTACCTTCTCAGCTTAGCATTCTCGATGCCCTCCTATTATCAAAAGAGGCGCGAGACTCACTAATTAAGGCGTTACAAGAACCTGAGCAATTTCAAGCCTTCCTCGCCACTGAAAGGATGAAGGATGAACTAGAGGAAGTGCATACGGCCGACATCACTTTCGGTGACGAAGACCTCCTTCTCGGGACGTGCGACCACAACCGTCCCCTATATGTCTCTGGATACTGCCATGATATCAGGATAGGCAAGATCCTGGTGGATAATGGATCCTCCGTCAATCTCCTTAATGTTCGGGTGTTGAAGGAAATCTGCATGAGTGTGCAGCACCTCGCTCGTGACAAAATCACTATCTACGGTTTCGATTCACAGTCGTCACGGACTCTCGGATCTGTAATACTAACATTACGCTTCGGACTTCTCGTCACAGACGTCAAATTCCATGTCATTGACGCCAAGACCTGCTACAACGCCTTACTCGGCCGTCCTTGGCTACACGAGTACAACATCATCCCTTCTATGCAACATCAGTGTATGAAGTACTTTAAGGATGGTTTCGAGTATACCGTAACAGGTGAGTTGAACCCATTCTCCGTGAACGAAGTCCGCAAATACGAAGATGCGAAGTACTTTTTGCCAGATTTCGAGGATACAGAAAGGTGTCGCAACCCGGAAAACAAAACCGCCGCCACCATCCCTGTTTTCGGGAGCGATACCGAAGAAGAGGAAGAGATAGTTTATGCAGGGCCATCTCTACGCAACAACCTGGGGACGCCCGCCCCCATGTTGGTCTTCGGAAGTGATTCAGAAGATGAAGTTAACGCCGTGTTCTCCAATCGGCTGTCAATACAAACACCCCCTGGCAATGACCATAGTTTGCAAATCACCATGGTACCGCGAGAACACTACAAGGATCTCGACACACTTCAAGCTCACAATGTGTAGGACCTGCGAACATTTTACGTCCCTCCCAGGCAAAGGGATGAAAAGGCGATCCTATTCTACCGATCCTCAGAGTCGAAAGTAGAGAAAGAGATCTGGCATGACGCGGATGCTACACTCGACAGGCTCCAACCCATCCGTCTGCCCAGATACTATACAAATGGATTAAAGAGGCTATTGAAGCGCCAAGGAGTACCCTTAAAACAGACTGTTCGACAAGCTGGGTTCTACAACAGGATCTGGGATGTCCCTGGGACTCAACGCAAATTGCCCAACGGGAAAATGGAAACACTTGGGCTTGGATACGCGAGAACCGAAAAACGGGGACGGGCCCACAGCAGCTACGCTATATATACTTTTGATGAAGAAGAGGACGCCCTGTCAGGAGATGCCAACCCCTCATCAAAACTAGATCCCGCGATTGAAATGCCGAGTCCGTCGTTTGAACAACGAATGGACAACCCTATCAGGAAAGTGGGTCAGAAAGCTCGGGAAGACCACAACCGCGAGACGGCCATCTACGAGAAAGCCAAGACGCAACGCCTTCCCCAACAGGCTGTAAAGGATGAAAATGCCGCTCCTTGTCAACCTGATGTAAAGAAGGCTCAACGCAAAAGCAGAAATAAGTCAAAAGGCCAAAAAGGCGCTCAACAGCAGCAAAGCAGGGCTAAGAAGCCACGCAAACGGGAATCGAGCGTTATTGACCTATCCCTCATGAAGAAAATGGGTCGAGCATACTCGTTTCCTCGGGAAAAGACGAAGAAGATACTCGATCTTGCCCTAAAGCACCAAATGCTTACATTGCAGGAGTCTAAACACCCCGAACAAGCGGGCGAAGCCTCACTCCCAGACTATTGCTCTTACCATCGAGTGATAGGTCATTCTCTCGAAGATTGCTTCACCTTCAAGAATTGGGTCGAGGATCAGTATCAGCTTGGCAGATTCGCCTTATCCGACGGCTGGAGGGTAACGCCGCCACAAAAGCACGAACCCAAAGCCGTAAAAGCAAAACCAGATCCACCTCGGTCCTGGAAGCGGATTCGCGCCTGTTACACAATTACGATATTAAAAGAAGAGCCCGAGAATATGGACGACCTTCCCTGGTGCTTTGAGAACAGCGACGATGAGGTGGTCTCAGAATTTCCGCTAGCTCCGAAGGAACTGGAAGATGGCATACATACTACTGTAGATAACTTCAAGAACATTGAGTTGGGATCGGCAGATGACCCGCGACCGACATTTGTCAGCGAGCTGCTATCTGAAGAAAGGGTGGCTGCTTTAAAGAACGTGCTTCTACGACATAAAGACTGCTTCGCGTGGAACTACTCCGAGATGCCAGGATTAGATCCGGAGATTGCTGTGCATAAGTTACCAATATCCCCGGATATCTAGCCAGTCAAGCAGGCGCCAAGAAGGATGCGACTCGAGCTTGAAATGAGCATCAACGCCGAAGTCAAGAAGCTGATCGATTCTGGATTTATCCAAGAAGTCCAATATCCCGACTGGATCGCCAATATCGTCCCGGTAATGAAGAAAAATGGGACGGTACGCATATGCGTGGATTTCAGGGATCTCAATAAAGCTTGCCCGAAGGACGATTTCCCAGTACCGGTAACCGAGCTAATGATAGATAACACGTCCACTCATGAGGTTTTCTCCTTTATGGACGGTTCATCAGGATACAATCAGATAAAGATGCATCCCGAAGACCAGAAGCACACCGCTTTCCGGACCCCTTTGGGTATATTCTGCTACAGGGTTATGCCCTTTGGTCTAAAGAACGCCGGTGCTACCTATCAAAGGGCCATGACAAAGATCTTCGACGATCTCATACATGACATCATCGAGTGCTATATCGATGACCTTGTAGTGAAGAGCATGTCTTACGAAGAGCATTTAAAACATCTGGAGACTGTCTTTCAACGCCTTCGTCAATATAATTTGAAGATGAATCCCCTCAAATGCGCGTTTGGAGTCTCCTCGGGTAAATTCCTGGGATTCATCATCCGACATCGAGGTATCGAAATAGATCCATCTAAGATCAAGGCGATCATGGAAATGCCTCGCCAAGAACCCTCAAACAGTTGCGGTCTCTCCAAGGGAAGCTCGCATACATCCGGCGGTTTATCGCTAATCTTTCAGGCAAATGCCGTCCTTTCAGTCACCTGATGAAGAAGGGAACCCCATTCGTCTGGGATCAAAAATGCCAAAGCGCGCTAGACGAGATCAAGCAATACCTGCAGAACCCGCCGGTGTTGGCTGCTCCGGTTAAAGAAAAACCTCTTATTCTTTATACAACCGCCCTCGAAGGTTCTTTAGGCGCATTATGGGCACAAGAGGACGACCAAGGGAAAGAAAGAGCACTCTACTACTTAAGTCGAGTTCTGCTGGGGGCAGAAAGCAACTACTCTCCCATTGAAAAACATTGCTTGGCGTTAATCTTCGCGATAACAAAGCTCAGGCACTATGCGTTGGCACATGAAGTCCGTCTCATCTCGAAGGTGGACCCTCTTAAATATCTGATGTCAAAGGCTATATTGACAGGTCGACTCGCTAAATGGGCTCTACTCCTGATGGAGTTCTCAATAACGTATCGACCTCTTAAGGCAGTGAAAGGCCAAGCCATTGCCGACTTCCTCGCTGAGCATCCAGTACCTGCTGGTTCTCCTCTGAACTGCGAGTTGCCAGACGAGCATGCATTTGATGCGATTGACGGCGGTAGTACCCGATGGGAACTCTATTTCGATGGAGCATCCTCCGTAAAGAAACAGAAACAGGGTATCCCAATGATCAAATCGGGGATAGGCCTCATCTTCGCAACTCCACGAGGAGGGATAATGCGCTTCGCCTTCTCCTTAACAGAGCCGAGGACAAACAATGAAGCTGAATACGAAGCTCTGATAGCAGGCCTCGAGATCGCCATCGACTTGGGAATCGAAAATCTCCTTATATACGGGGATTCCCAATTGGTCGTTAGTCAAGTAAATGGTGACTACCAAACGTGCAAACCAGAATTGGTGAAGTACGGCGAAAAGGTGCAACAACTATTGACCCAAATTCCCTCCTATACTTTGGAGAACATACCGCGTGCGGAAAACAGCAAAGCAGACGCGTTGGCCAAACTTGCTAAAGAACTGGCTGACGAGAACCTTGATGACGTCAGAATCGTGGTACAAAGCCGTCGAATGCTCGCCCCGGCAGAAATACCTCCGGAATTATATAAAGAGAAGGGAGCGACTGAGCAGACGACCCTACAAATAAAAGACCGCGAGAAGGCTGAGGACTGGAGGGAAGTCTTCATAGACTACTTTAAGTCCCACCGAATGCCCGAAGAAGCGTCTTCAAGACATCAGCTCATCAAACGAGCTCTATTTTTTGCTTTTGTTAATGACACTCTATACAAAAGATCGTTTGATTCTCTATGGCTGAGATGCCTAGGACCTGACGAAGCAGAAAGAGTCGTTCAGGAAGTTCATGACGGACTCTGCGGTTCTCACCAAGCAGGCCCAAAGATGAAGTTAAAAATCAAACGGATGGGTTACTATTGGCCCACGATGACCCAAGACTGCCTCGAGTATGCGAAGCAATGCCACTCGTGCCAGATTCATGGAGACTTTATCCACCAACATCCGAACCCACTACACCCAACGGTGGCCAGCTGGCCATTCGAAATGTGGGGGACTGACATAGTTGGCCCCATCGAGCCAGCATCATCCCGGGGACATCGTTTCATCCTGGCGACAACTGATTACTTCTCCAAATGGGCAGAAGCAGTACCGCTGAGGGAAGTGAAGACGGAGAATATCCTCCACTTCTTCAAGACGCACGTCATCTATCGGTTTGGAACCCCACGGCGGATTATATCTGATAACGGGCCAGCCTACAGAAGCCATAAGATTAGCCGCTTCGCGCAGCAGCACAATATAGACTGGAGATATTCTTCAGTTTACAACCCACGAGCTAACGGTCTGGCCGAGGCCTTCAATAAGACCTTGACGAAGATCATAAAAAAGACCGTTTCCCGGAATAAGAGAGACTGGCATGAGAAGCTGCAAGAAGCCCTTTGGGCTTATCGAACTACATTCAAGACGGCCACGAACGCAACGCCGTACGCGTTGGTATTTGGGACGGAAGCAGTGCTCCCCCTCGAGATAGAGTTACCCTCTCTACGAGTGGCAGTCCACTACGAGCTGACGGACGAAGAAAACGCTCACCTTCGGCTTGAGGAGCTTGATGCCCTCGATGAAACCCGGCTCATAGCGCAACAACATCTAGAAGCCTACAAAGCAAAGATGACGCGCTCGTACGAAAGATTGACCAGGCCGAGGACATTCCGCCAAGGCGAACTCGTACTAGTGGTCAAAAGACCTATGATCCCCAATCGTGCCAAGCGGGGAAAATTTGAGCCAAACTACGAAGGCCCGTACATCATAGACAAGGTCTACCAGGGTGGAGCTTATCTACTCATGGACATGCACGGTGAAAGGCCTTTCAGGCCAATAAACGGCCGCTTCTTAAAGAAGTACTATGCTTAATGAGCCACAGCCTGGGTCAATGATGGATGACGACGACTATGTCCGCTCGCTATCTTCCTAAGCTCAGACTTTACAAGCAGCAGCCGGCCTACCCCTGAACGACGGACCGAAACGTCCTTAAACTATCGATGGACCGAAATGTCTTTAAACTAACAATGGACCGAAACGTCCTTAAACTAACAACGGACCGAAATGTCCTTAAACTAACAGCGGACCGAAATGTCTTTAAACTAACGACGGACCGAAACGTCCCTAAACTACTACTGCAGCATCCTTAGGCTGACGAGATAAAAAAAGGAGGAAAAGAAAAATATAAAAAAAAATGATGAAAAAACGGTATGTCCATAAGCATAAAGGGCGCGGATGAAAACCCGAAAGGGCTCCGTGAGTAAAAACAGCAGGACTACCGGCGAGTGTTTATGAAAACCCGAAAGGGCGCAATCTCGTTAAAAGACACCTATAGGGTCCTCTCGACCTTGTAAGGAGAAACCACCTGCGTGAGATCCTTACGACTCACAAAGGAGCAACACACTTAGGGATCCTCACGATCCCTAAGGAGAAAATACACTTACGAGATCCTCACGACTCGCAAGGAGAACTCTCTTATGGGACCCTCACGGCTCGTAAGATTTGAAAGTCTTAAGTTACAGAGACCTAAACCTGTGCTTAAGCAATCCCCCACAACCTTCGATAATGCCCTACAAGTAGTCCAATCTTGACCTTTGTATACAATCCACGGGCGCGAATAAACATTTCCCTAACCAAGTCACATCCGAGACTAGGGATATGTTTGCATGGTAAACAACCCTTGTAAATCCTCTCGACTTACAAGGAGAAAACCCTCCCGTAGGATCCTTACGACTTACAGAGGAACAATGCACTTAGGAACCCTCACGATTCCTACGGAGAAAATACACCTATAAGATCTTCACGACTTGTAGGGAGAAATACCTTTGTGAGACCCTTACGGCTCATGAAGTCAAAAGCCTTAGTCGACAGGACCTTAACCCTGTTTGCTAAGCCACCTTTGTTCAACATCGACAGAGGCAAATGATGATTCGCTCCTGGCAATATTCCAGTTGCAGCGATGCTGATGCCTGAACCGGTATCAAATCCCAAGTTCTTTCATGGCAAATGATGATTCGCTGCTGGCAATATTCCAGTCGCAGCGATGCTGATGCCAAGATTGGTATCAAATCCCAAGTTCCACACTCGCAATATATAAAAAAAAACAGCAAGCCATACGTGCATACGAAATAGCCGAAATGATGGGGCAACTTGCAATAAAAATCAGCAAGTAAAAAAAATGTATGCATAAAAAAATAGCCGAAATGATTGGGCAACTCGCAATAAAAAGCAGCGAGTAAAAATAAAGTAAATAGCCGAAATGATTGGGCACCGCGAAAAATAGCCGAAATGATTGGGCAATCGCGATTCTCGCGATATAAAATGCTGAAATGATAGAGCATCGCGGAAAGAATAAAAAATGATGAAAGAATGAAACTTTTTGCCCTACAGGTGATGCTACATCAATCCCTGTATACAATCCAGGGGCGCAAACAAAGAAAGAGTCGCACTCTTCCCCCCACCAGGTTTCACCAAAGAAGAAGAAGCCAAATCTCGACGTGCCAAAGGAGACCTGGAGATCGTCTCAACGCTCGTCTCGTAACGACGGACACAACTTCAAGCTAAACGAAACAGCGGCAACTCCCAGTTCCATGGCTCGGCGGTATACATATCGCCAAAAGTCAAACCTCCATCTCGTGAAATGCGGATACAATCGACAAAATTCCTGGTTATGTGGAACGAGGATAATGTCACTCTTTGACCCCGTGTGAAGCATCCAGAGCGGAGCCTAGTCCTCGCCGAGCGCGGCAGTGAACCCGTGTGAAGTATCTAGTGCAAAATTCCTGGTTACGTGGAACACGGATAATGTCACCCTTTGACCCCGTGGAAAACGTCCAGAGCGGATCCTGGTCCTCACAGAGCACGGCAGTGAACCCGTGTGAAGCATCCAGAGCGGAGCCTAGTCCTCGCCGAGCGCGGCAGTGAACCCGTGTGAAGCATCTAGTGCAAAATTCCTGGTTATGTGGAACGCGGATAATGTCACTCTTTGATCCCGTATGAAGCATCCAGAGCGGAGCCTAGTCCTCGCCGAGCACGGCAGTGAACCCTTATGAAGCATCTAGTGCAAAATTCCTGGTTACGTGGAACGCGGATAATGTCACTCTTTGACCCCGTGTGAAACATCCAGAGCGGAGCCTAGTCCTCGCCGAGCACGGCAGTGAACCCGTGTGAAGCATCTAGTGCAAAATTCCTGGTTACGTGGAACACGGATAACGTCACTCTTTGACCCCGTGGAAAACGTCCAGAGCGGATCCTGGTCCTCGCAGAGCACGGCAGTGAACCCGTGTGAAGCATCCAGAGCGGAGCCTAGTCCTCGCCGAGCGCGGCAGTGAACCCGTGTGAAGCATCTAGTGCAAAATTCCTGGTTACGTGGAACGCGGATAATGTCACTCTTTGACCCCGTGGAAAACGTCCAGAGTGGATCCTGGTCCTCGCAGAGCACGGCAGTGAACCCGTGTGAAGCATCCAGAGCGGAGCCTAGTCCTCGCCGAGCACGGCAGTGAACCAGTGTGAAGCATCTAGTGCAAAATTCCCGGTTACGTGGAACGCGGATAATGTCACTCTTTGACCCCGTGTGAAGCATCCAGAGCGGAGCCTAGTCCTCGCCGAGCACGGCAGTGAACCCGTGTGAAGCATCTAGTGCAAAATTCCTGGTTACGTGGAACGCGGATAACGTCACTCTTTGACCCCGTGGAAAATGTCCAGAGCGGATCCTGGTCCTCGCAGTGCACGGCAGTGAACCCGTGTGAAGCACCCAGAGCGGAGCCTAGTCCTCGCCAAACACGGCAGTGAACCCGTGTGAAGCATCTAGTGCAAAATTCCTGGTTACGTGGAACGCGGATAACGTCACTCTTTGACCCCGCGGAAAACGCCCAGAGCGGAGCCTGGTCCTCGCCGAGCACAGCAGTGAACCCGTATGAAGCATCCAGAGCAAATACTGGACTGTGGAGTCCTTAAAATCCATGGACTATGACGTCCTTAACCTCGACCGCAATGTCTTAAAACTAACGATCAACCACCCCGATTCCCTACGGATTCTCCCTTGGTTAAAGGGTACATCTCTTCACTCCTTTGATACTCGGCGTTGTAATTCCTCAACGTCTTCAAAGAGGTGACGGGTCCCTGCGACCAAACATCGGACTGTGGAGTCCCTAAATCCACGGACTATGAGGTCCTTAACCTTGACCGTGATGTCTTAAAACTAGCATCGGACTGTGGAGTCCCTAAATCCACGGACTATGAGGTCCTTAACCTTGACCGTGATGTCTTTAAACTACGATACCTTGAGCGACCCCTGACCCCGTGAAACACGGATAAGGGCGACCACATCCAACACTTGCAGGTCCTCACGACCTGCGAGGAAGAAAAACTCTCTTGTGAGATCCTTACGACTTTCAAGGAAAAACCCACTTAAGAACCTTCACGATTCTTAAGAAGGACTTACACCTATGGGATCCTCTCGACCTGTAGGGAGAAAAGCTCTTTATGAGACCCTTGTGGCTCTTAAAATGCAAAAGTCTTAGGAAGCAGATCTTAACCCTGAGTCTTAAGCTATCGCTGCCCTACGAGGAGATCAAGATAAATTGTCCACAAACGCATTCAATGAAAGGGGACACATCGTTAAGAAGAAAAATGTATCTTTTATTCATAAACCAAAATGGATACAAAGTACAATTCATGAAAGAAACAAAAAAGAAAGATACTCTTATCCATGAGTACGTACAAAAAAGGGGAAAAGATACAAGTCCTCAAGCCGGCGGGCGGTGCAGTAATTTCACCAGCTCATCGTTCTGTTGCTGAGCCACGGCTTCATGACGCAAGATCTCCAGAAGACGAGCCTCCGCCTGAGCTTGCTGAGCTTGATACGAAGCAAGCCGAACTTCGAGCTCTTTCTCGGTGGCTTTATGAGCCTCGACCCTCTCACGAGTGAACGTGGCAGCTTTATCGAGAGCCACCACCTCTTTTATGGACTCCTGGAGCACTCGCCAGAGTTCGTATGCTTTGTTGGCCTTGGCTGTGAGGCTGGCATGAAGCTCGCTCAGCGCCTTAACAGCTAGCTCTCTCTCCGAAAATTTACGGCCGAACCCTTTTCTCGCACAACAATATGTTCGCTACGTGTCGCTCTATCAGGCCACGTAAGCTCGCTTTCGTGACCACAGCCTTGGAAACAAGACATTTACAAGACCGTATAAATGGGCTTCCAGTCGACGGGAATAATCGATCTAAAACGCGCTCACATCACCTGACGTGAAAGGCAACAAGAAAGATTTCCGACATATTTCAAGCATGCGTTCGCAATCGTATGAGTATTCAAAAAGAAAATAATAATAATAATAGCATTTGCAATCGCATGAACGTTCATAATACCCAAAAAGGTCTGATGCGCAGGAAAGTAATGATAGCATTTGCAACTAAAGAAAATTCTCATGAGAAGAATATGAAGTTTATTTATGCAAGCGGAAACATACATACTAGCACCAAGCCTACATGGAAGTTCGGCATAAAGCAAAAAAAAGAAGTAGGAGGGACTAATTTAAAAATGTTCTACGCTAACGGAAAAGGTCACCAAACATGGGATCAACGGCACTGGGGTTAACAAAGCAGAGGACAAAATTCTCCATCTCCCTCTCTGCTTTCTCCAGCACATCAAAGCGACGGTTCTCACGAGGAGTCGCTCCCCATCGATTGGCGCCGTGTTCGTCCGCGAAAGCAGACATAATAGCTCGCCGGGCCTTGATCTGGCTCAGCAGATGAATTGAGCAATCCTTCAGAGCCTGAGTAATCAGGCACGCTTCATGAAAGCCCTCGATCTTTTCTTCCGCCGCGTCAAGCATCGCCAGGGTCATCTCCGCCGGGTGAGGAGGGATGTCGGCAAACACGACCGTGAGAATCATCCGGAGCCAGAAGGAACCCATCGGGAGGGGGGACCCCCTACGGATCGAGAGTTCATGCATGGCTGAGTCGCATTCGTCGTCGGTAAGAAGTGGATCCACTAACCGAGCAGCAAAGTGGGGGATCATCTCCTCGATAGGCACTTCCCATGGCTGTCGACGAGCGTGTGGACGGTTGCAGGCCATAGCACTCAGATACTCCTCGAATTAAATCACGTCAATATGGGAATGAATTTCTCTGTGAGGAGAAAATAGGCTATGGCCTCAAGAATATAAAGAAGTGCATTAAGTGCTGTGCGCGGAAGATCTTGCATGGTGAAGCTATTTCCAAGGCCCAAAAAAGGAAAGGCATCGAAAATCAAGGAGATGGAACTATTTCCAAGGCCCTTTTTTCTGCGTCTGATATTGTGCACTGAAAATAGGGCATGGGAAGATTTTGTGAACAGCCCCGTCAAGGGACCCCACGTGCAGAATACGTGAGGCCTAAACCTGATGTACAATAAAACAAAAGAAAAATGGAGTAACACCCTGCATATTGAAAGCACCAGCAACAACAGTAGCAAAATGATAAAATCCCAGAGAAAGGCATGCAAACATGGAAAAACATAATAAAACTTGTCACTGAATCTTTCAAGAAGTTCATACAAAATAAAGAGGACACGTTTACAATGGTAAGACTTCAGACGCGGGGCATGGGTTGAGAAACTCAAGATTAACTTTGTCTAAGATTCTCCAAGCATTTCGAACCTCCCGAGTGTGCTTCCTCTCGCGGTCGCAAGCGTCGGGATCCTCACGGATGTCCTCCACCCTCCGATAGGCGGCAAGTATGGCTGACTGCTGAAAGACTTGGTGCAAGAGATCGATGAGGTGATCTCGCCTCCTCTTTGAGATCAAACCCATCAGGTACACCGAATGCACCTTATCCTCAGCAGTGTCCAAGGTCCCGAGCGGTATGCCGGTGCAAAAGAGAGGAAGTGCCTCCCGGATCGCCAGCACGATCAGCCTCAGAAGAGAAGAGCGACGGGGGAGTAGCCGATGGTTGTACTCATCAAAGCGGTTCATGATCTCGGCACACTGAGCATCGGTGAACTCCTGGTTCTGACTGCGGCCCAGTGCACGAATATTCCCATAGGAAATGATCTCGTCAAGACCATACAGATGGGCATCCATGATACCTGAAATAAAGGTCATGAGAATCATTAGAAAGTTCCTATTTCATTAATTGCAGGAGAACAATCTCGGGCCAAGAGACCCCAAGAAGCCTCCGTGTGAAGAAATCGAGTCCTTCATTGGAATTAAATTCCTTATTAAGAAAAGGGAATTAAATTCCCAGAAAGCATTTTTGGGATGGAATTAAATTCCTTGGAGTTGAATCGCCATCATCATCTCCCCAAGGATCATCCGACCCCAAGATCTCTACTGATGGAGGTTAAAGAAATTTAAAAAAATGGGTTCTTTGTGAAATCCTTAATGTGGATTTAAAATCCAGAGAGTTCTTTTAACGAAGGTGCTTCAGCCGTTCAACATTATTACCTGAGGAAAAGGGATCCTTCAACAGAGTTAAACTCTGGAAAAATGTCTGAGACAGAGAACTAAGCTCTGAAAACGAGAATTAAATTCTCAAAGGAAAAAGCTCACGAGGGAAGAAGATGAGCAAAGTGAAGGCTCTTCTGAAGAGACATGGGTACTTATAGAAGGCGATGGAAACGATTCATCTCCCCAAATCCCTAAAGGAATCCAACGGTCACAAAAGGTGACAGCGTTGCACTCACGTGCGGACACGTGAGAACAACGCTGTGGGGGCATTTGTTTCCTGATTTAAAATTAGAAAAGCTTATGGAAAAAGCTTCAGAAAAGGGTCACGTGCTTACACGTGACCAGCAGTCACGTGTTGGCACGTGACATCTAAAAGCATCGGCGAGGCAAATTCAGTTTCCCAACTACATCGAAGAAAAGGGCTTCAGAAAGGGTCACGTGCTCCCACGTGACCTGGGTCACGTGTTGGCACGTGACAATTACAAACGGCTTCAAAGGCAAACCGATTCCCTAATCAAACCAAGGAAAAGGTTTCAGAAGAGGTCACGTGCTCCCACATGACCAGGGTCACGTGTTGGCACGTGATAATCAAAAGCAGCAGACTTGTTCTCCAGTGAAATCAAGGAAAGAGGCTTCAGACAAGGGTCACGTGCTCACACGTGACCAGTGGTCACGTGTTGGCACGTGATGACCAAGCAGCAACCAGAAGACAGAGCGTAAAAAGAAGGAAGAAGGCTCGTTCCAAGGGGGTCACGTGCCCACACGTGACCATGAGTCACGTGGTCACACGTGACCGGCTTTCAAAGCCCATTTTGTTAACAGAATTAAATTCTGAAAGAGATTCAAATCTTTCCAAAGGAAAGCGATTATCTGGAACCAACCGAATTAAAGATTTAAAGATGATTGAATATCATCTATCTATGGAAAAATCCTGAACTTGGAAAGATTTCCCCTTTAAATCTAACAGAAATAACAAAGGAGAATCCCTGGATTTGAAATCCAATGGTGAATAAAATTCACCTAATAATCCAAAGGTCCAAAACGAATGATGGATGCAAATCAAATCTCTCAATGAAGATTCGTCAAAAAAAAAAACAATTGACTCGGCTGCTTCTCCTATAAATAGGAGCCAAGAGACACGTAAAAAATAGAGACGCAGAGGGAAGAAAAGAGAGAGAGCCTTGATACTTGAGAGGAATTTGGATCTTCTGCAAAAGAAAACCCTAGGTAAGAAAGGGAAGGTTTCATTGAAAGAAAGAGAATTTAATTCTCGACAGAGTTTAACTCTGATATAGAACAGAGGGACATATTTCTTCTCTCTTTGATGGAGGATTTGTAAAGTGCACATCTCCCCTTGAGTTGAGAATTTAATTCTCAATGGGTTGAGATCCTGCCATGCAGATCCAAAGTATAGAGAGGGAACGGAAGCACGAGAATTCAATTCTCACAGAACTATAGGAATTTAATTCCTTTAAAATAAAATTAGGGCTTGACCCTGTGTTATGGGAATTTAATTCCTTCAGAACAAAAGAAACAGGGTTTAACCCTAATTAAGAACTTAGTTCTGTTGAAACAACGGGAGTTTAATTCCCTTAATCATAATTCTTTAACCGAGAATGGGAATTCTTTAAAGCTTTTATTAGGGTTTAACCCTATTCAGTTCTTCACATATATAAGGAATTTAATTCCTACAGAAAATTCAGAGTTCAACTCTATTCCAGAATATAAATCTTCAAAAGGAAGTAGGAAATTAATTCCTCTGGAATTTAAAGCTTTTTATTAGGGTTTAACCCTACGAGGAATTTAATTCCTGAAAAAAGATTAACAAATCTTCTAAACAACATACATAGAGGCAGGGTCACGTGCCACCACGTGACCCTCCCCCCCAAAAGATCTACAGAAAGCCCTCTGGAGGCAGTGCCTCACGTGACTCACGTGACTCTTGACAGAAACTTTAACACATAAGTGCTTGAATCCCCGTCACGTGATGGCACGTGATGCTCTAAAAGATGCATAGTCTCAGAAGAACAAGTGAAGGGAGGGCGCTCTCACGTGTTGCCACGTGACCCCTCTTGCCTTAGTGTTTAAACACTAAAACGGAACCCCTGAATTCAGTGACAAAACATTGTTTGGCCTTAGTGTAACACTAAGCACAGAACTATATTTGCAGTGTTCAACACTGATTACCGTAGTGTCCAACACTAGTTTGGGACTCCTGTTGCCAGCGTTTAACACTGGACTGTTTTAGTGTTCAACACTAATCTGAAAGCCTGGTTGCTGGTGTTTAACACCAACTATCTTTTAGTGTTGAAACACTAACTTATCAATCTTATTCCCAGTGTTCAACACTGATTTGTCTTTAGTGTTTAACACTAGACACTGGCCCAATTGGCCGAATGGATAGAGGCAAAGCCTCTCCTTCAAGGGACCAACAGGAAGTCAATATTCCAGACATGATTGGACTTAGCCCAAGATGGCCATAAGTCCTCAATTCGTAATTAACTGGGCTAATGGGCTCATAACATAATTAATTGGTCTTGATCCCAAATTGGGCCAAAGACTATTTAATCCACTCTGGTTCCAGGGTACATCTCTTCACTCCTTTGATACTTGGCGTTGTAATCCCTCAACGTCTTCAAAGAGGTGACGGGTCCCGATGACCACTTATTGATACGGACTGTGGGGTCCTTAAACTCATGGACTACGACGTCCTTAACCTCGACCGAGATGTCTTAAAACTAACAACGGACTGTGGGGTCCTTAAACTCATAGACTACGACGTCCTTAACCTCGACCGAGATGTCTTAAAATTAACAATGGACTGTGGGGTCCTTAAACCCATAGACTACGACGTCCTTAACCTCGACCGAGATGTCTTAAAACTAACAATGGACTGTGGGGTCCTTAAACCCATGGACTACGACGTCCTTAACCTTGACCGAGATGTCTTAAAACTAACAATGGACCGCAATGTCCTTGAACTACCTATGGACCGCAATGTCCTTAAACTACCTATGGACCACTATGTCCTTAAACTGGAACAATAGAGCCCAAACGCTCTTTTGTCTGATCTAAACGATCCCGTTTAAGTTGATCTTAGCCTCAAATATGGCTAACGTATCCTTAAACCTTCAAACAGACTGGACTATGAATCCCCCCAATCAACTTCGGTTCAAGGGTACATCTCTGAACTCCTCTGATATTTGTCGTTGTAATCCTTCAACGTCGTCAGAGAGGTGACGGGTCCCGACGGCTATACATTCAATGAACTACTATGTCCCTAAAATGGGGTAATAGAGCCCCAAATGCTCTTTTGTCGGATCTAAACGATCCCGTTAAGTTGATCTTAGTCTCAAACTAGACTAACGTATCCTTAACAAACGTTTGAGTTGATCTTAGCCTAAAATATGGCTAACGTATCCTCAAACCAAACCCCCAAACCCAAATCTAAGATAAATACGGATTTTGACTAGTCCACGTCCTACGGACGACGACATAACTCAGTCTCCGTATACAATCCATGGGCAACCACAAATAAAACAAAAACATACGACACGAAGTGACCATCTGGAGAAGGAGAAAGTTGTTACCGCAACGCGGTAGCGTAATTAACTGCAGGGGCTTGCGCCTGCAGGGAAGAGCGTCCCCACAATCAAAAAACCCCTCAAGTGAGGGGGAATCTGACGAAGTCTGCTACATCGGACGCATCCACTCAAACCTTCGATACACGGTGCCATAAATCAACTTGGCATCTTCGGAGAGGTGGACGGATAGCACCAATTAGCATCTGCCCCGAACCTCAGGCAATAGACGTCCCCGCGTCTCGGCTGCCGTTCGGAGGGGAACAGGCGTATCTCATACCCAACAACTCAAAAAGTCGCTCATGCTGTGGCTGAGAGAGGGCCTTGGTGAATAGATCCGCAGCGTTGTTCTTTGTATCTACTCTCTTAATCTCGATCTCGTGGCGATTTACTATCTCCCGGATCATATGATATCGCCTCAGGATGTGTCTAGACTTCTGATGGGACCTGGGCTCTTTGGCCAATGCTATAGCCCCATTATTGTCACAATACAAAGGTATTGGATCAATAATGGTTGGAACTACTCCTAGCTCCGAGATGAACTTCCTCATCTAGACGGCTTCCTTAGCAGCATCATTTCCAGCAATGTACTCAGCTTCCATCGTTGAGTCTGCAACGGTATCCTGTTTGGAACTCTTCCAACTCACCGTCCCTCCATTGAGGGTAAATGCAAACCCTGAGATAGACTTGCTGTCATCCTTGTCACTCTGGAAGCTCGAATCGGTAAAGGCCTCCATTTGGAGATCCCCGTTACCATACACCAAGAACAATTCTTCAGTCCTTCGCAAGTACTTAAGAATGTTCTTCACAGCAGTCCAGTGATTCTTCCTTGGGTTTGACTGATACCTGCTTACTTTACTAAGTCATAAGCTACATCTAGGCGTGTACAAAACATCGCATACATTATCGATTCTACTGCCAAAGAATAGGGAATAATGCTCATGTGAGCTCTCTCTATATAAGACTTTGGGCAATCGTCATTGGAGAGAGTGACTCCGTGGCAAGCGGGTAAGGCACCCCGCTTGGAGTCTTCCATACTAAACCTCTTTAGGATGGTGTTAATGTACTTGTTTTGGGACAATCCCAATAATCGTTTGGATCTATCCCTATAGATCCGTATGCCCAATATGTATGTGGCATCACCCAGGTCCTTCATGGAGATCCTTTATGATAAGAATGATTTGACCGACTGTAGCATAGGAATATCATTGCTTATCAGAAGTATGTCATTGTCACGCCCCGCTTCCCAAAATACGGAATACGATGGGTAAACAAGGCCAGCCATGCTCCTACGGTCAAGGAAAAGTCCTGCCATAGTCACACTTCGGGTTCTAGTTTTTCATGGTAAACAGTAAATAATGCGCAGGTAATGAGAAATGCAGTAACTGAAACGAAACAATATAAAGAAATGACCTGATGGGAACAAAAGGTATAACCCTGGATAGCAAGTCGAGGTGTCTGTGATATACAACTAGTCCTGGTTCAGGCTAAATCTTCTCCTCACACTGAGCATGCATACTCAGGTCGTCAGAGCGACACAATAGCAATATAATATGTATAAAATCATGTGACAACTCTAACAGTGGTAATAGATATGTATAACAGTAAATCAATGACAACATGAATATGAATGTGCAGTAATCAATGCAGCGGAACAGTAAAAGTAGTAGAACGATATGCCACGTATGTCAACACAGTAAGTAAGATATATCAATGCCAGTATCCCTATCAGTCTCTAAGTCTCACTGTACAGGTCACTAAGCCTATCGTCAGTCCAAGTGTGAGAGTCAACCACTCGCGAGTGTCCTCCACCCAAGGGTAGAACCCAAGGGCAAGGGACCACGGGCCCAACATGTATATCACGGTGATAATCGCATACCCTGTAAATCTCCATATATCTCCCTAAATATATAAGCCGGCATGGGACTCCCGAGATTCTGTCGAACTCACACTTAAACTACCCCACACCCCGTGGTCTACATCAAACGCTAACCATAACCCTAAATACCAATCGGTCTGTGACAAGTCTGCGCGAGAACTGGAAGCAGGACCTCCATCAAGCACATCCCGACTAATACCTAAGATAAATGGCATTGTCTGGTGCCTTATCTGTGACACCCGTGCAAGAGCTTCCATAAGTGTCCCATTCCACTTATAGTCACATGTACACGTGTCCCACAGACGTCGACAATGCAATATAATAATAAGGTCACGATTGTGTACAAGTACGTATCACTTTCACTTATTCACTGATACACGATCACAGACGTACTTGCCACAATCATCACTAATACCTAACACTGGGTAATGCACGTTATCACTAGGTTATCAATGCAGTGACATGTATATGATATGATGCGTGAACAGTATATAAAGCATTGTTTAGGATGTCTTGAATTAATAACCTACCACTTGCATAATTTATCATAAATCATACGGTTACAATTTAGTGAGATGATGAACAGGTAGTAATTAGTATGTTCAGTTATCTATCCATCGAATTTAGTTTCACACCAATCGGGTTCCCGGATCATTAGTTATAGCCAGTTCATTTTAAGCGTTCGCGGCTGGAAATCCGGTTTCAGAATCAGAAGTCCGTTTCGCAACGCATTTTAATCCCAATTGGGATCAGATTATAGCGACGCTACAGTTGAATGAAATCTAGGGTTTTCAGTAAGGTTTTCAATGCAACATACGGTCTCTCAATCGCGTCTGTATGTTAGGAGTTATACACTATTCAATACCGATATGTCAATTCTGATTCAGCTGAGAATGTTATACGTTCCCATCTTTTAAATTACAGATTAATTAACAAACGATAACGAAATAGGATGAAACCACTTGCGTTTTCTAGCTAACAGATTTACCTATAATAAACAGTGGAGTTCCGCAACCTACGAGTTAAGGAAATCTTCTGGTACCCAATACGGAACAGCAAACAACAATTGGAGTCGCTCTGGACTGCAGTCCAGAGTCGCACTCCGATCCAAATATCGTCACCATTTAAGTACAGGAATATCTGGAAACTAGCATAGGGTTAAAGTTCGTCGAGTTGGATTCGGTTTGAGCCCTCGAACGCATCATTCCAGTATGTATGCAATTTATGGCGATTTTAACGGTTTTCAGGTACAAGGAAATTTCAGTTTTACGGGTAAACTTGGGGGTAGTTGTTTTAGTCGTTAACGGTCATATTATCCAACGAAATTCACACACTAGTTTCATAGGCTTACGGGCCAAACTATACCACTTTGTTCCGTCTAATTTGATGAGTATTTTCATTGAGAACACACGTCGAACAGGTATGGCACACAATTAATCTAAAATTGTAATTTCATGATTTAAGAAATCTAAGATTATAACTTGAGTAAATAGCATGTAAGCAAGTAAAATACTTGCCTGGAGTCGGCTTGGCGATGCACGGCAGCGGCAACAGCACGAACGCGTGACGAACGGCGCGGTTAGGGTTCGCGGCCTCGGCTCGCGATTCGGTTTCGTCGTCGGAGTTGTCCGGGGGTGACTCGTGTTCGCTGGAAGCGGAGGGGGTTGCTCTGTGGATCTCCTGGGATGTACTGGGGTCGGCGATGGTCGGCGGCGTAGCTCCGACGATGTGCACAGTAAGGTTCGAGGTTGCAGCGAATGTTTGGTGTGGATTTTGGAGAGAGAGATGGTGGCCTCAGGTTT
Organism: Agapanthus africanus; assembly: GCA_030015575.1. NCBI lineage: Eukaryota > Viridiplantae > Streptophyta > Magnoliopsida > Asparagales > Amaryllidaceae > Agapanthus > Agapanthus africanus. The sequence goes on from JASDDO010000024.1 coordinate 484,065,700, forward strand.
AGAGTGATAGGGATGGTGCTGAGGTTGACGGGTGTCGACGAGGTGGTTCAGGTCGGTTGGGAGCTCGCCGGCGTCGGGTGCAAGGGAACGGCCGAGATGGGTGCAGGGGCTTGAGCTCGAGCTCAGTTGAGGGGGTGAGTCAGGGGCTCTGTTGATGGAGAGGCGAAAGCGAGGGAGGAAGGACGGGGAGTCGTCGTCGTCGTCGGGGTGATCTCGGTGGTCGAGTGGTGGGTTCGAAGAGAGGACGAAGGTGACGTCGATGGTGGTGAACGGAGTTGAAGAGGAGATGCGAGTTCGGTTGTAGTGGTGGTAGAGACGAGGGAGACGATGATGGTGACGATGCTTAGGTCGATGGTGAGGCGACGATGAAGGTGAAGGATGGAGTTTCGGGGAGAGAAAAGATGGGGAAGACAAGAGAGATAGAGGAGTGGAGGAGTCGAGATAGAGAGGGAGAAAGGAGTTGAGACGAGAAGAGGTTGAGGGCGCACGGTCGTGGTTGGGGTCGCGGGAACGTGGGGGCAACGGCGCGGCGATGTGGCGACGTGGGTCGTGGGTTGAAGGAGAAGGGAGAAAACGAGCGGGAAAAACTTACGTTGGGGGAGAAGAGGAGTTATAAGGCGGGTCGGGTAGGAGTGAGCGGGCCGCGGCCGAAGGGAGTGGGCTGGCAAAAAAAAAAGGATTAAAGGAAATGGAACAAGCGGGCCGGGCCGGGGTTTTGGAATTTAAAAGATTTGTGAGGAGAAGAGAATGAGGGTCGGGCTTGGTGAGCTGGGCCAGATAATTTGGGGGAGAAATAATTGGGGTAAGGAAAGGAGTGGGCTGGGCCGAGGTTAGGGATTACTAAAAAAGATAAAGGAGTTCTGGACTCGGGGTTGGGCCTGTGGGGAAATTTGAGGATTAAATTTAGTTAAAGGAATTTGGGTTGAGGGAATTTTGGAAGGAAAAGGTTTTGGGTTTTTAATAAAAGAAATTGGAGTTTAATTTTATTGATAAAAGAAAAATGGTGCTTAGAAGAAATAAAATCATAAACAAAATAAATAAAATTCTAAAGTAACAAAATATGGATTTTATTATAAAAGAGGCAGGGTATTACATCATACCACCCTTACAAAAATTTCGTCCTCGAAATTTAAAACTAAACGAAAAGTTGTAAAATCAGAAGCGAAAGCTACCATATCATAAACTAACTCATAATGATTTACTTACAACGGGTGGATGAAATTTGTGAAGATATATATATATATATATATATATATATATATATATATATATATATATATATATATATATGCAAGAACAACGTACAACAGAAGGGATTTAAATAAGTATACGGCAGGAACAACTATGAGGACGAACTATAAGTACACGAGAATATAGTTAACAATAACGAACGGAAATAATCAAGGCGTGTTCAATGAAATCGAAACCTAAATGTGTGCACATCTAAGTATATCAAAATAGCAAACAGAAATAATAAGTATAAGGCTCAACCACTTATAATAGTAAGCATATGCATAATACTCGAAATAAGGTAACGATAATAAAGTAGTGAAAGATTTGTTGGTAGGTTAAAACATTTTAGGATGACGTATCAATAAAATAAGTTTAAAATGATTTAGAAAACTTGTATAGTGAAATTAAGAAACATGGACCAAAAGTATGCGCGGTGTAAAGTTGCGCTACTAGAAAAAAATAAGGATAATAGTAGTGTGCTTTAAAATACATAAAACTAAGTAGTCGATAACACGCACTTTTCGACAAATACAAGATAATGGAAACCAAATTTCGAATAATAAAGTCCTTAAATATATATAGGGTAATAGGAAAACCAGAAATGTATAGGGTTGGTTAGGGTAAGGATCACAAGGAAGTGTGGCTCAATCAGAAAGTCGAAGTGTGGCGGCTTTCGGCTGAAGATCAAGGGAATTGGGATCGGGTCAGCACAGGGAGTAATGGTGAGCAATAAAGGACTACAAGGGAAACGCATGGGGAGGATAACGGTCGGTACATCCTATGAATCAAGAATTTAAAGGGTTAGCGAACTCGGAAGTTTCTCTAAAATTTTCTCCTCCCAGAAGGATCTCAAACGAGACGCAGACAAAGGATGGAGGGTGAACCTCAAAAGATCGGGTGTGGTATTTGTTAATCTGAGTGAGGGATAGAACAATGTAAGGAGTAGAGGTGAACAAATCTCTGTAGGAAAATAATTGTATAAAAGAAATAATCAAGCATCAAGGGAACTAAGAAGATCGAAGGATTTGTGAACTTGGCAATTCATTCCATTCTAGAAAGTTTTAAACAAAGACTCATCAAAACGAAATGTAGCCCTAAACTATACATAGATTTTATTTGGCCAAGGAAGACAACATCTAAAAGAAATCCCGTCAGTCGCGGTTGTGGAGATTCAGCAGGTTGCGGTAGGCTCGCGCACTCAGGTAGGGGCGTTCACTTCCATAGCGCATCGCAGGTATCGCCATTGGGAGTTCTTCCACCGCAGGGTCTCTATCTTCTGGTCCTTCTTCCTCGGATGGAGCTTCTTCGTCGATGTCCGATTCCATGTGATTCTTTTCTTCTAGATTCTCTCCCATGGGGTTTTCCTCCACTGGATTTTCTTCTATCGATTCTTCCTCGGGGTCTTCCTCTATCGGGTTCTCCTCAGGGTCTTCTTCCTCTTCGTCGGAATCGCCTATCATGTCAAACTCTGGGGCGGCTGCTCCTTCGTCCTCTGAATCGTTGTTTTCGAAATTGACCTGGGGACCGTTGATCTCATCGTCGGAATTCATCAGTGTGCGGTCTAAGGAAACGCATGACTGTGCATCCTCATCTAGATGCGGCGCTGCTCCAGGATGGGCTATGTCTTGAAAAGAAAGTGTCATGATTAGACAACGGAACCCATCAAGAAAATAGTTAAGTGTACGAAGTATAGAAAGATATGCGGTGGCAGGAATTGAAAAATATCAGGATAACAATGTTGTGATGAGGAATATTATAAATAAGGAGAAAACAAGAGAATGATACATATATTACGATTCAAAGTTTTATTGCATTCAACTAAAAATCCAACGGATACAAGGTTTCAAACGGAAAGAAATATTTATAAGAAGATGACAACATTATTACTGAAAGTAGAGAAACATGAAAATTCTTCTTTGATCACTAGACCGCTGCATCCTCGTCACGCAAATTGGATCCTGTGTTGGGTCCGCTTTATCCTCGAAATGCGAACTATGCAGTAATCCTCACTTGGCAGAAGTGGGCAGTGTGGATGAGTCTCCTCCTTGTAGTTCTTTCCTTTCTGGACAACCGTTGATGAGATGTTTGTTGGACCCGCATATCAGACATTTCCCTTAGGCTCGGCGACAATCCCTCTGAAGATGTCCTGGCCTCTTACAATACCCACAACATGGGGTCTTCTGCTGATTCTGTCGCGGGGAAACAAATTGGCGCTTCATCTTCTTCTCTTTTCCTTGTCTAACGGGGATCCTTTTATGATTGGAGACTCCCGCTGGTGCCTGACTCACCCGCATTCTCAGTCCTTCAGCTAACAAGTCGTTTGTTCGCTCCTGCGCTTCTTTCAAACCTTGCAGTACACTCAGGATCTCAACGGTCTGATTCTGGGGAGTGGAGATAGAGGAAGAGTCGTTGAAAGACATGATCCTGAAACAATAATTTTGAAAATGCTATAAGTCACAAACTATACGAATCAAAATATAATATGGATGGGACAAAGATTCAAGAATATCAGAGGTGATGAATTTATTACAAGTGGAGAATCAACTGTATGAATCTGAGTCACTTAAACAGAGTATGGTAGTGTAAGTGTGAGGTAGTTCACAATTACAACCACGTAACTTTGCCAAGTCATCTGAAGCCTTAGCGAATGGATAGCAGAACACTCAATGAGAATATGGATCAAGGATATCAAGTTTACAATCTAGACTTAGGGATGTCTTAGCCTGTCAAGCTCAACGCGGAAGACTGCAATCCCAATTGAAACAAAACCTGGCTCTGATACCAACTAAACCATGTCACGCCCCGCTTCCCAAAATACGGAATACGAGGGGTAAACAAGGCCAGTCATGCTCCTACGGTCAAGGAAAAGTCCTGCCGTAGTCACACTTCGGCTTCTAGTTTTTCATGGTAAACAGTAAATAATGCGCAGGTAATGAGAAATGCAGTAACTGAAACGAAACAATATAAAGAACTGACCTGATAGGAACAAAAGGTATAACCCCGGATAGCAAGTCGAGGTGTCTGTGATATACAACTAGTCCTTGTCCAGGCTAAATCTTCTCCTCACACTGAGCATGCATACTCAGGTCGTCAGAGCGACACAATAGCAATATAATATGTATAAAATCATGTGACAACTCTAACGGTGGTAATAGATATGTATAACAGTAAATCAATGACAACATGAATATGAATGTGCAGTAATCAATGCAGCGGAACAGTAAAAGCAGTAGAACGATATGCCACGTATGTCAACACAGTAAGTAAGATATATCAATGCCAGTATCCCTATCAGTCTCTAAGTCTCACTGTATAGGTCACTAAGCCTATCGTCAGTCCAAGTGTGAGAGTCAACCACTCGCGAGTGTCCTCCACTCAAGGGTAGAACCCAAGGGCAAGGGACCACGGGCTCAACATGTATATCACGGTGATAATCACATACCCTGTAAATCTCCATATATCTCCCTAAATATATAAGCCGGCATGGGACTCCCGAGATTCTGTTGAACTCACACTTAAACTATCCCACACCCCGTGGTCTACATCAAACGCTAACCATAACCCTAAATACCAATCGGTCTGTGACAAGTCTGCGCAAGAACTGGAAGCAGGACCTCCATCAAGCACATCCCAACTAATACCTAAGATAAATGGCAATGTCTGGTGTCTTATCTGTAACACCCATGCAAGAGCTTCCATAAGTGTCCCATTCCACTTATAGTCACACGTACACGTGTCCCACAGACGTCGACAATGCAATATAATAATAAGGTCACGATTGTGTACAAGTACGTATCACTTTCACTTATTCACTGATACACGATCACTGACGTACTTGCCACAATCATCACTAATACCTAACACTGGGTAATGCACGTTATCACTAAGTTATCAATGCAGTGACATGTGTATGATATGATGCGTGAACAGTATATAAAGCATTGTTTAGGATGTCTTGAATTAATAACCTACCACTTGCATAATTTATCATAAATCATACGGTTACAATTTAGTGAGACGATGAACAGGTAGTAATTATTATGTTCAGTTATCTATCCATCGAATTTATTTTCACGCCAATCGGGTTCCCGGATCATTAGTTATAGCCATTTCATTTTAAGCGTTCGCGGCTGGAAATCCGGTTTCAGAATCAGAAGTCCGTTTCGTAACGCATTTTAATCCCAATTGGGATCAGATTTTAGCGACACTACAGTTGAATGAAATCTAGGTTTTTCAGTAAGGTTTTCAACGCAACAGACGGTCTCTCAATTGCGTCTGTACGTTAGGAGTTATACACTATTCAATACCGATATGTCAGTTCTGATTCAGCTGAGACTGTTATACGTTCCCATCTTTTAAATTACAGATTAATTAACAAACGATAACGAAATAGGATGAAACCACTTGCGTTTTCTATCTAACAGATTTACCTATAATAAACAGTGGAGTTACGCAACTTACGAGTTAAGTAAATCTTGTGGTACCCAATACGGAACAGCAAACAACAATTGGAGTCGCTCTGGACTGCAGTCCAGAGTCGCACTCCGATCCAAATATTGTCACCATTTAAGTACAGGAATATCTGGAAAATAGCATAGGGTTAAAGTTCATCAAGTTGGATTCGATTTGAGCCCTCGAACGCATCATTCCAGTATGTATGCAATTTATGGCGATTTTAACGGTTTTCAGGTACAAGGAAATTTCAGTTTTACGGGTAAACTTGGGGGTAGTTGTTTTAGTCGTTAACGGTCATATTATCCAACGAAATTCACAAATTAGTTTCATAGGCTTACGGGACAAACTATACCACTTTGTTCCGTCTAATTTGATGAGTATTTTCATTGAGAACACACGTCGAACAGGTATGGCACACAATTAATCTAAAATTGTAATTTCATGATTTAAGAAATCTAAGATTATAACTTGAGTAAATAGCATGTAAGCGAGTAAATAGCATGCAAGCAAGTAAAATACTTGCCTGGAGTCGGCTTGGCGATGCACGGCAGTGGCAACGGCACAAACGCGTGACGAACGGCGCGGTTAGGGTTCGCGGCCTCGGCTCGCGATTCGGTTTCGTCGTCGGAGTTGTCCGGGGGTGACTCGTGTTCGCTGGAAGCGGAGGGGGTTGCTCTGTGGATCTCCTGGGACGTACTGGGGTCGGCGATGGTCGGCGGCGCAGCTCCGGCGATGTGCACAGTAAGGTTCGAGGTTGCAGCGAATGTTTGGTGTGGATTTTGGAGAGAGAGATAGTGGCCTCGGGTTTAGAGTGATAGGGATGGTGCTGAGGTTGACGGGTGTCGACGAGGTGGTTCAGGTCGGTTGGGAGCTCGCCGGCGTCGGGTGCAAGGGAACGGCCGAGATGGGTGCATGGGCTCGAGCTCGAGCTCGGTTGAGGGGGTGAGTCAGGGGCTCTGTTGATAGAGAGGCGAAAGCGAGGGAGGAAGGACGGGGAGTCGTCGTCGTCGTCGGGGTGATCTCGGTGGTCGAGTGGTAGGTTCGAAGAGAGGACGAAGATGACGTCGATGGTGGTGAACGGAGTTGAAGAGGAGATGCGGGTTCGGTTGTAGTGGTGGTAGAGACGAGGGAGACGATGATGGTGACGATGCTTGGGTCGATGGTGAGGCGACGATGAAGGTGAAGGATGGAGTTTCGGGGAGAGAAAAGATGGGGAAGACAAGAGAGATAGAGGAGTGGAGGAGTCGAGATAGAGAGGGAGAAAGGAGTTGAGACGAGAAGAGGTTGAGGGCGCGCGGTCGTGGTTGGGGTCGCGGGGACGTGGAGGCAACGGTGCGGGGATGTGGCGACGTGGGTCGTGAGTTGAAGGAGAAGGGAGAAAACGAGCGGGAAAAACTTACGTTGGGGGAGAAGAGGAGTTATAAGGCGGGTCGGGTAGGAGTGAGCGGGCCGCGGCCGAAGGGAGTGGGCTGGCAAAAAAAAGGATTAAAGGAAATGGAACAAGCGGGCCGGGCCGGGGTTTTGGAATTTAATAGATTTGTGAGGAGAAGAGAATGAGGGCCGGGCTTGGTGAGCTGGGCCAGATAATTTGGGGGAGAAATAATTGGGGTAAGGAAAGGAGTGGGCTGGGCCGAGGTTAGGGATTACTAAAAAAGATAAAGGAGTTCTGGACTCGGGGTTGGGCCTGTGGGGAAATTTGAGGATTAAATTTAGTTAAAGGAATTTGGGTTGAGGGAATTTTGGAAGGAAAAGGTTTTGGGTTTTTAATAAAAGAAATTGGAGTTTAATTTTATTGATAAAAGAAAAATGGTGCTTAGAAGAAATAAAATCATAAACAAAATAAATAAAATTCTAAAGTAACAAAATATGGATTTTATTATAAAAGAGGCAGGGTATTACAGTCATCCACGTACAATACGAGGAATGTGACATTTCTCCCTACAGTCTTCTTATAAACACAAGCGTCATCTGGATTTTTGATGAAATCAAACTCTTTGATAACATCATCAAAACAGATGTTCCAACTCCGTGATGCCCGCTTTAATCCATAAATGGATTTAAGCAACTTACATGCTTTTCCGCCGCTCCCACTGTCAATGAAACCCTCTGGCTGATCCATATAAACGCATTCATCTAAATCACCATTTAGAAATGCAGTTTTAACGTCCATCTGCTAGATTTCATAGTAGTAGTGAGCAGTAATAGCAAGTAGGATCCGAATGGATTTAAGCATGGCTACCGGAGAGAAAGTCTCTTCATAGTTCAAACCTGGTCTTTGATGAAAACTTTCGCTACCAACATTGCTTTAAAGGTCTCTACCTGTCCATCTACACCGATCTTTCTTTTAAAGATCCATTTACAGCCTACAGTTTTTATTCCGGAGGGTACATCCTCCAAAGTCCATACTTTGTTGGTGTACATGGACTCCATTTCGAATCTTATGGCATCCAGCCATTTCACAGAGTCACCACTCGTGATAGCTTGATGAAAACTGGCAGGATCATCATCATCCATGATGCAATCTTCTCTATCACCATCAAGGAGAAAACCGTAGTATCTCTCCGGTGGGCGAGAAGTCCTACTAGATCTACGGAGTGGCTGAGGTTCGTTAGATTCTGTTACAATATCAGGTTCAGACAAGTCGTCATTTGTAACTTGTGTTTCTAGAAGCTCTTCTAGATCTACCACATTACCATCAGCATCATTTGGAAAAATCTCATTTTCTAAAAATGTGGCATACTGAGAAACAAACACCTTTTGTTCCTCCTTGTGGTAGAAAAGATACCCAAACGATTGTTTTGGATATCCCACAAATATACATTTGACTGATCGTGTCTCGAGTTTGTCTGGATTCTGCTTTTTGATAAAAGCCGGACAACCCCAAATCTTAACTCGTTTAAGAGATGGTCTCTTCCCATGCCATATCTCATATGGAGTGGTAGACACGGTCTTGGTTGGAACTTTGTTTAACAGAAAAGCTGCAGTTTCCAATGCATGCCGCTAAAACGAGAGGGGTAACTCAGAATCACTCATCATGGATCGTACCATATCTAATAGGGTACGATTCTGCCGCTCTGACACACCGTTGTGCTGTGGTGTGTAAGGTGGAGTGAGCTGAGAGAGAATCCCATTCTCTTTTAGGTAGTCCAAGAACTCAGTACTTAAGTACTCTCCACCTCGATCTGATCGAAGTTTCTTGATTCTCATTCCTGTTTGGTTTTCTACTTCAAATTTATACTCCTTGAATTTCTTGAAAGCTTCAGACTTATGCTTTATCAAAAACACATGACCGAATTTTAAGAAATCATCAGTAAAAGTTATGAAATATGAAAAACCTCTTCTTGTATGTGTAGACATTGGCCCACATACATCACTATGTATGGGCCTAGGAGCTCAGTAGCTCTTTCTCCGTGTCCTGTAAACGGAGTTTTGGTCATTTTACATTTGATACAAGACTGGCAAGTTGCATAAGATTTATACTCAAAAGAATTTAAATATCCATCCTTATGAAACTTGTTTAGTCTTGTTTCATTAATATGACCAAGTCTACAATACCAAAAAAAAGCTTCATTTATATCTAAAAATTTTCTTTTATTTGTGTGTTGAACGTTGAAAACTGTGTGTTGATTAAGGACGTATATCCCGTTATTTAGTGTATCACAACAAATCAACTCTTGATTAAGTCTAATGTTCATAATATTGTGTTGCACAGCAAAATGATACCCTTCATTGTCTAACAAGGAAACGGATATAATATTACACTGCATACTTGGCACAAAATAACATGGGTTCAAAACCAATATACAACCCGACGGCAACCCTAGGTGATACTCTCCCACTGAAACTGCATTTACATTGGAACCGTTTCCAACTTGGAGAGTATGATCACCTATCTTCAGAACTCTGCTATTTCTCAACGCCTGCACAGAATTGCAAATATGAGAAACTGAACCGGTATCCAATACCCAGGAAGCAGAGTTAATAGAAAAACAGTTTTCAATTACGAACACACCTGAAGCTGAAGCATCACCATGCTTCTTCTTGAGTTCTAGGTACTAAATGCAGTTCCGCTTCCAGTGTCCCGTCTTTTTGCAGTGGAAACATTCTCCTTTTCCCGATTCCCCAACCTTGGACTTGTCCTTCCCCTTAACCTTTTTGACTCCACCCTTAGGTTTGGTGGGTTTCTTCTTCATCTTTCTCTTGCCCTTAGCCTTCAGGCGAGAGGAGGATGATGGCCCAACATACGAAACGGGAGTCATTACTGACTTCAGCGTGCTCTCTGCACTCCTTAACATATTAAGAAGTTCATGTAGTTCATTCTCTATGTTGTGCATGTTGAAGTTAACTATAAATTGAGCAAAAGTGGAGGGGAGGGACTGCAGAATAATATCCGTATATTGTTCATTGTCCATTGTCCAACCAAGGTCCTCAAGCTCTTCTATGAGAGCTATCATCTTCAGAACATGTCTCCTACTGCTGTGCCAGCGGCCATTCGCATCTGAAACAGTTTTCTAGATGCTTCGTATCATAATACGCGAGATTGCTCTCCATACAACCCTTTTGTATGGAGGAATATGGCTTTGACGTCCATATTCTCGTGCTGCTTCTGATGTGTGTTATCCATCGATGCTAGCGCAAGGCATTTGGCTGTGGCACAGTCAGCGTCCCATGTCTGTGGAATTCCCTATCCGCAACTGAAGGTTTAGGACCTAGGATGGACGGGGTTGGAGCCGTGAGGATATATGATACCTTATCATAAGTCAAGGCAATGTTTAGATTCCTCAGCCAGTTTTTATAGTTGGTCCCATTCAGCTTGTTTTTATCTAATAGAAGCTCAATTCCTGTCATAGGTATCTGCCATTAAGAGAGAGAATAGAATACACTTAGCAAAAGCTCTTGCAAAGATCAGATTGGTTATTATCTTGTCTAATCGATATCTCCCACTGTTTTTATCAAATTTTCTTTAAAACCTTTTAAAAAGAAAACTAGCCGGGATTAATTACATTCTACAACTTCGACAACCTTTCAGCCAGGCCAGTGTCGGTACTTGAGGGAGGTTCTCCGTGCTTTCGCACGGACCTAATTAAAATAAACCTCATCTTCCTAGAGGCGTAGCCCCGTTTGACACCTTTTTAGACACCTACTGGGTTAGCTAATTGTAAAGTGCAAAATTCTCCTGGGAGCAACTTTTGCTCACAGTGGGATCGGGATCCTACTATCATATAGAAGGTATACAATCTCATTGTAAATTTCAACTCTTGAAATTCCCGATATTATTTTTACCCCTAGTACTCATGACCTTAACTATAGTCAACATATCACAAGCACTAGTCAAGTTCTTCCCGTCATTTCGTGATTAACTAGACCCACCCATATGACCGTTAACTAAAGTCAATATAATCATATGAATGTCCTAACTAATCTGCAGCATATGCAGTGTAGGAAGGCATCACTTAGCTACCGTACACTGCGCCTTAACTAAAGTCAAAATACGCAGCACGAATACTAAGTACTCTACTCCTAAAATGACGGAGGGTTGCGGATAGTTTTTAAGAAAACTTTTAACGCTTTGAACTTGATATCGTTGTAGAATCCAATGGGTTTAAAAGGAGTGGCTTAAGCTCCGCATTTTGAAACTTGCTTTTTCATAAAAGGCCGAGTGTGTTTCAAATCCGATTCTACAACATCTTTTTAGGTTCATTTATCTTTTATATTAATCTCATAAATGTAGTCCCATCATTTAAATCCTAAGCCATTACAGAAAGAAACGAAAATATAACGTATGCTTATGCCACTCGCATTCGCCACAGTGTCCCGATATGCTCCGTTAGATTACTTAACTAACGGCATGCCGGGACGGGGCTAGCGCGGGTGCAAAACATAAGCAGCGTCTATTATATATCATATATATAATATTCCATTCGTCTTAGATATTTATTAAAAGATCACATCAGATAATAAAAGCAGCAGAAGCACATATAATATATGATATCTAGGAGGTCCGTATTTTGTATTTAGCCAGCAATAGAAAATATGGATTCCACGGTCGCGATGAATAGCCAATCCTACACCCTTAGACCCCTACGAGAGTGGCAAGCGACCCTACCAATTCTGGAGTTTAGGAGACCCGGTCTCGACTCCTCGAGATGGCCTCCCACTGAACCCTAGAAGCCGGTCACTTGTGCCCCCCTCCTTGGGTCTATCCTAATGCGGAAAAGTAAATAATATACAATACTGGTGACAACATTCTCAACCCGGAAGTGCCCTAAATAAAAGAATATTACATATAATTAAATTTTATATGAATGAAAAGAAAACTCTCATCTCACATAAAACCCCCAGCTATTCAATCACGACAATCCTGCACATCAAATCTCATCGACACATAATATCAAATATCATCAACGTAAGTAAGTATGCATACAACGATTGTCGTTGATGTATAGCAACGAAAACCGGCGATACAATAGCTACTATACTTACGGTCACAGAGAAATAAAATGAAAAACTACAACAATTGGAATTGTAACCGCCTTTAGATAACACAAACCCAGAATATCACATATACAAGATTTCATGCCTAACAATGTAAAGCTCGCATTTGGGTCTCATCCATGAAAACACCTTTTCAAAACAAGTCGGATAATTCAACAAGAGTTCCGTTATTCCCGAGACCGAACTACTAGATTTACACGCAACAAACAAATTTGTAGATTCCAATTATTGTATCGCATACTAATAAACTAGGCGCAGTTAAAAAACATTCGATCAAACGATCGAACACCCAAAGACTTCTCAGAAAGCTCAACACTTGAGCAGTTTTAAAAATTACCAGAAACTGCACCAAGTACATACGGGCCAGCGCAAGAAAGTACAGCCTCACCTGCACCAAAGGTGCCGCGGAACCGCTGCGGAATGACCATTCATGCCGCGGTTCCGCGGTGCTTTGGTGGAGTTAAGGCTTCATATTTCTTATGGGCCCATACAATACCCTGCACGATTTTTTGAGTATTTTTAATATGAAAAAATCCACGTTTTTGAAAAAAGTCCAGAGAGCACCCCCCGGGCGTCGTATTTCGTTCGTTCGAGGTTTTTAACGTCATCTAGGTTACTCCAAAGCTCTAGCTTGGCTCTGATACCACTGTAGGGTTTCCTTATCACCTCGTATAGAGGCCATTATGTGATAGTGTATGTACTGATGTATGTGTGTGTGTGTGTGTATATATATTCAGAGGACAGTCTTTCTTGACATGATAGTATGCTATCTAGTTTCACTTTATCATATGTTCACTTGATCATGTTTATATTCATTTGGTACATGTTGGTAAAGCCCTAAGGATATTAGCTTGACTACTGGGATTATGATGTGGATCATACTAGTGGGACATCTGTAGTTTATAAGCATATCCTTGAAATGTTCCTAGTCGTAGGTATATCGAGATAGGGCATCGATATTCCAGTGTAGACTAGCGTATACTGTTCTTGTTCCATATGATGGGTGATGGATGATCCTAAATCCGTTTGGTGTGTTGACACCAAAGACTGTATACGGGTGCTCAGTGAGACTGGGTACACTGAACGGACTCACCGAGAACTCCTATGTGGTATTATATCATACGTCGGATAGCAGTTCTCAGGTGACACTGGTACAGGTTAGTCTGTAGACCCTAGATCGCCATAGAGTCTTGTGTGTCCTCCCACTGTACTTTGATCTCCACCCTACTACGGCTCTATTGAGTTGTACAAACAGGTGGATTTTGGGTACAGTCTCGAGGCATATGTAGGTAATGAGCGATATGAGGGGTTTCGTCTCTTCCGGTATTAGGGGTTGATGCTGTGCTGTGCACGATTGGCTATAACAGGAAGTCCCTGGCCAGGGCTACTGAGATATTACTGATAAGTGTTATCAGTAGTTTCTCGATCTGTTGTAGACCATATACCGACATGACTTATTGAGTTATTGGGGTCGACGATTCCATCCCTAGACTCAATATACAGCATATCTGACGAAGAGACCGGACTGTACGGTAAGTGTTACCAGTTGGATTGACGGGAGTTTTGACAGGTTCGCTTGTTCTTCTTCTGATCGCTCAATACCCGGGTGGCCGTTACGTTTAGCTGACCGCTTGTGGCTTGTAGGTGTTTGATATGATCATCACCTACTGGTGGCGTATTGACGAGTCTTAGAGTCCCACACAGAAATTTCCTGGCTCGGGCGAAACGATGTGGTGCGCATATGAGATATGTGCGGGAGCTCGATTAAATACGAGTATATAATACCGTATTTTAATCGGGCGTTTTATATTAGTCGGGTCGTATGAGATATGACCGGTTTATTAAATCAAGTGTTGATTTAATATTGACTTTTATCTAATTTATTTAAACCCTTTTCTTTTGATGGATACATGCATGTATATGTACATGTTGATGTGCATACACACATACATACATGCATTTGTATCATAGTTGATGATACAACTTAGATGGCAATATAAGACTCACATGGTTCATATTTATATATATGTATATTTTTGTTTTAAGTTAAAGATAAAGGAAATTAAATTAATGACCCATTTCTTCACAAATGACTCATTGTTTCTACACACTTCCTTGGTTGACCTTTAACTTAACCTTGGTTAATTTCCTTTTCTCTTTAACTCATCACAAAATATCTAGATATTATTATTAACCATGGTTTGTATTATGATATTTATCTCTCTCTCATTATCATTATGCATTATTATTCATCCAAAAGAAAAATAATTGTCATCTTCATTTTCCTCTCTCTAGCTCTCTCTTGAGTTCTAAAATTGAGTGAGATTAAAAGAAAGAAAGGGTTTTAAGTGAGAATATAAACCACTTCATCATCCTACACACCTCTAGCTACTTTGTGTAGGGTGTTTGCTTCAAGGATTTCATAGATCAAGTGAAGCAACAAGCTTTGAGCAAAGGATTTCGGGTGGATCGTCGTGGACTTGGAAGCGTTCAAGCGAGTCGTTCCAAACCTTAGGAGATCCAAGGAGTTGCCCTAAGAGGTCTACAAAGGTTGTAGTCTCTCCACTTAGTGCTAGATAATCTTTTATATGTGATACTATTAATTATTACTCTATAATTCTAGTTCGATTCCTAGTTAAGTTTACTGACCACCTCATAAAATCAAAGTTGTGTCATGTGTGATACTTCCAAACCTTATACGAGGTGATAAGGAAACCCTACAACTGTAATGTGATTATTGTTAGTTATATGTATGCCCTATAGACCATTACTGTACATACGATGTATATTGTAGTGGATGCTTGGACATATATAGGGAGGACTTTCTTGCTCGACATGATAGTATACTATCTGGTTGCTCTTTATCTTAACATGTACACTGATTGTCTCTATGTTAAATGTTGATAAAGCCCTTAGGATGAGTACTTGACTACCAGGATTATGATACAGATCATACTAGTAGGGACATGGTAGTCGTCAAGTACATCCTTCAAATGTTCCTAGTCGAGGGTGTATCGAGACAGGGCATCGATATCTAGAGTAGACTAGCGTTTAGCTTCTCGACCCATGTAGATAGGCGATGGATGATCCCATATTCATTGGTGTTTGACATCAAAGACAGTATACGGGTGCTCAGTGGAGACTGGGTACACTGGACGGACTCACCGAGAACTCCCAGATGGTATTATACCTCATGTCAGATGGCAATTCTCTGGTGACACTGGTACAGGTTAGTCTGTAGACCCGAGATCGTCATAGAGTCTTGTGTGATTCCCACCGTGTTTTGATTTCCACCTTACCATGTTCAAGAGAACGTGCAAAATGGTGGATTTTGGGTACAGTCCCGAATCACATAGAGGCAATGAGCGATATGAGGGGTTTCTTCTCTCCCGGTATTGGGAGTTGATGTTGCACTGTGCTCGATTGGCTATAACAGGAAGTCTCTAGCCAGGGCTGCTTCAGAGATATACTGGGTAAGTATTATCAGTAGTTTCTCGACCCGTTATGAGCCTCATATCGACACGACTTATCGAGTTACTGGAGTCTGACGTTTACCACCCCTAGGCGAGATATACGACATATCAGACGTAGAGACCGGACTGCACGGTAGTGTTACTGATTAGATTCGCAGGAGTGTGAACATGATTGCTTTTTGATCTTCTGATCGCTTAATACCCGGGTAGCCATTACGTTTAGCAGACCGTTTGTGGTTTGTGGGTGTTTGATATGATCATCACCTACTACCGGCGTATTGACGAGTCTTTAGAGTCCTATAGAGGGGTTTCCTGGCTCAAGCGAAACGGAGTAGGAGTGCATATGTGATATGTGCGGGACCGAGATTGATACGATATGAGATACCGTATTCTATTCTCGCGATTTATGACATTGGTCGGTTATATACGATATAGCCGGGTTATCGAATCAAGTGTTGATTTGATAAGTAGTTACATATAATATTGGTCGGTTATATGTGATATAGCCGGATTATTAAATCAAGAGTTGATTTGATAATCTAATATATAATTATATATTTGATATATTACATTACATTAACTGGTATTAGCTCACTTATGATTTCTTTTCTCACTTGATGTGCACATTATATATATGTGATATGTATATTTGTTTACATGTTTGTATCATGCTAGGTTACATATGCAACATATATGTATGAGACTTATACCATGCTAGGGTTAAGTTAGGGTTTATAATTTATTAAAGGTTAAACAAATTAGTGGAGAATTAGTTTAATGTTCAAAGCTTGTAGAAGTTTGTATGAACCTTTGACTAAGTCCACTCTTATGTCTAGCTTAGGATATTTATTAACCCATCCCTTAACCTTAAAGCATGGTTTATTCTCTACAATGGTTAGTGCATGACATACACTAACTATGGTTTCATTTCTAACCTCATCCATAATCATTCATCACTTCTTCACTTGAGTTTGATCTTCTTCTTCCTCATGATTTTTGCCCTTTAGCTTTTGATCAAGTGATGAAAACATGTGAGAAAATCAAATCTAAAGTGAGCCCACTTCCTACTTCATCATTCTCTACTACTTGCCATTTAGTATAAGGTGTTTGCTTCACTAATTTCACAATTAGTGAAGAGATAGCTTGGGTTAGTGTCTCCTCGACGTAGATTATCTTCGGCCTTGAAGACTTCGATGCAAGCATGTTCATTTCTTCATGGGAGCCTCTCTAAAGTCCGGGACTTCATGATCGTAGCGAAGCGACTACTACACGGAGCTAATGAAGTGAAGGACCGGTCTACAAAAGTTGTATTCCTTGTTCACTTTAGTATGCAAAGTTATTTTCTTTTATTTCCGTCGGATTTCTAGTAGACGATTCTAGGGTTAGGGTTAGCTAGATTGGCAAAATTTGAAATTGGCATGAAAGATGCCTCCCAAATCTTACTGGCGTGCTAGGCAACTCTGCAGTGGTATCAGATCCATGCTAGAAAATTAGACGGATTTTACTAAGATTATGAAACCGAAATACTCCGAAACTTGCAACGCCAAAACTTGCTTGCTGTCGATTCTAAAAAGTTGTCAAAATTTGTTTTAAACAAGTACAGAATGTTATATGGGATATATCATGAACACTATGAAAATTTCATGGGGTATGCTCGGATTTTGGCCAAGGACAAGAATGTTTTGTCCGTCCACTTTCTGTGTTTCTTGAAATTTTCCCTGTGTTTCAGTGACTGGGTTTTGGTGTTTCAGGTGTTGTTTGTTTTTGCTAATTTTGCATGTGATGTGAACTTACACTTTAAGCAATTCAGAGTGTTTTGTATTCGTAGTTTTAACAATGTTTCGGGTTATTCGCATGTTGTCTAGGCGAAGTTAAAAAGTTCGATCGAATGTCAAAAACCCATTTTTCCAAGTTTAACGTATTCGGAAAAACATGCAAGTAATTCTATGAACCCTGTAGAAGAATGAAACCCTACCTTGACTTTTTGGATCGCGGAACCGCGGTCATACCCTAGGGTTTGCCGCAGTTCCGTGGCGACATGAGTGAGGCTTGGGTCTGCCCTTCTACGGCTGGTGCATGGGTACTTGTAGGGTTCCTAGGCACTCTCAAGAGGTCTCACAAGGCATCAACCATGCCAATTACAAATTTTACAAGTGCCGAGAAACTCTAATACGGATCGTTAACTAGAATTTTAGGCGAAACATTAAACTAGTTAACAACTTAACTAAAGATAAGAAGCTACAACCTTTGTAGATCCGGTTATCCACTTGCTTAGCTCCATGTAGTCGTCCCCTCGCTGTCCATCTTGAATCCCGGACTCTTGCATCGGCTTCATCGAAGAAAATGAGCGGACTAGTCGTCGGCTACGATGCCGAAGATGATCTACGTCGAGGTTACACAAGATCAAGCTCCAACTTCACCAAGTTGTGAAACTTGTGAAGAAAACACCCTATACTACTTGGCAAGAGGTAGAGGGTGAAGAAATAGGAGGTGGGTTCACTTTAGAATTAGATTTTTCACTCTTTTTCTCAAGGTGCTATTGATGGAGGCAAGGTTTTCTTCATGAAGATGAAGAAGAAGAAGAAGAAGAATATGATAAGTATATTTTTTTAAAATGCAAAAGAAATGAATACTTATCATAATATGAACCATGGTTAGGTGTAGAGAATTGACTAAGATTAGATGAATGGTTAGGGTTAAGCATGAAGACAAAATGGTCACTTTGGTCAAAGCTTCATGAAGCTTCAACAAGCTTCAAGAATGATAGCAACCATTTTGTTTTCTTTTGCAATTTCTTTTTAATCTAAATTAAAAAGATAAATGAATGAATAAATAAAAACCCTAACCATTTACTTAACCAAGGTTTAATTCTTTACACTTAACCAAATGAGCAAGTATCATCAAACATGATACAAACATGTGCACAAAAGTATATCACATATACAACTTGCACATCAAGTGAGAAAATCCATTTAAAGTGAACCAATACTAGTTAATGCAAAATAATATATCAAATATATAATTATACATTAAATCATTAAATCAACACTTGATTTAACGATCCGGTCATATCACATACAACCGACTAGTATCCTATGTATCGGCTTATCGAATCAATCCTTGATTCGATATCTAGGTTATATCGCATATAACCAATCGATACATTCATCGCGAGAATGGAATACGGTATCACATAGACGCATTATTCTCGGTCCTGTACATATCTCATATGCGCTCCTATTTCGTTTCACTTGAGCCAGGAAACCTCTGTGTAGGACTCTAAAGACTCGTCAATACACCGGCAGCAGATGATGATCATATCAAGCACCCACAAGCCACAAGCGGTCTGCTAAACGTAACGGCCATCCGGGTATTGAGCGATCAGAAGATCGATGAGCTAGCCCGCTCACACTCCTGTGAATCCAACCAGTAACACTTACCGTACTGTCCGGTCTGTTCGTCTGATATGTCGCATATCAAGTCTAGGGGTGGTAAACGTCAGACCCCAATAACCGATAAGTCGTGCCGATGTGAGGCTCATAACGGGTCGAGAAACTACTGGTAACACTTACCAGAAAATCTTTGATCAGCCCTGGCCAGGGACTTCCCTGTTACGGCCAATCGTGCACAGCGCAACATCAACCCCCAATACCGGGAGAGACGAAACCCCTCCTATCGCTCATTGCCTCCATGTGACTCGGGACTGTACCCAAAAACCACCGTTTTGCATGCCCTCATGGACGTGGTAAGGTGGAGATCAAAGCACAGTGGGAATCACACAAGACTCTATGACGATCTCGGGTCTACAGACTAACCTGCACAAGTGTCACCTGAGAACTGACATCTGACGTGAGGTATAATACCATCTGGGAGTTCTCGGCGAGTCCGTCCAGTGTACCCAGTCTCCACTGAGCACCCGTATACCATCTCTGATGTCAAACACCAATGGATATGGGATCATCCATCGCCCATCTCATGGGTCGAGAAGCGTATACGCTAGTCTACACTGGTATATCGATGCCCTGTCTCGATACACCCACGACTAGGGACCTTGAAGGATGTACCTATGGACTACCATGTCCCCACTAGTATGATCTGCATCATAGTCCAGGTAGTCAAGTACACATCCTAAGGGCTTTACCAACATGTAACTATAAGACAGTTTAAAGAGACAAGTGTACATGTTAAGATAAAGTGCAACCAGATAGCATACTATCATATCGAGCAAGAAAGTCATCTCTATATATGTCCAAGCATCCAATATAAAATACATCATCTGTACAATACTGGCCTCTAGGGCATACATACAACTAACAGTACTGTGGCATATTCTGGGTATTATTGAATAGTGCTCAAGTATTGAGCTGTTGGGAAATTGTGGGAGTTTGATGAATCGATCGAAAAGTTTAACGTCGCCCGGGTATCATGTGATGGGATACAATATTTGGAATCCACAAAATTAGTTATGAGATAACTAATTTGAATGTTATAAATCTAGAAATTTAGTCTTATTTGATCGGTTGCCACGGGATTTTGATGTGATCAAAAGTCCGTCGCAATCACGTAGCGTACGCGGATACTCGCTGGGTAACTTTATTAGATAACCACGCCCCATAGCCCCAACCAAGTGAATGTAGGAGAACCCCGTCGCCAAAAGCATCTGTTCGGGTGCTCGCGGCAGCGGTGTTCCGTCTTAGTGTTCTTCGTCGACGGTATCGGGGGGTGCGACCATCTACTAAATTTTCTGACGAGCTTTCGATCAGGATGTCGGGAATCTTGTTGAATTTCCCGACTTGATATTGAAAAGTGTTTTCGAGATCGAGACTAAAATGCGGGGTTTATAATTGTTAGGCATGCGATGTCTAAGGAATTCATTTGGTTAGGCATGAAATCCAAAGTATGTGATACGTTGGGTTTATGATGTCTAAGGTGGTTGTGGATTCCAACTGTTGTAATTTTCACTTTCTTTTCTACGACTGTAAGTGTAATATGTGGTGTATCGCCGGTTTCGTTGCTATATGTCAACGACAATTAGGATACGCATATTTACTTACGTTGATGACATGTGATGTTATGTGTTGCTGTGATATGTTATATTGGATCGTCGTGTTTTGAATAGCCGGAGGTTTTATGTGAGATGAGAGTTTTTCATTTTCATTCATGTAAAATTTATTGTATGTAATATTCTTTTATTGGGGCACTTCCGGGTTGAGAATGATGTCACTATTGTATATTATTTACTTTTCCGCATTAGGATAGACCCAAGGCGGTGAGCACAAGTAAGCGGGTTCTACAGTCCAGTGGGAGACCATCTCAAGGAGTTGAGACCGGGTCTCATAACTCTAGAATTAGTAGGGTTGCTTGCCGCTCTCGTAGGGGTCTAGGGATGTGGGTTTGGCTATTCATCACGACCGTGGAATCCGTTTTTTATACATGTCACGCCCCGCTTCCTAAAATACGGGATACGAGGGGTGAGTAGGCCAGCCATGCTCCTACGGTCAGGGAATAATCCTGTCGTAGTCACAGTTCTGCTTCTAGCATTACATGGTAGTCAGTAAATAGTACTCGAGTAAAGGAAAATCACAGTTCATAACTTTATTACATTGCAATTTAAAAGAGTTCGAGGTACATTTATTTCACATAATAAACAACCAACCAATAAAACAAATGCTGAAATCAAAGAATGTTGCGCTGGTGATGCAGTCTAGATCTCCGCAATCTCGAAGGATAAGTCCTGCTCCTGGGCTGGATCCATTTCGTCCTCTGAGCATGCACACTCAGGTCGTCAGGGCGACATATATAGCAATGAATATATGTAATGGGCATGCAGTATTATTAAACATGAGGAGTACAATGAATTGCAGAACATGTGTATAATAATATCAACTGAATATGAATAGTGCACTATGAGTATCATATCGGTGAACTAAGCAATGCATATGTCACTACTTAACGGTCACTAAGTCTATGAAATCAAATGGTGGAGAGGATACTCGTGTTTAACAAGAGTCTCATGCATGCCCGAGACTACGGTCCACTGTGCCCAGGACATAACCCTGTCAGCCTTGCCGCTAGGCCCACGACTGAAAGTATGTATGTGTGTGTGTGTATCACTGATAGCGAATGATCATCCTCTAAATCATTGTACCTCGCTAAATACGAGTTCAATTCCACCTTGATTTCCCTATTCCCCAGGTTATAGTATGCATTCATGTATTAGATAGGTTATGAACAAATACGTATCGCTATCACTTCCAATCACTTTTCCACTTGTCACTATCACTGTCGTATTTGTCACAACGCAATCACTAACACTACTATATCGACAATGCAAGTAATCACTGTTAGTTATATGTATGCCCTAGAGGCCATTACTGTACATACGATGTATATTGTAGTGGATGCTTGGACATATATAGGGAGGACTTTCTTGCTCGACATGATAGTACACTATCTGGTTGCTCTTTATCTTAACATGTACTCTGATTGTCTCTATGTTACATGTTGATAAAGCCCTTAGGATGAGTACCTGATTACCAGGACTATGATGCGGATCATACTAGTGGGGACAGTGTAGTCGCCAAGTACATCCTTCAAATGTTCCTAGTCGTGGGAGTACCGAGATAGGGCATCGATACTCCAGAGTAGACTAGCGTATGCGCTTCTTGACCCATATTATGGGCGATGCATGATCCCATATCCATTGGTGTTTGACATCAGAGATGGTATACAGGTGCTCAGTAGAGACTGGGTACACTGGATGGACTCGCCGAGAACTCCCAGATGGTATTATACCTCACGTCAGATGGCAGTTCTCTGGTGACAGTGGTACAGGTTAGTTTGTAGACCCGAGATCGTCATAGAGTCTTGTGTGATTCCCATTGTGCTTTGATTTCCATCATACCACGTACAAGAGGGCGCGCAAAAAGGTGGCTTTTGGGTACGGTCCCGAATCACATGGAGGCAATGAGCGATAGGAGGGGATTCTTCTCTCCCGGTATAGGGAGTTGATGTTGCGCTGTGTTCGATTGGCTATAACTGGAAATCCCTGGCCAGGGTTGCTGAGATTTACTGGTAAGTGTTATCAGTAGTTTCTCGAACTGTTATAGACCTCATATCGACACGACTTATCAAGCTACTGGGGTCTGACGTTTACCACCCCTAGGCGAGATATACGACATATCAGACGAAGAGACCGGACTGTACGGGAGTGTTACTGATTGGATTCGCAGGAGAATGTACAGGCTTGCTTGTTGATCTTCTGATCTCTCAATACCTGGGTGGCTGTTACGTTTAGCTGACCGCTTGCAGCTTGTGGGTGTTTGATATGATCATCACCTACTGCCAGCATATTGACGATTCTTTAGAGTCCTACACAGAGATTTCTTGGCTCAGGCAAAACGAAGTAGGAGCACATATATGATATGTGCGGGACCGAGAACAATACGTGTATGTGATACCATATTAGATTCTCGCGATATGAGATATCGGCCTGGTATATGTGATATAGCCGGGTCATCGGATCAAGTGTTGATTCGATGAACTGATACAGATTATATTAGTCGGTTATTTATGAAATAGCCGGATTATCGGATCAAGTGTTGATTTGATAGTTTAATGTATAATTATATATTTGATATATTAAATTACATTAACTAATATAAGCTCACTAAAAGATTCTTTTTCTCACTCGGGTAATACATTTATATATATGCGATATATGTTAATTGTATTATTTTATTTTGTTACAATAAATATTGTATATGTGATATATAATATTGTAACATATTAGGGTTATTAATGCAACATGATTAGTGGAGATTAAAAAAGATTAAGGTTTTATTTGGGTTAATTTTTTTAGAAGCTTCTAGAAGCTTTTTGTTTTATTTTTGCAAAGATATTTTGTAAAGATATTTTTGTATGATATCTGTTAACCCAACTCAAACCTTGACCATGGTTCATTCTCTACATGGGTTAAGTTATCATACTTAACCCATGGTTGTATTTCTAACCTCACCACAATTCATTATTCATCACAAAGTAATTCATCTTTTTCTTCCTCCTTGCAAAACTTTCTAGATTTTTGCTTAGTGATGAAAATGAGTGAGATTAAAAAAATAAATGAGAGCTAAAATCCTACTTCATCATCCTAATCTATCCTAGCCATTTAGATTAGGGTGTTCACTTCATTTGTGAGTGAGAGCTTGTGTTAAAGAAACTTCAAGGTAGATCATCTTAGTTATCGAAGATCGGAAGCAAGTTTGCATCATTTTCTTCGTGGAGCCTCTCTAGAGTCCGGGTACATGATGATCGCAGCGAAGGGACCTCAACACGGAGCTTATGAAGTGAATGACTAGACTACAAAGGTTGTAATCCCAAACTCTTAGATGTTAAAGTGTTTAACATGCTTTGTTTCACCTAATCTCTAGTTTAAAGATCTCGGTTAGGATTGGTCAGCACGTCTAATTTTTAAATCGGGTATGGTTGATGCCTTATAGAACCTTTTGAGAGTGCCTAGTAACCCTACAATCACTATGCAGCAGGTATAACTCAAGCATGAAAATATGCGGAAATGCACTAAACAGGTATTCATTATTCTATAACGACCAATGCTGTATAACTTGCAAAACTTATGGTAAATCATACAAATAGAATCGACCAAAACAGTATAAAGGCGTATGAAGCACACTTGATTATCTAAACATTAAAATTTATTTCAGGCCAATCGGAGTTCAAGTTAGGGAATCATCGCCATTTGAAGGCAGCGATCAAATTTTGAAATTCCAGTTTCATAACTGGAAGCCCAACTTCGTGTGCATTTTACCAGTGATTATGTTCAGATTCATATTGCCCTAGTTGAATAAAATCTATTTCTGCCAATTAAGTTTCCAACACACCAAACATATTATCAATTGCACCTCTATGCCAGAGGTTATGTTCAGATTAATGTGACAATGTAATGAACATTTCTGCAGAAACTGCAGAACACAATGACATTCTAAAATACAATTTAAATATCAAACAACTATAAAAATGCACGGGACCAATTTCAGAGGTTAGCTAATTAATTTTTCTATGCGGCCATGTGGGGCTGTGCGCATTTACAGTTTTAAGCAGGTATGTACAGGTTCTTAGAATTCAGTTTCCCCGGTAGAATGCTACCCCGGACTACAGTCCAGAATTGCGTTCCTCCTCATTTTTCAGGGTCATGAAATTGCATTATTCCAAAACTAATTACAAGGGGTTATAGGTTATCTAGTTAGGTTTGATACGAGATCCGGAACACCATGATTAGATTTATATTTAATTAACTACTAATTTTACAATGTGATGGTTGCAGTGATTTTCAGATTTGACATAATCGATAGGCGGGGGTATCATTCATGGTGTTGGAAACAATTATTTTCCCTCGAATTCTCATGAGCTATCTGATATCCTAAAAGGGTTTCGAAGCTCGTAAATTTTGCTATTTTAAGTAGGGTTTTTCATCTAGGGTGTTGTGTCATTATGTATAGGCATCAAATGAAATATTCGCTCTCATTAACTGATCTACCTAAAGTTATTCGATTTGAATGTTATAATGGTATGATAAGGGATGGTATCTCTTAATATAATTGAACGACGTGGTCGGATACAAAACTAAATTGACGGTTAGACATCGATGTCTCTATACACATAAACGTTTACACCGGAGTATGTAACCTTGTTAATTTAATCAACTACTACAGTTTTTAGCATGAATAAGCAAGGTAAAGGGTTCCACTTGCCTAGCAATAAACGACGATACAACGGTGGACGACGGCGAACGGTGCGATACGGGCACGATCACTACACGATGCACTCTCGACTTGTCTAGATCGGAGTACTCGGGCTCAGCACTGGCGTGGAGCGGCCACGGAAGGGGGTTTCCTGCGACTCCGTTGAAGTACTCAGATGCAGAGGGGCTGCCGGCGGTGAGCTCAAGCGGCTTTGGGGATTGGAACTGGTGAATCGGGGAGCTCCGATTGGGTGTAGCGGCTTAGGTTCGGGCTTGGTGCTCAGAGATGGTGAGCAGGGGAGTGGCTCAGAGATGGTCAGCGAGATGGAGCGGGAGGAGGAATATCGATGGCTGCGGGTCGCTGGGCGAGGCGGCTGCGGTCGGTGTTGATGGAGTCGAGGTTGAAGATGGGGTCGATGGAGAGAGGTGTTGTGGTGTGTTGGGGAGCTCGGTCACGGCGGTGCACAGGCGAGGGAGTTGTGTTCGTTGTTGGGGGGTTCTGAGCTCACGGCCAGAGGCGATGAGCAGAGGAGAAAAGAGGCGGGGGATTGAGCTGGTGGTGGCTGCGGTGATGATGGTGGCAAGGTGGTTTGGTTTGGAGGAGAATGAGAGAGAGATGGAGAAAGAGGTGTTGGAGAGAAGAGGGAGTCATGGCTGTTGGAGATGGCCGGTTCGTACGCAAGCGTGAGGAGTGGGGAGTCATGGGGGCGCCATTGGGTACTAGAGCCGTTGGGGAGTGAGCGGGTCGAGTGCGAGAAAGGGGAGTCGTTGGGGTGATGCGAAGGGCGCGGTCGTTGTGGAGAGCGCGAGAGGCAGGCATGGGCGTGAGAAGCGGGGAGTCGAGGGAAGAGACGTTACGAGGAAGTGGCGGGAAAAGAGAGAGTGTGAGGAAGAAGGAGAGGGGGAAGCGGGTCGGGCATGGGTCGGGTAGAATAGGATTGGGTTTTAGTTTTAGGATTAATTAAATAAAATAATAAATTATGTATAAAAATGAAATAAATTCGGAATAAAATCTGAAGAATACGGAAAATTATATTCGGAACCGGGGATTTACAATATAGGCTTAATTTAAAACTCGGAAATCCTGGTATATCCAATATTTTAATTGTGTTCTGCTGCAATTTATCTGTGATGTGATCACTGTATATGTTGAGATAGATACTGGATATAGTATATATGATATATTATATAGAGCTTGCTTATGTTTTACACCCGCGATAGCCCTGCCCCGCTCTGCCGTTAGTTACCTAACCTAACGGTGCACGGGGGGACATCGAGACGAATATGGATGGCATAAGCGTACGTTGTATTTATCTGTGATGTTTAGGTAACATAAAATGATGGGACTTCATTAATGAGATTAATGAAATAAAAGAAACCTAAAGATATTGTAGAAAATTGTCTCGAAAACTGGTAGCTAAAATTTTTGCTTTGCACAGCGGTATTCCTTATAGAATATCCAGCACCTTATTCAATAAGGAAAAAACCGAGATCCCTTCACCGAGAGTGACCTCTTTAGCGAAACTAGCAGATGCTACACACTAGGTTTGTTTTTTGATTGCTTCTATAGTTTTTGCTTTGCATAGTGGTATTTGTGAAATATCCTGCACTTTATTCGATAAGGAAAGAGCCGAGATCCCTTCACCGGGAGTGACCTCTTTAGCAAAACTAGTAAAATCCTTAGAAACACTCCTTTACCAAATCACTCGATTCTACAACGAAATCAAGTTCATTACGCAAAGGGTTTTCTTAAAAACCTGTCGTAGCCCTCCATCATTTCAGATAAGTACTACTTAGTATTCGTGCTACGTTTGTTGGCCTGCATCAAGGCGTAGTGTGTGGTAGCTAACTAGTGCTTATCTGCAGCATACGATACGATTGGATTAGGGTAGTCGTGCGACTTTGTTGGCCTGCGTCAAGCGTCGTGCGGGTGGGTTTAATTCAATCAGGAAATATACGGGTTGAACTTGACTAGAGGACTATGGTTTGTTGGCCTGCGTCAAGGTCATAGGACGCTAGGGGTAAAACATTATCGGGAATTTCAAGTGTTGAAATTTGCAATGAGATTGCATACCTTCTATGAGATAGTTGGATCCCGATACCCACTGCGAGTAAGAGTTACTCCTGGAAGAGTTTTACACATTACAATTAGCCGATCAAGTAGGTGTCCAGAAAGGTGTTAACGGGGTTACGCCCCTGGGAAAACGGGGTTACGCCCCTGGTTTATTTTAATTAGGTCCGTGCGGAAGCACGGGGAACCTCCCTCAAAGTACCGACACTGGCCTGGCCGAAAGATTGGCGAACTTGTAGGGTGTAATTAATCCTGGCTAGTCTTTCCTTTTAGGGTTTGAAGGAAGATTTGACTAAAACAGTGGGAGCCATCCTGATTAGAAAAAATTATAACCAATCTAATCTTGCAAGAGTATACGCTGAGTGTTTTCTTCTCTCTCTCTCTCCAGGTAGCGATCATGTCATGCCTTAATCAAGATAATAATATGAATGTATTGACCGAACCCGCTTGTTATACTGAGCTGGGGAACGTTGGTCCTGCTCCAACTTATAATTGTTATAAGACCGAGCAGGAAAGGAATACCAGAATTCCCGTACCGCCTAAACGAAGAAAGTACATGTTGATGCATCTTTTTCGGATGTGTTCATTACCGAGAACTGTTTCTCAGTATCCTCTATATTCTGGGTATGAGATACCGGATCAGGATCCCATATATGTAATATGTTACATGGGCTACAGATAGGTAGAGAACTGGGAATGGGTGATAAGTTTCAAGAGTTGGAAACTGTACAAGTGTTGCAACCAAGCTTGTTGGCAGTTATCACCCTGTATTACTAAATACATTGATTTTGAACAAATGTTATTAGATACCGAACCTGATATACAACATCATATCAGCCTCTTTATTAAGTAAAGAAGGATATAATTTTGTATTGTTAGATAATGTTTTGAACATTTCCTATATCAAGAGTTGATCGGTTCAGGTACGTTATCTAAAAGCATATACGTTCTAAATCAAACCACAGTTCTTAACGTACAGAACACACATAAGAGGAAGAGTTCAGAAATGAACGAATCCTTCTTGAGGCATTATAGACTAGGTCATATTAATGCGACCCGACTAGCTGAAGTTACATAAAGATGCATATTTAAATCAGTTTGAATTTATATCTTGTGAAACTTGCCAGTCATGTCACAAAGATAAGATGGTCATAGCTCTGTTTATTAGAAACAGAGAAAGAGTTAGTGAAATCTTGGGATTGATACATAATGATGTATGTAGATCTCTTGTCTACACATGCCAGGACTAGTTCTTTGTACTTCATTACATTCACTGATGATCTCTTAAGATTCGAACATGTGTTCCTGTTGAAAGACAAGTCTGAAGCTTTTGGGAAATTCAAAGAATATAAGTCAGAAGTAGAGAACCAAAACGGGTATAAGTATTATGTCCTTTGATGTGATCAGGGAGGAGAATACTTGAGCACGGAGTTCCTGGACTGTTCTAAAGGAGAATGAGATTCTCTCTCAGCATTACTCCTTCGTATACACCACAGCACGTCGAAGTATCGGGGCAGAGCAATCGCACCCTATGTGATATAGTGCACTCTATGATGAGTACTACTGAGTTGCCTATTTCCTTTTGGGAGTTATGCACTTGTGAAGCTACATACCTATTGAATAGGGTTCCAACCAAATCAGGTGCCTACCACTCCATATGTGATATGATATGGGAAGAGCCCATCTCTTAAGTAAGTTAAGATTTGGGGTTGTCCGGCCTATGTCTAAAAGCAAGATCCAGACAAGCTCGAGGCAAGGTCAGTTTTTTGGAAGTTTGTTGGATATTCCAAGCATTCGCAAGGGAATATCTTTTACCGCTCGAGGAACAAAAGGTGTTTTGTTTCTTAGCATGCCATCTTTTGGAAAGGGAATTTCTTGTGAAGAAATTAGTGGTCATGAGGTAGAACCGGAAGGAGTTCTAGCTATACAAACTATAGCTGACGATTTGGTAGAACCGGAGGATTCAATAGTTCCCGACGAACCTCAGCCTCTCTGCCGATCTGGTAGGGTTGCTCATCCACCTGAGAAATACTTCGGTTTTTTCTATGACAGTGAAAGCGAGGATTTCATCATGAGATGACGACCCAACTAGTTTCGTGCAGGCCATCAGGAGTGGTGACTCTGTAGGAATGGCTGGATGCTAAGTGATCTGAGATAGAATCCATATACACCAACAAAGTATGGACTTTGGTTGCTTTATCTGAAGGGTTAAATCCCCATCAGGAGCAAGTATATCTTGAGAAGATTACTTAGTGTACATGGAAAGGTTAAGACTTTCAAAGCTAAGACTTGTTGCAAAAGGTTCTCGTCATCCATCAGGTGTGGATAATGATGAAACCTTTTCTAGTGCCTATGCTTAAGTCCACCCGGATCCTACTTGCCATTGCTACATACCATGACTACGATATCTAGCGGTTGGGTGTCATGACTGCTTTTCTAAATAGTGATTTAGAAGAGAGTGTCTATAAGTACACAGCCAGAGGGCTTCGTAGACAGTGGGAGCAGCGGAAATGTGTGCAAGTTGCTTTATGGGTTAAAGCAAACATCGCGGAGTTGGAACATCTGTTTTGATGTGGTAGTCAAAGCGTTTGATTTCATCAAAACGGTAGATGAACCTTGTATATACAAAAAGGTAGTAGGGAGTATGGTGGTGATCTTTGTATTGTACGTGGATGGCATACTCTTGATAGGAAAGAAGTTTCCTATGCTACACTCGGTCAATCTCCTCTTATCACAATGATTCTCCATATAGGATCAAGGTGATATCTCTTAAATCCTGGGTTTTGGATCTATGAGATAGATCTAAGTGGATTTTAGGATTCATACTAGGTGTAGTGAGATGGTATCAATCGATCCTGGGGAGAATCACTGGATAGCTTCCAGGGTGGTAAGGTCAGTCACATGCATTGTCTTTACCCTCAGTGGAGGGACGGTATGTTGGAAAAGTTCCAAGCTAGATACAGTGGCAAACTAGACGATAAAGGATGGATACATCGCTACCAAGGATACTACCAAAGAGGTAGTCTGGATATATATTAGTTCATGAGATGAACTTCATTCCTACCATTGTGTGACAATGGAGTTGTGGTTTTGGCCTAGGAGCCCCCGTCCCATCAGTGATCCAGACATATTCTGAGGCAGTATCACCTGATCATGGAGATGGATGATCTCCAGGGAGATTAAGGATAGGAGAGTAGACTTAGAGGATAACACGGCGGATCCACTCACAAAGGCCTTTTCCCAAAAGAGACTTTTATGGGATGGTTGAGTATGAGATACTTCAACCACTGTTGATTGTTGGGTATTGGATACTACAACAGATGGCCCTAGTGCAAGTGGGAGATTGTTAGTTATATGTATGCCTTAGAGGCCATTACTGTACATACGATGTATATTGTAGTGGATGCTTGGACATATATAGGGAGGACTTTCTTTCTCGACATGATAGTATACTATCTGGTTGCTCTTTATCTTAACATGTACACTGATTTTCTCTATGTTACATGTTGATAAAGCCCTTAGGATGAGTACTTGACTACCAGGATTATGATGCAGATCATACTAGTAGGAACATGGTAGTCGTTAAGTACATCCTTCAAATGTTCCTGCTCGAGGGTGTATCGAGACAGGGCATCGATATACCAGAGTAGACTAGCGTATAGCTTCTCGACCCATGTAGATGGACGATGGAAAATCCCATATCAATTGGTGTTTGACATCAGAGACAGTATACGGGTGCTCAGTGGAGACCGAGTACACTGGACGGACTCGCCGAGAACTCCCAGATGGTATTATACCTCACGTCAGATGGCAGTTCTCTGATGACACTGGTACAGGTTAGTCTGTAGACCCGAGATCGTCATAGAGACTTGTGTGATTCCCACTGTGCTTTGATTTCCACCTTACCACGTTCAAGAGAACGTGCAAAACGGTGGCTTTTGGGTACATTCCCGAATCACATGGAGGCAATGAGCGATAGGAGGGGTTTCGTCTCTCCCGGTATTGGGAGTTGATGTTGCGCTGTGCTCGATTGGCTATAACAGGAAGTCCCTGGCCAGGGCTGCTTCAGAGATATACTGGTAAGTGTTATCAGTAGTTTCTCGACCCGTTATGAGCCTCATATTGACACGACTTATCGAGTTACTGAGGTCTGACGTTTACCACCCCTAAACGAGATATGCGACATATCAGACGAAGCGGCCGGACTGTACGGTAGTGTTACTGATTGGATTCGCAGGAGTATAAGCAGGCTTGCTTGTTGATCTTCTGATCGCTCAATACCCGGGTGGCCGTTACGTTTAGCAGACCGCTTGCGGCTTGTGGGTGTTTGATATGATCATCACCTACTGCCGGCGTATTGACGAGTCTTTAGAGTCCTACACAGGGGTTTCCTAGCTCAGCGAAATGGAGTAGGAGCGCATATGTGATATGTGCGGGACCGAGATTGATACGATATGAGATACCGTATTCTATTCTCGCGATTTATGACATTGGTCGGTTATATGCGATATAGCCGAGTTATCGGATCAAGTGTTGATTCGATAAGTTGTTACATATGATATTGGTCGATTATATGTGATATAGTCGGATTATTAAATCAAGAGTTGATTTGATAATCTAATGTATAATTATATATTTGATATATTACATTACATTAACTAGTATTAGCTCACTTATGATTTCTTTTCTCACTTGATGTGCACATTATATATATGTGATATGTATATTTGTTTACATGTTTGTATCATGCTAGGTTACATATGCAACATATATGTATGAGAATTATTCCATGCTAGGGTTAAGTTAGGGTTTATAATTTATTAAAGGTTAAACAAATTAGTGGAGAATTAGTTTAATGTTCAAATCTTGTAGAAGCTTGTATGAACCTTTGACTAAGTCCACTCTTATGTCTAACTTAGGATATTTATTAACCCAACACTTAACCTTAAAGTATGGTTTATTCTCTACAATGGTTAGTGCATGACATACACTAACCATGGTTGCATTTCTAACCTCATCCATAATCATTCATCACTTCTTCACTTGAGTTTGATCTTCTTCTTCCTCATGATTTTTTCTCTCTAGCTTTTGATCAAGTGATGAAAACATGTGAGAAAATCAAATCTAAAGTGAGCCCACTTCCTACTTCATCATCCTCTACTACTTGCCATTTTGTATAGGGTGTTTGATTCACTAATTTCACAATTAGTGAAGAGATAGTTTGGGTTAGTGTCTCCTCGACGTAGATCATCTTCGGCCTCGAAGACTTTGATGCAAGCATGTTCATTTCTTCATGGGAGCCTCTCTAGAGTCCGAGACTTCATGATCGCAGCGAAGGGACTACTACATGGAGCTAATGAAGTGAAGGACCGGTCTACAAAGGTTGTATTTCTTGTTCAGTTTAGTATGCAAAGTTGTTTGCTTTTATTTCCGTCAGATTTCTAGTAGACGATTCTAGGGTTAGGGCTAGCTAGAATGGCAAAATTTGAAATTGACATGAAAGATGCCTCCCGAAACTTTGCTGCCGTGTTAGGAAACCCTGCAGTTATTTGCGTGTGATGGTATATTTATATATGTGATATATAGTGTGTGTGTGTGTATATATATATATATATTAATGCTATATACGTTTTGCATCCATGCTATCCCTGCCCCCGCTCTGCCATTAGTTAAGTAACCTAACGGTGCATGACGGGGCCCCATAACGAATGCGGATGGCGTATATGTGCATTATATTTTTCCTTTTCATACTTTTCTGTAATGTTTGTATGAGAAGGATAATACAAATAATGAGATTATCGAAATGATGGGATTGTATTAATTGCATTAATACAAAGTAAAATAAACCTGTACGTTGTAGGAATCAGTATTTTATAAAGAGGAAATTTTAGTCGATTCTTTTGCTTTGCATCGAGACATTCGGTTAGGAATGTCCTGCACCTCATTCGGTGAGGAAAGAGCCTTGATCCCGTCATTGGGAGTTCGTTCTTGTGTAAAAGTTTGTGTCACGAAATTTTTTTTTGTATCCGTATTCTTTTGCTTTGTGTCATGCTATTCGATTATGAATATCCCGCACCTCATTCGATGAGGAAAAGAGTCTAGATCCTTTCACAGGGAGTTCACCCTTAAGCAACGGTCTACGCGACTATAAACTTTCAAAACCACTTGGTTCCTATGATGAGATCAAGTTCATTACATTGATGGTTTTCTTCAAAACCAACCGTAGCCTTCTGTCATTTCAAGAAGTATGGTACTTACTATTCGTGCTACGTTTGTTGGCATCCGTCAAGGCGTAGTGTACGGTAGCTAAGTGATGTCTTCCTGCTAGCATTTGATGCGGTTAGCCGGGACAGTCATACAGCCTTGTTGGCTTCCGTCAAGGGCATGTGTAGATGGGTTTGAGTTAATCATGAAATGACGGGTTGAACTTGACTAGCGGCCTATGATTTGTTGGCATCCGTCAAGGTCATAGGTTGTTAGGGATAAAACTCGAAATCAGGAGTTTCAAGTGTTGAAACATGCAATGGAATTGCATACCTTCTATGGAGTGGGGTAGCTTGTTGGCATCCGTCAAGGTTACCACGCCATGATAGTTTGGGTCCCTATTCCTACTGTGAGTAATAGTTACTCCCGGAAGATTTTCTATACAAAATTCTGGCTAGTTCTCCTTTTTAGGGTTTGAAGGAGAATTTGCCAGAACAGTGGAAGCCATACTGATTAGATAAATACACCAATCTAATCTTGGTTAGAGTGCATGCAGAGTGTTTCTTTTCTCTCTTTGGCAGCGACCCTGGACTGACCTTTAACTAAGACCCATTAACCAAGACCCATTAACCAAGTTGACCGACCTTTCTTCCAAATCGACAGAATTAGAATGTCTGGATTGTCTTAATCCATGACATAGTCATGTATGTCCTCACATTTCTTACTTCCCCTTGTGCTAACTTCAGAACCCTCTGTATTCGGTACAGAGATCCATATTGTTTGGAAGGCCATCGTATAGTTAGATACGAACTCGATGAAACTGTTTCAATCTGAGGATAGCCACTGGTTCTGGATTAGATGAACTGTTCGTTTGTCTATCCCTCCTACCTTATCTCAAGTTCGTGAACTTCTTACATATAAGGAGTGTATATCAGTTACGCTTGTTGTATAGTCTTCTTCCAATCCCGAAGCTGGTGCTGAAGGAATGGAAAGGAGAAAACCAACTAGCATAAGTTCGGTATATAAGAAGGTAAGATGGAAAGATATCAAAAGGGGTTGAAGTGAGAAAAGGAAATTGTGACTACTCTCATGGGCCTGGGCAATAGAAAAAGCAATACTGTAAATACCCGACTAATCCCACTAATTTTTTTTGATGTTTCGGATTTCCCGTTCATTTGTGTTTTGAGAAATAATTTCTCAATTAACTCTAACTCCTGGGTATATAGATACCAGATTAGAATCCTATAGCTATAGGGCGTTACAGATAATGAGAAGGAGCAGAGAATTGAGAATGGATGATTTTTCCCTTGATGTCGGTTTTCAAAGCAATTGTTGTTATTGAGGAAAACTATCAAGTTTTGCCTAAACAGCTATCTTTTGGTTTCTTTAAACAAAAAGAATGTTTTTTTGATTAACAGCACACGGAAAATAAGTTAGTGAACTCTAGGGACTAATACATATTGATGCATATTGTCCAATGTCCATACGGACAAGCGGTTGGTTCTAGGTATTCCATAGTGAGAATGTGATTCTCTCTCAGATTACTCATCCGCGGGTGCGCTCCATGATGAGTAATGTTGAGTTGCCTTCTTTAATTTTGGGGATGTATTAGAAATAGATTCTTATCAATTGATACCAGTTCCACCTAAACAAGTGCCTCTTTTCTATATGTGATATAGAATAGCGTTCATCTTAAAATTGTTAAGATATGGGGTTATCCGGTTTGAGTTAAAACCATAATCCGGATAAACTCGAGACACGTTTCGGAAATAACAGCCTATGGGTTATCCCAAGATTTCATGAGAGATAACTTCTACTATTTTTCAAGTTCAGAAGTGTTTTGTTATTGACTCGCTACATCCTTGGTTAAGGAATTTCTTACAAAAGAAATTAGTGGGAGCATGGTCGAACTGGAAATGGTTCCAGAACCATAAATAGTTACCGAAAGTTTAGTAGAACTTGATGATGAAATTGACCCTGACAGACCATAGCCACTCCGCAGATTTAGTTGGTGACTTCTGCCACCTAAGAGATACTTCAGTTTTCTCATTGACGGTGATAAGGAAGCTTGCATCATATGATGATGACCCTACTAGTTATCAGCACGCCATAGGA
This sequence comes from Agapanthus africanus, assembly GCA_030015575.1. Taxonomy (NCBI): domain Eukaryota; kingdom Viridiplantae; phylum Streptophyta; class Magnoliopsida; order Asparagales; family Amaryllidaceae; genus Agapanthus; species Agapanthus africanus. Next base: position 484,101,503 of record JASDDO010000024.1, read on the forward strand.
AGTGGTGACTTCTGACTGATGACTAAATACCAAGTTATCCAAGTTGGACTCCATGCACTACAACAAATTATAGACTTTGTTCTGTGCTCCTAAAAGGGGTAAGACCTATAAAGGGCAAGCAGGTCTTTTGAGATCGGTGCAAATGGAAAGGTATTAACCTAATAAAGAATAGATTTGTAGTATACAATATTCATCAAATACCCGATATGGATTGTGATGATACTGTTACTTTAAAGTCTGTGTTGAAGTCCATGCGGATAAAATTTGCCAACTGTTGTTTTCATGACTTTGATATCTGGTATGAGTATGATTATAACGTCTTTCTAAATTGGATTTAGAACTGTACGTGTACATGACTCTACCAGAGAATTGTCTTAGTCAGTAGGAGCAGCGGAAAGTGTGCAAAATTGTTTAAGTCTATTTGTAGACAAAAGCATACATAGCGGAGGTGGATCATCTGCTTTTGATGCAACAGTCAAAGTGTTTGACTTCATCAAAATAAGAGATGAACTAGATATTTGTATGAAAGCTATAGGAAGTACTGTCAGATTCTGCATACTGATGTGGATAACATACTCTTGATAGGAAGTGATATTCCTATACTACAATTCGGTTAAACATTGGTAGTCACTTTTGTTTCTCTTTTTATGGATTATACATATGTCAATGATTCTGGTGACTAGGTCTATAGAGTTAGACCTGGTAGGGATTTTGGGATTATCCCAATTCAGGTATAATGACACCATTCTAAAATGGTTTGGAATGAAGGACTCTTAGTGAGGTAATGTACCCGCAGGTAATGGGGTCACTCTCTCTAAATGATGTCTTTCGGGATTAATGAAGAGAGAGACTTGCATAAATGGCATTTGACATGTTTCCGCAGTTAGATCATTCATGCGATGTTAAATACTGGACCAGATATTGCTTTTACACTTGGTGTAGTAAGCAGATATTAATCCAATCCTGGAGAAACATAGGAAGAAGTGAAGAGCATATGAGATGTTCTTGGTGTATGGTAATGACAGCCTCCTTAGAGATGTAAGTCCATGCTACCTCTCCCGGTACTTTCGGGAATGCGGAATTTGGTAAAAAACGATTTTTACGGAGGTGGTAACATGGACCTAAAACCCGGATCTTGGTTAAACATCTATCTAACAACCTAACTATGAGTATCTAGCTACTCGGTTAGGGGGTTATACCTTGCTTGTCTTGAACTCCTTCGTCCTCAAGCTCCGGTGGTGGTCCGATTGGCTTCTTCTCGTCGTCTCCGTACGCCGAAGATAGATCCACCTGAAAGCTCCAACCTTTAGCTCCTTCCTCGTTCTTTGAAGAAACTAGTTCACTTGGTTTGCTAAACCTAGTGAACTAGAATGAGTAGAGAATACTTTGTGTAGGATTTTATCTATGGTTCTTGATTCTCAACTCATGAGACAAGAGAACCATAGATTAAAGAGGGGGAAAAGGAGCAAGAGGGTGAGAGCAAAAGGAGAGCTCAAGAACAAGAGAGAGAATGAGCAAGAAAGAATGAGACTCTCTTTTGTCTTTCACCCTCTCATAATCCAAAGCAATCATAACTCATCATACTAACAAAAGTCTTATGTGATGGTTGAAGCAACCATAACCATATCATTTCATGCACTCATTTTACACAAATGAGCAAGCAAGTAAAAGTCTTTGCCATGAAATAATGGCTATGGTTATCATGATGGTCAACTAGTCAAGCCTAGTCAACCGGTCAACAAAGTCAACAAGTCAACAAAAGTCAACAAAAGTCAACAAGTCAACAAAGTCAAAAAAAGTCAACAACCATGTCACCATAATACTTAATTAGTATAATAGTTAATCACATATCATATTCTCATTAGGGTTGAGCAAAAAGTCAAATAGTCAACGGTCAACTGTCAACAACCCTAATGAGAATCCGCTGCCTCTGCCTCCCTGTCAACTGTGCATACACACCCGCATCCGCGTTCCGAGGAACACGAATGCACACTGGATAAATCCAATCCCAAAAGGTACACTAGGATCTGGCTTAAACCAAAGCCCGCTAGTGTAAACTGTCCGGACACTGTACGTGCACAAGTGCACGGATGTGACCGAACCCTGTCGCAAAACCATGCGACCTGTCGCAATACCATGCGACCTCTACTCTTTTGCCTAAAGGCGCAAAGCTTTCTGTGTGGGACTCTAAAGACTCGACACTACGCTGGCAGTGGGTTTAACCACAGACCGCAAGCCGCACTAGCTGTGCGTAACGGTCCCCAGGTAATGCCGACAAGAAGACCGATGAGGCGAAACCCATCTGAACTCCTACTGAGCCTGAGTGTGACATTCTCCGTACAGTCCGGTCTGTTCGTCTGATACATCGCATGGCGGGCCTAGGGGGCGGTAAACGTCAGTCCCCCAATAGCGGTACAAGTCGTGCCGGAGCGAAGCCCAAAACACCCTGAGATAACACTGGAAACCTACCAGTATATCTCGTTTGCCCTGGCCAGGGACTACTCGTGTAATGGCTCTCCTAGACACAGCGCGATGTCAACCCCCAATACAGGGAGAGATGAATCCTGTCTAACCGTCACTGCCTCCAAGTGCTTCGGGACTGCACCCAACCACTACCTGTTTGCACGACTCCTTTGAGCCGTGGTAGGGTAGTGATCAAAGTACAGTGGGAACACACTCGAGGCGGAGTGACAGTGTCAAGTCAGCGGACTAGGCTGTACTCATGTCACCTGGGAACTGATAACTGACGATAGGTATAATACCAACTAGTCAGTTCCCGACGAGTCCTGTCCAGTGTACCCGTAACCTAACGAGCACCCGCATACTATCTCAAGTACGACGTACTGACGGCTGTGGGACAGACCGTCTCCCACACTGGGATGAGAAGCGCATGCGCTGGTCTACTCCGGAGTATCGATGCCCTGTCTCGATAGTCCTGCGACCAGGGACCTGCATAAGGATGTGCTTATAGATTACCCAGCCCCACTAGTGTGACGGCCATCACATCGCTGGTAATCAAGCAAAGATCCTAAGGGCTCCACTAATGTGTATAGGCGATATACAAAATATAAACACATGTACACATTGAAGTAGAAACAAACCAAGTAGCATACTACTATTTTGAGCAAGATTTTATATACAAGGTGAATATCCCAAGCATCCATTAAGTAATATACAAACCAGTATGATACAGTAATGGCCTCTAGGGCATATACACTAACAATCTCCCACTTGCACTAAGGCCATGTACTGGCGTATCGAAGACCTATCATCTCGATCAGCCGCTCGAACTGAGTCTGGGGCAGGGCCTTGGGGAATGGATCTGCAGTGTTATCTTCTGAAGCGACTCTCCGAACCTCGATCTCCTGGCGATCCACGATCTCCCTGATCAGGTGATACCGCCTCAAGATGTGCCTGGATCTCTGATGGGACCTGGGTTCCTTCGCTAAAGCTATAGCCCCGTTGTTGTCGCAATACAGAGGTATTGGATCAACAATGGACGGAAGCACCTGAAGTTCTTTCAAGAACTTCCTCATCCAGACAGCTTCTTTTGCGGCATCAGATGCAGCGATGTATTCCGCTTCCATCGTCGAGTCTGCAACGGTTTCCTGTTTGGAACTCTTCCAACACACCGCCCCTCCATTGAGGGTAAAGACAAAACCCGACATGGACTTGGAATCATCCTTGTCACTCTGGAAGCTGGAGTCAGCAAAGGCCTCGATCTGGAGGTCTTTTCCGCCATACACCAAGAACATCTCCTTAGTCCTTCTCAGGTACTTGAGAATGTTCTTTACCGCTATCCAGTGTTTCTCCCCAGGGTTTGACTGATACCGGCTTACCACACTCAGTGCATAAGCTACATCCAGTCTGGTACACAACATCGTATACATTATAGAGCCTACCGCAGAAGCGTAGGGTATAATAGACATGCGATCCTTCTCCAAATCAGTCTTGGGAGACATCTCTTTAGAGAGGGTGATCCCGTGACAAGCCGGCAGGTTACCGCGCTTGGAATCTTCCATACTGAATCTTTTCAGCACGGTGTCGATGTACCTGGACTGAGAAAGTCCTAATATCCTCTTGGATCTGTCACGGTAGATCCGGATACCCAGAATGTATGAGGCATCACCCAGGTCTTTCATGGAGAACCTGTGTGACAAGAACCCCTTGACAGATTGTAGCATAGGAATGTCATTTCCTATTAAGAGAATGTCATCCACGTATAAAACGAGGAATACTACAGTTCTCGCTACAAATCTACTATAGATGCATGGTTCATCTGGATTTTTGATAAAGCCAAATTCTTTGACCGTCTCATCAAAGCAGATGTTCCAACTCCGCGATGCCTGCTTTAGTCCATAGATGGACTTAAGCAACTTGCACACCTTTCCGCTGCTCCCACTCTGAATGAAACCCTCTGGCTGGTCCATATAGATACACTCCTCTAAATTTCCATTTAGAAAAGCTGTCTTTACGTCCATTTGCCAGATCTCATAATCGTGGAAGACAGCAATGGCAAGAAGGATCCGAATGGATTTCAGCATGGCTACTGGAGAAAAGGTTTCGTCATAGTCCAAGCCAGGTCTTTGACGAAAACCCTTTGCTACCAGCCTAGCTTTATAGGTCTCAACCTGTCTATCTACACCAATCTTCCTTTTGAAGATCCACTTGCATCCTACGGGTTTTACCCCATCTGGAGCAATGTCCAACGTCCATACCTTGTTGGTGTACATAGACTCCATTTCGGTCCGCATTGCATCCAGCCATTTCACTGAGTCAACGCTCTGAACGGCCTGCTGGAAGCTAGTAGGCTCATCATAATCTATGATGCAATCCTCTCTATCCCCGTCTATGAGAAAACCGCAGTATCTCTCGGGCGGATGAGACTGCCTACTACTCCTGCGGAGCGGCGTAGGAATGTCCTGTTCTTCCGAACCCTCTGGTTCCACTAAACTTTCAGTAATAGTCCGTGGTTCTGGAATTTCTTCCAGTTCTACTGCGCTCCCACTTATTTCCTTTTCTATGAACTAATGTTCTAGAAAGTGGGCATGACGAGAAACAAAAACTTTTTGTTCCTCTTTACAGTAGAAGAAATATCCCTTGGAATTCTTTGGATATCCCACAAACTTGCACAGTACTGAGCGTGCCTCGAGCTTGTCCGCATGCTGCTTTTTGACAAAAGCTGGACTTCCCCATGTCTTAATGTGATTAAGATGGGGTCTCTTCCCACACCACATCTCAAATGGCGTGGTAGGCACAGTCTTAGTGGGAACTCGGTTCAAAAGGTATGCGGCTGATTCTAGCGCATATCCCCAGAATGATCGCGGTAACTCAGCGTTACTCATCATGGACCGCACCATATCCAATAGGGTGCGGTTCCGTCTCTCCGATACACCGTTATGTTGCGGGGTGTATGGAGGAGTAAGCTGATAGAGAATTCCGTTCTCTTTTAAATAGTCCAGGAACTCGGCACTTAAGTATTCTCCACCTCGATCCGATCTTAGAATCTTAATACTTTTGCCGGTCTGTTTCTCTACTTCATTCTTATACTCCTGGAATTTTCCAAAGGCTTCGGACTTATGTTTCATTAAGAAGACATAACCGTACCTTGAGAAGTCATCCGTAAAAGTAATGAAGTAAGAATGGCCGCTTCGCGCATGTGTAGACATTGGACCGCACACGTCACTGTGTACGAGTCCCAAGAGCTCGCTCGCTCTTACTCCATGTCCAGTAAACGGAGTCTTTGTCATCTTTCCTTTGAGACAAGATTGACAAGTGGCATACGATTGATATTCGAACGTATTCAAATATCCTTCTGCATGTAACTTAGTCAACCTTCTCTCATTGATGTGACCCAGTCTACAATGCCACAAGAAAGTCTGATTTATTTCCGGAGACTTTCTTTTGTGTGTATTCTGGACATTGAAAATCTGTGGTTGGTTTAATACGTATATACCATTACTCAATGTATCTGACCCAATCAAAACTTGATTAAGGTGAATGTTTACAACATTACTTACAAACGCAAATTCATAACCTTCTTTAGAAACTAAAGATACAGAAATGATATTACAAGTTGCGTTGGGTACAAAAAAGCAATTACGCAAAACCAAAACATGTCCATCTGACATTCCCAGGTGATAGTCCCCCACGGCTTTAGCATCCATGCTAGCTCCGTTCGCAACTCTGAGGGTCATGTCACCTGCCTTCAAAACCCTACGGTTTCTCAACGCCTGCAAAGAATTACAGATATGAGATCCTGATCCGGTATCCAATACCCAGGAAGTAGAGTTTATTGAAAGACAGTTTTCAATAACATACACACCTGAAGCTGAAGCTGCAACCTGCTTCAATTCCTGTGTTCTGGCCTTCCAGGCCCTGCAATCATTCTTCCAGTGTCCTTTCTTATGACAATAGAAGCATTCTTCCTTATCCACAAGCTTCCCCGCTATCTTTGTTGCTTTACTTTTTCCCTTCGTATCCACTTTACTAACACCGCCCCTTGGTTTGGCGGGGGCCTTCTTCTTCTTTCCCTTGGCTTTCGCCTTGGACCTAGAAGAAGATGATCCTCCTACAAACAAAGTGGATGTATCCCTACCTTTCTGTAGGGTGCCCTCTGCGCTCCTCAGCATGTTGAGGAGCTCTGAAAGTTCAACCTCTTTTTCTTGTAAGTTGAAGTTCAGTATAAACTGGGCGTAAGTGGAAGGAAGGGACTGGAGAACTATATCCGTATATAGCTCACTCTCCAATGTGATCCCTAGGTCTGCGAGCTCCTCAATGTAGCCGATCATCTTTAGCACGTGCTCGGCTACTGATGATCCGACGGCCATTCTTGTCGAAAATAACTTTTTCGACGCTTCGTATCTTGCGATACGAGATTGCTCTCCATACAGTTCTTTTGTATGAAGCAATATGGATTCCATGTCCATATTCTCGTGCCTCCTCTGATGTTCGTTGTCCATCGAGGCAAGCAGGAGGCATTTGGCCTTCGCGCTATCAATCTCCCAAGTCTTGCGGATTTCCTTATCCGCGACGCTGGAAGTTGGACCAGGGACAGGGGGAGCTTTGGTGGTAAGAAGATACCCCAGCTTGTCGTAAGTGATTGCTATCTTGACATTCCTGAGCCAATCTTTGTAGTTTGGCCCTGTCAGTTTGTTTTTATCTAGGAGTAACTTAAGTCCAGTCATGTTGATTGGTCGCTGCAATTAGAAGAGAGAAGAAGAAACACTCAGCATGATGCTCTTGCAAGTTTAGAGTGGTTTTTAGTTTGTCTAAACAGGATGGCTCCCACTGTTTCTCGAATCCCTCCTCAAACCATAAAGGAAGAATTAGCCGGGATCAATCCCACCGCACAATACTTGCTTAACCGTTCAGCCAGGCCGGTGTCGGTACTTCGAGGGAGGTTTTCCAACGCTTTCGCGAAGTTCCTTAATTAGAGAACCTCTTTTCTCTGGGGGCGTAGCCCCGCTAACACCTTTCTAGGCACCTACTAGGTTTATAGCATTGATCGTTTAGTGTGAAATTTCCCGAGGAGTAGCATATACTCACAGTAGGATCGGGATCCAAATATCATTGCGTGATGAAACTGAAGGAATCCTACCAGAATCATCACACTCCAAATGGTATGCAAATCTAGCAAGTTTCAGTACTTATGAAACTCCCGATGTGGATATCTGCCCCATGCTCTTATGACCTTGACTTTGGCCAAAATATCATAAGTCACATGTCAAGTTCTACCCGTCATTATCCAGGTTAATTTGGATCCATCCGTACCTACCCTTGACTTTGGCCAAAATGGCAGTACGACTGTCCCAAACCAACGCATCTATCTATGCTACACATGAACACCCAATAGCTACCAATCACTGTGCCTTGACTTTGGCCAACATACACAGCTTGAATACTATTGACTATTCATGTGAAACGACGGAGGGCTACGGATGGTTTTGGCAAACCCGTGAACGTAGTGAACTTGATATAGTCGATGGAACGAGATAGCTTTTAAAAGGAGTGGCTCAAGCTCCGCATTTAAAAGTTGGTTTTGAAAAGAACCGAGCGGTTTTTCGAAAGTGTTCCAACGACTTTAACTTGGTTTATTATCTTGCATTAGTTCTTTTAATGCGTGATATTCTTGCATTAGTTCTTTTAATGCGTCCCATCATTTAATCCTACCATTGCAGAAAACAACCAAAATATGACGTACGGTTATGCCATTCGCATTCGCCACGGGGCCCCGTCATTACCCGTTAGGTTACTTAACTAACGACAGAGCGGGGGCTGGGCTAGCGCGTCTGTAAAACATAAGCAACGCCTAAATAATATCATATATAGATATACTGCAATGATAAACATTTCAGATCACAGATGAATACATTGGATATACTAGGAATCTGTAATTTGTACGAGCCTGTAACAAAAACAGATTACACGGTCGCGGTGAATAGCCAACTACCCCACCCAAGACCCCTACGGGTGCGGCAAACTACCCGCCAAGTACCCGAAGCATAGTAAGCTCCCTCATCTCCATGAGTAGGCCACTCGACACTTCGGCATACCCGGTAGTTTGTGCACCCCCTCCATGGGTCTATCCTAAGAGCAAAAACAGTAAAAAGAAATTATACAATGACGGCTACAACCCCGACCCGGTTGTGCGGCCATACAAATAATTATTACATCAATTTACAAATTTACATGAATTGAAAGAAAAGAAAACTCTCGTCTCACAACCCCCGGCTATTCACCCGCGACAATCCAACATATTTATATCCACATTCCAGCAACATTACAGATCACAGATTTGTATAACCCCCACTAATCGACATATAGCGATTAGTAGACGTTCAATACAAATATCACATTACAGAAAACCCGTTAGCTTAAGTCTTTTAGAAGTTCGATCAAAAATACGGATTTTCAGGACCCCAAAGTAAATTTTTCGTTCTGGAAAATCTGGGTTGAAAATATATATTCCAAAAATCCCAAAATACCCCCAGAAGCACACTGTAGCAAAGAAACACCAGAGAGGGGGCAAGGAGGCCGCGGAACGGCGGCAATAGCAAGCTATTACCGCATTTCCGCGCTCGTTTAGGGGAATCAGTTGGTGATTTTTCTACAGTGTCTTTTAAAAACCCTGAGCCGATTTTAGGTGTTAAAATAATCAACTTTTGAACAGTAAAAAAATCGACAGAAACTGCAAATTTTCGGGGTTCGTTTTCGGGACTTTTTCTTTGATCGATCTTCTAGTTACTTGCTAACAAGTTAGATAGAGTTTAACTAGGCTCTGATACCACTGTAAGTCCATGCTACCTCTTCCGGTACTTTCGGGAATGCGGAATTTGGTAAAAAACGATTTTTACGGAGGTGGTAACATGGACCTAAAACTCGGATCTTGGTTAAACATCTATCTAACAACCTAACTATGAGTTTCTAGCTACTCGGTTAGGGGGTTATACCTTGCTTGTCTTGAACTCCTTCGTCTTCAAGCTCCGGTGGTGGTCCGATTGGCTTCTTCTCGTCGTCTCCGTACGCCGAAGATAGATCCACCTGAAAGCTCCAATCTTTAGCTCCTTCTTCGTTCTTTGAAGAAACTAGTTCACTTGGTTTGCTAAACCTAGTGAACTAGAATGAGTAGAGAATACTTTGTGTGGGATTTTATCTATGGTTCTTGATTCTCAACTCTTGAGACAAGAGAACCATAGATTAAAGAGAGGGAAAAGGAGCAAGAGGGTGAGAGCAAAAGGAGAGCTCAAGAACAAGAGAGAGAATGAGCAAGAAAGAATGAGGCTCTCTTTTGTCTTTCACGCTCTCATAATCCAAAGCAATCATAACTCATCATACTAACAAAAGTCTTATGTGATGGTTGAAGCAACCATAACCATATCATTTCATGCACTCATTTTACACAAATGAGCAAGCAAGTAAAAGTCTTTGCCATGAAATGATGGTTATGGTTATCATGATGGTCAACTAGTCAAGCCTAGTCAACCGGTCAACAAAGTCAACAAGTCAACAAAAGTCAACAAGTCAACAAAGTCAACAAAAGTCAACAACCATGTCACCATAATACTTAATTAGTATAATAGTTAATCACATATCATATTCTCATTAGGGTTGAGCAAAAAGTCAAATAGTCAACGGTCAACTGTCAACAACCCTAATGAGAATCCGCTGCCTCTGCCTCCCTGTCAACTGTGCATACACACCCGCATCCGCGTTCCGAGGAACACGAATACACACTGGATAAATCCAATCCCAAAAGGTACACTAGGATCTGGCTTAAACCAAAGCCCGCTAGTGTAAACTGTCCGGACACTGTACGTGCACAAGTGCACGGATGTGATCGAACCCTGTCGCAAAACCATGCGACCTGTCGCAATACCATGCGACCTCTACTCTTTTGCCTAAAGGCGCAAAGCTTTCTGTGTGGGACTCTAAAGACTCGACACTACGCTGGCAGTGGGTTTAACCACAGACCGCAAGCGGCACTAGCTGTGCGTAACGGTCCCCAGGTAATGCCGACAAGAAGACCGACGAGGCGAAACCCATCTGAACTCCTATTGAGCCTGAGTGTGACATTCTCCGTACAGTCCGGTCTGTTCGTCTGATACATCGCATGGTGGGCCTAGGGGGCGGTAAACGTCAGTCCCCCAATAGCGGTACAAGTCGTGCCGGAGCGAAGCCCAAAACACCCTGAGATAACACTGGAAACCTACCAGTATATCTCGTTTGCCCTGGCCAGGGACTACTCGTGTAATGGCTCTCCTAGACACAGCGCGATGTCAACCCCCAATACCGGGAGAGACGAATCCTGTCTAACCATCACTGCCTCCAAGTGCTTCGGGACTGCACCCAACCACTACCTGTTTGCACGACTCCTTTGAGCCGTGGTAGGGTAGTGATCAAAGTACAGTGGGAACACACTCGAGGCGGAGTGACAGTGTCAAGTCAGCGGACTAAGTTGTACTCATGTCACCTGGGAACTGATAACTGACGATAGGTATAATACCAACTAGTCAGTTCCCGACGAGTCCTGTCCAGTGTACCCGTAACCTAACGAGCACCCGCATACTATCTCAAGTACGACGTACTGACGGCTGTGGGACAGACCGTCTCCCACACTGGGATGAGAAGCGCATGCGCTGGTCTACTCCGGAGTATCGATGCCCTGTCTCGATAGTCCTGCGACCAGGGACCTGCATAAGGATGTGCTTATAGATTACCCAGCCCCACTAGTGTGACGGCCATCACATCGCTGGTAATCAAGCAAAGATCCTAAGGGCTCCACTAATGTGTATAGGCGATATACAAAATATAAACACATATACACATTGAAGTAGAAACAAACCAAGTAGCATACTACTATTTTGAGCAAGATTGTATATACAAGGTGAATATCCCAAGCATCCATTAAGTAATATACAAACCAGTATGATACAGTAATGGCCTCTAGGGCATATACACTAACAAGAGAGGCGATTGCTGATTCCATCTTCCGTCGTGACAAGGGTAACAAAGTACTTGTCGTGAGTTATTAGTTTACCCTCTTATAAGGAGCAGCGTATTGGAAGAGTTCCAATCGAGATACTGGGGTAGTCAAGGCGTTAGATGCTAATTGTGAATCAGCAGAGGATACATCTTAAATATTTGTTTTGTTTGGATAAATTCATTCATTTGTGAACTAGGTCCCATTGGCTATCCAAACAATATTCTAGGTCAAGTATCGCTCATTTCGGGAGATAGTTGATCTCCATGAAGTTGAGATTCAGAGAGATACAGTTAGAAAAATTATAGCAGATCCACTCACTGAGGCTATTTCTCGAACACAGTTTGCGAAATTGTTAGTACAGAAGTTGGGTATGCAGTAGCACACGAGATGTGTGTCTGTGATACCGTAATAATTGGCTTTGAGTGCAAGTGGGAGATTGTTGGATATTTGTGCCCTCAAGGCAATTATCGTAATTGCGGGAATGCAATTACTGAATTCGAGAAGGGTCTATACCAAGAACAGTCTTGCTCAAGATGATAGTGTGCTATCTGGTTTTTCTTTATCTGTCATGTGAATTTTTGTTACTAGTTATCGCGTATCGATAATACATGAGTTAAAGCCCAAAGGATCTTTGCTTGACTACCAAGATTGTGATAAGGATCATACTAGTGAGGCCTGGTTGTTTATAAACACATTCTTAAATGTCCCTAGTCATAGGAGTATCGAGACTGGGCATCGGTACTCCACTTTAGACTAGTGTATATGTTTCATAACCCAGTATAGGGCGATGGCTGTTCCCACAGCCATTGGTCTTTGACACTGATGATTGAATACAGATGCTAATTAGATGAGTTGCACTGGACAGACTCGTTGAGAACTCCCAGTTGGTATTATACCAATGTCAGATAGCAGTTCTCTGGTGATATGAGTACATGGTAGTCTCTAGACCTGAAATCGCCACAGTGTCTCTTATGTGTTCCCACTGTACTTAGATTACTACCCTACCATGGCTCTACTGAGTCGTGTAAACGGGTTTTAGTTGGGTACATTCCCGAAGAATATGGAGGCAGTGAGCGGTCGAGGGAATTCGTCACTCCCGGTATTGGGAGTCGATATCGAACTGTGCAGGACACGACTATAGCTAGAAGTCTGTGGCCACGACAGTATAGGTAAACTGGTAAGTGTTACTAGTTGTATCTCTTTGGTTATGAGTTCTCTATCAGCACGACTTATCGGGTTATTGGGAGTCTGACAGATTCCACTCTCCAGACCCGGTATGTGATACTCATTGACGAAGAGACCGGACCGTACGGTGACTGTTACTTATAGACTTTGTTGGGTTCGGATGAGTTCTCTTGTCGACCTGCCTTTATCTTGCTCATACCTGGGTAGCCGTTACGTACAGCTAGTACCGCTGACGAGCTTGTAGGTTATTCTGAAAGGGGGTTGAATCTGAAAGTGTTTCAGATTCAATCGGATACGATCCTGTATAACCTACTACTAGCGTATTGACAGGTCTTTAGAGTACCGCAACGAAAGTGCCTGCCCGGGCAAAACGCGATGTGACGTATGTATAGGGATACGTACATGAGTTTGATAAAACATGTATATTGGATATACGTGTTCAATCGGACGACTGTTATACTAGCCGGTTTCATAGCTGGAATACCAAGTCAAGTTTTGACTTGATAACCGTATTAATGATATGGTGTATATGATACACACACTCTCTACAGTATATGATACTGAGAAGATATTGGTGGCATTTCGTGTGTGTGATACATGATGTGTATGTGTATAGGATACATGTACTAATACTTATTTAATATATATATATATATATTAATTCCCATCATTATAAATTATGTATAAATAAATATACAAATATATATATGATATAACCGGATTATTAAATCAAGTATTGATTTAATAATTAAATGTATATTTATATGTTGATATATTTATATATTAACCAATATCATGCTCACTTTATTTTCCCTCTTTCTATATTATTTATATATGATATAAATAATATATATATCATATGTCATAGTTGAATATACACATTAGATGTGTATATAAGAATCACATAGGATTCAAAGATAAGGATTAAATATATTTGCTCATTTAAATAAATAAATCAATCAGTCGTTTGTTAGAATGTTGTAGAATATTGATGACTCATTTTCATTTATTAATTTAAATAAGTTATGATATATTAGTTCTCATCATTGAGAATCCATGCTTATCACTTCATCTCCAGGGCTATCTCTTTTGTGTTTTTGCTTAAGTGAGAAAAGGAAAAAAGAAAAGAGAAGAAGTATGTCACGACCCGAAATAGCACGTGGCTGGCACTTGAATCATATGAAGTCTATAGCACCCCATCTAATCCAAGTAAGCCAAAAGCCCAGAAATCTAAAACCGTTTTATGGAGTAAATAAAGAAAACTAGTTTTAAAGAAGTGTAGAAAACTTATTTTTTTTTTTTAAAACAAGGGTTTTAAAATAGGTAAGCTGAATATGCATTTTAAATCCTCAATATCTTTTCTAAAAATTTCAGCAGAGTTTCTTTTATAAATACTGGCCCCAAACGGGGTACAACATGAATAATATATCTATATGCACAATGAAAAGGCATCCCCAAGCGGGAGCTAGCTCTTCGTCAAACGATAGTCACAACCACGCAAGCAGTATAATATACAACGCCAAAGGGCAAGGATCAAAACTCAAAGGAAAACTCAAATCGGCCTGAAAACCATAATAGTACAACGCGCGACTCTATGGTCGAAATAATACATAACTGGTTTTCTAAATCTGAAACAATATACAAGTTTGGTTGATGGAATTTCTAGCTACAACTGTATAATACATATACAATGGTGATTCTATTCCGGGGTTCTAGTCTCCGGTTGGTCTGGGTTTTCTACCATCAAGGGGTTTAGGTCACTAATAAGGCTTATTAGCACTTAATCCAACTCAAAATAACCTCAACCCTCTCTAGGGTTTTCCTAAGTCCACAAAACCACTCGACATCGGTTCAAATCTAATATGGGGGTATAAGTAATGGAAACACTAAGCTTATAGTTCAGAAATTACCTTATTTGGCAACTTAAGAAAATTCTTGAGTTGCCCCAAGTGGCCAAAATCCTTGCTTTCTTGGTCCAAGGTGCTTCTCTTGAGCTTGTGCATCTTTTTTCTGAAATGGGGTTTTGTTTTTGAGTTGATTTCCATGGTGTTTTGGGGGATTTTGTGAAGAGGGAGAGAGGGCCAGCAGCAGCAGCAGCAATATAAGGGAGAGTGAGAGAAATGAGTGAGGAAATGGAGAAGGAATGGCTCAAGACTTGGGTCAAAGGTAACCCTCACTTTCTCTCTCTCACCCATACCTCACACTATTCCATTCTTTATTCTTTTCCCCCCTTTTTCTTTTCTATTTTCCAACAATCAACAACCATGGTAAAACATGAAGGAAAGCCATGGAAAAATATGTAACAAGTGTAAAATGATATGGTGCATGTTTGCACAAAATATGCTAAAAATCCGATTAGCGATTTTTAAATCGCGACTAGCACTAAATTAGCATATAATTAATCATAAAAACTTTAAAATGGCATAATTCGCATATAACACCCTCTTTTTAGTAATTTCCATAATTTTCAAAATTTCTCCCAATTTTATCAGTATTTAATTATACCGCCTTATTAAAATATTTAATATTTTATTATTAAATTATAAAAATTTCCCCAAAAATAATATTTTATTTTTTTGAAATGTTACAATCTTCCCCCCTTAAAGAAATCCGGTCCCCGAATTTTAAATTTAAACCCCTCAAATACTAAAACATTTCAGTAAAAGACTAAGTCGTCGGGGCTCCGAAATCATCAATACATAAAACGTATCATAGCGCAATGCATGCGTATGAGTAATGAGCAGATAACTCCAAAATCAAAACTCGGTCAAGCATCCCGCAATCATCAGAGTCATGGTAAAGTCACAAATGTCAAATCCAAAATAAAACCAATATGATATAAATCAGAACTATACATGTAGACACCAAATCTATACATGTAAATAGCTGAAGTAAAAGCATGCCAAATCTTTTTAAGTCGCTGTGTGATGCGCATAACACTGCACAATGGCGGACGTCTATTATAAGAAAATAACCATATATGTATATATCATTTGTTTAATATGTACGTTCCGCCGTTTTGAAAACAATTTAGAAGGATTTCCTTGTTTTAAACGTTTCGTGTCATATCGGACACGTCGATAAATACTGAGACTATAGCTCCTCTTTTGGAAATCCTTTCGTTAATTATCAATGCATGCAAGATATATCCAGGTACTGTCCTATGACTAGTCCTGCTCAGTACGAAAATACATAGCAAATGTCATAAAAACGTACTGCTCCATAAGGAATCAATCCCATAATGTATATAAGAATACCCTGTGCGTCTGGCGCGCACGGAAATCAAAATCCATATATGTGCCATACATGTGCACAGAAACATCATCTAGGTGCAACGGGTGTGCACGAAATATCTGCCAAGGGCAACGGGCATGCCTGACAGCAAAATCAGGTGCATTTGACATGCACAAGGAATCCCGATTTAGTGCATCTGGTGTGCACCAAAATCGTATCTCAAAACATGCGCTCAACACCCGCGAAAATCCAAATCAAATGCACGGAGTGCAAGAAATCAACATCAATATCAGAATCAAAATCGACGGTATACCATACGGCTCAATCCAAATCAGGTATACCGTGGTGTATAAGCTCACAACCATGTGCATCAGCGTGCACAAATCAAATCAGAACACTAAAAGTGCATGAAAACTATGCTGGAATCGTAAATCAAATCACCGGCATAAAATAGGCATGAAATCACAATCAATACCTCAAGCGTAATAACTATGCGCAAAATATCAATACCCGGTAGGTGCAACCATGGTGCACGAAAACAGAATCATGGAACTCAGCCATCAAGACCAAATCATGCGAACAGATCTCCCCAAAATACCGAAATCTAAGATGACGGATACGTGATAATCGAATCACCAAATCATAAATCATAAATACCGTCGTCGGTATATCCTCCTTCAAAGTCAAAAAGGTGTTGGTGCATCCAATACTAGCAGCGCAAGATATCTACTTGCCTCTTGCTCACGGTCTGGCGTCCTCTATCTTTGGGTCCTTATCTTCTCTTCGGATTACCTATCTCGCAATTAATCGGCTCATCGGCCCTGTCAGGTGTGCTAACGGGGGCGATTCCGTCCTGGCACTTCTCTGGTCATCTCTCGGTCGATCCTCGTGGCCACTCGTAAAGCAGCAAGTCACTGGCGTCAGCCTCTGGTTCTCTTAATGCACATCACACATCTAATCCTGGTGCAAATCTTATCGTACCAGTGTCCTGGAAGGAATCCTGCTCAAGGTCTCTTCCGATCTCGCCTATGCCGAACTGTACGGAGGCTGATACTCTTGTAAAATCTTTTCTCGCTCTCTGGACATCTGCGTCCTCGGCACGGTATTTCCTCAGAAACTGGTCCCATTCAAACGCCTCTGTAGACATATTCGACCTTTAATCTTAACGGGGAGTAACAACAGCTCGTCATCATCTCGCACGAACCTCTTGTCCCACCTGTCTGTATCGTCGTCCACTTCGACGTCATGACTCTATCTGTGCACTGCAAATGTTCTCGGCTACGGTCAATCCGAAGTCTCTCACACGGACTCGAAACTCGGTGTCTTCATCACTCTGTAGAAGATATCTGTCCGAACACGTCCTCAAGAACTCGTCTCAACCTGCGGTGGTATACTCCATACTCATCCATTCTTGATCAATTCACAACGCATCTGGGTGAGGTCCTCTATCCGAACCTGGTCAACTATCTCATCGACGATGCCGAACTCTGGCCTGCTAGGTGTGCACAATATGACCACTCCTGGGTCCAGGTCTTCTCATATAGTATTCCAGAAAGGTTCTGTCGAGGTCTTCCTCAAATCACGTTTCTGCCGAACTGCCCGGAAGTTATCATCTTTACTATATCTGTTTCTTGTTCCCGAACGGCTACATACTCATCGCGACTCCTTATGGAAGATATATCCATGTACAACGCCACTGCATGCGTATCGCATCTCTGATGTCAGCGGAGTGGAACGTTATCTCGTCGAAATCTTGTGCGAACTCTTTACTCCACATTGTTCTAATGTCGACTGATTCGGACTCGTCTTCTCGTGGCTGCATGGACTGTGCTCCAACGGCTATACTCGTATCTAGAGTCTCCCAAGCAATGTATCCCATCACATGATATCCGAATGATGTCGAACCATCCGATCGACTCGTCAGAACCTCATAATCCCCCAAGAGATCAATATCTTGAATACAGTTTAATAGTATTCCAGTACATACTACAGCACCTGTGGACCAACCGTAGAAGGGCAAACCTAAGCCTCACAAATGGCACCGCTAAACTGTCGCAAACCCTAAGGTTCGAAGGCGTTCCATGGTCATTACGTCGAGTTAGGGTTTCATTCTTCTAGAGGGTCCATAGCATTACTTGCATTGTCTTCCGAATACTTTAAACTTGGAATCGGGTTCCTGACATTCGATCGTCTCTATCGACTCTCAACGAATCTGCGTGAAGTCGTCTCTAGCTAGAATCAATTTATCTGATGACCTCGCATCGGGGTAAGCGAACGAATTACATGTCCTAATCGTTCATCCTCGGGTGACTAGCGACCTTCCATCATATCTCTGAGTATATACTCATGCTGTAGTACCTCCAACATCTGGGCGATATCTCGTCATTGCAGCAACAACTGGCTCATTCGTCTGTACGCTGAACAGCGCCTCAATCATCATGAATAAACAATATATCAATGGTCATCACATTCTGACTGGCCTCTAGCAGTAGTCTGATCCTCTAGTGCTGATCAGCACATCCGGAAAATCTCGTAAAAGCGATCTGTCAAACGCTCATGGCGCAAAAACACAATAAGACGACGCCTCCATATGCAACCGTATGTCCCTGGAATCATGCCCTGGTCAGTCCTCGTCCGTGACGAGCTCAAACTGACGCAACTATAGCCGTAGCTCTCTCTGCCCGTGTAATCGTGGCAGCAAAATCATAACCAATATCGATGAGGACAGATCATAGGAATGAATATAATACTGTGCAAGGAAATGTACATCCTAAGGTTTCTTAAGCGGAGTAGCGTATCGTAAGTATGCCGCGGAACATACGTACGGTACGTCACTTTACTCAAGCTACCTACTCCATCAACCAAGGTCATCCTATACGACGAAAGTTCGGGTATAATACCCCCTCGACTAAGTCTAAGTTCCGTAAGGTCAAGCCTAAGTTCCGTATATATATAAACGCTCTGGGCTCCACATAGTCAAACTTAGACTCGAACCAAGGTTAACCTAGCGCTCTGATACCAACTTTGTCACGACTCGAAATAGTACGTGACTGGCACTTGAATCATATAAAGTCTATAGGACCCCATCTAATCCAAGTAAGCCAAAAGCCCAGAAATCTAAAACCATTTTAAGGAGTAAATAAGGAAAACTAGTTTTAAAGAAGTGTAGAAAACATGTTTTTTTTAAAAAAAACAAGGGTTTTAAAATAGGTAAGCCGAATATGCATTTTAAATCCTCAATATCTTTTCTAAAAATTTCGGCAGAGTTTCCTTTGTAAATACTGGCCCCAAACAGGGTACAATATGAATAATATATATATATGCACAATGAAAAGGCATCCCCAAGCGGGAGCTAGCTCTTCGTCAAACGACGGTCACAACCAAGCAAGAAGTATAATATACAATGCCAAAGGGCGATGATCAAAACTCAAAGGAAAACTCAAATCAGCCTGAAAACCATAATACTACAACGCGTGACTCTAAGGTCGAAATAATACATAACTAGTTTTCTAAGTCTGAAACAATATACAAGTTTGGTTGATGGAATTTCTAGATACAACTGTAAAATACATATACAATGGTGGTTCTGATGCAAAAGAATCCACCTACCAAAGCAAGTCACCCGTAAAGGAAGCAGCGTGCCAGAAAGCCATAATGGAACCTGTACGGCAAAACCTGCAAGAAACTGTGGCACAACGGGGTGAGTTGCCAACTCGTGAATAGAAAACATTACAGAGCAGAAATCGTATATATGACACAATCCTAGGTCAATACGATCATATATATATATATATATATATATAAACCTCAAATGAATAAGTCTGAAGAATGATAAGGTGACAATATAACATATATACATGAGTGTAGTGCCTCAGGTAATAACATATCATAAATATGAGGTGTGATCAATGTCGGCTATATCATGAAGTCTATAAGTAAGTGGATATCATCCAACTATGTAATCAATGTCTGTATGTATGTGGATCTCGTCCACGCGTCACCCAATGACCATAAGTATCATGCATGTAAATATCATAAAGCATATGCATGGAAGTATGAGGATGTAAATCAACATGCATCGCTCGCGACATATCAAAATCATGGAACCTAAGTGTCAAGCATCGACATTCGAAAACATCATAAAACCTGTACCTTGCATCGGCACGTAAATCCTCATATATCGGGCTCCGTCAGTTCGGATCGGCCCATATCATCTCTCGACTCCGGTCGGTATCCTCCGGATATCCGCCGAGCCCAAATACAATCACCGGTAGGTAGTAGTCCCTCTGCCAGGCTTACCATCTATATACACAGCATCCCTTTCTTGCCCCGGGGTACCATACCGAGTCTACCATGTCCTGCAATCGGCCTCATTCGCCTCCTCGAATCGAGTTTCACATGTCGCTCTCAACACCGAGAAAACACATGGTGGACGCACTGAAATATCATATCAAGGGTAACCGGGTTTGTAAAACAATTACATACTCTCTTTTGAAATATCCATGGTTCCCAAATCCAGAAATATCATGGAAACAATATATCTCAATGCGTATAATCAAAAGCATGATCTATACGACATGTATGTAAGCATATCAGTATATTATGCAATATAGAATAGTAATATGCACATATTGAGGGAAACTGCTCTTTTAAAATGAATCAGTTTTAAAGAGTATCTTGCGGTTCCCAAATCTCCAAATCCAGCGAGAATCATCTATGTATGTGCGAATACGTATGTATGCACGTATGGGTGTACAATAGGTATGTACACAAGTATGCCATGCAAGGATCATATCCTGAATGCAACAGTACTACAGTGTAGTGACATGGCAATTATCGATGATGAAGTGTGTGAGCCGGCAAGCAGGTGTACGTGGAACATATGCATCATCGATAATGGTGCTGGTGTCCTAACAGCATGAGTTTAATATAACAATAACCATTTGCACATGCAATGCGATGCGAATAACAAGAATATGTAGGAACCGACTAATAAACGCAATAGTGACGCATCTGCATCAATATAAAAATGTCATACAGTATGCCTTTTGAAATAAGACAAATCGGGTTTTTTTTGTAAAATAAGGGCTACGGTGTTTTTAAGAAAAGATGCGTCTTTTGAAAATATCTGTTGAATCCCTTTGCCTATCTTTGAAATAATCCCGATTCATTAGTTTTGAAATAGGTATGATATCGGCCCAGTCTAACATCTACTAACCAACTACAGATCTAGCTAACACGCTAATCGGGAGGGGTATGGAAACCACCTAAATCTGAGTCGATATATATATATATATATATATATATAATAGTCGGTGATCCTGCCTCAATAGTATCATGTACGATATAATATATCATATGACGTCCTCGAGTCATGAGTGCGGATCTATCATCAATATAAAGCTCGTACGGCAAATCATCGTACGGCATCCCAAAAGTTGGGTACGGGTCAATAGCATATTCATCTCATCAATCATCTGGTATCCTTATCATCATATCTCATGTTCTGGGGTACTGATCTAAGTCTAGTACAAATCGATACCATCTATATAAATATAAATGCGTGTGTGAAACACACATCTAAAGGCCTGCTAAAATCTCATGTCGTATCCTAAATACAAACCACAATATATCACCGATCTCATGGCACTCTGCCCAATCTCCTCGACTCATCTCCAAATATCATCCACTATCCTCATCATCTAGGTATAACTATAACAAGAAGCATGTGTGTGCGTGTGGGTGTAAAACTATTCTAGGGTTCGCATCTAGGAAGCTATACTAGTTTACATCTAAACCCTATTCTATCCATAGTACACCTAATCTCATCTCCAATATCCATATCACACATAATGCTATCATATATATAAATATAGTATATATCTAGTATACTAAATATCGAACTGCGGGGGTGCTATACGCCATCCACTCGACTTCCCCTGTAGATATAATCTACTCACCCTGCATCCTGCGTATCGGTGTCGATGTCACCTTCATCTTCTTCATCATATGAAGCCCTCGAGAAGGTACCTACAAGATAACACAGTCGCAAATAACCTTTAAAATCACATCGAGAAAACCAAACGACGCGCTAAGGCCTATAGGTTAGAACCTATGGACTACGCTTTGAAAACCAACAAACAATTCTCGATATCGTCGTATAAACGCCAAGTAATCGAGGTAAAACGCAATTATACAAATCCAGAATTTAAAATACGCAAAACGAAAACAAGAATTAAAACAGCAGCTCAGGAAAAAGGCTCCAGATTCTACCCTAGGTCAAATTGGACAATTTTGCATATGCCAGAGTCTAATTTATAAATGTAGGAGCTACAGAACAAGAACGAGCCAAAATGCTCCACGTCTGGCCGCAAATTGCGGCCAGAAGGAATAAATCTGTGGCTATGGTTGGGAGTTAGGGGCTAGGGTTTTGGTGGTAGCTTCCTAGGTGCCTGCATGTATCACTGTCCATGCAAAATAATTTTCAGAGTCTCGGGGTGATAGCAGATTCCATTTAACCTTCACAGAATCACAGTTTTTCCGATATCGGCTCTTCTAAATCCGAATTTCGGGGTTTTAGTCTCTGGTTGGTCTGGGTTTTCTACCGTCATGGGGGTTTAGGTCACTAATAAGTCTTATTAGCACTTAATCCAACTCAAAATAACCTCAACCCTATCTAGGGTTTTCCTAAGTCCACAAAACCACTCGATATCGGTTCAAATCTAATATAGGGGTATAAGTAATGGAAACAGTAAGCTTATGGTTCAGAAATTACCTTATTTGGCAACTCAAGAAAATTCTTGAGTTGCCCCAAGTGGCCAAAATCCTTACTTTCTTGGTCCAAGGTGCTTCTCTTGAGCTTGTGCATCTTTTTTGTGAAATGGGGTTTGGGTTTTGAGTTGATTTCCATGGTGTTTGGGGGGATTTTGTGAAGAGGGAGAGAGGGGTAGCAGCAGCAGCAGCAATATGAGGGAGAGGGAGAGAAATGAGTGAGGAAATGGAGAAGGAATGGCTCAAGACTTGGGTCAAAGATAACCCTCACTTTCTCTCTCTCACCCATACCTCACACTATTCCATTCTTTATTCTTTCCCCCCCGTTTTCTTTTCTATTTTCCAACAATCAACAACCATGGTAAAACATAAAGGAAAGCCATGGAAAAATATGTAACAAGTGTAAAATGGTATGGTGCATGTTTGCACAAAATATGCTAAAAATCCGATTAGCGATTTTTAAATCGCGATTAGCACTAAATTAGCATATAATTAATCATAAAAACTTTAAAATGGCATAACTCGCATATAACACCCTTTTTTTTAGTAATTTCCATAATTTTCAAAATTTCTCCCAATTTTTTCGGTATTTAATTATACCGCTTTATTAAAATATTCAATATTTTATTATTAAATTATAAAATTTTCCCCAAAAATAATATTTTATTTTTTTGAAATTTTACAAAGTAGTGAGCTAATTATTCTATATCTCCTACTTATCATCCTTAGCAAGTTTAATTAGTAGGTTACTTCATTTTGAAGCTAAATCTTGTGTTAGAGTTATCTCAAGGTAGATCATTTTCAGCAAGGAGATCACTGAGCAAGATTGTTACAGGCTTCGTGGAGACTAGCCAGAGTCCAAGGAGAGATGGATAACACGCTATAAAAGTTGTAGTCTCTTCTCTTTAATTCACTAGTTTAGATCTTTAGTCAATTGCATTGTTATTTTGATAGATTCTTGTTTATATTGGAGTTATGCTTGCTACTAATTTTTGTGTGCAATTTCGTTGCGGTCACGAGCGTCGCGGCCCTAGCCCCGTACAATTTACCTGGTATCAGAGCCAAATCAAATGCTTGCAATTATTTTTGTGGCCAATTGAATTCCCTCTACCATTTTTCAAAACCGATTAAAAAACGGTTTCGAAAAACTGTCACAAACCATCGACTATTCTTCATTTTTCTTGTGTCCCAGGGCTCTCGGTTCGCACTGATAGCCTTGTGAAGGCTCGAAGGCGACCCCGGGGCTGTCCCTGGGACTTGGGTGGGTCCCCCACACTCGAGACCACCTCAAAGTGGTCTCGGATGTGGGGCTGGACAATGAACATCCAGCCGGATGTTCGCTGTCCAGCAGCCGTCTTATGGCCACAATTTTATGGCCATGGGACGGGGTTCCCACCCAAATCCCCTCGAGGACCCATGGGTCGTGCCTAAGGTCCCCTCCGGGTCTGAGGAAGTTTTTGGTTCCTCCGGGATTAGTTTCATGAAAGAAATAATTGGTCTGCGGTGGGGCGGACCTTGAATTCATTCTTTTGGAATTTCAAGTTCGACTCCGCGGTTTTGGAATTTATTGTCCATGGGTTCCGTGTTGGCACAATTAAATTGTTTAATCGTGTTAATGCGATGGCATATATCGATATGTGATGTTTAATGTCGATGAATTGATTCGATCAATTCGACGGGGTTGCATGTTATGTATATTGTGATATATTGTGTTATTTGTATGGAATGTGTTTGGATTGTTGCGAAATGAATAGCCCCCTGTGCGGAAGAGTGATGTTGTGATAAGTGTTATTTCCATTCATGCTTGTAGCTATCTTTTATACTCATTTGTTCAGGACAAGCTTCAATTTGTGGCTGCCGTTTCCGCTATATGTAGATTCTTTATTTCGGAACTTAGCGGCTCACATGTGGTCATAGTCGCCGCTTATTATATTATGTTTTGTCGGGGGCGCGACCGGGTTGTGGTCATGCCTGCCGTTGTATTAATAAAAATTTAGGATTACCCTGCAGAGAGCCGCACCAGCTGCCGGGTTCTAGATTGCATCGGGTGGCTATCTTATGGAGTTGGTATCGGGTCACTCGAGTCTAGGATTGGCAGGTTGCTTGCCGCGCTTGTAGGGGTATAGAATAGACCCGCGGAGGAGTGCTCAAGTCACCGGATTCAAGGAAGTGAAGGGTGGCCCCCTCATGGTGATGATGATGGGTTTCCTCGTTTCTTGGGTTGGCTGGTAGCTTGTTGCACTCATAGGGGTCTGCTTTTGGCTACGCACGGGCTATTCATACGACAGAGGAATGTCACGTTTCGTTTTTGGCTCGAATGAAATGCAGGATTCCTAGGTAATCCGACCATTCCTATTCTGTGATGTTCATAGCATGCTTGTAATGTGTTTACCTGTATGTGATGATATTTATCGCTTGCCTGTAATGTTGATTATCTACCTGCGATAACACACACACACACGTTTTGCACCCGCGCTGACCCTGCCCCCAACTGTAAGTTAAGCAACCTTACGAAGAAGACCTGAGGCCTCGTGGCGAATGCGGATGGCGTATATGTGCATTTTAATTTCTTTTCATACTTTTTCCGTGATTATGTGAAGAGATGCTAGGTAATGATATTATCTAAATGATGGGATTGCATTGATTCAGATTAATTCAAAGATAATAAAATGTTGTAGGGACCAAATATCTGATATTGTGGTGTTATAGTCGAATTTTTACTTTGCACAGAGATATTCGGTTAGGAATATCCTACACATCATTGCCCGAGGAAAGAGCCTAGATCCCTTCACAGTGAGTGACCCCTTTGGAAAAAGATTGTGTTACTATAAATTTTCAAATTGTATAGTCATAGTCTTTTGTTATGCATCATGGTATTCGGTTAGGAATATCCTTCACCTCATTCTATGAGGTAAGAGCCTTGATCCCTTCACCAGTAGTTCGCTCTTAATCAAAAGTTTATGTTACTAAAAATTTGCAAAACCACTCGGTTCCTATGATGAGATCAAGTTCATTACGTTAAGAGTTTTCTTCAAAACCAGCCATAGCCCTCTGTCATTTTAGGAAGTAGAGTACTTAGTATCCGTGCTACGTTTGTCGACTTTGTTAAGGTGTAGTGTAAGGTAGCTAAGTGATGTCTTCCTGCTAGCATGTGATGCGATTAGTTAGAATAGTCATACGAATTTATTGACCTCGTTAAGGGTCATGCGGGTGGGTTTAAATTAATCATGAAATGACAGCTTGAACTTGACTAGCGACTTATGATTGGTTGACCTCGTTAAGGTCATAAGCCATTAGGGGTAAAAACCTATATCGGGAGTTTCAAGTGTTGAAACTTGCGTTAAGATTGCATACCTTCTATGGTGTAGGATGACTTGTTGACCCTATCAAGGTTACCACTCTATGATAATTTGGATCTCGATTTCCACTGTGAGTAATAGTTACTCTCGGGAGATTTTCCATAAATGATCACGGCTAGTTCTCCTTATAAGGTTTGAAGGAGAATTCGACAAAACAGTGGGAGACAAGATTAGATAAATTAATTAACCAATCTAATCTTGACTTGACTACACGACGGGTGTTTCTTTTCTCTCTCTGGCAGCGACGTAAGACTGACCTTAAACTAAAAACTCGTAAACTATGTAAACCGAACCTTTTTACAATCAATGGTTTTAGAATGTCATGATTGCCCTATTTTCACGACATAGTCGCATATATCCTTACCCCTCCTAATTCTCCTTTTGCTTCCTCCAGAACACTCTGTATCTGATACAGAGATTCATATTTCTTAAAAGCCCATCGTATAGTTAGATACGAACTCGAAAAAATTGTTTCAGTCGAGAATGGCCACAGATTCTTGAGAAAGTGAATTGTATACGATATAATTCATTTGTCTCTCCTCTCCACCTTATCTCAAGTTTGAGAACTCCTTAAATAAAAAGAATATACTAGTTACGCTTATTGGATTGTCTTCTTCCAATCTCGATGCTGGAGCTGAAAGGAAGGATAAGAAGAAAACCAACTAGCATAAGTTCGGTATAAATAAGATAAGAAAGAGAGACAACAATATGGGACGAAGTGAGCGGAAAGGAAAATGTAACTAATGTTATGACCCTCAGCAGTGAAAGAGGCATGACTTGGAATACCCGGCCATCTCTTGAAACATTTTGATATTTTATGTTTTCTATGTGATTGTAATTGAAAACTGTTTTCCAATTAATTCTAACTCCTGGGTATATAGATACCGGATTAACATCCCACATCTGTAAGTTGTTACAAATACTGAGAATGATTAGATTATTGGAGAGGTGATTTGATCCTCAATGTCGGATATCAGAGCAATTATTGCTATTGGAGAAATCACTTGGTTTTGCCTTCGGTTCGGCAAACTTTTGGTTTTGAATATCTGTTATTATGCACTAACTTTTAAAAACTGATATATCCGTCTCTTTATTTGATAAAGTGGGATATAAATTTTCAAAATTATGTTATGAACATTTGCCTTTATCATTGGTGATTGGGTAAGGTGAATTGAATAACGAGAACTACATTCTTAACCAAAATACAGTTTTCAAATTACAACACACGGTGTATGAGTTAGTGAACTCATAAGGCTTATACATAATGATGTATGTTGTCCGGTGTCCGCACGGACAAGGGGTTGGTACTGATATTTCGTTTCGTTTTCCTATGAGTTCTTTAATTTTAAACACACATTCTTGTTGAAATATAAAGTCCAAAGATTTTGAGAAGTTCATAAGATATAGGAATAAAGTAGAGAACCAAACATTGAAAGTATCAAGATTTTTCGAGTATTCGAAAATATAGATACTTATGCTAGGTATTTCATCGTAATATAATCGAGAATTTGATTCTCTCTCAGATTGCTCATCCGCGGGTGCGCTCCATGATGAGTAATGCTGAATCGATTTTTTCGATCAAGGGATGTACTAGAAATAGATACTTATCAATTGATACTGGTTTTAAATCAGTGCCTCAAATTCTATATTTGATATAGAATGGGTTATCATCTTAAAATTGTTAAGATATTGAGTTGTCTGGTCTATGCTTAAAACCAGATTTCGGAGAAACTCAATGCATGTTTCGGTAATAGGAAGATTGTGGGTTGTCCTAAATTTTAGCAAGGGTTTAACTTCAACTGTTTTCTGCATCTAAAATTGTTTTGTTCTCGACACGCCACCTTTTGAGAAAAGAAATTTCTTACAAAAGAAATTAGTGGGAGTATGGTAGAACTGGGTGTGATTCCAGAACCACAAACGGTTACTGAATATTTAGTAGAAACTGGTGGTTCAATTGACCCTGACAAACTTTAAACACTCCATAAATTTAGTAGGTAAGCTCAGCCACCCGAGAGATACTTTGGTTTTCTCGTAGACGGTGACAGGGAGATTTGCATCATGAGATGATGACCCTACTATATCAGCTGGCCATAGGAAGTGGTGACTTTCGATTGATGGCTGGATGCCAAGTTATCCAAGTTGGACTCTATATACTGCAACAAAGTATGAAATTTTTTGGGTGCTCTTGAAGGAGTAAAACCCATAAGGAACAAGTAAATCTTTTGAGATCAGTGCAAATGGAAAGATATTAATCTAATAAAGCTATACTTGTAGTAAAAGTTTTTTATCAAATACCCGGTATAGATTGTGATGTAACTTTACTTCAATGTCTGTGCCAAAGTCCATACAAATATAACTTGCCATTGCCGTTTTCCCATGACTATGATATCTGGCAGATGGATGAATATAACGTCTTTCTAAATGATGATTTAGAAATGTGCATATATATGACTTTGCCAGAGGGTTATCGTAGTCAGTGGGAGCAGTGAAAGGTGTGCAAGTTGTTTTAATCTATTTATAGACTAAAACAAGCATAGCAGAGAAAGATCATCTATTTTGATGATACGGTCAAAGTGTTTGACTTCATCAGAATGAGAGATGAACCTAATTTTTTGTAAGAAGGTAATAGGAAGTGTTGTCAGATTCCTCATATGGTATGTAGATGACATACTCATGATGGAAAATGATATTCTTATGCTGCAATCGGTAAAACAATGGTGATCACAAGTGTTTCTCCATATCCAATATGGATTAGTGTTTCTTCATATAGAATATGTATATTAGTCTAATCCTGGAGAAATATAGGGTAGCAGTAAAGAGCATTTGATGTTCTTTGTGTTTGGTAATAGCAGCCTCCTGAAAGAGGTGGTTACCGATTCTAACTTTCCAGGTAATATGGAAGACAGAGCGTCTGTTGCGAGTTATAAGATTACTCACTTTTGAGGAGTAGTATATTGGAAAGAGTTCCAAGTGGGATACTGGGGTAGTTGTGGCGCTAGATGCTAGTTGTGAATAAGCAAAGGATACCACCCTAGAATTCGCTGGATATAATTGTTCATTTATGAACATGATCCCATCCTCTCTCCAGGCAAATACTAAGGCAGGTATCGCTCAGTTCGGGAGATATTAGATCTACGAAAATTTGAGATTCAGGGAGAAACAGAGAGATGCGCTGTGCCGGGTCCACTCATTGAGGCTAGTTTTTAAACACAGTTTGCAAAAATGTTAGTATAGAAGTTGGGTATCCGATACCGTAATATTTGGGCTTAAGTGCAAGTAGGAGATTGTTTGATATAGGTGCCCTCAAGGAAATTATTGAAATTGAAGGAGGACCTATACGAGAGAACAATCTTACTCGATATGATAGTATGCTATCTGGTTTGTCTTTATCTTTCATGTGATACATTTATTCATTATCACGTATTGTTTAGATATGAGATAAAGCCCTTAAGATTTTGCTTGACTACCAGGACGATATTGGAGATCATACTAGTTGGGCCTGGATAGTTGATAAGCACGTCCTTAAAATGTCTTTAGTCATAGGAGTATCGAGACTGGGCATCGGTACTCCAGTTTAGACTAGTGTATACGTTTCCTGACCCGGTTGGAGGGCGATAGCCGTTCCCATAGCTATTGGTTTTTAACACCGGGGATTGTATATAGGTGCTCATAGGATGAGTTACACTGGACGGACTCACCGAGAACTCCTAGTTGGTTGTATACAAATGTCAGATAGCAGTTTTTCTGGTGACATGAGTACATCGTAGTCTCTAGGACCTGAGATCGCCATAGCGTCTCATGCGTGTTCTTATTATACTTAGACTTCTACCCTACCGCGACTCAGAGGAGTCGTGTAAACAGGTTTTTATTAGGTATAGTCCCGAAGCACGTAGAGACAGTGAGTGGTCGAGAGAATTCGTCTCTCCCGGTATAGAGAGTTGATATTGCGCAGTGCAGAATATGACTACAATCACAAGTCGGTGGCCACCGCAGCGGAGATAAACTGATAAGTGTTATCAGTTGTATAATCGGATGGTTATGAGTCCTCCGTCGCACGACTTATCGAGTAATTGGGGTCTGACAGATTCTAAACTCTAGACCCAATATGCGATACTCTTAGATGAAGAGACCGGACTTTACGGTGATGTCACTGATAGACTTTGCAGGGTTCAGATGAGCTTTCTTGTCGAACTTCTTTCAATCAACACCTGGGTAGCCGTTACGTGCAGCTAGTACCGCTGACGTGCTTTTGGGCTATGAATATGATCTTAAGCTACTGCTAGCGTATTGTCAAGTCGTCAGAGTTCCACACAGAGGTTTCCCAACACAGGTGAAACGATGTAGGGCACATATGAGGATACATGTAAGAGTTCGACTAAGCACGTGTATATGATACACGTATTATAATCGGGCGTTTAATTATATTAGACGGTATATATATGATATAGCTGAATTATTAAATTAAGTGTTGATTTAATAATTAAATATATATTTATATATTGATATATTAACTAATATCATGCTCATTTTAATTTTTTTCTTCTCTTTCTATATTATTTATATATGATATAAATAATATATATATCATTTGTCATGATTGTATATACACATTAAATATGTATAGAAGAATCACTTAGGATTCAAAAATAAGAATTAAACATATTTGCTTATTTAAATAAATAAATCAATAAGTCATTTGTTAGAATTTTGTAGAATATATATGACTCATTTTCATTTATTAATTTAAATAAGCTATGATATATTTATATATTGATATATTAACTAATATCATTACTTCATCTTTATGGCTGTCTCTCTTCAGTTTTTTCTTAAATGAGAAAGGGAAAAAGAAAAGAGAAGAATTAACGAGCTAATTATTCTATATCTTCTACTAATCATACATAGCAATTTTAATTAGTGGGTTGCTTAATTATGATGAGATCAATTTAAAACTAAAGTTTGTGTTGGAGTTATCTCAAGGTGGATCATCTTCGGTAAGAAAATCACCGAGTAAGATTGTTTCGGGTTTTGTGAAGGCTAGCTGGAGTCCAAGGAGAGATGGCTAACCCGCTACAAAGGTTGTAATCTCTTCTCATTTGTTCTCTAGTTTAGATTTTTAGTCAATTACATTGTTATTTCGATAGATTCTTGTTTGTATTAGGGCTATGCTTGCTACTAATTTTTTTGTGTAATTCCACCGCGGTAGCGAGCGTCGCGATCTTAACCCCCATACATTTATATAGGATTCCATAGATCTATATTAATTAATTGATTTTAATTCCTTGCGGTTCCGGCATATTTGGCTACTTGAAAGGAAAGGGAACGAAATGTAGGAAAGTGATGTCAGCTTTCCAATTTAACTTGTTTGGATGAATTAAAAAGAGGATGGAAAGTAAAGCCCACTTTCTTGTCATCTCGTACTTTTTCCTCATTTCACTTTCTCTTCAAACTAATGGAAAGTGAAAAAAGTGTAAAAAATATTATTTTTTATTCTATATATTAATACTTCATACTTTATCTAAACCATTTTCTTACTTTCTACAATTTTAACCAAACATTCTTGATGATGCTCAGTACTGAGCACTCCCCAGATCATGCCACGTGGCGGATGACGTGTCCCAAGGCTTACAAGAAAGGAGCAAGAATGGTACATTGGAGGCAAACCTTAGACCTTCGACCTGAGAATGTTCTCAACCTTCGATGACCTCCCAGAACACTCCTGTGCTCGTCCTACAAACAACCATTGGCTCATTTCTGAGCCTTCCTGCACGATGGGCCTCCTTGACGCTCCCAGCTCGCCTCCGAGCTATCACAAAACCAAGCTTGCTCAGCCTCCCTCTCGCCTCCGAGCCTCCCGCCGAGCTCAGCTTCCTCGGTCTCATCGACCGACCCAGAGCGCAGATCGTAAACGTCCCGGACATCGCTCAGCGAATCTCGCAATACGCGAGATATTTGCCGCCCCACGATCCCGCGTCCCACGCCATCCCGTTCCCCCGTTAACGGGTGTATCTCGCCATTAATGGAGGACCAGCCATTCGCGCGTGCGCGGCTCCAAGGACGTAACGGCCGGCGTAAATCTCGCGCCTGCCAGCCTATAGCTGCCACTATATAAACCTCCTCTCAGACGACTCAGGTAAGGCAACTCTGATCCAATAGGACGTTACTATGCCCAAATACCTTGACTAACACGATCGTCAGAGGGTCCATGTGTTGGATGTAGTGCCCTCAAAGTCAATTATTGGATTGCAGGTACGTGATTGTAATGATTGAGGGAGGACCTATACCGGTAGGACAGTCTTACTCGAGATAATAGTATGCTATCCGGTTTGCCTTTATCAGTCGTGTACAGGTTTAGGTGATTGATCACTATTACAAGTTGATAGAGCCCTTAGGATCTTGCTTGACTACTAACAGTATGATGGCGATCATATACGTGAAAGTTGGGTAGTCTATAAGCATATCCTTAATAGTGGTCCCTAGTCGTGGGAGTTTCGAGACAGGGCATCGATACTCCGGAGTAGACTAGTGTATACAGTCGAGACCCCGACGACGGGCGGTGGCCGGTCTCACAAGCCACTGGTGTCAGTTGGATCACCTAAGATGTATACAGGTGCTCATTAGGTTATGAGTACACCGGACAGGACCCGCCGGGAACCTGCTAGTTGGTATTTATACCTAGCGTCAGATAGCAGTTCCCTGGTGATATGTGTACAGGTTAGTTCATCGACCTGAGGTCGTCATTTGTCTCGTGTGAGTTCCCACTGTGCTTTGATTACTACCCTACCATGGCTCAAAGGAGTCATGCAAACAGGTTTTAGTTGGGTACAGCCCCGAACCACATGGAGGCAAGTGAGCGAATCGGCAGGGGATTCGTCTCTCCCGGTATTGGGGGTGAGATCGCACTATGTCTAGGAGAGCCATTACACAAAGCCCTCGGCTGAGGCAGGAGATTTATTGGTAGGTACTCCAATAGTATCTCAGGGTGTTCTGGGCTACACTCTGACACGACTTATACTGCTATTGGGGGTCTCACGTTACCAGCCCCCTAGGCCCGATATGCGATACTCATAGACGAACAGACCGGACTGTATGTATATTGTCACTGATAGGCTCAGTAGGGTTCCAGGATGAGTTCGCTCATCGGCTTCCCTTGAGGTCAGTACATGGGCAGCCGTTACGCATAACTAGTGCCGCTGACGTGCTTGTCGTTAAACCTACTGCCAGGGTACTGACGAGTCTTTAGAGTCCCCCACAGATAGTTTCCCAAGTTCGGGCGAAATGTTGTAGAGGCCGTATGGTTTTATGGCAGGGTTCGAAAAATGCACGTGCACTTGTGCACGTGTCATATTTCGGGCAGATAATACTGGTAAGCTTTGGTTTAAGCCGAATCCATGTATTATATTGAGTCGGAATATTTTAGTCTCTCGTATTCATATTCGGTCGAAATACGGATACAGGTATGTATATACAGGTGAGAGGTATTTTCGTAATCCGTTACGAGAATATTTTAGAAGATGTATTTCTTTTTGGATTAATCATTTTGGTTTAAATGATTAATTGTTTTGGAAAGTGTGACTCATATGGATGACACATTTCTTCTAGCATGATCACTAGTGACTCATGCTAATGAGTCACTTAGTGAGTCATGATAGAATTAATGGTGTTTTGTTTTGGGTTTGATAATTTGAGGGTTGAGTTGGAGATATTTTGGTGATGGATTTTCCTTGATATTTCATCACAAAACCTAATAAATAACATGCCCAAATTTAGTGGATAGCCAAGGGTTATTTTTTGTATGCTTGGTTTTTGCTCACTAGAGTTTCTTGAGTTCACTCTCTCCAAACCCTAAGTATCTTCTTCAACCTCCACCCTAACCCTCTCATGTGATGAGAACCCTAGGGTGTTTGAGACAAAGTATTCTACTCATTCTCTACTTCATCTTGGTCATCTCTTTTAGCAGACTTGATGACCGAGTTGTCTCGGTATAGAGGCGGGAGCCCGTTTAAAGATCCGTTGACGTGGTGCCACCTCGATGAGGAGATGAGAGATCGGAGTTGCCGCGAAGAGCGTGGGATGATGGCTAAAGACCGAAGGACTCGGATCGATCGATATAGCCTTTCTACCTCTTTACAGTTTGTTGGTTTAGCCTTAATGGCAAAATCTGGGTTATAGTATGCGATAGCGCCAGATATAAAAGTTTTTGTTCCATGTTTGGCGTCAGAATGACGGCTGGGGCGCTACCGTAGACTTACACGGTATCAGAGCCACGCCATTAAGCTTTACTAACTTGTTCTAACGCGTTTAAAATATCGATTGAACGAAATTTCCGAAACCGCACTTTTCAGGCTAAAGTTTCTGTTGAATTTTTAAAAAGGTCTAAAAATTATTTTAAGCATTTCAGAAAATCGTGCAGGCTTTTCTAAGAATACTGTAGAAATTTAGGCCAATGTTTCCACAGTACTGCTGTGGAACCGCCGCACAAACCATGGTTTGGCCGCGGTTCCGCCGCCAGTTTATGGCTACAGTGCTCCATATTTCTTCAGGGTGTTCTGCATAGGGAATTGTGGTTTCTGGAATATTTTGTTTGGGCCCAGATTTTGTTTGTGTACTGCAGATGTACGTGGGGCCCACTTTGGGAGTTTTGTCGATCGGATTTTTAAACTTGTTAGTTTACAGTACTTACATTATATCTCCGACCGTGAATGTCATTCGAGCGGTAAATTGCGTCTAATTGCTATAGCTCTTTTAGACGGGTTTACGAACGTGACATTCGTGTTGATGTTCTGTGTTGTGCTGTGATGTTGCGGATTTGTCGTGGTGGATAGCTGTGTGCAATGGTAGTGCAGTTTAGATTTATTTGTACATTTGATATTGCGGGACGAGCGTCCAACATGTGGACTGCCGTCACTGCCTGTTTGTATAATATTCTTTTGGGGCACGACCGGGCTGAGGTCGATGTACCCGTTGTACATATTTTTCATTTCTGTACTAGATTTACCCCATGACGGAGTGCACGGATAGCCGAGTTTTGGAGGGCAACGGGTCCGCATCTCATGGCTTTGAGAGGCAGGGGGGCCTCACTCTAGAATTGGCAGACTATTCGCCGCACTCGTAGGGGGTACAGGTTGACTCAAGGATGGGTGCTCAAGTTACCGGATTCCGTGAAGTGCAGGGTGGTCCATTCACTTTGCTGTAGGGGGCTGCCTCGCTTCACGTTTTGGCGGGTAATTTGCCGCACCCGTAGGGGTCTAGGTTTCATTGCACAGGCTATCTACACGACCAGGGGAACGTTGGGTTTCAGTAGCGGCTCTGTGAAACCCGGGTATCCCAGATTATCTGTATTGTTCTGTGATACTTATTACTTTTCTGTAATGTTGCATTTATCACGCCTGGAGCGATTATTGTATATTGGTATATATACCAGTATATGTTGTATATGTTTTACACCCGCGCTAGTCCAGTCCCCGCTCTGCGTTAGTTAAGTAACCTAACGGGTGATGACACGACCCAGTGACGAATGCGGATGACATATACGTACATTTTATTTTCGTTCTTTTCTGGTGTGATTAATTGATAGGACTGCGTTGATTCTGATCAATGCAAAGGAAAACAAACCTGTTTGACGTTGTTGGAACAGTTTTTAAAAAGTGTTATTACAAAGACGTTTCCTTTTGTTTTGCACAGTGGTATTCGGTTGGAATATCCTGCACCTCATTCGACGAGGCAAGGGCCGAGATCCCTTCACCGGGAGTAATCTCTTGGGCAGAAGTTTGCGTCAGGGTAATAACTTCACTATAGTCGATTACTTATTTCTTTGCATCGCGGTATTCAGTTGGAATATCCTGCACCTCATTCTACGAGGAAAGAGCCGAGATCCCTTCACCGGGAGTGACCTCTTTAGCGTAGGTTTTCGCCACAATATTTTTATAAAAAGCTATCAGGTTCCTTCAGCGATATCAAGTTCGTTACGTTAAAGGTTTTTCGCCAAAAACCAGCCATAGACCTCCGTCGTTTCAGATGGGTAGCACGTAGTATTCATGCTATGTTTGTTGGCCTTCGTCAAGCCATAGTGGATGGTAGCTGCTTGTTACCTTTCTGTTGCATAGATAGATGAGTTGGTTTGGGACAGTCGTAATACCTTGTTGGCCTTCGTCCAGGGTATGTACGGGTGGATTCAAATTGACAAGATAATGACGAGTAGAACTTGACATGTGACTTATGATTTGTTGGCCTTCGTCAAGGTCATAAGAGCATGGGGCAAAAATCCATATCGAAAGTTTCTAAAGAAACTGAAACTTGCCAGATATGCGCATACCTTCTGGAGTGTGATAACGTGAGCAGATTCCGTCGCGTTATCATGCGATGATAGTTGGATCCCGATTCCCACTGATGAGTTGGTTTACTCCTCGGGTGATCCCGAATAATTCTTCTTTCAGGTTTGGAGGAGAATTTGACGGTACAGTGGGAGGTTTCCTGATTAGATAAAGTGAAAACCATTCTGATCTAGGTTAGAGTGCACGCAGAGTGTTTCTTTTCTCTCTCTCTTTGGCAGCGACCTTTGACCGACCCTAGACTATGACTCAGTGACCAATTTGACCGAACCTTCTTAAAATACTGGCTTTTGGATTGTCTAAGTTGCATAAGTCATTCCCGCTCCTTCTTTTACCCTTTGAATTTCTCAGAACATCTCGTATCACTACGAACATCCACTTTTATTGGATAGATCCATCGTATGGTTATATACGAACTCGAAGGGACTTCTTCGAGGATGGATCCAGGTTCAGGAGAAATTGAATAGGTTTATTCGGTTGTCTTTTATCATCACATTCTCTTAGGTTGCGAGGGCTCCTTAGTTTAGGAGAGTATACCTATTACGCTTATTGGATAGTCTTCTTCCAAACCATAGGCAGGTGCCGAAAGGTAGAGAATGATGAAAACCAATTAGCCTAAGTAGAGTGTACAGAAGATAATAAGTAAAGACAAAATAAAGGGATTAGAAAGAGGGCAAAGTAAATTGCGACTGCTATCATTCATGACCAAATCGCGTACTTCATCGCCACTCCTACTTCACCTTTGCTTTTTTCACCAGTTTGGGAGAAATAGAATAAGGTATTATTCAGTTGTCTTTTATCATCACCTTCTCTCAAGTTGCGAGTACTCCTTGGTTTAGGAGAGTACATCTATTATGCTTACTGGATAGTCTTCTTCCAAACCATAGGCTGGTGCCGAACGGTAGGGAAGGAAGAAAACCACTTAGC
This sequence comes from Agapanthus africanus, assembly GCA_030015575.1. NCBI lineage: Eukaryota > Viridiplantae > Streptophyta > Magnoliopsida > Asparagales > Amaryllidaceae > Agapanthus > Agapanthus africanus. The sequence continues at coordinate 484,138,795 of JASDDO010000024.1, forward strand.
CTAAAGGGGTGTACAGAAGATAATGAATAAAGACAAATAAAGGGATTTGGAGAAATGGCAAAGAAATATACGGTTATAGTCATGAATTGGATTATGGAAGAGGCATTACTAGGAATACCAGGATACCCCTGCGAAACATTTTCATGTTTCAGTTTCACTGTGCATTGTTAAAGGAAAACTGATTTCCTGATTAGATACTTACTCCAGGGTATGTATTTACCAGGTATGATTCTCACATCTATATGCTTTTACAGATGATGAGTGGGAGTAAGTTATTGGGAACTAGGCGATCATCCTCATTATATCGGAATTCGTTGTAATTGGTGATATTTGAGGAAGTCGCCTGGGATTTTGCCGGACGGCATATATTTGGTTTTGAGTATCCGTTGTTATGCACTAATTTTAAAATGATATATCTGTACGTTTATTTTTATAAAGTGAGATATAACCTTTTGAAATTATGTCCGTGACATTTACCTATATCAGTTGACGATTGGGTAAGGAGCACTGAACAGCGGAGTAGTTCTTAACCATAAGTACAGTTTTCAACCTACGATGCACAGGTTTTGAGTTATTCGACTCAGAGGACTCATACAGAGTATTGTATGTTGTCCAGTGTCCATCAGGACAAAGGGGTTGGTCCTCATACTATGTTCTGTTTACTTGTGACTTCTCTAGTTTGTAGACAAGTGTTTCGTAGAAATACAAGGTCTAAGTTTTGAGAAGTTGTGGGTATAGGAATAAAGTAGAGAACCAGATATCGCAAGTATCGGGATTCTTCAAAGAGATCGAAGATGTAGATACTTGTGATTGGTATTCAGTTAATGGTTTTGAGAAACCTGTTTTTCTTTCAGGTTACTCATAATTGGATGTATTCCTAAGTTGAGTAATACTGATTAGTCTCTCTCCATTAAGATGATATGCACTGGAGACAGCTGCATGATTTGAATCTGGTTCCAATTAAATAAGTGCCAAAGCTTCTATATTGGATATAGAATGGTTCATATCTTAACGATGTTAAGGTACGGCGAGTTGTCCGGCTTATGATTAAAACCAGACTCTGGATAACTCAAGGCATGTTTCTGTAATGGCTGTTTGTGAGTTGACCCAGGCTATGACGAGGGTTGACTTTCTACCATCTGGAAGATCAATAGTGATATTGTTCTTGACTCACCACGGTTTTAGTAAAATGGATTTTTTCATAAAACAGTGGTGGGAGTATGGTAAACTGGAAGAGATTCCAGTACCGCAAACGATTACGGAAAATTTAATAGGACCTAAAAATTCAATCAGGTTTGACATTCCATTAGCCACTCCGCAGATATGGTGGGTAACCTCAGACACCCGAGAGGTACTCCGGTAGCCTCAAGGACGGTGACAGGGAGGTTCTTGTTTACCCAGACTTGACACTACTGTTGTTCCAGATTATGAGACCCGGCAGGAGGTTAAGTATAGCATCGTTCTAAACTAGCTTTAGAAGTGCACGTATATATTATTCTGCCAGAGGGTTGTTGTGGTCAATGGGAGCAGCGGAAGTATAGTGGACAAGTAGCTTATGTCTATTTATAGACTCGAGCAGATATAGCGGAGAGAGATCATTTATTTTTGATGTGACAGTCATGGGTTTGACTTCATCAGAATAGGGGATGGATCTGTTAAGAAGGTAGTAGGGTGTGATGTCCTGGTATTTGGATGACATACACAGAGTGGGAAGTAAAATTCTTATACTACGATCGGTTGTACTGTAGTTGTCACACAGTTGTTTCTCCATACAGGATATGGATATAATATCAGACATTCTGGTTACTAGATCTATGGTTTTAAATCTAGATTTGGGTAGTTTCCCAATGTGGGTACTTTGACAGTATTCTAATAGTATTTTAGAATGGACGACTCCTGGCATGGTGGTGTACCTGCAGGTGATGGAGTCTCCCTCTCTAAAGGTGTCTTACAGACTAAAGGGGAGAGGGATGTGCATGATTGGCAGATCACTTGCTCAGGCAATTGAGTCAACTATGAGATGTCAAGTACCACACCAGATGTTGTTTTTGCACTAGATGCAATAAGTTTATATTAATCCAATCCTGAAGAACCATACGGAAGCAGTTTTAGAACATAAGTGCATGTTCTAGGGATTTGATTACGGCAGCCTCCTTCCAGGCTTCAAAGGTGACATGGATGACAGAGTGATTGACAGAGTTATAGTTTTCCCTCTGAAGAAGGGGGCAGTATTATGGGCAGGTGGTCCAAGAGGATACTGTGGGAGGCATGGTGCTGGATACTGATAAGTTTCAGTTATCAATACAGTCTAAGAAGTTTGGATTTGGAGTTCATTTATGAAATAGGTCCCATCAGATATCTAGACATATTCTAAGACAGGTATTACTCAATTCGGGAGATGGCTTTGTCTGCGAACTTGAGAATAAGAGAGACATAGAAAGAAACATCGGGGCGGATCCACTCATTGAGACTATTTCTCGAACACAAGAGCTTTACAAACGAGCTTTGTGAAACTGATTAGTAGAGGAGTTGGGTGTTCGGTACCACACGGCCTGTGAATATGCGACATCGCAATAATTAACCTTAAGTGCAAGTGGGAGATTGTTGGATGTAGTGCCCTCAAAGTCAATTATTGGATCGCAGGTACGTGATTGCAATGATTGACGAAGGACCTATACCGGTAGGACAGTCTTACTCGAGATGATAGTATGCTATCCGGTTTGCCTTTATCAGTCGTGTACAAGTTCAGGTGACTGATCACTATTACACGTTGATAGAGCCCTTAGGATCTTGCTTGACTACCAACAGTATGATGGCGATCATATACGTGAGAGTTGGGTAGTCTATAAGCACATCCTTAATAGTGGTCCCTAGTCGTGCGAGTTTCGAGACAGGGCATCGATACTCCGGAGTAGACTAGTGTATACAGTAGAGACCCCGACGAGGGGTGGTGGCCGGTCTCACAAGCCACTGGTGTCAGTTGGATTACCTAATATGTATACAGGTGCTCATTGGGTTATGAGTACACCGGACAGGACTCGCCGGGAACCTGCTACGTGGTATTTATACATAGCGTCAGATAGCAGTTCCCTGGTGACATGGGTTACAGGTTAGTTCATCGACCTGAGGTCGTCATTTGTCTCGTGTGAGTTCCCACTGTGCTTTGATTACTACCCTACCACAGCTCAAAGGAGTCGTGAAAACGGGTTTTAGTTGGGTACAGTCCCGATCCATATGGAGGCAAGTGAGCGGATCGGCAGGGGATTCGTCTTTCCCGGTATTAGGGGTGAGATCGCGCTGTTTCTAGGAGAGCCATTACACAAAACCCTTGGCCGAGGCAGGAGATTTACTGGTAGGTACTCCAGTAGTATCTCAGGGTGTTCTGGACTACACTCTGACACGACTTATACCGCTATTGGGGTCTGACGTTACCAGCCCCCTGGGCCCGATATGCGATACTCATAGACGAACGGACCGGACTGTATGTATATTGTCACTGATAGGCTCAGTAGGGTTCCAGGATGAGTTCGCTCATCGGCTTCCCTTGAGGTCAGTACTTGGGCAGCCGTTACGCACAGCTAGTGCCGCTGACGTGCTTGTGGTTAAACCCACTGCCAGGGTACTGAAGAGTCTTTAGAGTCCCCCACAAATAGTTTCCCAAGTTCGGGCGAAACGTTGTAGAGGCCGTATGGTTTTATGGCAGGGTTCGAAAAATGCATGTGCACTTATGCACGTGTCATATTTTGGACAGATAATACTGGTGGGCTTTAGTTTAAGCCGGATCCATGTATTATATTGAGTCGGAATATTTTAGTCTCTCGTATTCGTATTCAGTCGGAATACGGATACAGGTATGTATATACAGGTGAGGGGTATTTTCGTAATCCGTTACGAGAATATTTTAGAAGTTGCATTTCTTTTTGGATTAATCATTTTGGTTTAAATGATTAATTGTTTTGGAAAGTGTGACTCATATGGATGACACATTTCTTCTAGCATGATCACTAGTGACTCATGATAGAATTAATGGTGTTTTGTTTTGGGTTTGATATTTTGAGGGTTGAGTTGGAGATATTTTGGTGATGGATTTTCCTTGATATTTCATCACAAAACCTAATAAATAACACACCCAAATTTAGTGTACAGCCAAAGGTTATTTTTTGTTTGCTTGGTTTTTGCTCACTAGAGTTTTTTGAGTTCACTCTCTCCAAACCCTAAGCATCTTCTTCAACCTCCACAATAACCCTCTCATGTGATGAGAACCCTAGGGTGTTTGAGTCAAAGTATTATACTCATTCTCTACTTCATCTTGGTCATCTCTTTTAGCAGACTTGATGACCGAGTTGCCTCGGTATAGAGGTGGGAGCCCGTTTAAAGATCTGTTGACGTGGTGCCACCTCGATGAGGAGATGAGAGATCGGAGTTGCCGCGAGGAGCGTGGGATGATGGCTAAAGACCAAAGTTCTCGGATCGATCGATATAGCCTTTCTACCTCTTTACAGTTTGTTAGTTTAGCGTTAATAGCAAGATCCGGGTTATAGTATGCGATAGCGCCAGTTATAAAAGTTTTTGTTCCGCGTTCGGCGTCAGAATGACGGCCGGGGCGCTACCGTAGACTTACACCATGGTGGTACAACCATCCCAGGACTTCCTTGCAGGTAGCTCGGTTTCATTCTAAATCAAGCCCACTGAGATCCACACGCTTCAGGAGGCAACACTCCAATCTAATCTTACCCATCCATTAATGCTCGTTGCAGATCAACGGAAGACTACATCTGAAGGAGATCAAGACCTCTATCAGTTGGTGTCGTCTAGGGGAATGTAGAAGCGAGCCCGGATTTTGGTGAGCTCGTCCACATGCCTCAGGAGGGAAGGGGCGTCACGGACAATCCTGACACGTGCTTTGGGGGTCGTCCCCGCCGCACGACCCCGGGTGGCAGGACTAACCCTAACTCCCTGGGGGGATTCCGACTCAGACGAGGAAGCAGAAGAGGCAGAGGAAGAAGCGGCAGAAGACTCCCTAGACTCTATCTTTACTACCTCAACAGACTCCCCAGTGGAAGACATCTAACCTGAGCAAAGGAAGGAGATGTCCGAGGAAAGAACGCAAGAAATCCGACCTAAAGGGAAGAGCGCCGATCTAACACACGAAGGGATGAGGAAATTATGGCGAAGTGTGGACCCTTGGGGAGACCCCACCTCTATTTATAGCATTCGGCAAGCGCATCCGACGGCGTCGATCGATTCCTGGACAAAACAGACGCTTCGCGTTCGACGGCCATCAACGTTCCACATGTCACACGGTCAGTGGGTGCCACCTCTCAGGCGCAAAGGACACCGGCGGCCCATCACGTCAGCCAACCAGCGCCGGAAGCGTGGCCTGGCGGCTCTGCGAACGTACAGTCGAATCAGCGCTTCCCCTTTAATGCACGATCTCTTCTCTGATCCGCTGACGTGATCAAAAAATACGACTAACTGCCCGGGAATCCATGCCGACGATGTCTTCAAATAAGAACTTAGCCCGGGTGACTGATCAGACCACTCTCGACCCAACCCATAAATAGGTCGGGACAAGAGTGGGGGGCTAATGATGATGCTCGGTACTGAGCACTCCCTAGATCATGACACGTGGCAGATGACGTGTCCCAAGGCTTACGAGAAAGGAGCAAGAACGGTACATTGGAAGCATACCCCAGGCCTTCGACCCGAGAATGTTCTTGACCTTCGATGACCTCCCAAAACACTCATGTGCTCGTCCTACAAACAACTATTGGCTCACCTCCGAGCCTTCCTGCATGATGGGCCCCCTCGGCCCTCCCAGCTTGCTTCCGAGCTATCACGGAACCAAGCTTGTCCGGCCTCCCGCTGAGCTCGGCTTTCTCGGTCTCATTGACCTACCCAGAGCGCAGATCCTAAACGTCCGGGACATCGCTCCGTGAATCTCGCCATACACGAGACATCCGCCGCCCCACGATCCCGCATCCTACGGCATCGCGTTCTCCCATTAACAGGTGTATCTCTCCATTAATTGAGGATCCTTCCATTCGTGCGTGCGCGACTCCAAAGGCGTAACGGCCGGCGTAAATCTCGCACCCGCCAGCCCATAGATGGCACTATATAAACCCCCTCTCAGATGACTCAGGTAAGGCAACTCTGATCCAATAGGCCGTTACTCAGTCCAAATACCTCTGCTAACTTGATCGTCGGAGGGTCCACGGTGGTACAACCACCCCGGGACTTCCTTGCAGGTTGTTCGGCTTCATTCCAAGTCAAGCCTACTGAGTGTTAGTTATATGTATGCCCTAGAGGTCATTACTGTACATATGATGTATATTGTAATGGATGCTTAGACATATATAGGGAGGACTTTCTTGCTCGACATGATAATATGCTATCAGGTTGTACTTTATCTTAACAGGTACTATGATTGTCTCTATGTTATATGTTGATAAAGCCCTTAGGATGAGTACTTGACTACCAGGACTACGATGTGGATCATACTAGTGGGGACAGTGTAGTCGTCAAGTACAACCTTCAAATGTTCCTAGTCGTGGGAGTACCGAGACAGGGCATCGATACTCTAGAGTAGACTAGCGTATACGCATCTTGACCCATATGATGGGTGATGGATGATCCCATATCCATCGGTGTTTGACATCAAGGATGGTGTACAGGTGCTCAGTAGAGACTGGGTACACTGGACGGACTCGCCGAGAACTCCCAGACGGTAGTATACCTCACGTCAGATGGCAGTTCTCTGGTGACACTGGTACAGAGTAGTCTGTTGACCCGAGATCGTCATAGAGTCTTATGTGATTCCCACTGTGCTTTGATTTCCATCATACCACGTCCAAGAGGGCGTGCAAAAAGGTGGCTTTTGGGTACAGTCCCGAATCACATGGAGGCAATGAGCGATAGGAGGGGATTTGTCTCTCCCGGTATAGGGAGTTGATGTTGCGCTGTGTTCGATTGGCTATAACTGGAAATCCCTGGTAAGTGTTATCAGTAGTTTCTCGAACTGTTATAGACCTCATATCGACACGACTTATCAAGCTACTGAGGTCTGCCGTTTACCACCCCTAGGCGAGATATGCGACATATCAGACGAAGAGACCGGACTGTACGGGAGTGTTACTGACTGGATTCACAGGAGAATGTACAGGCTTGCTTTTTGATCTTCTGAGAGCTCAATACCTGGGTGGTTGTTACGTTTAGCTGACTGCTTGCAGCTTGTGGGTGTTTGATATGATCATCACCTACTGCTGGCGTATTGACGATTCTTTAGAGTCCTACACAGAGGTTTCTTGGCTCAGGCAAAACGGAGTAGGAGCACATATATGATATGTGCAGGACCGAGAACAATACATGTATGTGATACCATATTAGATTCTCACGATATGAGATATCGGCCGGGTATATGAGATACAGCCGGGTCATCGGATCAAGTGTTGATTCGATGAACTGATACAGATTATATTAATCGGTTATTTATGAAATAGCCGGATTATCGGATCAAGTGTTGATTCGATAATTTAATGTATAATTATATATTTGATATATTAAATTACATTAACTAATATAAGCTCGCTAAAAGATTCTTTTTCTCACTCGGGTAATACATTGATATATATGCGATATATGTTAATTGTATTATTTTATTTTGTTACAATAAATATTATATATGTGATATATAATATTGTAACATGATATGGTTATTAATGCAACATGTTTAGTGGATATTAAACATGGTTAGGGTTTGATTAGGGTTAACCTTTTCTAGAAGTTTCTAGAAACTTTGCTTTGGTTTCTTGCAGAGATATTTGTTATGATATTTTGCAAGATATTTCCTTAACCCAACCCTTTAACCTTAGTTAAATCTCTACAAAGGGTTACATATACCATGGTTGCATTTCTAACCTCACACTTGAGTTTCATTGTTCATCACAAAAGGATTCATGATTATTCTTCTTCTTCTTCCTTCTTTCATGAAAAGCTTTCTAGCTTTTTATGAAGTGATGAAAATGAGTGAGTTAAAGAAAACAAATGAGAGCTAAAATCTTACTTCATCATTCTAATCTATCCTAGCCATTTAGATTAGGGTGTTCACTTCATTAGTGAGTGAGAGCTTGAGTTAAAGTTTCTTCAAGGTAGATCATCTTTGTTATCGAAGATCGGAAGCAAGTTTGCATCATTCTCTTCGTGGAGCCTCTCTAAAGTCCGGGTACATGATGATCGCAGCGTAGAGACCTCAACACGGAGCTTATGAAGCGAAGGACCGGACTACAAAGGTAGTAATCCCAAACTCTTAGATTTTAAAGTGTTTAACATGCTTTGTTTCGCGTAATATCTAGTTTAAAGATCTTGGTTAGGGTTGTTCGGCACGGCTAAAATTTAAATCGGGTATGGTTGATACCTTATAGATTCTTGTGAGAGTGCCTAGTAACCCTACAGTGGTATCAGAGATAAGTTAGAGCTTTAGGCGAAGTCTAGGCGAAGTTTAAAATCCGATCGAACTCCGAATACCCGTAAAACCCTAGTTTCTGGAAATTTTTCAAAAAGTTGATATTTTTCATATTAAAAAAGCTCATAAAAATCTGCAGGGTATTTTAGAAATTACTGTGCAAAACGAGACCTTAACACCATTAAAGCGCCGCAAAACCACGGCCGTACCATGGATTGCGCGGCGGTTCGGCAGCCGTATGTAAACATTAGGGTTTACTGTTTGCACAGTAACATCCGTAGGCACTTCCTGATGCTTCTGAGAATTTTTAATTATACTCAAGAGCTGAGTTTTCTGGGTTGTATTGGGGACTCGTTAATTCGATCGGATAATTTAACTTCGTTTATTTTGTCCGGGTATTTTTTTAGAACGTGTTAAAAAGTTCGAACGGATATCAATAACTCACTTTTTCCCCTGCCGGAAAATTTCCAAGCGTTGGATTTTTCCGTAGTTTAAGAACGTTCTAAGTCGTGCAAGTAACGCGGTGGACCCTCTAGAAGACAACAAACCTTAACTCGATTATGCGACCGTCTGAACTGCCTCTAAACCTTAGGGTTTGGGGCGGTACGGCGTGCCACATGTGAGGCGTTGGCTTGACCCTTCTAAGGCTGGACCATTGGTACTGTGGCATGTGTGGATGTTTTTAAACTAATTTCAAGTGTTGAGAACTATTTGGGAAAACTTGGGTGTTTAATTATTCGATCGAAAAGTTTAATATTGTCTATTTATCTGGAATGTGATACAATATTTGGAATCCACAAGTAGTTATGAGATAACTAATTTGAATGTTGTAAATCTAACAGTTCAGTCTCAGATGATCGGTTGCCATGGAATTTTGATGTGATCAAAAGTTCGTCGCAATCACGTAGCGTACGCGGATACTCGCCAGGTAAACTTAATAGACAGCCACGCCCCATAGCCCCGACCAAGTGACTATAGGAGAACCCCGTTACCAAAAGCATCTGTTCGGGTGCTCGCGGCAGCGGTGTTCCGCCTTAGTGCACTTCGTCGACGGCATCCGGGGGTGCGGCCATCTACTAAAGTTTGCGACGAACATTCGATCATGATGTCGGGAATCTTGTTGAATTACCCGATTTGATATTGAAAAGAGTTTTCGATAATGAGACTAAAATGCGGGGTTTATAATTGTTAGGCATGCGATATCTAAAGAATTCATTTGGTTAGGCATACGATGTCTAAGAAGGTTGCGGATTCCAACTGTTGTAGTTTTACACTTTCTTTTCTGCGACCGTAAGTGTAGTATGTAGTTGTATCGCCGGTTTTTGTTGCTATACATCGACGACAATCGGTGTATGCATACTTACTTACGTTGATGACATGTGATGTTATGTGTTGCTGTGATATGTTATATTGGATCATCGTGTTTTGAATAGCCGGGGGTTTTATGTGAGATGGGGTTTTTTATTTTCATTCATGTAAAATTCATTTGTATATAATATTCTTTTATTGGGGCACTTCCGGGCTGAGGATGTTGTCACCATTGTATATTATTTACTTTTCCGCATTAGGTAGACCCAAGGCGGGGAGCACAAGTAACCGGATTCTAGGGTCCAGTGGGAGACCATCTCGAGAAGTCGAGACCGGGTCTCCTAACCCTGGAATTGGCAGAGTTGCTTGCCGCTCTCGTAGGGGTCTAGAGATGCGGGCTTGGCTATTCATCGCGACCGTAGAATCCGTGTTTTATACAGGCTCGTATTAAAAACACGGACCTCCTAGTATATCCAATATTTCATATATGTTTTTCTGCTGAAATGTTCTGTGATGAGATCATATTACTGTCTGAGGTGAATGTTAATATTATATATATGAGATATATATTATATATTGTTGATTTCATTTCAAATGTGATGCTTGTGAAGCATAATAAAATGGGACTTCATTAATGAGATTAATGAAATAAAAGAAACCTAAAGATGTTGTAGAAACTTGTTTAAAAACTGGTAGCTCTAGTTCTTGCTTTGCATAGCGGTGTTCCTTGTAGAACATCCAGCACCTTATTCGATAAGGAAAGAGCCGAGATCCCTTCACCGGGAGTGACCTCTTTAGAGAAATTAGCAGATGCCACACACTCGGTTTGTCTTTTGATTGCTTCTAATAGTACTTGCTTTGCATAGTGATATTTGTGAAATATCCTGCACCTTATTCGATGAGAAAAGAGCCGACAATCCCTTCACCGGGAGTGACCTCTTTAGCGAAACTAGAAAAGCCTAAAAAATATTCCATTTAAAATCACTCGATTCTACAACGATATCAAGTTCATTACGCAAAGGGTTTTCTTAAAAACCTGTCATAGCCCTCCGTCATTTCAGATAAGTACTTCATAGTATTCGTACTACGTTTTTTGGCCTGCGTCAAGGCGTAGTGTTCGGTAGCTATTTATGCTTATCTGCAAAAGCATGTGATGCGATTGAATTAGGGTAGTCGTGCGACTTTGTTGGCCTCCGTCAAAGGTCATGCGGGTGGGCTTAATTCAATCGGAAAATTACGGGTTGAACTTGACTAGCGGACTATGGTTTGTTGGCCTGCGTCAAGGTCATAGAACGCTAGGGGTAAAATATTATTGGGAATTTCAAGTGTTGAAATTTGCAATGAGATTGCATACCTTCTATGAGATAGTTGGATCCCGATACCCGCTGCGAGTAAGAATTACTCCTGAGAGAGTTTTACACATTACAATTAGCCAATCAAGTATGTGTCTAGAAATGTGTCAACGGGGTTACGCCCCTGGGAAAACGAGGTTTACTTTAATTAAGTCCGTGCGAAAGCACGGGGAACCTCCCTCAAAGTACCGGCACTGGCCTGGCTGAAAGATTGGAGAACTTGTAGGGTGTAATTAATTCCGTCTAGTCTTTCCTTTTAGGGTTTGAAAGAAGATTTGACTAAAACAGTAGGAGACATCCTGATTAAGTATATTAGATAACCAATCTAATCTTGCAAGAGCATACGCTGAGTGTTTTCTTCTCTCTCTCCAGGTAGCGACCATATCACGCCTTAATCAAGATAATAATATGGATGTATTGACCAAATCTGCTTGTTATACTGAGCTGGGGAACGTTGGTCCCTGTAGCGTTTTGAAAATCGTTTCGGTGAAATTTCGGAAAATCGGTAAAATAAAGGGGTTTTCTGTAAAAACTCAAAATACAAATATCTTATTATAAAAATTAAATATACATATTCTAGTTATGTAATTGCTAGTATTTGGTGTCTATTGAGCCACTGATGAAATTTCAAATTTTCTGAAAAAAATTTATTTTATTATTATTTTAAGCCGTCACTAATACATTTAATTAGGGAAAATTACAAATTGGAATGAGTTGAAACAAATTTTGTCCATCATGCACATTAAATAAAATTTTATCATGTGGTTTTTGAAATGAAATCGTTTGCCAAAACGGTTTAGAAAATATCAAAGAAAAAGGCTTTTTCGGTGAAATTAGTGTTAATGGAAGTGGGGTACAACATTTATCTTTTTTTCTCACCCAAACAAAACCCACACCCCCTTCGCTATAGCTCTGGCCGGCCCCTTTACAACCCACCATTCTTGGGCCTCTCATCTCACAAAAAAAAACAAAGAAAAGAGAACAAAGGAATGAAAGAAATTGGGCAAAAGGAGTTTGGGCTTTGACTTTTGGGTATTGCCTTGACTTTTTCCCCACCTCCCTCTCTCTCCCCCCTCCTCATTCAGCCGACCCTCTCTCTTCCCTTCCCACAACAGCAGCCCCTCTCTCTTTTCCTCTCATTTCTCATCAAAATTTCATCACAAAATGCCCAAAAATCAACACAAAAATCCCACAAAATAAAAATCCAATCCCTACCCATTTTCCCTTATCTCTTTTAGCATGGATCTTGATGCAAAGATTTCAATTTGGAGGCCATGTTCTATGTATGTTCCATTGTTCTTGAGGTATAATAAATCTTGGTTTTTTGTTAAATTGTTTGATTATTTCTTCAATTAAGTTAATGAGTGGTTTAAATTAAGTTTTGAATTGCTGGTTAGAATTGTAAAGTTAGGGTTTGGAAATTCTAGAATTGGGTTTTTAAAATCAAGTGAGGGTTTTTAACATTGTTTATGATTGTATAGTGTAGTTATCATGCTAAGTCATGCAAAGTGTAATCTAAGTGCTAAATTTGCTAATTTCTACATCTAAATTATCATAATTAAGCTAATTGCAAACTAGTTTTTTTAGATCTATTATAATTAGTGAGTTTAAAATTTAGTTTGGGTTTGGGTGACTTGATTAAGTTATTTAGTGGGCATTTTAGCCACTAGAATTGTTAAAATAGTTAAAGTTGATTAAAACACCAAGTTTTGAGCTAAAATGGAAAATTGTGCTAGTTTTGTTAACTAGGTTTTGTAAATATATATATTTTGATGAGAATAAATTATTGTAATGGTTTATATGACTTGGTTATGATATTGAGTGGATATTGCGGCTGCTAGATTTGTTTAAACGTCGATTTTTGTATTAAAACGGTAAATTTTTGCTTGCTAGATTTTCGGAAAAATGGCTTTTAAAGTGAGTTTGAGTTTTTTGTGAATTTTAACCTATTTTATATTATAATTAGTGCATGTGATTGTGCAAATGAGTCTGTTTGGGTTTTCTCGATGGTTTGGCGTTTGTACGCCGAAATCGAGGGTTTTGGGGTTGATTTATAAAGGCAACCATAGGTTTTGACCTATGTGGGATTCGTGAGTCGTTTTGGTCATGAGTCGGATTTTAATGCAATACGGTGCATTATGATATGTAGGTACCCCATGCGAACTTCGAGACGACAAGCAAGCGCGTGGCGACGTCTGCACCGGCGAGCGAGGACCAGGTGAGTAGATTTATATCTACGGGGAGAAGTCGGGTGGATGGCGTATAGCACCCCCGCAGTTCGTGGTGATGTATACGAATACGTATACACACATATATTTTGATTACATATATTATGTTGATATGAGACTTGATGATAAAGGTGGATTCTAGGTGTTCATGGATTAGTTTAGTGTTAGTTGCAAAAGCCTAGAGTAGTTGTTACACCCACACACACACGCACACACATGCATACATCTATGTTATTACCTGTGCGTATATGGAGAGAGGTGGTTATGTGTTCACCTGGGTATGGGACTAGGTGTTCACATACTGGATTTGCGGATGATACTTCGGTTTGAGATGAGTCGATGAGATTTGAGTTGAGGCCGTGAGATCGGTGATATGGCAGGATTCGTACTTGAGATACGTCCTGATATTATAGCGGATCTTTGGATGACAATACCACGTGAATAGTGATATTAGTAGTGTACTAGACGTAGGTCAGTACCCCAGATGATGATCTTGATAAAGAGGATACCAGATGAACAGTGTGATGAGTATGATATTGACCCGTACCCAGATTTGGGGATGCCGTACGACGGATTTACGTACGAGCTATATCTTGATGATTGATCCGCACTCTTGACTTGGGATGTCTGATTATAGATATGGTATCGGATATGATATTATTGAGGCGGGATCACCGACTAATATATATACAGGTATGTATATGGATCGACTTAGATGTTAGGCGGTTTCCTTACCTGTAGTCCAGCTTGTTAGCTTAGCCCTTTAGTTTAGTTTAGTTGTTAGATTAGATTCGATTCTTACCTATTTTAAAAACTAACGAATCGTGGGTATTTTAAAAGACAGCCCAAGGGGATCCTACGGATATTTCAAAAGACGTATCTTTTCATAAAAACACCGTAGCCCCTATTTTCAAAACCCCATGATTCGTGTTATTTCAAAAGACACCATTTGTAGGACTTATATTAGATTAATGCAGATTAGTTATAGTTGCGTCTAGTATTCAGCTCCCGCTCACTTTTGTTGTTCGCTCCGCATCACATACTTATACTATGCTTCATATTCTACTGTTGATATCTTGTGGTTAGGACACCAGCACCATTACCGATGATGCGTATGTACCACGTACACTTACTTGCCGGCTCACACACATCTTCATCGGTAATTGCCATGTCACGAACACTTTAGAAATACTATTTCATTGACATAGGTTGTTAGCTAATAGTTTAGACATTGTAGTTATTGCCTGCTACTTCATGCATGTTATTATTCACTGTTGTGCCCCATTCATGGATTTTCATGCCTATATTCACTGTTTACATGCTATTGATGATTTGGATTCGGATTTCATGAGATTTCTTGGATTTGGAGGAAAACCGCAAAAACATAAATAAACCTTTTGTCTCTCTTTTTAAATAAAAAGTGCAGTTTTCCCATGATGTATGAGTCGTCCACCATGAGTTTGCTAATGGATTTCGAGACCCGATTCGAGGAGACGGATGAACCGTTCGGGTACATGGTGGGCCCGGTAAGGTACCCCGGGGCAAGAAGCGCATGATGATGATGATGTGAGCCTGGCAGGGGAGACTATCTACCGGTGATATTACCCGACGCGCCGGATATCCGGAGGATACCGTCGTGGTCTTGAGATGGATGGTAGGAGCCGGTCTGGACTGACGGCGCCCTAGATATTGAGATTGAGACATTGAGATTTCAAGATATTGAGGTACTGCGATTTGATGATACAGGCCAGTCCGGATAGCCGGGGCCTGAGGTTTTGAGACATTGAGATTTATGTTTTGTGTCGATGCTAGACACTGTTGATGCTGAGTTCATTTATGATACCTCATTTTAAAAATACAAAGGAAATCTCACTAATTTATGAAAACAGTTTCTTCATTTACATGTATTCTGTTTTCATGCATTCATACCTCATTCATATGATATATTGCTACCTGAGGCACTGACACGGGCACATGAGATCACACTCGGGTTAGATATTACCCTAGCCATTGTTATAGGCTGCATGTTATACATATATTTGAGGATATATATTATGATCATTGACATAGGTTGCGTTATTTATGCGATTTCTGTGCGTAGATATTTTTCTATTCACGAGTTGGCAACTCACCCCTGTTGTGCCCCAGTTTCTTACAGGTTTGCCGTACAGCTTTCATTACGGCTTGTGGGCATAGTTTCCTTCGGGTGATTTGCTAGTAGGTGGGTTTACTTGTATCGTACCCCCATTATATATCTTGTATATTATTATTCTGTTGTATCTAGAAGTTCCATCAACCAAACATGTATTTATTTAAGATAGAGACCAGTGATGTTTATTCTTTCGACCTTAGAGTCGCGCGTTATATTTCTGTGGTTTTCTTGTGGTTTTGAGTTTCCTTTTGAGTTTTGATCCTCGCCGTTGGTGTTGTATATTTTATTGCTTGTGTGGTCGTGACCGTCGATTGACGAAGAGCTAGCTCCCGCTTGGGGATGCCTTTTTATTGATTCCGTATACTATTCATGTTGTATCCCGTTTGGAGGCCAGTATTTACAAAGGAGACTCTGCCGAAATTTTCAGGAAATTTTTGATGTTTTTAGAAACCCGCATAATTCGGCTTATGCTATTAAAACTACTTATTTAAATTGGTTTTCCTTCACTCTACTACTTTTCTTGGTTTACATTTCTGGGTTTTCGGCTTACTTGGATTACGTACGCCTCGAGACGTTTCGTAGTTTAAGTGCCGGTCATGTTCCGTACTTTCGGGACATGACAAAGTTGGTATCAGAGCGTTAGGTTTTACCTTCGGAGCGTAGGATGACCCTTGGTTGATGGAATAGGTGATTAAAGTAGAGTGACGTACCGTGGGTATGTTCCGCGGCATACTTACGATACGCTACTCCATTTAAGAAGCCTTAGGATGTACATTTCTTTGCTCAGTATTATATTCATTCCTGATCTAGCCTCATCGGTACCAGTTATGGTTTTGCTGCCACGATTACTGGAAAGGAGAGCTACGGCTAGAATTAGGGTTAGCACGAGCTCTTCACAAACGAGGACTGACCAGGGCATAATTCCGGCGACACACGATTGCGGAGATGTGTCTTTTTACTGTGTTTTCGCGCCACGAGTGTTTGGCGGATCGCCTTTACGAGATTTCTCGGTCGTGCCGATCAGTACCAGAGGATCGAGCCAATGATAGAGGCCAACGTGATTTTGATGACCGTTGGTGTATTGCTTATTCATGAGGTTTGAGGCACTGTTCAGCGTGCAGACGAGTGAGCTAGTTATTGCTGCGAACGACGAGATATCGCCCCAGATGTTGGAGCTATTGCAGTACGAGTTGTATTAAGAGATGATAGAAGGTCGCTAGTCACCAAGGATGAATGACTAGGACATGTGGTTCGTTCGCTAGCCCAATGGGAGGTCATCAGATAGATTGATTCTAGCTAGAGACGACTTCATGCGGAGACGTTGAGAGTCGACAGAGATGATCGAATATCAGCAACCTATTATTCCAAGTTTAAAGTATTCGGAAAGACGTGCAGGTAATTCTATGGACCCTCTAGAAGAATGAAACCCTAACTCGACTTAATGACCGTGTGAAAGCCTTTGAACCTTAGGGTTTGCGGCAGTTCCGCGGCGCCATTAGTGAGGCTTGGGTTTGCCCTTCTACGGCTGGACCATCGATGCTGTGGTACGTACTCGATACTATTAAACTGTACCAAGATGTTGAGCTCTTGGGGGATTATGAGGTTTTGACGACTCGATCGGATGGCTCGACTTAATTCGGATGCTAGGTGGTAAGATGCATTTCTTGGGAGACTCCCGATACGAGGATAGCCATTGGAGCTCAGTCTATGCAGCCACGACGAGACGAGTCCGAAGCGATCGACATTAGAGAAAGGTGAAGTAAGAGGTTCGTACCAGATCTTGATGAAACGACGTTCCACTCCGCCGACATCAGAGATGCGATACGTATGCCGAGACATTGTACTTGGATATACCTTCCAGAAGGAGTCGCGTTGAGTATGCAGCCGTTCCAGAACGAGAACAGATCTAGTAAGGGACGATGATTTCCGGACAGTTCGGCAGAGACGAGATTTGGGAGAGATCTCGATACGACCTTTCTGGAATAAATTACGAGAAGACTTGGACCCAGTAGTGGTCATGTTATGCACATCGGCAGGCCAGAGTTCAGGATCGTCGACGAGACATACTATGGGTGACCACGGCAGTTGGCCAGAGATTCTTGGAGGATGTGCTTGAGCGGGACTATTCCGCCATACTTGATTTGCGTATTTTGGGCGATTTATTCACATGATTGATTTTGATGATTGAGTTTCATGATATTTGTCTTCATGGACCATGGTTGCACCTGCTGAGTATTTACGATTTTTGTACGGTTGTTGCACTTGATATCGTTTTCGTGCCTTGGTTCTCATGTTTGTGATTATATGGATTTCATACAGTTGAGCTGATTTGTGCGTATATACGCACACAATTTGGTTTTTGCACTCGGTATAGTTCATATATGTTTGCAGTGTAGTGTTGCGTATGTTGTGCATTTAGATGCCCTGGACTTCGATTTCGATGGTGATGTTCGATATTTGTTTTGTGCACCTTGTGCACCTGATTGGATTTTGCGTATATTCGGCACTTGATATTGGATTTCATGATTTCGTGCACGATGGATGCACCTGATTTGGATTTTCGCGCATGTTGGGCGCATGTTTTGAAGTGTGATTTTGGTGCACACCAGATGCACTAAATCGAGATTTTTCGTGCATGTCAGATGCACCTGATTTTGCTGTCAGGCACACATGTTGCCTACGACAGATGTTTCGTGCACACCCGATACACTTAGATGTTGTTTCTGTGCATATGTATGGCACATATTTGGATTTTGATTTCCGTGGGCACCAGACGCACGTAGTATTCATACACGTATTTTGGGATTGATTTTTCTTATAGAGCAGTACGTTTTTATGATATTGCTATGTGTTTTCGTACTGAGCAGGACTAGTCAGAGGACAGTACCTGAATATATTTTGCATGCATTGATAGTTATTGAAGGGATTTCCAAAAAAAGCGAGCTATAGTCTCAGCATTTACCTACGTGTCTGATATGACACGAAATGTTTAAAACAAGGAGACCCTTCTAAATTGTTCCAAAACGGCGGAACGTACATTTCAAACAAAGGTATATATGTATATAGTTATTTTCTTATGATAGACGTCCGCCACTGTGCAGTGTTATACGCGTTGCACAGCGACTTAAAGAGATTTGGCATACATTTCCTTCAGATACTTACATATATAGATTCGATATTACATGTATAGTTTCGAGTTATATCATATTTCTTTTGCTTTGGATTTGACATTGATGTCTTCCCCATGACTCCGATAATTGCGGGATGCTTGACGGAGTTTTGATTTGAGTTATATGCTCATTTTTCATGCGCATGCGCTGCGCTACGATTTGTTTTATATATTTACAATTTCGGAGCCCCGACGACTTGATGGTTTTGGTTTAAATGTTTTAGTATTTGGGGAGAGTTTTACTTTAATTTCGGGGACCGAATTTTTTTAAGGGGGGCAGGTTGTAGCGTTTTGAAAATCGTTTCGGTGAAATTTCGAAAAATCGGTAAAATAAGGGGGTTTTCTGTAAAAATTCAAAATGCAAATATCTTATTATAAAAATTAAATATACATATTCTAGCTATGTAATGGCTAGTATTTAGTGTTTATTGAGCCACTGGTGAAATTTTAAATTTTCTGAAAAAAATTTATTTTATTATTATTTTAAGCCGTCACTAATACATTTAATTAGGGAAAATTACAAATTGGAATGAGTTGAAACAAATTTTGTCCATCATGACACATTAAATAAAATTTTATCATGTGGTTTTTGAAATGAAATCGTTTGCCAAAACGGTTTAGAAAATATCAAAGAAAAAAGGCTTTTTTCGGTGAAATTAGTGTTAATGGAAGTGGGGTACAACATTTATCTTTTTTTCTCACCCAAACAAAACCCACACCCCCTTCCCTATAGCTCTGGCCGGTCCCTTTACAGCCCACCATTCTTGGGCCTCTCATCTCACAAAAAAAAAACAAAGAAAAGAGAACAAAGGAATGAAAGAAATTGGGCAAAAGGAGTTTGGGCTTTTGACTTTTGGGTATTGCCTTGACTTTTTCCCCACCTCCCTCTCTCTCCCCCCTCCCCATTCAGCCGACCCTCTCTCTCCCCTTCCCACAACAGCAGCCCCTCTCTCTTTTCCTCTCATTTCTCATCAAAATTTCATCACAAAATGCCCAAAAATCAACACAAAAATCCCACAAAATAAAAATCCAATCCCTACCCATTTTCCCTTATCTCTTTTAGCATGGATCTTGATGCAAAGATTTCAATTTGGAGGCCATGTTCTATGTATGTTCCATTGTTCTTGAGGTATAATAAATCTTGGCTTTTTGTTAAATTGTTTGATTATTTCTTCAATTAAGTTAATGAGTGGTTTAAATTAAGTTTTGAATTGCTAGTTAGAATTGTAAAGTTAGGGTTTGGAAATTCTAGAATTGGGTTTTTAAAATCAAGTGAGGGTTTTTAACATTGTTTATGATTGTATAGTGTAGTTATCATGCTAAGTCATGCAAAGTGTAATCTAAGTGCCAAATTTGCTAATTTCTACATCTAAATTATCATAATTAAGCTAATTGCAAACTAGTTTTTTTAGATCTATTATAATTAGTGAGTTTAAAATTTAGTTTGGGTTTGGGTGACTTAATTAAGTTATTTAGTGGGCATTTTAGCCACTAGAATTGTTAAAATAGTTAAAATTGATTAAAACACCAAGTTTTGAGCTAAAATGGAAAATTGTGCTAGTTTTGTTAACTAGGTTTTGTAAATATATATATTTTGATGAGAATAAATTATTGTAATGGTTTATATGACTTGGTTATGATATTGAGTGGATATTGCGGCTGCTAGATTTGTTTAAACGTCGATTTTTGTATTAAAACGGTAAATTTTTGCTTGCTAGATTTTCGGAAAAATGGCTTTTAAAGTGAGTTTGAGTTTTTTGTGAATTTTAACCTATTTTATATTATACTTAGTGCATGTGATTGTGCAAATGAGTATGTTTGGGTTTTCTTGATGGTTTGGCGTTTGTACGCCGACATCGAGGGTTTTGGGGTTGATTTATAAAGGCAACCATAGGTTTTGACCTATATGGGATTCGTGAGTCGTTTTGGTCATGAGTCGGATTTTAATGCAATACGGTGCATTATGATATGTAGGTACCCCATGCGGACTTCGAGACGACAAGCAAGCGCGTGGCGACGTCGGCACCGGCGAGCGAGGACCAGGTGAGTAGATTTATATCTACGGGGAGAAGTCGGGTGGATGGCGTATACCACCCCTGCAGTTCGTGGTGATGTATACGAATACGTATACACACATATATTTTGATTACATATATTATGTTGATATAAGACTTGATGATAAAGGTGGATTCTAGGTGTTCATGGATTAGTTTAGTGTTAGTTGCGAAAGTCTAGAGTAGTTGTTACACCCACACACACACGCACACACATGCATACATCTATGTTATTACCTGTGCGTATATGGGGAGAGGTGGTTATGTGTTCACCTGGATATGGGACTAGGTGTTCACATACTGGATTTGCGGATGATACTTGGGTTTGAGATGAGTCGATGAGATTTGAGTTGAGGCCGTGAGATCGGTGATATGGCAGGATTCGTACTTGAGATACATTCTGATATTATAGCCGATCTTTGGATGACAATGCCACGTGAATAGTGATATTAGTAGTGTACTAGACATAGGTCAGTACCCCAGATGATGATCTTGATAAAGAGGATACCAGATGAACAGTGTGATGAGTATGATATTGACCCGTACCCAGATTTAGGGATGCCGTACGACGGATTTACGTACGAGCTATATCTTGATGATTGATCCGCACTCTGGACTTGGGATGTCTGATTATAGATATGGTATCGGATATGATATTATTAAGGCGGGATCACCGACTAATATATATACAGGTATGTATATGGATCGACTCAGATGTTAGGCGGTTTCCTTACCTGTAGTCCAGCTTGTTAGTTTAGCCCTTTAGTTTAGTTTAGTTGTTAGATTAGATTCGATTCTTACCTATTTTAAAAACTAACGAATCGTGGGTATTTTAAAAGACAGCCCAAGGAGATCCTACGGATATTTCAAAAGACGTATCTTTTCATAAAACACCGTAGCCCCTATTTTCAAAACCCCATAATTCGTGTTATTTCAAAAGACACCATTTATAGGACTTATATTAGATTAATGCAGATTAGTTATAGTTGCGTCTAGTATTCAGCTCCCGCTCACTTTTGTTGTTCGCTCCGCATCACATGCTTATATTATGCTTCATATTCTACTGTTGATATCTTGTGGTTAGGACACCAGCACCATTACCGATGATGCGTATGTACCACGTACACTTACTTGCCGGCTCACACACATCTTCATCGGTAATTGCCATGTCACGAACACTTTAGAAATACTATTTCATTGACATAGGTTGTTAGCTAATAGTTTAGACATTGTAGTTATTGCCTGCTACTTCATGCATGTTATTATTCACTATTGTGCCCCATTCATGGATTTTCATGCCTATATTCACTGTTTACATGCTATTGATGATTTGGATTCGGATTTCATGAGATTTCTTGGATTTGGAGGAAAACCGCATAAACATAAATAAACCTTTTGTCTCTCTTTTTAAATAAAAAGTGCGGTTTTCCCATGATGTATGAGTCGTCCACCATGAGTTTGCTGATGGATTTCGAGACCCGATTCGAGGAGACGGATGAACCGTTCGGGTACATGGTGGGCCCGGTAAGGTACCCCGGGGCAAGAAGCGCGTGATGATGACGATGTGAGCCTGGCAGGGGAGACTACCTACCGGTGATATTACCCGACGCGTCGGATATCCGGAGGATACCGTCGTGGTCTTTAGATGGATGGTAGGGGCCGGTCTGGACTGACGGCTCCCTAGATATTGAGATTGAGACATTGAGATTTCGAGATATTGAGGTACTGCGATTTGATGATACAGGCCAGTCCGGATAGCCGGAGCCTGAGGTATTGAGACATTGAGATTTATGTTTTGTGTCGATGCTAGACACTGTTGATGCTGAGTTCATTTATGATACCTCATTTTAAAAATACAAAGGAAATCTCACTAATTTATGAAAACAGTTTCTTCATTTACATGTATTCTGTTTTCATGCATTCATACCTCATTCATATGATATATTGCTACCTGAGGCACTGACACGGGCACATGAGATCACACTCGGGTTAGATATTACCCTAGCCATTGTTATAGGCTGCATGTTATACATATATTTGAGGATATATATTATGATCATTGACCTAGGTTGCGTTATTTATGCGATTTCTGTGCGTAGATGTTTTTCTATTCACGAGTTGGCAACTCACCCCTGTTGTGCCCCAGTTTCTTACAGGTTTGCCGTACAGCTTTCATTACGGCTTGCGGGCATAGTTTCCTTCGGGTGATTTGCTAGTAGGTGGGTTTACTTGTATCGTACCCCCATTATATATCTTGTATATTATTATTCTGTTGTATCTAGAAGTTCCATCAACCAAACATATATTTATTTGAGATAGAGACCAGTGATGTTTATTCTTTCGACCTTAGAGTCGCGCGTTATATTTCTGTGGTTTTCTTGTGGTTTTGAGTTTCCTTTTGAGTTTTGATCCTCACCGTTGGCGTTGTTTATTTTATTGCTTGTGTGGTTGTGACCGTCGATTGACGAAGAGCTAGCTCCCGCTTGGGGATGCCTTTTTATTGATTTCGTATACTATTCATGTTGTATCCCGTTTGGGGGCCAGTATTTACAAAGGAGACTCTGCCGAAATTTTCAGGAAATTTTTGATGTTTTTAGAAACCCGCATAATTCGGCTTATGCTATTAAAACTACTTATTTAAATTGGTTTTCCTTCACTCTACTACTTTTCTTGGTTTACATTTCTGGGTTTTCGGCTTACTTGGATTACGTACGCCTCGAGACGTTTCGTAGTTTAAGTGCCGGTCATGTTCCGTACTTTCAGGACGTGACAGTCCCGCTCTAACTTATAAATGTTATAAGACAGAGCAAGAAATTGGGGATTACCAGAATTCCCGTGCCGCCCAAATGAAGAAAGTGCATGCTGATGCATCTTCATCGGGTGTGTTCATTACATAGAACTGTTTCTCAGCATTCTTTACGTCCTGGGTATTTGATACCGAATCAGGATCCCATATATGTAATTTGTTACATGGGCTACAGATAGGTAGAGAACTGAGAACGGGTGATAAGTTTCATGAGATAGAAACGGTGCAAGTGTTGCAGCCAAGTCTGTTGGTAGTTATCATCCTGTATTATCAGAATACATTGATTCTGAACGAATGTTATTAGATACTGAACCTGATATACAACATCATATCAATCTCTTTATTAGTAAAGAAAGGATATAATTTTGTATTGTTGGATAATGTTTTGAACATTTCCTATATCAAGAGTTGATCGGTTCAGGTACGTTATCTAAAAGCATAAACGTTCTAAATCAAACTACAGTTCTTAGTATACAGAACACACACAAGAGGAAGAGTTCAGAAATGAACGAATCCTTCTTAAGGTATTGTAGACTAGGTCATATCAATGCGACCCGACTAGCTGAATTTACATTTAGATGCATATTTAAATCTGTTCGAATTTATATCTTGTGAAACTTGCCAGTCATGTCACAAAGATAAGATGACCACAGCTCTGTTTATTGGAAATAGAGAAAGAGTTAGTGAACTATTGGGATTGATACATGATGATGTATGTAAGGTCCCCTGTCTACACATACCAGGACCGGTTTTTTGTACTTCATTACACTCACTGATGATCTCTCAAGATTCGCACATGTGTTCCTGTTGAAACACAAGTCCGAAGCTTTTTGAGATATTCAATGAATATGAGTTAGAAGTAGAGAACCAAAAACAGGTATAAGTATTATGTTCTTTGATGAGATCAAAGAAGGAGAATACTTGAGCATGGGATTCCTGGACTATTCTAAAGGAGAATGAGATTCTCTCTCAGCATTACTCCTCCGTATACACCACAGCGCGTCGGTGTTTTGGAGCGGAGCAAATACACCCTATTTGATATGGTACGCTCTATGATGAGTACTACTGAGTTTCCTATTTCCTTTTGGGAATTATGCACTTGAGAATCCGCATACCTATTGAATAGGGTTCAAATCAAATCAGTTGCCTACCACTTCATATGTGATATGGAATGTGAAGAGCCCATATCTTAAGTATGTTAAGATTTAGGGTTGTCCAGCCTATGTCTAAAAGCATAATCCGGACAAGCTCGAGGCAAAGTCAGTTCTATAGAAGTTTGTTAGATATCCCAAGCATACGCAAGGGAATATCTTCTACCTGACCGAGGAACAAAAGTGTTTTGTTTCTCAACATTCCACCTTTGTGAAAGGGAATTTCTTGTGAAGAAATTAGTGGTCATGAGGTAGAACTGGAAAAAGTTCCAGCTATACAAACTACAGCTGATGATTTGGTAGAACCAAAGGATTCAATAGTAACCGACGAATCTCAGCCTCTCCACCGATCTAGTAGGGTTCCTCACCTACCTGAGAGATATTTCGGTTTCTCTATGAAAGTGGGAGCGAGGATTGCATCATGAGATGATGACCCAACTAGTTTCGAGCAGACCATCAGGAGTGGGACTCTGTAAGAATGGCTGGATGCTTAGTGATCTGAGATGGAATCCTTATACACCAACAAAGTATGGACTTTGGTTGCTTAATCTGAAGGGTTAAATCCCCATCAGGAGCAAGTATATCTTGAGAAGATTACTTGGTGTACATGGAAAAGTTGAGACTTTCAAAGCAATGTTTAAGTCCATCCAGGCCCTACTTGTCACTGCTACATACCATGACTACGATATCTGGTGGTTGGGTGTCATGACTGCTTTTCTAAATAATGTTTTGGAAGAGGAAGTCTATAAGTACACAGCCAGAGAGCTTCGTAGATAATGGGAGCAGCAGAAACGTGTGCAAGATATTTTATGTGATAAATCAGGCATCGTGGAGTTGGAACGTCTGTATTGATGTCGTAGTAAAAGAATTTGACTTCATCAAAATGGTAGATGAACCTTGTATATACAAAAAAGGTAGTAGAGAGTATGGTGGTGATCCTCGTTGAGTACGTAGATGACATACTCTTGATAGGGAAGGAGTTTCCTATGCTATGCTCGGTCAATCTCCGCTTATCACAAGGATTCTCCATATAAGATCAAAGCGATACCTCCTGAATCCTGGGTTTTGGATATATGAGATAGATCTGATTGGATGTTAGGATTCTCACTAGTTGTAGTGAGATGGTATCAATTGATCCTAGGGAGAATCACTGGAAAGGTTCCAGGGTGATAAAGACGACTGAATGTCAGTCACAGGCATTGTCTTTACCCTCAGTGGAGGGACGGTATGTTGGAAGAGTTCCAAGCTAGATACCGTGACATACTAGACGATTAAAGGTAAGATACGTCGTTACCAAAGATGCTACCAAGGAAGCAGTCCGGATACATATAAGTTCATGAGATGAACTTCGTTCCTACCATTGTGTGACAATGGAGTTGTGTCTTATGCCAAGGAACCCCCGTCCCATAAGAAATCCAGATATAATTCTTAGGCAGTATCACCTGATCATGGAGATGGTTGATCTCTAGGGAGATCGAGGTTAGGAGAGTAGACACAGAGGACAGCAGCGCGGATCCACTCACAAAGGCCTTTTTCCCAGTAGAGACTTTTATGGGATGGTTGAGTATGAGATATTTCAACCACAGCTAATTGTTGGGTATATGATACCACAACAGATGACCCTAGTGCAAGTGGGAGATTGTTAGTTATATGTATGCCCTAGAGGCCATTACTGTACATATGATGTATATTGCAATGGATGCTTGGACATATATAGGGAGGACTTTCTTTCTCGACATGATAGTATGCTATCTGGTTGTACTTTATCTTAACATGTACTATGATTGTCTCTATGTTATATGTTGATAAAGCCCTTTGAATGAGTACTTGACTACCAGGACTATGATGTGGATCATACTAGTGGGGACAGTGTAGTCGTCAAGTACATCCTTCAAATGTTCCTAGTCGTGGAAGTACCGAGACAGGGCATCGATACTCCATAGTAGACTAGCGTATACGCATCTTGACCCATATGATGGGTGATGGATGATCCCATATCCATCGATGTTTGACATCAAGGATGGTGTACGGGTGCTCAGTAGAGACTGGGTACACTGTACGGACTCGCCGAGAACTCCCAGATGGTATTATACCTCACGTCAGATGGCAGTTCTCTGGTGACACTGGTATAGAGTAGTCTGTTGACCCGAGATCGTCATAGAGTCTTGTGTGATTCCCACTGTACTTTGATTTCCATCATACCATGTCCAAGAGGGCGTGCAAAAAGGTGGCTTTTGGGTACAGTCCCGAATCACATGGACGCAATGAGCGATAGGAGGGGATTCGTCTCTTCCGGTATAGCGAGTTGATGTTATGTTGTGTTCGATTGGCTATAACTGGAAATCCCTGTCCAGGATTGCTGAGATTTACTGGTAAGTGTTATCAGTAGTTTCTCGAACTGTTATAAACCTTATATCGACACGACTTATCAAGCTACTGGGGTCTGACGTTTACCACCCCTATGAGAGATATGCGACATATCAGACGAAGAGACCGGACTGTACGGGAGTGTTACTGACTGGATTCACAGGAGAATGTACAGGCTTGCTTGTTGATCTTCTGAGCGCTCAATACCTGGGTGGCTGTTACGTTTAGCTGACTGCTTACAGCTTGTGAGTGTTTGATATGATCATTACCTACTGCCGGCGTATTGACGATTCTTTAGAGTCCTACACAGAGATTTCTTGGCTCAGGCAAAACGGAGTAGGAGCACATATATGATATGTGCGGGACCGAGAACAATAAGTGTATGTGATACCGTATTAGATTCTCACAATATGAGATATCGGTCGGGTATATGAGATATAACCGGGTCATCGGATCAAGTGTTGATTCAATGAACTGATACAGATTATATTGGTCGGTTATTTGTGAAATAGCCGGATTATCGGATCAAGTATTGATTCGATAATTTAATGTATAATTATATATTTGATATATTAAATTACATTAACTAATATAAGCTCACTAAAAGATTCTTTTTCTCACTTGGGTAATATATTGATATATATGCGATATATGTTAATTGTATTATTTTATTTTGTTACAATAAATATTATATATGTGATATATAATATTGTAACATGATATGGTTATTAATGAAATATGTTAAGTGGAGATTAAATATGGTTAGGATTTGATTAAGGTTAAGCTTTTCTAGAAGTTTCTAGAAGTTTTGCTTTTGTTTCTTGCAAAAATACTTGTTATGATATTTTGCAAGATATTTCCTTAATCCAACCCAACCCTTTAACCTTAGTTAAATCTCTACAAGGGTTACATATACCATGGTTCCATTTCTAACCTCACACTTGAGTTTCATTGTTCATCACAAAAAGATTCATGATTCTTCTTCTTCTTCTTCTTCCTTCTTTCATGAAAAGCTTTCTAGCTTTTTGTGAAATGATGAAAATGAGTGAGTTAAAGAAAACAAATGAGAGCTAAAATCCTACTTCATCATCCTAATATATCCTAACTGTTTAGATTAGGGTGTTCACTTCATTAGTGAGTAAGAGCTTGAGTTAAAGTTTTTTCAAGGTAAATTATTTTTGTTATCGAATATCAGAAGCAAGTTTGCATCATTCTCTTTGTGGAGCCTCTCTAGAGTCCGGGTATATGATGATCGCAGCAAAGGGATCTCAATACGGAGCTTATGAAGCGAAGGCCCGGACTACAAAGGTTGTAATCCCAAACTCTTAGATGTTAAAGTGTTTAACATATTTTGTTTCGCCTAATCTCTAGTTTAAAGATCTTGGTTAGGATTGTTCGGCACGGCTAAATTTTAAATCGGGTATGGTCGATGCCTTATAGACCCTTGTGAGAGTGCCTAGTAACCCTACACTGAGATCAGACGCTTCAGGAGGCAACCCTCCAATCCAATCTCAGTCATCCATCAACGTTCGCTGCAGATTAACGTAAGACAACATCTGAAGGAGATCAAGACCTCCATCAATTCTAAACTTAATTTTCATCAACACACAAAAGCCAACACTGTTTCTTTCATGCACCCCAGTTAGCAAAACAAACAAAAATTCATATTTTCTCTAATTTTCATTTTTCCGAGGGCATTCTTATTTTTCTATTACTCTTCAATTGCCAAACATGCCCTTGAGTGTAGATCCAACCCTCAATTCATAGAACTTACACTAGTAAAATAGGGGGTTGCCCCTACGGATGGAATTATCCGTTGGGGCAGATTTTACTTGGCCCTACGGATTACTCCGTAGGGCTAAAGGGTTGCCCCTACGGGCACAGACGTTCAAGAATAAAAAAATTAATTCTTAATTTGGTGTTTGCCCCTACGGTGGCGCAAACAAAGGACCTACGGGTATATCCGTAGGGACAAGTAAATATCGATTTATTAAGACCCCAGACCGATCGCCTACGCTCACTTTCTCTCTCTCTCTCTCGATCGGGCGCGAGAAAAATCCCCAAATCGCCACGCCGTCGTCGCCACCGTCTTCTCCTCATCGCCACCGCCGGTTTCGTCGCCACCGCAGTTCTCGTCGCCACCGCGGTTCAGGTCGTCGCCCCAGCCCCAGCAGCAGCCGTTCAGGTGAGTAAATCTCGAGGTAAATTAAAGAATTTTTGGATTATTTTGGGCTTAGGGTTCATGGCTGGGTCTGGGGTTGCGCACGCGAGTTGGGGTTGGGCAGGGGTCGCGGTCGCGGTCGGGGTCGGGGTCAGGGTAGGGTTAGGGTTGGGGTTCGGCTGCTGCTGGGGTGGGGCTGGGGTTAGGGTTTGCCTTAGGGTTGGTGTTGGGGTTTAGCTGGCCACGCTGGGGTTAGGGTTGGGCTGGGACTGGGGGCTGGGGCTGGGGGCTGGGGCTGGGCCACGCGGGGTTTTGGGATCTTTGTAATTTGCTTGCTCTGTTTGGGGTTTCAGTTGATCCTCATTAAAAAATTGGTGATTGATCTCTTCAATCATATTATTATCTGTAGTTAAAATTTTTGTGAAGCCTTCAGAGTTTGGAAAAATCTAGAATTACCGTTGAAATTCTGGCAACATTCAAAAACTGTGTATATGATGTGTGTGTGTGTATGCATGTATATACATTTGAAATTTATCTTTCTTCTATGATATAAAACGGTTAAACCGAAGAAAATTACTGGGGGAATGTTTGCTAAAATGTCTTGAGAGGGGGTTCAAGTGATGGGATAATTTCATTTGGTAATCTTTTACTTATTTTACATCTCTTATTTTTTCATGCAAAAATCTGAATAGGTTTCTTGCAATTTTGCCTATCGATCAATTATTATATTTATTTCTATTTTTTGTGGATGATTTGGCTTCAATTGAATGGAGGTGATGATGGCTTGCCCTCAAGCTTCCACTTTTATGAGCTTTATAGTTATGAGATTGGCGAGGCAAGCTGGTTTGTAGCCATCTTATTTCTTTTCCTAAATTCAAATCCAAATATAAACTGTCTGATTGAGAGAGAGAGAGTATGGGAGATTATGTATTATTCAATGTGTTTGGAAGCTGGCATGTTCTGAGCGTCATCTCTGCATGAAAGCTATGGTTTTGCAAAGGGTTTGCCCTAACTATTTTCTGTGGGGAAGCTGAAGGCCTGAAGCTTCATCAAACTCAGGATTGGATTCTGGTCGGGTATTGTAAATTCTTGTGAAAGTTCCGTTCAAGATTTGTTCAGAGCTTGCATAACATCATTTTCATCTTTATGAGATCTTTATGCAGTCATTTTTTTGGGTTTATATATTTCTCGAGCCCGTTTGACTTTGGACTTAGGATAACCCCAAATCTCTTTCTTATTTTGATTCCTAAGCTGGCATATCTGAGGCTCGTATTCCAGTATCGTTGCTGGAAAAGCTAGGGTTGCGAACATTTTTGCAACGATAATTTCTGTATGACAGCTTAAGCACACATAAAACTTAAACAATCTTGAAGCACTGCAGTTTTTCACTAAACTACCTAAAAGTTTTTATATTGCTGCAAGCTTCCTTAAAGTGCTGCATCTAAGTGTATTTTAGTGGGAAAACCCTTGAAAGCCAAACTTCATGGGGTTTGCTGTTTGCCTTCTCTGTAGCTAGTTTGAGGTTTATTTAGTTTTGGATTTGTTTTGCAACACTCTCTGAGTTCCAAATCAACAAAAAGCTGAATGTTGAATCACAAGCAAGAAGCAGCCAAACTGGCCCTAAAGTAATCCTGAGTGATGATAATTTTCCAGGGAGTTTAAAATTTATAGAAATGGCGAGGCAACATTGGATTGTCTGCAAGTATTCAAGCAACCTGTTTGCAGCCATCATGCTATTTGTGATCCCAGTATAAAACTCAAACATGCCTCTTAGTTAGTTTACTTTAATTTGTTATTTATGTGTGTGTGTCAACATTGGATTGTCCCAAGTATAAAACCAAACCCACAAAACATCAAAACTGTCTCCGACAATCTTATGGTCATTAGACATAAGATTTATGCATATAGGTAACATCTGCCAATATGCCATATCCAGACCGCAATCTATTTTTGCCTATTGGCTAATATGAAAATATCGGCCCGCGTATATGACATAATCAAAGTTGTTAAATCTTAATACGGTTTGTGTTTCGTTTTTTTATTTATCAGTTCTATCAATGTTGCGTATAACGCTTTATGATATCAGTATCCTACATTTGTAGTTTTAATTGTTGATTGTTATAGATGAATACCATTGCAATAATAGTTTTTGGTCGATGAATGCTATTGCAATGTAGGATGATCAGTTCTATCAATCTTGATCTCAATGGTTTAAAATCATGTTACACATACAACACGAATGCACAACAAACGCATAATTAGAGAGCGACTCAAGATATTCAGGTTAAAACCAATATATGATACTCGATGATAATATGAAACCTTCATATTCCCATCGATACCAATATACGCCTCGATATCTTTCCCTCTCGTTCCCAAAATTTTCTCTCGTTCCCGCGTCTCCAATTTTCTTTTCGTCGCCACCGCGCGCCCTCCGTTCTCAGCCCGCCACCGCCCTCGTTCTTCCTCGTCGAGTTCCTCGTCGCCGATATTTGTGCCTACATTGATGCCTCAAGCAACGAATCAAATGATGTGGATCACAAACTAATTAAATAAATTTTGAATACCAATCTGGACTGGGATTTGAATACCAATCCTAGTTTGCTATATTTTTTTATATATAGTAGATGGTGATACTTCTTTAAGTAAAAACAACCCTACACTTAAGCGAAATCATAAATCGAAATATACATATATAGAATACAACTCATACATGGGTATCCTCAAATCTAACTTTCATTGAATTTGCACGCGCACTTAAAATAACAACCTTTATACTAAAAAAATTATGTATGCCATTACTTAGTAGTTTATGGTTTTAAGACACAAAAGCCATTTGAGAAATACTTTTTCTACCCACTATTAATCCATATTCTCAATATAGTCATTGAATTTGCACGCGAACATCATAAGAAGGAGAAGACAGTAATGTGGCAGAAGGAGAAGACAGTAATGTGGCGGAAGAAGAAAAAAATGACATTCCTCGTTCTCTGTTTCAGCATCAATCTTCTGATATGAACTAATGATGGCTTTCACATAGGTTTTTCCCTTTAGAGACTTCTTAGTGTCCAATGGAAAGCATACATCAGATTTGTGCAGGTCGGGTTCTTCTATGACTTTTAAGAGTCTCAACTGATTCTGTAAATTACACCCTAGTTGGGTGATACTTTTACCACTTCTCACTGCAGGTGCGCTCTCTAATATCCATTTTGAATGTAATATTATAGATATCCATGCCTGTTTATGTCAAAATTACTTATATTGTCAATGTTTGATTGTCTAGTTGTTGGTGATGCGTCCATATCAGGGACAGAGGCCACTCCCGTTCCTCCAGGTATGTTTATATATTATATAGGGCATGTATATTGATTTAGAATGCTATATCATAAATATACACACATTTCTTTTGCTCTTAGTCGTCCAACTCATTATCATGGGCTGCTTGATGAGATTAGATTTGCGCCTGATGATCTACAAGAGCTTGTTCACTCCCTGTCATATGAGTAAGCAGCGCTATATGCGAGTTTACCTTGTTAGTATGTATATACTGAAATTAATTAATATTATTCAAATTTTGATACATGCAGATACCAGAGGAGCACATCTT
This sequence comes from Agapanthus africanus, assembly GCA_030015575.1. Taxonomy (NCBI): domain Eukaryota; kingdom Viridiplantae; phylum Streptophyta; class Magnoliopsida; order Asparagales; family Amaryllidaceae; genus Agapanthus; species Agapanthus africanus. The sequence goes on from JASDDO010000024.1 coordinate 484,171,611, forward strand.
CTATCTCTGTAGGTAAGGCTTTGAATTTGTTGATTTTGGTATTTCTTGTCAATTTTATAGACCAGTATGTGCTAAATATAATGTTCTGACAGTTGCTAGGGGGAAGGCAACATTCGAGGCTGCTGACCCCAGTCCTGGACGCCGCACACGGACGGCACCACGGAGGTTTGGAGATAGGCCGAGGACTGGGCTCTGGCAGGGCCCATATGAGGTTGGACTCCACCCCGGTGGTTACTTCCTCCGTCTCCAGTTAGCGACGTATCCAGCAGGAACATGAGAGCTTGAAGGCCACCGTTCAGGAGTTGAATGAGATGCTGGTATGTATACTACTTAATATTAAAATATAATGTCATATTATAGATATCAACATATCCAATATCAGTACATAGCCTGAGCTTATTTGGTTGTAAACTTATGTTTTATTAATCATACATACATATGTAATTGAAATAAACAACGCTTTTCCAAACTAGATATCCAAACAGGGTTTCGAAATAACTTAATAATGAAACGAATTCGAATAATAAACAGTTCTTACACGCTTCTTACACACGTTATATCCAGACGCGACAGGGTAGATCGGCCGAGCCTCCACACGCATCTCCTTCGGCTGCGGTTCCGCAGACAGCTCCTGTAGCTCCACCGCCCACTCAGACTCCCGCTCGCGACGAATTGCAGAGTTTATTGACCGAGGAGCAGGACCGAGCTGGACCGAGCTAGGGTAGATTTTTGGTTCTTTTTTTTTGAAACATGTATTTATTTATATCATACACATTGTACTACATTTTGAAACGATATTGATATTGGTTTGTATTTATATCATATTCAGTTTTTGTGTTTCTTTTGTATATTATATATATGCGTGAGATGTGATTATGAATACTGCAATATATGATTTGATTGATGTATACGTTATTGTGCACAGGGCGGGAAAAAATCAAGCAGCCCATTTTTAAAAAAAAATTACAGACAATATGTACCTACGGATTAATCCGTAGGCACACATGTTACCCCTACGGATATATCCGTAGGGGCTAAATATCAGCAGTAACTGATATTTCCCCCAGATGTCAGTGCCAGTTGTTTGGGAATCCCCATACGGATATGTCCGTAGGGGCCACTGACACTCCCCTACGGCGTTATCCGTAGGGGCAAATATCAGGAATCCTGAATTTGTGCCCCTACGGAAAAGTACCTACGAATATATCCGTAGGGGGTAGTACATGCCCCTACGGCTATAGCCGTAGGTCCAAGTAATTTATTAAAATAAACCGTAAATAATATAAAATCTTATACCCTACGGCTTAATCCGTAGGGGAACCTGGACCTACACATATAACTGTAGGGGCAAAAATTTAACCGTAGGGGCAAGTTCAGGACCTCAACTTGCACCTGCGGCCTTTGCACCTACGGGGTATTTTTTCGCCCCTACGTATAGAACCGTAGGGGCAGTGAGTTGCCCCTACGGATAAATCCGTAGGGGCAACCCTTCTTTGTAGTAGTGTCAGCATCAACATCCACCTATAAAATCAGCTCCCCTTTCTTATTTTCTTGCTACACCTCAAAAGAAAAAAAGAAAGAAATCTTTGACAAAGATAATTGACAATGGCTGCTAGTGATCATCAAAGCCTTCACATAGTAGTGTTCCCATGGCTAGCCTTTGGTCACATGCTCCCTTCCCTTGAGCTCTCCAAATCCTTAGCCAGAAGAGGCCACAAGATCTCCTTCATCTCCACTCCAAGAAACATCCAAAGACTCCCCAAACCCCCTCCACAAATCTCCCACCTCATAGACTTCATCCCTCTGCTTCTTCCGAAAACCGACGGGTTGCGCGAGGACGCAGAGGCCACGTCCGACCTCCCTCCCGAAGAGGTGCCTTTCCTTAAGAAGGCGGTCGACGGCCTCGAACAACCCCTTGCCAATTTCATCAAACAGGCGTCTCCGAAGCCGAATTGGATAATCCATGAGTTTATTCAGTATTGGATCCCGAAGCTCGGTATACCAAGCATCTTCTATATGGGAATCCCTGTCGCCGATCTTGTGTTTTTCGGCCCGTCGGATACATTTCTACGCTCACCCGAGGATTTAACGGTACCGCCACCATGGGTCCCCTTCATTTCGAAAGTGGCTTATCGACTTCATGAGGCCCGTAAACTCTTCAAGCACGCCAACTTACCGAACCCTTCGGGTGCTAGCGATGCGCAACGTTACAAGATGGCGATGAAAGGGTGCAAGATTGTAGCCATGCGGAGTTGCAATGAATTGGAATATGAATGGCTGTGTTTGTTCGAAGAGATTTTCAAGAAGCCGGTTATTCCGGTAGGTTTACTTCGGCCCGTAGTGGAGGGGAGAAACGAGAATATAAGTGAAAGCGAGACCGATATATGGAAGTGGCTTGACAAACAAAGCGCAAGATCGGTGGTTTATGTTGCTCTTGGCACTGAAGTCATGACGAGCGTTGAGTTGTTACACGAGCTTGCATTAGGCCTAGAGGTTGCCAAGCTGCCGTTCATTTGGGGACTTAGAAGGCCTTCTGGTTTGGGGGAGATGCTGCCGAAGGGATTTCAAGATCGAACCAAAGGTTTTGGAATGATCGCTACGGGTTGGGTACCTCAAGTAAAGATACTGGCTCACGAGTCAGTGGGAGGATTCTTGACACACTGTGGATGGAGTTCGATTATCGAAGGGCTTCAATCTGGACGTCCACTTATTATGTTGCCGATAGATTTAGATCAAGGGCTTAACGCTCGGTTGATGGGGGATAAAGGAGTCGGAGTTGAGGTGGAGAAGAATGAAGAAGATGGATCTCTCGCTAGAGAAGATGTGGCCAAGGCTCTAAGATTGGTGATGGTGGATGATGAAGGAGAATTATACAGGAAGAAAGCTCAAGAATTGAAGGAGATTGTCACTAAAAAAGAAACCGATGAAAAATATATAGAAGATTTCATTCAATATCTTGTAAGTAACCAAAACCAAGAAGAATGAGAATGTGTTGGGCATAGCATGTATACATCTGGTCTGAACAACTCTTGTATTGATATGTTAATTAAAGATGCAGCGTGTTGAATGTGCGCGAGTCATAAGAACTAGAAATATTTAACTACTTGAACAAACACCTGTTCAAACTTTAAAGTAGATCAATATGTTTTAAGGATATATGCAATTAGTTCATTGTGTGTGTCATAAGAACTTATCATATATAAGATTCAGCATACGGTTTATCGACTTCATGAGGCCTCGCGCGCTGGGGGAGGGGGGGGGGCGTTGGGGGAGGGAGGGAGGGGGCCTGGCGGCGGTGGATTGTCGGCGAGGGGAGGCGTCGGAGGGAGGCCAGCGGCTGGTGGGCAACTGGCAGGGGAGAGACCAACGGATGGAGGCCGACGCCTGCGAGGAGCGGCCAGTGGCGGAAGGGGGTGGGTACGGCAATGGAGGGTGGAGGCTGGGGTGGAGTCCCGTAGGGAGTCCGGTGGTTGATGCCGGGGCGAATGGCGGCGTCGAGGAGATGTCGGGGCGAATGGAGACCAGCGGCCGGGTGGTGGGCAACCATCGTGGGGCAGACAACGGGTGGAGGCCGACGGGGAGGAGCGCAGGTGCCGGAGGGAGGGCGATGGTTCGGCGATGGAGGGTGGCTTCTGGGGAGTCCGGCGGCGGATGACCGGCAAAGGGCGGCCTCTGGGGAAGGCTAAACAGTGGATTAATTATCTAAAAGTCAGTTCTTATTTTCATTGTCTAAAATGTACATGGGTCAATTTTCATGTGATCTGATTGGATGTATGGGGTTTGAACAACTCTTGTATTCGGTGTTGTGTGGATGGGTGGGGCTTACATAACAGTTCTAAAAAAATTGAGTGAATCTTTGATAAAACTAAACATATGTGAACATATATAAAATTCAAAAACAAAAACAAATATGAAGCAATAACAGAAAGTTGAATGTGTGTGGCTCTCTGTGTGTGTATATAAAAGGAGGAAAGAGGCTATATGAGCCCTTTTGCGTTAGGTGGCGGTTTAAATCACGTACTCCATCATTTTATTCAACGATCGGCACCGGTCATTTTAATTTTCATCGTCTAATATATCGATACACCAAATTTAATGTGATTCCAATACCTTTTCACCGTTGATTTAGTAGGTGCAAAATTAACGGTTTACCGCCAATAGAACTTTTTATATTGCTAAATAAACGGTGAAATGATGTTGTAATCATATTAAATTTGGTGTATCGACAAATTCAAGAATAGAGATCAGTTGGAAGTTGCCGGTCGTCGAATAAAATGATGGAGTGTGTATATTTTGCCGCCATCTAATGCAAAAAGCCTCCTAAAGCCTCTTTCCTCAAATATTCTCATATTCTCATGCGCACGCTCTCTGTATATATATCTCAAGTTTATAAAACCTTGTTGTACTGTTGATCAAAAAGCATCAAATTGATTAACAAAAACTATTAACATCGAAATTGATTAACACATGCACAATGTCGGAAAAAGAGTCCTTGCTATTGCAAAGGTAATAGCAAGGGTGCGCTCCTTCAATGGTGACCATACATCCTATGTGCAAATTATGTAGAATACACCAATACCAAATGCCGCATGTTTCACTTTAATCTCGGCCGTCGAATTTTTTTTGGATGCATCTGAACCATACGATATGATAGTTTTGGTGCTATTTTGGACACAAATGGAGGGACTCCTGATCCCACAATGTCTAACATATAACTAAAAATCTTCTAGCTTTGTAATTCAAAGCAACAAGTCAGTAAAATTTGAATAGGATATGGGTTGGATAGCTTATGGGTGGATGAGTGGGGGTCCAGGATATGGGGGGGTATTGTTGAGGTGTGGGCAAGTCTTTTAAAAAAAATTGAAAGCTGACCGCATTTCAATACATCTTTTGATAAGGGACAAATAAGTAGATATTTTATTTGTTTAGTATGCCCTCGTTTATTGTTTATTTTTTAATTTAGTTTTGTAATTTAAAAATTTATACGGTTTTATTTTGTAATTGGAATTAGCGTTTCTTCTATAAGAAGCATTTTCTTGCGTGATTAGCTTGAATGATTATTTGATTTTGTTGCCTCGTTTTAGTAGGTCACCTGTTGTTATTGGGCCTGCATTAAATCGAAAAAACCAATTCAGCTACTGCATCTTCCTAAATGATTGATCTTATTTTTAGAGAAAGAGAAGAACAATCTTCCTAAAAAGAATTTGACCTGTAATATGCAAACTTGGCAAGTACTCATAAGAGATAGAAGAATACTGGTTCGACCCAACCGGTCAGCCTCTTTAGATTTATCAATAACATCGAACACATGCATCAAATTCTGTGGATCGGCCAGAAAGATCGATCCATTAAACATTACAACTGTCTTATGGCCTAACATATAGCCCTCCTATTATAAGTAGTCATCACCACATTCATCGGCCCAGTAACAGCCGGAGATTACAAACAATCAAACACTTTTTGGAAAGCACAAAATACTAATAGAAAACATTGGCCGAACATGCTTTTACCACATTATTCTGCGTTCGGCCTACATATAAAGGCTTTATAGCTGTTATATCACATGTTCTTTCTGCTTATGGATCATTTAGTAGCCGACCGAGGTATCATCAGCATACCACATGCCTGTTCGGGATTGGACATCTGACTTACGAGCAAGAGCGAGCCACAGCTAATAACCCGGTCTAGGGCACCGTGCTTGGCTTGACCTCGAATAGTCTGAATGCAGGACCAAACCTCTGATCACTCGTCCGACCTCAGGAACTGAGATCCTGGGTCGGTCGTTGATGCTCTCAGAGGCCGAGCACGCGCCGCTTACCTTACCCAAGATGAGGTCCAGGTCATCTCCATTAGACCAAGGGTGCAGGACTGGATATCTGGGTCACCCTTAATGATGGATCTGCTTAGGACCTGCTCGTTGGACTCCTCGCCAAGTCCACATCGGTGCAATCAGCCATGGATTGGATGTATGTCGACGCTAGGGCCGAAGGTCATCCCATCTGGTGTTACCGACAGTAGATCGGGGACGAAAGAGGCATTACCTATCAGGGTGGGCTTGACTTCTCGAACCTAAGCAGGGCCTCGATGGCGGCGGCGATCGAAGATTAGTTATCTACCAAATCTGTGGCCATGCTTTAAGTAGTTGCTCGTGCTCAAGCCGCTAACTTGCGGCCAAGAAGGAATGCAAAACAAAAATTTTCTAGAGAGCAAAAGCTATTGCTACACTAGTGATCGATCCAAACACTAAACTAGATACAACAAAGGAAACTAAACTACTCAGTTAGTAATTACAACCTTTGGAGTCGTGTACTTCGTCTTCAAAGATCCCCTTTTTAAGCTTCTCGGTACTCCGGGAACGAGCTTGTAAACCGGTCTTCTTTCGCCGAAGATGATCCACCCGAGAGAACCGGTTCAAGCTCTTGCTTCAACTAGAGAACTAATAAAGCAACTAAAGATCATAACTTGCTAGGAGATGATGCTTAGAGATGTAGTTTTAACACTCTCTCTTGCACTTTTTTTTCTTTTTCTTTTCTATCTTTAAAGTTCACTCAAGAGAAGAGGTAGAGAAGAAAATGGCTGCCTTTTTTTCTACCCCTCTTGCTCTTATCCTTTAAGAAGAGATTGAGTGGAATTGTGACTCACCTAAGAGAGCCACAAGTCCACTCTCTTCTCAAAGGACCCTAGAACTCATGAGAAGAAAAGAACATAACACCTCACACATACACATACCCGTATATGTAACAAATACATGTAAGTGCACGGCGGCGCCCCGGCCGTCTTTCCGAGGCTAAAATGCGAAAGCGATAAATTTCTTTAAACTTTTGAACCGGCACCACCGCGCACAAAAGTCCCGGATCGGGCCATTAATCTAGTCCTAGCTAAGTAAAGAACGGGTAGAGAGATATACCAAGCGATCTGTGTCCTTTGGTCTTCTCGCCGTCGTCCCGATCTCCCGCGGAATGTCCGGTCTCCACCTCCTTGCCGGAAGGGCACCACGTCGCCGGCTTCTTTTACGGGCTCCCACCTCTGGACCGAGGCAACTCGGGCACGAAGTTGGCGAGTCGACGTGCCCAAGGGTACTGTAGATGAAGTGTAGAGAGCTTTTTGTCTCATGGGGTTTGAAGAAGTTGCCATTTGGTAGAGGAAATGAACTAAACCTTTTTTAAGATGAACTTGGGAATTTTTGTAGCATGAAAAGAACAAAAAATCCCCACTCAAATTTTGGACAGCCTCTATAAGGGAATGGCCGGCCATGCATGATGATAGAATGAGAGGGGAGAGTATGAATGAGGGAGCTCTACAATCATACAAGGGAGAGCAAGAGAAAAAGGCTATCATGCATGAGAGAGAAAAAGGATGATGATGAAATATAATGATCACTAACCAAAACCAATACACCATCAACCATCATCACACCCAAAGTCAAGCCATGATGAGAAAAAGAAGTCAAATGAAAGTGCACCATCATGAAACCATCATGATGCAACTATTTGCAAAAACAACCCTCCAAAATGCCTATTTGCACAAATGCAAATAAGCCCTCCTCCACCAATCTTCAGCCAATGAAAGATACAAAGAAAAATGGCCGAAATGGAAAGCAAACTGGCAACTTCAGAAAACTGATCCCGTAATAAATTACAGGAAAAACCCGCTACTGTATATACATACCCGCATTGTATTCCGACCGAAATACAAATGCAATGAGATAAAATCTATACTGTACAATACAAGGATTCGGCTTAAACCAAAGCCCGCTAGTATTATCCGTCCGATCATGATCCGTGCAATATCGCACGTATCTGATCGAACTCTGCCATATCTCCATACGGCCTCTACAGCGTCTCGCCCGAAACTTGAGTAACTGAATGTGGGGGACTCTAAAGACTCGTCAATACTATGGCTGTGGATTTAACCACTAGCACGTCAGAGGTATTAGCCATACGTAACGGGCCACCAGCTATTGACCGAAAGGGACGTCGATGAGCGAACTCATCCTGACACCCTACTGAGCCTGTCAGTGACAATATCCGTACAGTCCGGTCCGTTCGTCTATGAGCATCGCATGGCGGGCCTAGGGGGTTGGTAAAAGTCAGGCCCCCAAAATCGGTACAAGTCGTGTCGAAGTGTAGCCAAGAACACCCTGAGATACTACTAGAATATCTACCAGTAAATCTCCTGCCTTGGCCAAGAACTTCGTGTAATGGCTCTCCTAGACACAGCGCGACCTCACCCCCAATACCGGGAGAGACGAACCCCTGCAGATCCGCTCACTGCCTCCATGTGGCTCGGGACTGTACCCAACTAAAACCTGTTTGCACGTCTCCTTTGAGCGTGATAGGGTAGTAATCAAAGTACAGTGGGAACTCACACGAGACAAATGACGATCTCAGGTCGATGAACTAACCTGTACACATGTCACCAGGGAACTGCTATCTGACGTCAGGTATAAGACCAACTAGCAAGTTCCCGGCGAGTCCTGTCCGGTGTACTCATAACCCAATGAACACCTGTATACATCTTAGGTGAACCAACTGACACCAATGGCTTGTAAGACCGGCCACCGCCCCTCGTCGGGGTCTCGACTGTATACACTAGTCTACTCTGGAGTATCGATACCCTGTCTCGAAACTCCCATGACTAGGGACCTTTTAAGGATTTACTTATAGACTACCAGCTCCCACGTATATGATCGCCCTCATACTGCTGGCAGTCAAGAAAGAATCCTAGGGGCTCTATCAACGTGTAATAGCGACCTGTAAGGTCACCTAAAGCAGTACACGATGATAAAGATAAACCAGATAGCATACTATCATCTTGAGTAAGACTGTCCTACCGGAATAGGTCTTCCCTCAATCATTGCAATTACGTGCCTGTGATCCAATAATTGACTCTGAGGGCACTATCTCCAACAATACACATACCCGTATTCGTATCGAGGTACTAATACCCGTATTCATATCGAGATGCTAATACCCGTATTTATACAAATACCCATATTCGTATTAAAATACAAATACCCAAAAGAGAGAAAATGAGAGATATAATACTAGCTCACATATCATCTATATGTGATTAGCCATCTATCTTTCAAATCTCGTCTAACTTTCAAATCTGCTAGTATTATCAAAACGTCCGATTAAAATACATGTATCAAATACACGTATTTTGTAAGTGCACGGCAGCGCCCCGGCCGTCTGAACGAGGCCAAAATGCGGAAACAAAACCTTTTCTTTTACTTTAAAACCGGAGCTACCGCGTACTAAAAACCCAGATCGGGCTATTAACCTAATGCTAGCTAACTAGAGAATGGGTAGAAAGTTATACCGAGCGATCCGTGTCCTTCGGTCTTCGGCCTCCATCCCGATCTCCTCGCGGAATCTCCGGTCTTCATCTCCTCGTCGGAAAGGGCACCACATCGCCGGGTTCTTTTACGGGCTCCCACCTCTGGACCGAGGCAACTCAGGCACGAAGTTGGCGAGCCGACGTGTCCAAGAATGCTGTAGGCTAAGTGTAGAATGGTTTTGTCCCATGGGGTTATTGAAGTTGCCATTTGGAAGTGGGAAAGGAGATGCAAGCTTTTTGGATGAGCAATGGAATTTTGTGTGTGCAAAAAAGATCAAAAACCTCACACCAAAATTTTGGACAGTCCACTTCCTAGTAGTGGCCGGCCTTGCTTCATGGAGGAGGGAAATAGCAATGATCCAAGGAAAAAGAAAAATGTAATCATCATAAAAAATGAGTCACCTCAATAATTATGTCAACCCACTCCATCAACCATCTCATCTCCAAAAGTCAAGCAATCATGAACAAAGAAGTCAAATGATGGTTGAACCATCATGAAGCTATCATCACAAAAAGTCTTCTCCATAATAAAATGCACAATTGCAAATAACCTCCTCCACACCAATTATCAGCCAAAGAAAGATAGAAAGGAAAATGGCCGAAACGGAAAGCAAACTGGCAACTTCAGAAAAACGATCCCGTAATAAATTACAGGAAAACCCCGCGACTGTATATACATACCATATTTGTATTGCGACCGAATACAAATGCAATGAGACAAAATCTACACTGTACAATACTAGGATCCGGCTTAAACCAAAGCCCGCTAGTATTATCCGTCCGATCATGATCCGTGCAATACCGCACGTACATGATCGAACCCTGCCATATATCCATACTGCCTCTACAGCGTTTCGCCTGAAAATTGAGAAACTGTCTGTGGGGGACTCTAAAGACTCGTCAATACTTTGGCTGTGGATTTAACCACTAACACGTCAGAGGTATTAGCCATACGTAACGAGCTATCAGGTATTGACCAAAAGGGAGGTCGATGAGCGAACTCATCCTGACACCCTACTGAGCTTGTCAGTGACAATATCCGTACAGTCCGGTCCGTTCGTCTATGAGCATCGCATGGCAGGCCTAGGGTGTTGGTAAAAGTCAGACCCCCAAAAGCGGTACAAGTCGTGTCGGAGTGTAGCCCAGAACACCCTGAGATACTACTGGAATACCTACCAGTAAATCTCCTGCCTTGGCCAAGGACTTCGTGTAATGGCTCTCCTAGACACAGCGCGATCTCACCTCTAATACCGGGAGAGACGAACCCCTGCAGATCCGCTCACTGCCTCCATGTGGCTCAGGACTGTACCCAACTAAAATCTGTTTGCACGACTCCTTTGAGCCGTGGTAGGGTAGTAATCAAAGTACAATGGGAACTCACACGAGACAAATGACGATCCCAGGTCGATGAACTAACTTGTACACATGTCACCAGGGAACTGCTATCTGACGTGAGGTATAAGACCAACTAGCATGTTCCCGGCGAGTCCTGTCCGGTGTACTCATAATCCAATGAGCACCTGTATACATCTTAAGTGAACCAACTGACACCAGTGGCTTGTGAGACCGGCCACCGCCACTCGTCGGGGTCTCGACTGTATACACTAGTGAGTATCGATGCCCTGTCTCGAAAACTCCCACGACTAGAGACCTTTTAAGGATGTGCTTATAGACCCCAGCTCCCACGTTTATGATCGCCATCATACTGCTGGCCGTCAAGCAAGAATCCTAAAGGCTCTATCAACGCGCAATAGTGACCTGTAAGGTCACCTAAAACAGTACACGATGATAAAGATAAACCAGATAGCATACTATCATCTTGAGTAAGACTGTCCTACCGGCATAGGTCCTCCCTCAATCATTGCAATCACGTGCCTGCGATCCAATAATTGACTCTTAGGGCACTATCTCCAACAATCTCCCACTTGCACTCAAGGCTAATTATTGCGATGTCGCATACTCACAGCCCGTGTGATACCGAACACCCAATTCCTGTACTAATCAGTCTCACAAAACCCGTTTGTGAAACTAATGCGTTCGAGGAATAGCTTCAGTGAGTGGATCCGCCCTAATGTATCTTTCTATGTCTCTCTTTATCTCAAGTTCGCGGAGAAAGCCATCTCCCGAAATGAGCAATACCTGTCTTAGAATATGTCTGGATATCTGATGGGACCTAGCTCATAAATGAACTCCAAATCCAAACTTCTTAGATTGTATCGTCAACTGAACTTAATCAGTATCCTGTGCCATGCCTCCCTCAGTATCCTCCTGGACCACCAGTCCAAAATACCGCCCCTCGTCAGAGGGAAAACTATAACTCTGACAACCACTCTGTCAACCAGGTCATCTTGGAAGCCTGGAATGATAACTATCTCTTAAAAGAGGCTGTTGTTATCATATCCCTAGAACATCCACTTGTGTTCTAAAACTGCTTCCTAATGTTTCTCCAGGATTGGATTAATATCAACTTATTACATCTACTGCAAAAACAACATCTGGTGTGGTGCTTGACATCTCATGATTGACTCAATTGCCTAAGCAAGTGATCTGCCAATCATGCACATCCCTCTCCCCTTTAGTGACACCTTTAGAGAGGGTGACTCCATCACCTGCAGGTACGGTACCGTTCCAGGAGTCGTCCATTCTAAAACACCTTTAGAATGCTGTCTAAGTACCCAGATTGGGACACTTCCCAAATCTAGATCTCAAACCATAGATCTAGTAACCAGAATGTCTGATATAATACCCAATTCCTATGTGGAGAAACCACTATGTGACAACCAAAGTATAACCGATCGTAGTATAGGAATTTCACTTCCTACTCTGTGTATGTCATCCAAACACCAGGACATCACACCCTACTACTTTCTTAACAGATCCATCCCCTATTCTGATGAAGTCAAACCTATGATTGTCACATCAGAAATAGATGATCTATCTCTGCTATATCTGCTTTAGTCTATAAATAGATATAAGCCACTTGTCCACCATGCTTCTGCTGCTCCCACTGACTACGACAACCCTCTGGCAGAATAATATACACGTGCACTTCTAAACCTAGTTTAGAACGACGCTATACTCATCCTCCTGCCGGGTCTCATAGCCTGGAACAACAGTAGTGTCAAATATGGGTAAACAAGAACCTCTCTGTCACCGTCCTTGAGGTTACCGAAGTACCTCTCGGGTGCCTGAGGTTACCCACTATATCTGCGGAGTGGCTAATGGAATGTCAAACTAAATTGAATCTTTAGGTTCTTATCAAATTTTCAGTAATCGTCTGCGGTTTTGGAATCACTTCCAGTTCTACCATACTCCCACTTCTGTTTTCTGAAAAAATCCATTTTACTTAAAACTGTAGTGAGTCTAGAACAATATCACTATTGATCTTTCAGGGTAGAAAGTCAACCCTCATCATAGCCTGGGTCAACCCGCAAACAGCCATTACAGAAACGTGCCTTGAGTTATCCAGAGTCTGGTTTTAAGCATAAGCCGGACAACTCCCCGTACCTTAACATCGTTAAGATATGAACTGTTCTATATCCAATATAGAAACAGAGACACTGATTTAATTGGAACCAGATTCAAATCATGCAGCTGTCTCCAGTGCATGTCAACTAAATGGAAGGAGGCCTATCAGCGTTACTCAACTTAGGAATGCATCCAGATATGAGTAACCTGAAAGAGAAACAAGTTTCTCATAATCATTACTATCAACTGAATACCATACACAAGTATCTACATCTTCGATCACCTTGAAGAATCCTGATACTTGCAATACTTGGTTCTCTACTTTATTCATATACCTATAACTTCTCAAAACTTGGACCTTGTGTTTCTACGAAACACATGTCTAAGAACTAGAGAAGTCATAAGTAAACAGAATATAGTACGAGTACCAACCCCTCTGTCCTAATGGAAACTGGACAACATACAATACTCTGTATAAGTCCCCTGAGTCTAATAACTCAATTCCTGTGTGTCATAGGTTGAAAACTGTACTTATGGTTAAGAAGAATTACACCGCTGTTTAATACTCCTTACCTAATCATCCATTGATATAGGTAAATGTCATGGACATAATTTTAAAAAGTTATATCTCACTCTATAAAACATAGACGTACAGATATATCAATTTGAAATTGGTGCATTACAACGGATATTCAGAACCAAATACTTGCCGTCTGGCAAACAACCCAGGCGACTTCCTCAAATATCACCAATTACAACGGATCCCGATATAATGAGGACAATCACCTAATTCCCAATAACTTACTCCCACTCATCATCTGTAAAACCATACACATGTGAGAATCATACCTGGTAAATACATATCCTAGAGCAAGGGTCTAATTGGGAAATCAGTTTTCTATTAACAGTACATAGTGAAACTGAAACATGTAAATGTTTCGTAGGGGTATCCGGGTATTCCTAGTAATGCCTCTTCCATTATCCAGATTCACAACTATAACTGTATATTTTTTTCCCATCTCTCCAAATCCCTTTATATGTCTTTAGTCATTACCTTCTGTACACCCTCTTAGGCTAAATGGTTTTCTTCCTTCCCTACCGTTCGGCACCAGCCTATGGTTTGGAAGAAGACTATCCAATAAGCATAATGGGTGTACTGTCCTAATCCTAGGAACACTCGTACCCCGAGAGAAGGTAAAGATAAAAGACACCTGAATAAACCTTATTCCTATTTCTCCTGAACCAGAATTCATCCCTGAACTGGAACAAGTTCCTTTCGAGTTCGTATATAACCATACGATGGAGTATCCAATAAACTGTGGATCTTCGTAGTGATAGGGAGTGTTCTGGAGAAATACAAAGGTGATATAGGATTGGCGAAGAAATACTTGGTTTGGTTGTGAATAGCAGTCGCAATTTACTTTGCCCTCTTACTAATCTCTTTATTTGTCTTTACTTAATACCTTCTGCACACCATCGTTAAGCTAATTGGTTTTTCTCATTCCCCACCGTTCGGCACCAGCCTACGGTTTGGAAGAAGACTATCCAATAAGCGTAATAGGTGTGCTTTCCTAATCCAAGGAACACTCGCAACCTGAGAGAAGGTAAAAGGAAAAGACAACTGAATAGTCCTATCCGTTTTCTCCAGAACCGGAAACCATCCTCGAATAAATTCCTCCGAGTTCGTATATAACCACACGATGGTTTTATCCAATGGAAGTGGACGTTCGTAGTAATACGGGGTGTCCTAGAGAAAAAGGTAAAAGTAGGAGTGGCAATGAGGTATGCAACTCTGACAATCCAAAAGCCAGTGTTTAAGAAGGTTCGGTTAATTTTGGTCACTGAGTCATAGTCAAGGGTCGGGCCAAGGTCGCTGCCAAAGAGAGAGAGAAAAGAAACACTCAGCGTGCACTCTAACCTAGATCAGAATGGTTACCAATTTATCTAATCAGGAAACCTCCCACTGTAACCTCAAATTCTCCTCCAAACTTGAAAGAAGAATTAGTCGGGATCACCCGAGGAGTAAACCAACTCATCGGTGGGAATCGGGATCCAACTATCATCGCATGATAACGTGATGGAATCCACTCACGTTATCACACTCCAGAAGGTATGCGCATATCTGGCAAGTTTCAGTTTCTTTAGAAACTCCCGATGTGATTTTTACCCCATGCTCTTATGACCTTGACGTAGGCCAACATATCATAAGTCACATGTCAAGTTCTACCCGTCATTATCCAGGTTAATTTGAACCCACCCGTACCTACCCTTGATTTTGGCCAACAAGGAAGTACGACTGTCCCAAACTAACGTATCTATCTATGCTGCAGAAAAGTAACAAATAGCTACCATACACTATGCCTTGACGTAGGCCAACATACATAGCATGAATACTAAGTGCTACCTTTCTGAAATGACGGAGGGCTACGAATGGTTTTTGGCGAAAAACCTTTAACGTAATGAACTTGATATCGTTGAAAGAACCGGATAGCTTTTTATAAAAATATAGTGATGAAAACCTTTGCTAAAGAGGTCACTCCCGGTGAAGGGATCTCGGCTCTTTCCCTGTAGGATGAGGTGCAGGATATTCCAACTGAATACCGCGATGCAAAGCAAAAGTAATCGGCTATAGTGAAGTTATTGCCCTGACGCAAACTTCTATCCAAGGGGTCACTCCCGGTGAAGAGATTTCGGCCCTTGCCTCGTCGACTGAGGTGCTGGATATTCATAACCGAATACCACTGTACAAAACAAAAGAGAACGTCCTTGCAATAACAGCTTTTTGAAAATTGTTCCAAGAACATCAGAATAGGTTTGTTTAGCTTGCATTGATCCGAATCAATGCAGTCCCATCAATTGATCACACTAATAAAGAACGAAAATAATGATGTACGTATATGCCATCCGCATTCGCTACTGGGTCCTGTCATCACCCGTTAGGTTACTTAGCTAACGATAGAGCGGGGACTGGACTAGCGCTGAAGCAAAACATATACAACATCTATTAGTATATATATCAATATATTATATTCGCTCAAGGCGTGATAAAATGCAACATCACAGAAATGTAATAAGTATCACAGAACAATACAGATATCTGGGATCCCCGGGTTTCATAGAGCCGCTACTGAAACACGACGTTCCCCTGGTCGTGTGGATAGCCTGTGCAATGAAATCCTAGACCCCTACGGGCGCGGCAAGTTACCCGCCAAAACCTGAAGTGAGGCAGCCCCCTTCAGCAACGTGAATGGACCACCCAGCACTTCACGGAATCCGGTAACTTGGGCACCCCTCCTTGGGTCAACCTGTACCCCCTACGAGTGTGGCGAATAGCCCGTCAATTCTAGAGTGAAGCCCCCTCCATCTCAAAGCCATGAGATACGGGCCCGTTGCCCTCTAGAACCCGGCTATACGTGCACCCCTCCACGGGCTAATCCTAGTACAGAAAGTAAAATATACAAACGGGTACATCGACCTCAGCCAGGTCGTGCTCCAAAAGGATAATATACAAACAGGTAGTGACGGCAGTCCACATGTCGGACGCTCGCCCCGCAATATCAAATGTACATAAACAACAAAACAGTACTAGCATTGCATCTAGGTTATCCACCACGACAAATCCACAACATCATAGCACAACACAGAACATTAACGTGAATGTCACGTTCGCAAATCCGTCTAAAAGGGCTATAGCAGTTAGATAGGATTTACCGATCAAGTGACATTCACGGTCGCAGATATAATGTAAATACTGTGAACTAACATGTTTAAAATTTCCGATCGACTAAAATTCCTGAAGTGGGCCCCAAGCACAACTGTAGCACTTAAAATAAATCTGGGCCCAAACAGAATATACCAAAAACCCCAATTCCAACACAGAGAACTACTGAAGAAATTTGGTGCACAGAAGAGGTCAAATGGCGGCGGAACCGCGGCCAGAGCAAGGGTTTGGCCGCGGTTACGCAGTGGAACAGTGCCAACAAGACACCAAATTTTCTCAGAACTCATAATAAACCCTGCTCGAATTTCTGCAATACACTAAATGATTTTTTGACCACTGCAAAAATTCGACAGAAACTGTGCTTGAAAATGTGGTTTTTAGAAAATCCGTTCGATCGAACTTGTAAACACGTTAGAGCAAGCTATACTAGGTTAATGGCGTGGCTCTGATACCAGTGTAAGTGCACGGCAGCACCCCGGCCGTCTGAACGAGACCAAAATGCGGAAACAAAACCTTTTCTTTTACTTTAAAACCGGCGCTACCGCGTACTAAAAACCCGGATTGGGCCATTAACCTAATGCTAGCTAACTAGAGAATGGGTAGAAAGTTATACCGAGCGAGCCATGTCCTTCAGTCTTCGTCCTCTATCCCGATCTCATCGCGGAATCTCCGGTCTTCATCTCCTCGTCGGAAAGGGCACCACATCGCCGGGTTCTTTTACGGGCTCCCACCTCTGGACCGAGGCAACTCAGGCACGAAGTTGGCGAGCCGACGTGTACAAGAATGCTGTAGGCTAAGTGTAGAATGGTTTTGTCCCATGGGGTTATTGAAGTTGCCATTTGGAAGTGGAAAAGGAGATGCAAGCTTTTTGGACGAGCAATGGAATTTTGTGTGTGCAAACAAGATCAAAAACCTCACACCAAAATTTTGGACAGCCCACTTCCTAGTAGTGGCCGGCCTTGCTTCATGGAGGAGGGAAATAGCAATGATCCAAGGCAAAAGAAAAATGTAATCATCATAAAAAATGAGTCACCTCAATAATTATGTCAACCCACTCCATCAACCATCTCATCTCCAAAAGTCAAGCAATCATGAACAAAGAAGTCAAATGATGGTTGAACCATCATGAAGCTATCATCACAAAAAGTCTTCTCCATAATAAAATGCACAATTGCAAATAACCTCCTCCACACCAATTATCAGCCAAAGAAAGATAGAAAAGAAAATGGCCGAAACGGAAAGCAAACTGGAAACTTCAGAAAAACGATCCCGTAATAAATTACAGGAAAACCCCGCGACTGTATATACATACCCGCATTTGTATTACGACCGAATATAAATGCAATGAGACAAAATCTACACTGTAAAATACTAGGATCCGGCTTAAACCAAAGCCCGCTAGTATTATCCGTCCGATCATGATCCGTGCAATACCGCACGTACATGATCGAACCCTGCCATATATCCATACGGCCTCTACAGCGTTTCGCCCGAAACTTGAGAAACTGTCTGTGGGGGACTCTAAAGACTCGTCAATACTTTGGCTGTGGATTTAACCACAAGCACGTCAGAGGTATTAGCCATACGTAATGGGCTACCAGGTATTGACCAAAAGGAAGGTCGATGAGCGAACTCATCCTGACACCCTACTGAGCTTGTCAGTGACAATATCCGTACAGTCCGGTCCGTTCGTCTATGAGCATCGCATGGCGGGCCTAGGGGGTTCGTAAAAGTCAGACCCCCAAAAGCGGTACAAGTCGTGTCGGAGTGTAGCCCAGAACACCCTGAGATACTACTGGAATACCTACCAGTAAATCTCCTGCCTTGGCCAAGGACTTCGTATAATGGCTCTCCTAGACACAGCGCGATCTCACCCCCAATACCGGGAGAGACGAACCCCTGCAGATCCTCTCACTGCCTCCATGTGGCTCGGGACTGTACTCAACTAAAACCTGTTTGCACGACTCCTTTGAGCCGTGGTAGGGTAATAATCAAAGTACAGTGGGAACTCACACGAGATAAATGACGATCCCAGGTCGATGAACTAACCTGTACACATGTCACCAGGGAAATGCTATCTGACGTGAGGTATAAGACCAACTAGCATGTTCCCGGCGAGTCCTGTCCGGTGTACTCATAACCCAATAAGCACCTGTATACATCTTAGGTGAACCAACTGACACCAGTGGCTTGTGAGACCGGCCACCGCCCCTCGTCGTGGTCTCGACTGTATACACTAGTCTACTCTGGAGTATCGATGCCCTGTATCGAAAACTCCTACGACTAGGGACCTTTTAAGGATGTGCTTATAGACCCCAGCTCCCATGTATATGATCGCTATCATACTGCTGGCCGTCAAGCAAGAATCCTAAGGGCTCTATCAACGCGCAATAGTGACCTGTAAGGTCACCTAAAACAGTACACGATGATAAAGATAAACCAGATAGCATACTATCATCTTGAGTAAGACTGTTTTACCGGCATACGTCCTCCTTCAATCATTGCAATCACATGCCTGTGATCCAATAATTGACTCTGAGGGCACTATCTCCAACATATTTAATCGAACTCCCGTACGTATCATTATATGCACACTATATCGTTTCGCCTGAGCCGGGAAACCCTTTGTGTAGGACTCTAAAAACTCGATAATACGCTAGCAGTAGTTAATGGATAGAATCCATAACCACAAGCATGTCAGTGGAACTAGCTGTACATAACGGTTACCCAGGTATTTGTTGAAAGGAAGGTCGACAAGCCAGCTTGTCTGTATCCCTACTGAGCTTATAAGTGACAATCTCTGTACAGTCCGGTCTCTTCGTCTGAGAGTATCGCATACCAGGTCTAAGGGGTGGAAAACGTCAGACCCCTAATAACCCGATAAGTCCTACCGATGTGCCTCAAGACCATCCCGAGAACTTACTGATCTCAGTATCAGTAAATTTCATTTGCCTTGGCCAAGGTTTTATGGTGTTGGCCAACCATACACAGCGTGACATCAACTCCCTATACCGGGAGAGACGAATCCCTTCCGATCGCTCACTGCCTCCATATGGCTCGGGACTGTACCCAACAAAAACCTGTTTGTACGATTCTTTAAAGCCATGGTAGGGTAGTAATCTAATTACAGCGGAAACTCACACGAGACAAATGATGATCTCAGGTTTAAAGACTATCATGTATTCATGTCACCAGAGAACTGCTATTTGATGATACATATAATACCATCTAGAATTTTTCGGTAAGTCCATCCAGTGTAACTCATAACCTAATGAGCACCTGTATAAAATCTTTGGTGTCATACACCAATGGCTATAGGACCAACCATCTCCCCTCGTTGGGGTCAAGGAACATATACACTAGTCTACTCTGGAATATCGACGCCCAGTCTCGATACTCCCATGACCAGGAACATTTAAGGATGTGCTTATGCACTACCCAGCCCCTACAGGTACGATCACCATCATAACGCTGGTAGACAAGCAAAGATCCTATGGGTTTTATCAACATGTATTAACGATATGTAATAACCAGTAAACATATACACATGTTAAGATAAAGACAAACCAAATAGCATACTATCATATCGAGCAAGATTTTCCTGTACATACATACTCCTAGCATCCTATATAATAAAGGCCTCTAGAGCATACATATCCAACAATCTTGTTGGGGTTTGCTAGCGTCTTGTCCATCTACCGTGGCCGATGCGGAACAAAAATGGTGTTTAAAAATTTTGGCGCTAAAAAACCCGTCCTATAATCGAACTATAAACCTAACACTAGTTACAAAAGATATAAGTGTTTGTAACGACTCTAATTTCACTGTACGAAATTTTTTCAAGTTAATTTACAAAATGGAGTTTCAAGCCTGAGTATACTTTAAATGATGTTTTTATTTAAGAACAACAAGAAGCAACTTGTAGCTCACTGGTAAAACCCTTGCACTGCTGTGGCGTAGCATCTATGTTCGAATCCCATCAGCTATATATTATTTTTCTGATTTTTCTTTTAAAATTTTAGGAAGCCCAAAAGTTTACACGTGCACTGCACATAAGAAATGAAAAGACAGAAAATTAAACATGTGCAAAATGCTAATAACAGCGACTAAGACACGTGGCAAGAATCCAAGCACCCAATGCTTCAGTTCGACCGGCGAGATCGGCCACTAAACTGGCACCGCCGGGCCCCCATAGGTAATGGCCTCCGTGTTTTGCACACAACACCTCTTGGCCTACCCCACTACCCCTGTTCTGTTTGATTTCTCTGAAAATTAACAGAGAATTAAAATGAAGCTTTAAATCCAACTTTTAATGCATTTTTAATTCTTTCTTCAATTTCAAAATCCTAATTTTACACTATAAATACAACCCCATACCCTGGCCCTCTTCATTCTGAAATCTATTGTCAAAATTCTCAAAAAAATTTCTTGGTCTAAGAAGAGCACAAGTGGAGTTAGCCCTAAGTCAAATTCCGGCGAGAATTCAAGACGTTTCCAGTGACTTCGTGACTACACGAAGTCTACATTTCTCTTCCTCTACTTCCTCTCTATTCTTTTAGCAAGTAAGTCTCACCTTCCCTCTTCACTTTTTACCATAAAAATTCTTCTTTTCAAAACATATCGATAAGCGGAGTTATACCGACATTTATTTCTAAAACCTTTGAAAACCACAATTCTTCTTAAGAATCACTTGTACTCATGTATATAACTTACTTGTAATCATTTAACTAATGTTTAGAAACCAATTTCACTCTAAAACTCCATGTTAAATAACTTTAATTAAGCTTTTACGCTTAAATACCATGAAGTTTACATACGACATCTTTTAATTATCATGCTTAGCATACCTTTAGAAAACCTCATGAGGTAATGACCCACCTCTCACATACACACATCTTGACATAGCACGAATTCTATTGAACAATATTTTTGTGGAAAAATATGACTTTTCATCAAAATAGCTTAAACTATTAAAAATCCGGATTTTTTTAAATTGTGTTACTTAATTCTTTGCGATTGTACCTCTACAACCCATTTTGGGGAAACTGCTATTGGGTGGTACGGATTATCGCACATCCTCAGGACTAGTAAGGCGAGATGCAGACCTCTTCATGGAGCATACGATCTCGTTGGAATTTTAATACAATTTTTAAGAAATACGAGGATTTCTATTTAATAATAAAAATTTATTTTTCATAATTATATAAATATTATCAAACCACATATTTTTTTAGATATTATTAAATTCCATATTTTTTAGAAAATAAAATAATTACAAGTTTCATGAAAATACCATCAAGAAGCAATACAAGTCAAACTTTACACTAAAATATCTTGAACTATTCAAGCTATGAATATTTTCACTAATATACCTTATTCTCTAAAATTCACATTCATGATAATTCTAAATAACATAAATAAATACTTGAGGTTTATTTTGAAAGTATATAAAAATATTTTTCATAAAAACCCTTCAAGTTATATTAAATTACAATAAGGTCCCTAGTAAATATAGGTTTAAGCGGGACCAATTCTCTTGAGCTTCAAGGAGCCGGAGAAAGTGAGCTTTCTTATTTAAGGTAGAAAACTAAAACGGGGTTATCAATGGTAATTGTCTTAGAAAAAACACAAATCCTGACGTCCATGTGCAGCAGTTACCGATAACACCAAAATCTAATTCAGGATCCAAATCTGTTTAAGTTTCTGATTCAATCTGAGTCTCAGTCTAATCTGAATACAATCCAAACATAAATCCAATCATAACTCCAATTCAACATGAATCCAATATACCAAACATGAACACTTGAATTTGAACATGAATCCCAGAACAATATCAAACATGCAACATAACTTCACTTGACCGAACCATGGCTATATCTTGAACTTGACTACATGACTACCGTTTACATCTTGAATCAGTTTACATGAACAACATATACCATGGTCTCGGCAAGTCTGATAACTACAAATCAATATAATCAATACAATATACACTACGGAGTTTTAACGGGATAGATTGGTATGGAATGTGTTAAAAGTGCCACGACGATGGTCACTAAAAGACAACTACATGAACATCCTGTGTCGTAGTCCCGTGGGTTTTGACGGGGCCTTGTACTTACATGTTACCTTAGTCTATGGAGCAAGTTGGACTCCTCTCGTATACACTGATACATTTTGTACGAAGCTACAAACAACTACGTTAGCATAACAAACACATACTTTACCTATTCTATTCTCTTTACCTATCTATTATATTCTATCTTTTGGGACTTACCGAGCGCTAGTTCGCTGACGACATTCCTGTCTCTTCTTTCTTTGAAATGTTGCCAGGAGGATCCGACTATCAGGAGATCGAGCCCAGCCAAGACGACTTGGAGCAGTTTACAGAGGAGGCAGACTTTTAGGCCTTACTTGTACTATTTTCTTTTCAGTTCATATGCCATTGTTTAGGCATCATTTTCTATCATTGTACTTTACTTTTCAGTTGCATGTAAAGAATGATTATCAATAAAATGTTATTGTTTTATTACATCTCTTGTTATTTTTGTGTTATTCATTTATATTGCTTATTTACAATTAACGTGTTTACTTCTGAGTAAATACGTCGTGGCCCGCCACATCTCCTTCCCCATACACTGGGAAGCAGGGCATGATATGTTTTGTTGGTGGCCCATGCATGTCAGTTCTGCATGAAGTCTTACAAATGCATGTCAGTTCTACATGAAGTCTTACCATGCAGGGTCAGTTCTGCATGGAAACCTAAGCAATATATCATAAGAATTATAAGAATCAGCAACTATACATTCTTTACATTTCAATTCCTTGAATCTATCCTAACCCTACGTTTTCTCTCAAGGTTATGGATTCCCCGAACAACACCAGCACCTACGTGAATAGAAACACTCCACCTCTTCTACCTCCACCACCTACCGTAGCAGCTCCTATCAACGAGCAGATGGTATTGCTTGAGGCAATCAAGTGCCTCTTGGAGGGACAGCTGCAGCAGACTGCTATCCTATTGCACCGCCCAAAATCTGAGGCACCCGGAGTGAAGCAATTCCGGGCACTGCATCCGAAGCACTTTTCTGGGATAGAGAGCCCCTTGGAGGCAGAGGAATGAGCTTAGTCTATTAAAGACGATCTGGCAGCAGCACATGTGCCAGATATTGCTTGGGTAAGGGTTGCGAAGCTGCAACTCACTGATAACGCCAGAGTCTGGTGGAAGGCTGAAGAAAGCCGACTCACACATCCGATTGAATGGAGGAATTTTCACGACATGTTCGACGCGAAATATTTTCCCGAGACTGCCCGTTTTGACATGGAGCAGCAATTCATCCATCTGTAACAAGGTTCGATGTGGACCAAATCTGTGGATGAATATGATGCTGTGTTCACCATAATTAGCAGGTAAGATATGTCTCAATATTTAATTTCATAATATCACATATTACACTGCTAACACAAGACCATAACAGGTTTGCGACACATCTCATACTGACCATTGAGATCAGAGACCGACGATTTCAGCAAGGGTTAGACCAGGAGATCCAAGCTGCTCTAGCTATAGGGGATTTCCCAACCCATGATCCTTCTCTGAAGGCTGCCCGAAGATATGAGGCAGTGGTGAAGAAAAAGGGCAGACCTCAGTCTGCTAGTGTGAAGCGCCCTGCTACTCAGATAGCAGGAAGAGCCTCTTCCAGGCTACCATTTGTACCCAGGAGACCGGAGTAACTTTTAACCGACCCAGTCAAGACTTATGCTTCTACTGCGAGAGAAATGGACACCTGTATTAGTTGTATGTATGCCCTAGAGGCCATTATTGTACATGATTGAATATTATAGTGGATGCTTGGACATTTATAGAGAGGACTTTCTTGCTCGACATGATAGTATGCTATCTGCTTGCTCTTTATCTTAGCATGTAGACTTGTATTGTGATACTGTCTTGCTTTCACATGTTGATAAAGCCCTTAGGATGTGTACTTGACTACTAGGACTATGATGGAGATCATACTAGTGGGGCCAGGGTAGTCCATAAGTTCATCATTTAATAGTTCCTAGTCGAGGGTGTATCGAGACATGGCATCGATATTCCAGAGTAGACTAGCGTATACGCTTCTTGACCCATTTGATGGGAGATGGATGATCCCATATCCATTGGTGTTTGACATCAAAGATGGTATACGGGTGCTCAGTGGAGACTGGGTACACTAAACAGGACTCGCCGAGAACTCATAGATGGTATTATACCTATCGTTAGATAGCAGTTCTCTGGTGACACTGGTACATGTTAGTTTATAGACCCGAGATCGTTATAGAGTCTTGTGTGATTCCCACCGTGCTTTGATTTTCACCTTACCACGTTCAAGAGAACGTGCAAAATGGTGGTTTTTGGGTACAGTCTGGAGTGACATGGAGGAAATGAGCGATAGGAGGGGATTCGTCTCTCCCGGTATTGGGGGTTGATATTGCGCTGTGCTCGATTGGCCATAACAGGAAATTCCTGGCCATGGATGATATGGAGATTTACTGGAAAATGTTATCAGTAGTTTCTTGACCTGTTATGAGCCTCACATCGGCACGACTTATCAAGTTACCGGGGTCTGACGTTTACCATCCCTAGACTAGATATGCGACATATCAGACAAAGAGACCGTACTGTACGGTAGTGTTACTGACAGCCTTTGCGGGAGTTTAGACAAGCTTGCTTGTTGATCTTCTGATCGCTTAATACCCGGGTAGCCATTACGTCCAGCTAGTACCGCTGACGGCTTGTGGGTGACTGATATGATCATCACCTACTGCTGGCGTATTGCCGAGTCTTTAGAGTCCTATACAGAGGTTTCCTAGCTTATGCGAAATGAAGTAGGAGCAAATATGTGATATGTGCGGGACCAAGATTAGTACGCATATGTGATACCGTATTTTATTCTCGCAATATGTGATATCGGTCAGTTATATGTGATATAGTCGGGTTGTCGAATCAAGCGTTGATTCGATAAGTTGATACAAATGATATTAGTCGGTTGTATGTGATATAGCCGGATTATTAAATCAAGTGTTGATTTAATAATTTAATGTATAATTGTATATTTGATATATATTAACTTACAGTAGTTAATATTAGCTCATTTAAGCATTTCTTTTCTCACTAGTGTACACTTAATATATATATATGTTATATATTATTGTGTCATGCTTGTGGCTACATGCTACATGTGTGTATGAGACTCACACCATGCTTATGATAATGTGGAGTTTTATTTATATAAAGTAAAACAAAATTAGTTGAAAATTAGTCACATGGTTTAAGCTTAGTGGAAGCTTATAGAACCATTGACTTAGTCCACTAGTTTTGTTTTATATTAGATATTTATTTACCCAACTATTAACTTAAGCCATGGTTAAGTCTCTACATGAGTTAATATAAGATATTATCTCACCATGGTTGCTATTCTCACTCATTCCATGATTGACTTCATCTTCTTCTTCATCAAGAGAGAGCTCTCTAGGTTTTCAAGAGGTGAAGAAAATTAGTGAGAAAAATAAATCTAAAGTGAGCAAAATTCCCACTTCACCAATCTACACTAGATTAGCCATTTAGTTTAGGTTGTTTGCTTCAGTAATTCCTAATCAGTGAAGAGATAGCTTGAGTTAGTGTCTCCTCGACGTAGATCATCTTCGGTCTCGAAGACTTCAAGCAAGCTTGATCATTTCACCCTGAGGAGCTTTACTAGAGTCCGGGAGATCACTAATTGGAGCGAAGGGACTACTACACGGAGCTTTTGAAGTGAAAGACCGGTCTACAAAGATTGTATTCCTTATTCACTTAGGTGTAATGTTTGATTACATTCTAGTTTACCCTAGTTCTCTAGTTAAGATTCTATGTCTTGGGTTCTTTAGCATGGGAATTTTTTGAAAACGGCATGGTCGATGCCTCCTGAAACCTAGTGGCCGTGCTAAGTAACCCTACAGTGGTATCAGAGCCAAGCTAGAGAATTAGACAATATTTATAGAATTACGAAACCGAAACAACACCGAAACATCGAAACAAAATACCTAGTTTCTGTCGAATTTTAAAAGTCCTCTAAAATTTTTTTAAGCAACTGCAGAATGTTACATGAGATGTAACATGAACACGAGAGCAAAACGAGTCACTTTCACCGGGTTTGACCCGGTGAGACTTGCCCAGAAACCGGCCCCACCGGTTTCCTAGAAGGGTTATGGGCTCATTTCATTTTGGTGTTCCAGGTTCTGGGTTTTGGTGTTTCAGGTGTTTCTTGTTTTTACTGAGATTGCATGTGATGTTATCTTTAAGTAAAGGCAATTCAGAGTGTTTCTTAGTCGTAATTCTAACATCGTTTCAGGTAATTTAAACGGCGTTAAAAAGTTCAAACGAATATCAATAACCCATTTTTCTCCCTCGCTGGAAATTTTCCAAAAGTTGGTTTTTTCCAAGTTAAAAATATTCGAAAAATCATGCAGGTAATTCTATGGACCCTCTAGAAAAATGATACCCAAACTCGACTCTTTGGACACAGAACCGCGGTCAAACCCTGGGGTTTGTGGCAGTTCCGCGGCGCCATGATGTAGGGTTACTTAGCACGGCAGCAAGGTATCGGGAGGCATCGTCCATGCCGTTTTCAAAAATTTGCCGTTCTAAAGAACCTTAACCCTAGAATCTTAACTAGAGATTTAAACTAACAACATGCAAACAACTTTGCAAACAAAGTGAATGAGGAATACAATCTTTGTAGACCGGTCCTTGACTTCTAAAGCTCCGTGCAGTAGTTCCTTCGCTCCAAGTAGTGAACACCTGAACTTTAGTAAGGGTTCACTTAAAGAAATGAACAAGCTTGCTCGAAGTCTTCGAGGCCGAAGATGATCTACGTCGAGGAGACTCAAGCTCATGCTATCTCTTCATTAATTGTAAACTAGTGAAGCAAACACCCTAAACTAAATGGCTAATATAGTAGAGAATGATGAAATAGGAAGTGGGCTCACTTTAGATTTGTTTTTCTCACAATGAGAAAATCTAGCAAGCTTTCTCAATGAATAAGAAGATGAAGTGATGAAGAATGAGATGAAGCTCATGAGGTTATAAATGCAACCTTGGTGAGTTTTTTTCATACACTAACTCATGTAGAGAGTAAACCATGGCTAAGTGTTAATGGTTAGGTTAATAAATATCTTAAGCAAAACAAAAGGAGTGGACAAAGTCAATGGTTCTACAAGTTTCTACCAAATCCTAACCATGATTAATTCCACCAATTTTGAATTACTTAATAATAAATATTATCCCACATTAAATCAAGCATGGTGTGAGTCCCATACATCCTTGTTGCATGTATAAGCTTGCATGACACACTAATATATATCACATATATATATGTGTGCAAAGAAGAAAACAATACAATTAACATATATCACATATATATTAATGTATCATTAAGTGAGAAAAAGAAATACTTAAGTGAGCTAACATTAGTTAATGTAATGTAATATATCAAATATATAATTATACATTTGTAGGGTGTTTTTCGTCGCCCCATTGAGATGGGAATACGCGCGCGCTTGTCAGGCGTACTACAGATTCCCCCTGCCTGGGGTAGGCCGGGGTTTATTGATTGTGGGGATCCGAATCTCCGGCAGCCGCGAACTAAGCTGCCGTTAATTATCCCTCGCCTTTGGGGCGAGAGAACCTCCGATTAACGGGTTAAACTGGTCATGAGAACTCAATGTGCGGTGTGCGTGTGTTGTGTTTTGAAAGGGGTTTTGGATATATCGGGAGCCACGCAGAGTTTTTACGGGGGTCCCGCTACCCGGATAGCGGGCTGGGGGTCAAAGGGGCTAGCAGCCCCCTTGCGGGGTGCAGGGCAGCGCCCCGTTAGAAATTTTTTTCTAACAGGGACAGTGTCGTGGAGTACGTGTGTGTGTAAATATGTATACATATGTATATGTATATGTATGTACATAAAAAGAGGGGAAAAAGACATCCAAGGGATGCGTGCGGCCAGCGCCTTGAGCGTTGTGCGCTTAGGTGCTGTACGCTCAGGCGCAAGCGCGCCACGTGGGCGCTTTGCGCATGAGCGCTGGGCGCTCGAGCGCAAGCACGCCACGTGTCGGCACGTGGGCGCTTTGCGCTCGGGCGCAGTGCGCTGGAGAGCAAGCGCGCCACGTGTCGGCACGTGGGCGCTTTGCGCTCGGGCGCAGTGCGCTTGAGCGCAAGCGCGCCACGTGTCGGCATGTGGGCGCTTTGCGCTCGGGCACAGTGCGCGCCACGTGTCGGTACGAGAGCGCTTTGCGCTCGGGCGCAGGGCGCCGGAGCGCAAGCCCGCCACGTGTCGGCACGTGGGCGCTTTGCGCTCGGGCGCAGGGCGCCGGAGCGCAAGCGCGCCACGTGTCGGCACGTGGGCGCTTTGCGCTAGGGCGCAGGGCGCTGGAGTGCAAATGCGCCACGTGTCGGCACGTGGGCGCTTTGCGCTCGAGCGCTAGCACGCCACGTGGCGGCACGTGGGCGCTTTGCGCTCGAGCGCTAGCGCGCCACGTGTCGGCACGTGGGCGCTCGGCGCTTGAGCGCTTCGGCGCCGGCGAGGAAAAGGGGCTTTTAGTCCCAGAAACAGAAGCTATGCTTCAGAAAGGAAATATTTGTTGTTATATATATATATATATATATATATATATATATATATATATATATAAGGAGTTAAAACTCCTCAAAATGTTTTGTTTGAGAAAATGGGTTCTTCTTCTTCCTCCTCTGTTGGCTGGCTCAAGCGATGTGAAATCTAAAAATCTCTTCTTTTTGAGATCTAATGACAGATCCAAGCTCCCCCTGGTGGGTTTTGTGGTGAAAAACTATTTAGTTTTGGAAAAGGAAGACTAAAACTCTTGATTTAATTCAAAAAGAAAGAAGAAGGTTTGAAACCTTCAGATAGGGGAAAGAGGTACAAACCCTAGGTTTTTGAGAGAATGAAAAGTGTTTTTTTATTCATCATCATGTTACCTTTTATAGGCTTACATATTTACATATAGCCCCTTGGGCTTTACAAAAATGGCATTTTAGCCATCCCATGGCTCATGTGCCATTTCATTTTTGCACATAAGGCATGGGCTTACAAAATATTGGCTTTATGCACATTTTTTTTACATTCATGCATAAAAAATTTACAAAAAAATTATTTATTACATGATTTCATTTTGGCATGGGGAGGCTGGCCGCGGGCTCAACTTGGGTATGGGCCCGTTTGACTTGGGCTTGGGCCCACCTAGCTTGGGGGTTGACCTTGACTTTGACTCGGTCAACCGGGGTGTAAATTTTTACCCCAACAACATTAAATTATTAAATCAACCCTTGATTTAATAATCCGTCTATATCACATATAACCAACTAATATCATATGTAACAACTTATCGAATCAACACTTGATCCGATAACCCGGCTATATCACATATAACCGACCGATGTCACAAATCGCGAGAATAGGATACGACATCACATACTCGTATTAATCTCGGTCCCGCACATTTCACATATGTGCTCCTACTTCATTTTGCATGAACCAGGAAACCTCTGTGTAGGACTCTAAAGACTCGTCAATACGCCGGCAGTAGGTGATCATCATATCAAACACCCACAAGCCGCAAGCGGTTTGCTAAACGTAACAGCCACCCGGGTATTGAGCGATCAGAAGATCAACAAGCAAGCCTGCCTATACTCCTGCGAATCCAATCAATAACACTACCGTATAGTCCGGTCTCTTCGTCAGATATGTCGCATATCACAGCCTGGGGGTGGTATTACGTCAGACCCTAATAGCCTGATAAGTTATGCCGATGCAAGGTCCATAACAGTTCGAGAAACTACTGATAACACTTACCAGTAGATCTCAGCAACCCTGGTTATGGATTTCCTTTTATAGCCAATCGAGCATAGCGCAACATCAACTCCCAATACAGGGAGAGACGAATCCCCTCCTATCGCTCATTGCCTCCATATGACTCAGGACTGTACCCAAAAACCACCTTTTTGCATGATCTCTTGACCGTGGTATGGTGGAAATCAAAGCACAGTGGGAATCACACAAGACTCTATGACGATCTTGGGTCGACAGACTAACCTGTACTAGTGTCATCAGAGAACTGCTATCTGACGAAAGGTATAATACCATCTAGGATTTCTCGGCGAGTCCGTTCAGTGTACCCAGTCTCCACTGAGCACCCGTGTACCTTCTCTAATGTCAAACACCAATGGATATGGGATCATCCATCGGCCATCATATGGGTCGAGAAGCGTATACGCTAGTCTACTCTAGAATATCGATGCCTGTCTCGATACTCCCACGACTAGGAACAATTGAAGGATTTACTTGCCGACTGCCACTGCCCTACCAGTATGATCTGCATCATAATCCTGGTAGTCAAGTACTCATCCTAAGGGTTTTATCAACATGTAATAGAGAGACAATAAGTGTACATGTTAAGATAAAGTGCAACCAGATAGCATACTATCATGTCGAGCAAGAAAGTCCTCCCTATATATGTCCAAGCATCCACTACAATGTACATCGCATGTACAGTAATGGCCTCTAGGGCATACATATAACTAACAATCTCCCACTTTCACTAAGGCCGGTTGTTGCAGTATCTCATACTCAACGTCCTATAGAAGTCTCTCTAGGGTAAGGTCTTTGTGAGTGGATCCGCCGTGTTATCCTTCGCTTCATCCCTCCTGACCTCAATCCCTTGGAGATCAACCAACTCCCTGATCAGGTGATACTTGCCTTGTAAAATGTCTGGATCGCTGATGGGACCGGTGTTCCTAGGCTAAAACCAAAACTCCATTGTAGTCACAATAACAGTTATTGGACGCTCAATGATAGGAACCATGTTCATCTCATGAACAAGAAATGCCGAGACAGACACTTTGGCAACATCATTGGTAGCGATTTATTCATCCTTTATCGTCTAGTATGCTGCAATATTTAGCTTGGAACTCTTCCAACATACTGTCCCTCCACAGAGGGTAAAGACAATGCCTGTGACTGACTTTCAGTCGTCCTTATCACTCTCGAAGCTTGAACCAAGAACGTTCATTTAGTGCTTCTCAAGTACTTAAGAATGTACTCCACAGTTGTCCAGTGATTCTTCCAAGATCCGATTGATTCCTGATCATTACACCTAGTGAGTCATCTACATCTGGTCTGGTACATAACATCGCATACATGATAGAGCTTACTGCTGAAGCATAGGGTATCCCTTGCACGCGAGCTCTCTCCAAATCAGTCTTGGAAGAAATCTTTTTGGAGAGAGTGATTCCTTAAGTAAGTGCGCAAACCACCACGCTTAGAATCCTCCATACTAAACCCCTTTTGTATGGTGTTAATGTACCTGGATTTGGGACACTCCCAAAATCCACTTTGATCTATCACCATAGATCATTATCCACAAAATGTAGTAGGTATCATCCAGATCTTCCATGGAGAATCCTTGTGATAAGAGGAGCTTGACCGAGTGTAGCATATGAAACCATTTCCTATCAAGAGTATGTCATCTACTTACAATACGTGTAAGATAACCTCACTCTTTACAACCTTCTTGTATATACAAGGTTCATGTACCTTTTTAATGAAGTCAAACCCTTTGACTGCCACATCAAAACAGATGTTCTAACTCCGCGATGTGCGCATTGATCCTGATGGACTTAAGCATAGTTTTGAAAGTCTCAACCTTTCCATCTACACCAAGAATCTTCTTAATATCGATTTGCTCCCAATGGGTTTTACCCCTTCAGGTGCAACATTCAAAGTCCCACTTTGTTGGTGTACATGGATTCCATCTTTGATTGCATAGCATCCAGCCATTTCACAAAGTATCCACTTGTGATGGCTTGCCTGAACCTAGTTGGGCCATCATCTACCATGATGCAATCCTCGCTCCCACTGTCATCGAGAAGACCGTAGTATCTCTCAAGTGGATGAGGAACCCTACCAGATTCGCGGAGAGGTTGAGGTTCGTTGGAGACTATTGAATTCTTTGGTTCCACTAAATCATCAACTTCTAGTTTGTCAAGCTGGAACAACTTTCAGTTCTACCTCATGACCACAAATTTCTTCACAAGAAATTCCTTTTCTAAAAAGGTGGCATGCTGAGAAACAAAACACCTTTTGATCCTCAGTATGGTAGAAGATATTCCCTTGCAAATGTTTGGGATATCTAACAAACTTATACAAAATTGACCTTCCCTCGAGCTTGTCCGGATTTTGCTTTTCAACATAGGCCGGACAACCCCATATCTTAACTCATTTAAGACATGGTCTCTTCCCATACCATATCTCATATGGAGTGGTAGGCAGTGATTTGGACGGAACCCCATTCAATAGGTATGCAGCTTCTCAAGTGCATAACACCAAAAGAAACAGTCAACTCAGCAGTACTCATCATAGAGCGCGCCATAGGTGCGATACCTCCGCCCCGATACACCGTTGTACTGTGGTGTACTCGAAAGAGTAAGCTAAGAGAGAATCACATTCTCCTTTTAGAAACTCCAGGAACTCCATGCGCAAGTATTTGCCTCCTCGATCATATCGAAGGGCTTAATACTTTTACCCGTCTGGTTCTCAACTTCAAGCTTATATTCCCTGAATTTCTCAAAAGTTTCAGACTTGTATTTCAACAGGAATATATGTCCGAATCCTGAGAGAAGATCAGTGAATATAATGAAGTACAAAGAAACAACCTTGGCATTTGTAGACATAGGACCGTATACATCATCATGTATCCGTCCCAAGAGTTCAGTAACTCTTTCTCTGTTTCCAGTAAACAGAGTATAAGTCATTTTACCTTTGAGACAAGACTGGCAAGTACTATAAGATGAAAAATTCGAACATATTCTCATATTCATTCTTATGTAATTTAGCTGGTCGTGTCGCATTGATATGACCTAGTCTACAATACCACAAGAAGGATTCGTTCATTTCTGAACTACTCCTCTTGTGTGTGTTCTATATAATTTGAACTGCGGTTTGATTTAGAACGTATATGCTATTATATAACGCGCCTGATCCAATCAACTCTTGATTCAGGAAAATATTCACAACATTATCCTCCAATACAGAATTATACCCTTCTTTAACTCATTAAAGAAACTGATGTAATGTTGTATATCAGGTTCGGTATGTAATAACATTCGTTCAGAATCAACGTATTAATACAAGGTGATATTTGCCAACTGGTTTGGCTGCAACACTTGCACCATTCTCTACACTTAGAAACATATCACCCAATCTCAGTTCTCTACCTTTCTGTAGCCCATGTAACACATTACATATGCAGGATCTTGATCCGGTATCACATACCCAGGACGTAGAGGATATTGAGAAACAGTTCTCGGTAATGAATACACCCGAAGAAGATGCATCAACATGCACTTTCTTCGATTGGGTGGCATGGGAATCCGGATATTCCCCTATTTCCTGCTCAGACTTATAACAGTTATAAGATAGAGTGGAACCAACATTCCCTAGCACAGTATAATAACCAGGTTCGGTCAATGCATCCATATTATTATCTTGATTAAGGTGTGACATGCTCGCTACCAGGAAAGAGAGAGAGAAGAAAACACTCTGTGTGTGCTCTTGCAAGATCAGATTGGTTATTATTTTATCTAATCAGGATGGCTCCCACTGTTTTTATCAAATCTTCCTTCAAATCCTAAAAGGTAAGACTAGCTGGGATTAATTACACCCTGCAAGTTCGCCAATCTTTCAGCCAGGCCAGTGTCGGTACTTTGAGGGAGGTTCCCCGTGCTTTCGCACGGACCTAATTAAAATAAACCTCGTTTTTCGAGGGGTGTAACCCCGTTAACACCTTTCTAGACACCTACTTGATCGGCTAATTGTAATGTGCAAAACTCTCTCAGGAGTAACTCTTACTCACAGTGGGTATCGGGATCCAACTATCTCATAGAAGGTATGCAATCTCATTGCAAATTTCAACACTTGAAATTCCCGATAATATTTTGCTCCTAGCGACCTATGACCTTGATGGAGGTCAACAAACCATAGGCTGCTAGTCAAGTTCAACCCGTCATTTTCTGATTGAATTAAACCCACCCGCATGACCCTTGACGGAGGTCAACAAGGCCGTACGACTACCCTAATCCAATCGCATCATATGCCGCAGATAAGCACTAATCAGCTACCACACACTATGCCTTGACGGAGGTCAACAAACGTAGCATGGATACTAAATACTACTTATCTGAAATGACGGAGGGCTACGACAGGTTTTTATGAAAACCCTTTGCGTAATGAACTTGATATCGTTATAGAATCGAGTGATTTTGAAAAAGAGTGTTTTTTAGGCTTTTACTATTTTCGCTAAAGAGGTCACTCCCGGTGAAGGGATCTCGGCTCTTTCCTCATCGAATGAGGTGCCTGATATTTCACAAATATCACTATGCAAAGCAAAAACTATAGAAGCAATCAAAAGACAAACCGAGTGGGTTGTAGCATCTGCTAGTTTCGCTAAAGAGGTCACTCCCGGTGAAGGGATCTCGACTATTTCCTTATCAAATAAGGTGCTGGATATTCTACAAGAAATACCGCTATGCAAAGCAAGAACTAGAGCTACCAGTTTTAAAACAAGTTTCTACAATATCTTTAGATTTCTTTTATTTCATTAATCTCATTAATGAAGTCCCATCAATTATGCTTCCTAAGCATCACAGAAGAAACGAAAGCAGCAATAGTTATTATATATCATATATATAATATAAGCATTCGTCTCAACATATAAAGTGATCACTGTTAGTTATATGTATGCCCTAGAGGCCATTACTGTACATAGGATGTATATTGTAGTGGATGCTGCGACATATATAGGGAGGACTTTCTTGCTCGACATGATAGTATGCTATCTGGTTGCTCTTGATCTTAACGTGTATACTGATTGTCTCTCTGTTACATATTGGTAAAGCCCTTAGGATGTGTACTTGACTACCTGGACTATGATGCAGATCATACTAGTAGGGACATGGTGGGACATAAGTCCATAAGTACATCCTTCAAGGTCCCTAGTCGTGGGTGTATCGAGATGGGGCATCGATATACCAGAGTAGACTAGCGTATACCTTCTCGACCCATACAGATGGGCGATGGAAGATCCCATATCCATTGGTGTTTGACATCAGAGATGATATACGGGTGCTCAGTGGAGACTGGGTACACTGGACGGACTCGCCGAGAACTCCCAGATGGTATTATACCTTACGTCAGATGGCAGTTCTTTGGTGACACTGGTACAGGTTAGTCTGTAGACCCGAGATCGTCATAGAGTCTTGTGTGATTCCTACTATGCTTTGATTTCCACCTTACCACGTCCAAGAGGGCGTGAAAAACGGTGGTTTTTGGGTACAATCCCGAATCACATGGAGGCAATGAGCGATAGGAGGGAATTCGTCTCTCCCGGTATAGGGAGTTGATGTTGCGCTGTGTTCAATTGGCTATAACCGGAAATCCCTGGCCAGGGTTGCTGAGATTTACTGGTAAGTGTTACCAGTAGTTTCTCGAACTGTTATAGACCTCATATCGACACGACTTATCGAGCTACTGGGGTCTGACGTTTACCACCCCTAGGCGAGATATGCAACATATCAGACGAACAGACCGGACTGTACGGTAAGTGTTACTGGTTGGATTCACAGGAGTGTGAGCGGGCTTTCTCGTCGATCTTCTGATCACTCAATACCGGGGTGGCCGTTACGTTTAGCAGACCGCTTGCGGCTTGTGGGTGTTTGATATGATCATCATCTGCTGCCGGCGTATTGACGAGTCTTTAGAGTCCTACACAGAGGTTTCCTGGCTCAAGCGAAACGAAATAGGAGCGCATATGAGATATGTGCGGGACCGAGAATAATACCAGTATGTGATACTGTATTCGATTCTCACGATTTGTGACATTGATTGGTTATATGCGATATAGCCGAGTTATCAGATCAAGTGTTGATTCGATAAGTTGTTACTATTGATATTAGCCGGTTATATGCATTATGACCGGATCATTAAATCAAGTGTTGATTTAATGATTTAATGTATAATTATACATTTTATATATTACTTTACATTAACTAGTATTGGTTCACTTAAGATTATTTTCTCACTTGAATGTGCACATTGTATATATGATATAGTTTTATGCACAAGTTTGTATCATGTTTGATGATACATGCAAACTTGGGTGTGTATGCTTTAAACCATGGTTTAGGTTAATGGTTAAGGTTTATATTTAATTTATTTATTCATTTATTTATTCATTTTGGTTAAATGA
Organism: Agapanthus africanus; assembly: GCA_030015575.1. Taxonomy (NCBI): domain Eukaryota; kingdom Viridiplantae; phylum Streptophyta; class Magnoliopsida; order Asparagales; family Amaryllidaceae; genus Agapanthus; species Agapanthus africanus. The sequence goes on from JASDDO010000024.1 coordinate 484,208,473, forward strand.
AAATGGTGGCTTTCTTGTTTTATTCATGAAGCTTCATGAAGCTTTGAAAGTCTTTGCCATTTTTGTTTTATCCTTAACCTAACCATCAACCCAAACCCTAGTTTAATCTCTACATGAGTTAAGCTCACCCATGGTTGTATTATGATAACTCATCACTTGATTTTCTTTTCAATAATGGATTATTATTCTTTTTCTTCTTCTTCTTCCTCTTGAGAAAGAAAAGAAAAGCTTGCTTCAAAATGTCAAGTGATGATTCCAAGTGAGAAATCCAAATCCAAAGTGAACCCACTTCCTATTTCTTCATCCTCTACCACTTGCCATGTAGTATAGGGTGTTTTCTTCACAAGTTTCATGACTTGGTGAAGTTGGAGCTTGATCTTGTGTTGCCTCGACGTAGATCATCTTCGGCATCGAAGTCGACGACCTAGCCCGATCATTTCTTCGATGAAACCATCGCTAGAGTGCGGGATCCGATGATTGCAGCAGAGGGTCGTCAACATGGAGCTGTGGAGGTGGAGGACCGGATCTACAAAGGTTGTATTTTCCGTTCACTTTAGAGTAAAGTTGTTTGCTCGCTTTTGTTATCGCCTAATCTCTAGTTAACGATCTAGTTAGGGTTTCTCGGCACCAGAAAAATTTGAAATTGGCATGGTTGATACCTTGTGAGACCTCATTAGTGTGCCTAGGAACCCTACAGTGGTATCAGAGCCTAGCTAGAGCTTTAGGCGATGTGTAGACGAAGCTAGAAGTCCGATTGAACCCGATATCCCCCGATTTCAACCCTCTCTGTACAATTTTTCAAACTGTGGATTTTTGTCAATTAAAAATGCTCAGAAAATAGAGCAAGAAAATCTAAGAGTTACTGCAGAAAACGAAACCCTAATTCCACTGTAGCGCCGTGGAACCGCGGCAATATCTTTCTTTTGCGGCGGTTCTGCGGCCGTATGTACTGATTTGGGATTCGTTTTGATACAGTAATGCCCATATCTGTTTCCTCTGTTCTCTGGGAAGTTTTAATCTGCACTCAAGAGTTGGGTTTTATGGGTTGTATTGGGGACTCGGTGTTTCGATCGGGATGTTTAATTTTGTCTATGTGTTTTCCGGATAATTTTTGAATATGCTAAAAAGTTCGACCGGATATAAATACCCTCTTTTTCCCCTGCTGGGAAATTTCCAATTGTTGGATTTTTTCGTAGTTTAATGACGTTCTAAGTAGTGCAAGTAACGCGATGGTCCCTCTAGAAGACAACAAACCTTAACTCGATTATCTGACCGTCTTGAACTGCCTTTTGAACCTTAGGGTTTGGGGCAGTTCGGCGTGCCACATGTGAGGCGTTGGCTTCACCCTTCTACGGCTGGACCGTTGGTACTGAGGCATGAAGTGAATGTTTTAAAACTTATTTCATGTGTTGAGCTGTTTCGGGAAAACTTGGGTGTTCGATTGTTCGATCGGAAAGTTTAACATTTTCTATTTATCTGGAATGTCTTACAATATTTGGAATCCACATGTAGTTATGAGATAACTGATTTGAATGTTATAAATATAGCAGTTTAGTCTCACTTGATCGGTTGCCACGGAATTTTGATGTGATCAAAAGTCCGTCGCAATCACGTAGCGTACGCGGATATTCGCCGATAAACTTAATAGACAACCACACCCCTTAGCCCCGACCAAGTGACTGTAGGAGAACCCCGTCGCCGAAAGCATCTGTTCGAGTGCTCACGGTAGCGGTGTTCCGCCTTGGTGCACTTCGTCGACGGTATCGGGGGTGCGGCCGCCTACTAAAGTTTGCGACGAGCATTCGATCAGAATGTCGGGAATCCTGTTGAGTTGCCCGACTTGATGAAAACAGTTTTCGATAATGAGACTAAAATGCGGGGTTTATAATTGTTAGGCATGCGATGTTTAAGAAATTCAGATGGTTAGGCATGCGATGTCTAAGTAGGTTGCGGATTCCAACTGTTGTACTTTTACACTTTTTTTTCTACGACCGTAAGTGTAATATGTGATATCGCCGGTTTCATTGCTATATGACAACGACAATTGGGATGGGCATATTTACTTACGTTGATGACATATGATGTTATGTGTTGCTGGATATATTATATTGGATCGTCGTGTTTGAATAGCCGGGTTTTTTTTATGTGAGATGAGTGTTTTTCATTTTCATTCATGTAAAAACTTATATGTAATATTCTTTTATTGGGGCACTTCCAGGTTGCGGAAGATGTCACCCGTTGTATATTATTTACTTTTCCGCACTAGGATAGACCCAAGGAGGGGAGCACAAGTAACCGGGTTCTGGAGTCCAGTGGGAGACCAACTCGAGGAGTCGAGTCTGGGTCTCCTAACTCTAGAATTGGTAGGGTTGCTTGCCGCTCTCGTAGGGGTCTTGGGGTGTGGGTTTGGCTATTCATCGCAACCGTGGAATCCGTGTTTTATACCGGCTCGTATTGAAAACACGGACGTCCTAGTATATCCAATATTTCATATGATTCTTCTGCTGCGTTATCTGTGATGTGATCATATGATATGTTCAGATGGATACTGTATATAGTATATATGATATATTATATAGACGTTACTTATGTTTTACACCCGCGCTAGCCCTGTCCCGCTCTGTCGTTAGTTACCTAACCTAACGGTGCACGAGAGGACATCGAGGCGAATGCGGATGGCATAAGTGTACGTCATATTTATCTGTGATGTTTAGGTGCTTAAATGATGGGACTTCATTAATGTGATTAATGAAAGAAAAGAAACCTAAAGATGTTGTGGAATCGAATTTCAAAATAAAAAAGGGTAGCTACAGTTCTTGCTTTGCATCGCGGTGTTCCTTGTAGAACATCCTGCACCTTATTCGATAAGGAAAGGACCGAGATCCCTTCACTGGGAGTGACTCCTTTAGCAATAACTGGCAGATGCTACACACTCGGTTTGTCTTTTGATTGCTTCTATAGTTTCTGCTTTGCACAGTGATATATATGATATATCCCGCACCTCATTCGACGAGGAAAGGGCCGACGATCCCTTCACCGGGAGTGACCCCTTTAGAAAAACTAGAAAAGCCTAAAAAACACTCCATTTTAAAATCATTTGATTCTACAACGATATCAAGTTCATTACGCAATAGGTTTTCAGAAAAACCTGTCGTAGCCCTCCGTCATTTTAGATAAGTGGTAGTTAGTATTCGTGCTACGTTTGTTGGCCTGCGTCAAGGCGTAGTGTGCGGTAGCTAACTAGTATTTATCTGCTTATGCATATGATGTAGATTGGATTAGGGTAGTCGTGCGACTTTGTTGGCCTGCGTCAAGGGTCGTGCGGGTGGGTTTAATTCAATTAGGAAATGACGGGTTGAACTTGACTAGCGCACTATGGTTTGTTGGCCTGCGTCAAGGTCATAGGACGTTAGGGGCAAAATTATCGGGAATTTTGAGTGTTGAAATTTGCAATGAGATTGCATACCTTCTATGAGATAGTTGGATCCCGATACCCACTACGAGTAATTGTTACTCCTGGGAGAGTTTTACACTTTACAATTAGCCGATCAAGTAGGTGTCTAGAAAGGTGTCAAAGGGGTTACGCCTCTGGGAAAATGAGGTTTACTGTAATTAGGTCCGTGCGAAAGCACGGGGAACCTCTCTCAAAGTAACGACACTGGCCTGGCTGAAAGATTGGCGAACTTGTAGCGTGTAATTAATCCCGACTAATCTTTCCTTTTAGGGTTTGAAGGAAGATTTGATAAATACAGTGGGAGCCATCCTGATTAGATAAAATAATAACCAATCTGATCTTACAAGAGCATACGCAGAGTGTTTTCTTCTCTCTCTCTCCTGGTAGCGACCATGTCACGCCTTAATCAAGATAATAAAATGGATGTATTGACCGAACCCGCTTGTTATACTGAGCTGGGGAACGTTGGCCTCGCTCCAACTTATAAATGTTATAAGACAGAGCAGGAAATTGGGGAATACCAGATTTCCCGTGCCGCCCAAACGCAGAAAGTGCATGATGATGCATCTTCTTCGGGTGTGTTCATTATAAAGAACTGTTTCTCAGTATCCTTTACATCCTGGGTATATGATACCGGATCAGGATCCCAAATATGTAATCTGTTACATAGGACTACAAAAAGGTAGAGAACTGAGAACGGGTGATAAGTTTCATGAGACAGAAAACGGGGCAAGTGTTGCAGCCAAGTCTGTTGGTCACTGTCACCCTGTATTTCCCAATATATTGATTCTGAACAAATGCTATTAGATACCGAACCTGATATACAAAATCATATCAGTCTCTTTATTAGTAAAGAAATGATAGAATTTTGTATTGTTGGATAATGTTTTGAACATTTCCTATATCAAAAGTTGATCGGTTCAGGCACGTTATCTAAAAGCATTGATGTTCTAAATCAAACTACAGTTCTTAGTATACGGAACACATACAAGAGGAAGAGTTCAAAAATGAACAAATCCTTCTTGAGGCATTGTAGACTAGGTCATATCAATGCGACCCGACTGGCTGAAGTTACATTTTAGATGCATATTTAAATCAGTTTGAATTTACATCTTGTGAAACTTGCCAGTCATGTCACAAAGATTAGATGACCATAGCTCTGTTTACTGGAAACAGAGAAAGAGTTAGTGAACTCTTGGGATTGTTACATGCTGATGTATGAAAGTCTCCAGTCTACACATGCCAAGACTGGTTCTTTTTTACTTCATTACATTCTCTGATAATCTCTCAAGATTTAGACATTTGTTCCTGTTGAAACACAAGTCCGAACCTTTTGAGATATTCACAGAATATAAGTTGGAAGTAAAGAACCAAAATACGGGTATAAGTATTATGTCCTTTGATGAGATCAAGGAGGAGAATACTTGAGCACAGAAATCCTGGACTATTCTAAAGGAGAATGAGATTCTCTCTCAGCATTACTCCTCCGTATACACCATAGCACGATGGTATATCGGGATGGAGCAATCACACCCTATGTGATATGGTGTGCTCTATGATGAGTACTACTGAATTTCCTATTCCCTTTTGGGAGTTATGCGGTTGAGAAGCTGCATACCTATTGAATAAGGTTCGAATCAAATCTGTGCCTACCACTCTATATGAGATATGGTATGGGAAGAGTCCATATCTTAAGTTTATTAAGATTTGGGGTTGTCCAGCCTATGTCTAAAAGGCAAAACCCGGACAAGCTCGAGGCAAGGTCTGTTATGTAGAACTGGAAAGGTTCCAGCTATACAAACTGCAGCTGCTAATTTGGTAGAACAAAAGGATTCAATAGTCCCCGACGAACCTCAACCTCTCCGCCGATCTGGTAGGGTTCCTCACCCACCTGAGAGATACTTCAGTTTCTCTATGACAGTGGGAGCGAGGATTGCATCATGAGATGATGACCCAACTAGTTTCGAGCTGGCCATCCGGAGTGGGACTCTATAAGAATGGCTGGTTGCTTAGCGATCTGAGATGGAATCCTTATACACCAACAAAGTATGGACTTTGGTTGCTTTATCTGAAGGGTTAAATCCCCATCAGGAGCAAGTATATCTTGAGAAGATTACTTGGTGTACATGGAAAAGTTGAGACTTTCAAAACTAGACTTGTTAAAGATTTGCATCATCGTCCAGGTATGGATTATGTTGAAACCTTTTCTAAGCATCTATGCTTAAGTCCATCCAGATCCTACTTGCCACGGCTACATACCATAACTACGATATCTGGCGGTTGGGTGTCATGACTGCTTTTCTAAATGATATTTTAGAAGAGAGAGTCTGTAAGTACACTGTCAGAGGGCTTCGTAGACAGTGGGAGCAGCGGAAACGTGTGTAAGATGTTTTATACGATAAAGCAGGCATCGCGGAGTTGGAACATCTGTTTTGATGAGTTAGTCAAACAGTTTGACACCATCAAAATGGTAGATGAACCTTGTATATGCAAAAAGGTAGTAGGGAGTATAGTAGTGATCCTCGTAGAGTACGTGGATGACATACTCTTGATAGGGAAGTAGTTTCCTATGCTCCGCTCGGTCAATCTCCGCTTATCACAAGGATTCTCCATAAAGGATCAAAGCGATGCCTCCTAAATCCTGTGTTTTCATCTATGAGATAGATGTAATTGGATGTTAGGATTCTCACTAGTAGTAGTGAGATGGTATCAATCGATCCTGGGGAGAATCACTGGAAGTGTTCCAGAGTGATAAAGACGACTGAATGTCAGTCACAGGCATTGTCTTTACCCTCAGTAAAGGGACGGTATGTTGGAAGAGTTCCAAGCTAGATACCGTGGCATACTAGACGATAAAGGCCGGATACATCGCTATTTAAGATGCTACCAAAGAGGCAGTTTGGGTGAGTATTAGTTCATGAGATGAACTAGGTTCCTACCATTATGTGACAATGGAAGTGTGGCTTTGGCCCAGGAACCCCGGTCCCATCAGTGACCCAGACGTATTTTGAGGCAGCATCACCGGATCATGGAGATAGTTGATCTCCAGGGTGATCAAGGTTAGGAGAGTAGACTCAGAGGACAACACGGCGGATCCACTCACAAAGGCCTTTTCTCAGAGAGAGACTTTTATGGGATGGTTGAGTATGAGATACTGCAACCACTGCTACAGATGGCCCTAGTGCAAGTGGGAGATTGTTAGTTATATGTATGCCCTAGAGGCCATTACTGTACATAGGATGTATATTGTAGTGGATGCTGGGATATATATAGGGAGGACTTTCTTGCTCGACATGATAGTATGCTATCTGGTTGCTCTTTACCTTAACGTGTATACTGATTGTCTCTCTGTTACATGTTGGTAAAACCCTTAGGATGTGTACTTGACTACCTGGACTATGATGCAGATCATGCTAGTGGTGACATGGTAGTCCATAAGTACATCCTTCAAGGTCCCTAGTCGTGGGTGTATCGAGACGGGGCATCGATATACCAGAGTAGACTAGCGTATACCTTCTCGACCCATATAGATGGGCGATGGAAGATCCCATATCTATTGGTGTTTGACATTAGAGATGATATACGAGTGCTCAGTGGAGACTGGGTACACTGGACGGACTCGCCGAGAACTCCCAGATGGTATTATACCTTACGTCAGATGGCAGTTCTCTGGTGACACCGGTACAGGTTAGTCTGTAGACCCGAGATCGTCATAGAGTCTTGTGTGATTCCCACTATGCTTTGATTTCCACCTTACCATGTCCAAGAGGGTGTGCAAAATGGTGGTTTTTGGGTACAGTCCCGAATCACATGGAGGCAATGAGCGATAGGAGGGGATTCCTCTCTCCCGGTATAGGGAGTTGATGTTGCGCTGTGTTCGATTGGCTATAACCGGAAATCCCTGGCTAGGGTTGCTGAGATTTTCTGGTAAGTGTTACCAGTAGTTTCTCAAATTGTTATAGACCTCATATCGACACGACTTATCGAGCTACTTGGGTCTGACGTTTACCACCCCTAGGAGAGATATCCGACATATCAGACGAACAGACCGGACTGTACGGTAAGTGTTACTGGTTGGATTCACAGGAGTGTGAGCGGGCTTGCTCGTCGATCTTCTGATCGCTCAATTCCCGAGTGGCCGTTACGTTTAGCAGACCGCTTGCGGCTTGTGGGTACTTGATATGATCATCATCTGCTGCCGGCGTATTGACGAGTCTTTAGAGTCCTACACAGAGATTTCCTGGCTCATGCGAAACGAAATAGGAGCGCATATGAGATATGTGCGGGACCGAGAATAATACCAGTATGTGATACTGTATTCGATTCTCGCGATTTGTGATATTGATCGGTTATATGCGATATAGCTGGGTTATCAGATCAAGTGTTGATTCGATAAGTTGTTACTATTGATATTAGCCGGTTATATGCAATATGACTGGATCATTAAATCAAGTGTTGATTTAATAATTTAATGTATAATTATATATTTTATATATTACTTTACATTAACTAGTATTGGTTCACTTAAGATTATTTTCTCACTTGAATGTGCACATTGTATATATGATATAGTTTTATGCACAAGTTTGTATCATGTTTGATGATACATGCAAACTTGGGTGTGTATGCTTTAAACCATGGTTTAGGTTAATGGTTAAGGTTTATATTTAATTTATTTATTCATTTATTTATTCATTTTGGTTAAATGAAAATGGTGGCTTTCTTGTTTTATTCATGAAGCTTTGAAAGTCTTTGCCATTTTTGTTTTATCCTTAACCTAACTATCAACCCAAACCCTAGTTTAATCTCTACATGAGTTAAGCTAACCCATGGTTGTATTATGATAACTCATCACTTGATTTTCTTTTCAATAATGGATTATTATTCTTTTTCTTCTTCTTCTTCCTCTTGAGAAAGAAAAGAAAAGCTTGCTTCAAAATGTCAAGTGATGATTCCAAGTGAGAAATCTAAATCCAAAGTGAACCCACTTCCTATTTTTTCATCCTCTACCACCTGCCATGTAGTATAGGGTGTTTTCTTCATAAGTTTCATGACTTGGTGAAGTTGGAGCTTGATCTTGTGTTGCCTCGACGTAGATCAACTTCGGCATCGAAGTAGACGACCTAGCCCGATCATTTCTTCGATGAAACCATCGCTAGAGTCCGGGATCTGATGATTGCAGCGGAGGGTCGTCAAAACGGAGCTGTGGAGGTGGAGGACCGGATCTACAAAGGTTGTATTTTCCGTTCACTTTAGAGTAAAGTTGTTTGCTCGCTTTTGTTATCGCCTAATCTCTAGTAAACGATCTAGTTAGGGTTTCTCGGCACCGAAAAAATTTGAAATTGGCATGGTTGATGCCTTGTGAGATCTCATTAGTGTGCCTAGGAACCCTACAATCGCATCATAGAATATCAGCAGCAGAAGAACACATATGAAATATTGGATATACTGGGAATTCCGTATTTTAATTAAGCCAGTAAAATCGCGGATTCCACGGTCATGATGAATAGCCAAACCCACATCTCTAAACCCCTACGAGAGCGTCAAGCAACCCAACCAATTCTAGAGTTAGGAGACCCGGTCTCGACTCCTCGAGATGGTCTCCCATTGGACCTTAGAACCCTGTTACTTGTGATCTCCTTCTTGGGTCTATCCTAATGAGGAAAAGTAAATAATATACATCAATGGTGACATCATCCTCAACCCGGAAGTGCCCCAATAAAAGTATATTACATACACGCTTTTACATGAATGAAAATGAAAAACTCCCATTTCACATAAAAACCCCCGGCTATTCAAAACACGACGATTCAATATAACATATCACAGCAACATATAACATCACATGTCATTAACATAAGTAAATATGCGTATCCCAATTGTCGTTGACATATAGCAACGAAACCGGCGATACACCACATATTACACTTACGGTCGCAGAAAAGAAAGTGAAAAACTACAACAATTGGAATCTGCAACCACCTTAGACATCATAAACCCAATGTATCACATACTTTGGATTTCATGCCCAACCAAATGAACTCTTTAGACATCACATGCCTAACAATTATAAACCCCGCATTTTAGTCTCGATATTGAAAACACTTTCCAATAACCTGTCGGGTAATTCAACAAGATTCCCGATAACCTGATCGAATGCTCGTCGGAAACTTTAGTAGACGGCCGCACCCCCGATGACGTCGACGAAGTGCACTAAGGCGGAACATCGCGACCGCGAGCACCCAAACGGATGCTTTTGGCGATGGGGTTCTCCTACAGTCACTTGGTCGGGGCTATGGGGTGTGGCTGTCTAGTAAGGTTACCCGGCGAGTATCCGCGTACACTACGTAATTGCGGTGGACTTTTGAGCCACATCAAAATTCCTTGACAACCGATCAAATGAGACTAAATTGCTAGATTTATAAAATTCAAACTAGTTATCACATAACTAATTATGTGGATTCTAAATATTGTATCACAATCGTAGATAGTTCGACGATGTTAAACTTTTCGATCGAATAAACAAACACCCAAAATTTCCTAAAGAGCTCAACACTTGAGCGGAGTTCAAAATGTACCCAGAACATGCCACAACACCTATGAACCATCCATAGACGGTCCGACCCATGCCTCACTCATGTCGCCATGGAACTGCAGCAAAGCCTAGGGTATGACCGCGGTTCCATGATCCAAAAAGTCGAATTTGGGTATCGTTCTTCTAGAGGGTCCACAAAATCGCTTGCATGATTTTTCTGAAGATTTTAAACTAGGAAAAAATCCAACTCAGCGAGGGAAAAATTGGGTTATTGATATCCGTTCAAACTTTTTAACGTCGTCTAAATGACCCGAATAAATGTTATAATTACGAATATGAAACACTCCGAATTGCCTTTGCAGAAAGTTAACATCACACGCAAATTTAGCAAAAACAAGCAACACCTAAAACACCAAAACCCAGAGACTGGAACACCCTAGAAATTTCAACCCCGAACTGATCCAAAAAACCAAGCAGGCCGGTTTTTCTCATGACGTGGCCGACCAAATTTCGGCGACAGGGGCTAAATTTTCTACTGTGTTCATGTCACATCACATGTAACATTCTGCAGTTGCTAAAAACATTTTTAGAGGCCATTTTAAAAATGACAGAAACTAGGTTTTCTTGTTTCAAGTTTCAGAGTAGTTTCAGTTTCGTAATCTAACAAATATTGTTTAAATCTCTAGCTTGGATCTGATACCACTATAGGGTTACTTAGCGCGGCAGCAATGTTTCGGGAGGCTTCGTCTATGCCGTTTTCAAAAATTTGCCGTTCTATAGAACCCTAACCCTAGAATCTTAACTAGAGATTTAAATAAACAACATGCAAACAACTTTGCAAACAAGGTGAATGAGGAATACAACCTTTGTAGATCGGTCCTTCACTTCTAAAGCTCCGTGTAGTAGTCCCTTCGCTCCAAGTAGAGCACACCCGAACTTTAGTAAGGGTTCACTTGAAGAAATGAGCAAGCTTGCTCAAAGTCTTCGAGGCCGAAGATGATCTACGTCGAGAAGACTCAAGCTCATGCTACCTCATCACTAATGGTAGATTAGTGAAGCAAACACCCTAAACTAAATGGCTAATATAGTAGAGGATGATGAAATAGGAAGTGGGCTCACTTTAGATTTGTTTTTCTCACAATGAGAAAAGCTAGCAAGCTTTCTCAATGAATAAGAAGATGAAGTGATGATGAATGAGATGAAGCTCATGAGGTTATAAATGCAACCTTGGTGAGTTTTTTTCACACACTAACTCATGTAGAGAGTAAACCATGGCTAAGTGTTAATGGTTAGGTTAATAAATATCTTAATCAAAACAAAAGGAGTGGACAAAGTCAATGGTTCTATAAGTTTCTACCAAACCCTAACCATGACTAATTCCACCAATTTTGAATTACTTAATAATAAATATTATCCCTCATTAAATCAAGCATGGTGTGAGTCTCATACACCCTTATTGCATGTATAACTTTGCATGACACACTACTATATATCACACACACACACACACACACACATACATATATATATCTGTGTGTGTATGCAAAGAAGAAAACAATACAATTAACATATATATTAATGTATCATTAAGTGAGAAAAAGAAATATTTAAGTGAGCTAACATTAGTTAATGTAATGTAATATATCAAATATATAATTATACATTAAATTATTAAATCAACACTTGATTTAATAATTTGGCTATATCACATATAACCGACTAATATCATACATAACAACTTATCGAATTAACACTTGATCCGATAACCCAGTAATATCACATATAACCGACTGATGTCACAAATCGGAGAATAGAATACGACATCACATACTCGTATTAATCTCGGTCCCTCACATATCACATATGTGCTCCTACTTCATTTTGCATGAACCAGGAAACCTCTATGTAGGATTCTAAAGACTCGTCAATACGTCGGCAGTAGGTGATGATCATATCAAACACCCACAAGCCGCAAGCGGCCTGCTAAACGTAACGGCCACCCGGGTATTGAGCGATCAGAAGATCAACAAGCAAGCTTGCCTATACTCCTGCGAATCCAATCAGTAACACTACCGTACAGTCCGGTCTCTTCGTCAGATATGTCGCATATCACAGCCTGGGGGTGGTATAACGTCAGACTCCAATAGCTTGATAAGTCATGCCGATGCAAGGTCCATAACGGTTTGAGAAACTACTGATAACACTTACCAGTAGATCTCAGCAACCCTGGCCAGGGATTTCCTTTTATGGCCAATCGAGTATAGCGCAACATCAACTCCTAATACCGGGAGAGACGAATCCCCTCCTATCGCTCATTGCCTCCATGTTACTCGGGACTGTACCCAAAAACCATATTTTTGCATGATCTCTTGACCATGGTATGGTGGAAATCAAAGCACAGCGGGAATCACACAAGACTCTATGACGATCTCGGGTCGACAGAATAACCTGTACCAGTGTCACCAGAGAACTGCTATCTGACGAAAGGTATAATACCATCTAGGAGTTCTCGGCGAGTTCGTTCAGTGTACACAGTCTCCACTGAGCACCCATGTACCTTCTTTGATGTCAAACACCAATGGATATGGGATCATCCATCGCCCATCATATGGGTCGAGAAGCGTATACTCCAGTCTACTTTGGAATATCGATGCCTTGTCTCGATACTCCTACGACTAGGAACAATTGAAGGATGTACTTGCCGACTACCACTGCCTCACTAGTATGATCCGCATCATAATCCTGGTAGTCAAGTACTCATCCTAAGGGCTTTATCAACATGTAATAGAGAGACAATAAGTATACATGTTAAGATAAAGTGCAACCAGATAGCATACTATCATGTCGAGCAAGAAAGTCCTCCTTATCTATATCCAAGCATCCACTACAATATACATCGCATGTACAGTAATGGCCTCTAGGGTATACATATAACTAACACCGAGTGAGGCGTGGGTCGGGCCTTCTACGGTTGGTCCATAGGTATTGTGGCATATTTTGTGTATTTCTTGACAGTGCTCAAGTGTTGAGCTTTCTGGGAAATTTTGGGTATTTGTTGATTCGATCGAAATGTTTAAAATCGTCTAGATTTCTGTGATGTGATACAATATTTGGAATCTACACTAATTAGTTTTGTGAAAATTGATTATTTGCTTGTAAATTTAATATTTCGGTCTCGGAAGGAATCAGGAATCTTGTTGAATTAAACGATTTCTTTTGAAAAGGTGTTTTCATGAGTAAGACCCAAATGTAAGATTTAAAATGTTAGGCATCAAATCCGAAATATATGATATTCCGGATTTATGATGTCTAAGGGCTGCGTTGATTCCAAATATTATAGTTTGACATTTTCTTTTCTGCGACCGTAAGTGAGTGGTGTATTGCTGGTTTTGTTGCTATATATCAACAAAAATTGGCATACGTATATTTACTTACGTTGATGACGTGTGATGTTATATGTTGATGTGATATGTTATATTGGATCGTCATATTTGAATAGCCGGGTTTTTTTTATGTGAGATGACATTTTTCATTTTCATTCATGTAAAAACTTGTATGTTATATTCTTTTATTGGGGCACTTCCAGGTTGAGGATGATGCCACCATTGTTGTATATTATTTACTTTTCCGCATTAGGATAGACCCAAAGGTGGGAGCACAAGTAACCGGGTTCTAGAGTCCAGTGGGAGACCATCTCGAGGAGTTGAGACCGGGTCTCCTAACTCTAGAATTGGTGGGGTTGCTTGCCGCTCTCGTAAGGGTCTAGGGATGTGGGTTTGGCTATTCATCGTGACCATGGAATCCGTGTTTTTTACCGGCTTAATATAAAACATGGACCTCCTAGTATATCCAATATTTCATATGTTCACTTTTGCTGCTGATGTGATCACTTTATATGTTGAGACGGATGCTGTATTTGTAGGGTTTCCTTAGCACCATGCCTAGGGTTTGGAAGCATCACACATGCCACTATAAAATTTTTAGGAGGTGCTAAGCAAACTAACCATGAATCGGACTAGAAATTTAGGGTAACAAGTAACTAATATCACATAATAGTCTAACACTAAGTGGAGAAAAAATACAACCTTTGTAGACTTCCCTCCTTGACTCCTTGGATCTCCTAGAGTTTGAACCGGCTCGTGTGAATCCTTCAAAGTCCACGACGATCCACCCGAAGTTCCTTTGCTCAAGCTCCAAGCTTCACTTGATCAAGGATGAAGATGAAGCAAATACTCTACACTAGTGGGCTAGGCTAAAGTAGAATGCTGATGTGGGTTGTGTTCTCACTTAAAAACCTTTCCTTTCATTTTACTTCACTCACTTTTAAAACCCTAGAGAGCTTGAAGGAGGAAGAAGAGGGAGATGGCTAAAGCTAGAACTCTTTTAAGATAATTCTCAAAAAAAAATTAACATAGAAATAAATATCAAAGATATATTTATGTCATGCCAAACTATGGTTATAAAATATCTAGATATTTTGATGTTTGGTTAAAGACCAAATGAAAATCAAACCATGGTTTAAAGTTAGGTCAAAAGAGAGAAGAGTGTAGAAACCCAGTCATGATTTAATTTCCATTTTCTTTTTACCCAGTATCAAAATATACACATATATATATGAACTATATGAGTCTTGCATTGCCACCTCCCATGTATCAAAAACCATGACACCCATGTATGCATCTATGTGTGCATTCACATCAACATATCCACAGACACCCATTCATGCATACATACATATAAAGAAAAGGTTTTATTAAAATGAGCTAAAAGTCAATATTGAACCAACACTTGATTTAATAATCCAGTCATATCACATACGACCCATGCAATAGAAAAACACCCGATTAAAATACGGTATCATATACACACATTAAATCGAGCTCCCACGCATATCTCATATGCACACCACATCGTTTCGCCTGAGCTAGGAAACTCCTGTGTGGGACTCTAAGACTCGTCAATACGCCGACAGTAGATGATCATTACATCAAACACCCACAAGCCGCAAGCGGTCAGCTAAACATAACGGCTACCCGGGTATTGAGCGATCAGAAGAAAAACAAGCGAACCTGTCAAAACTCCCGTCGAGCCAACTGGCAACACTTAACGTACAGTTCGGTCTCTTCGTCAGATATGCTGCATATCGAGTCTAGGGATAGTATCGTCGATCCCAATAACTCAATAAGTCATGCCGGTATATGGCTCATAATAGATCGAGAAACTACTGATAACACTTATCAGTAAATCTTAGCAGCCCTGGCCAGGGACTTCCTATTATAGCCAATCAAGCATAGCGCAACATCAACCCCCAATACCGGAAGAGACAAAACCCCTCCTATCGTTCATTGCCTCCATGCGCCTCCGGACTGTACCCAAAATCCACCTATTTGCACGACTCAGTAGAGCCGTGGTAGGGAGGAGATCAAAGTACAGTAGGAGGACACACAAGACTCTATGAAGATCTTGAGTCTACAGACTAATCTGTACCAGTGTCACTTGAGAACTGCTATCTGACGATAGATATAATACCATATAGGAGTTCTCGGCGATTCCATTCAGTGTACCCAGTCTCCACTGAGCACTCATATACAATCTTTGGTGTCACCACACCAGATGGATATAGGATCATCCATCGCCCATCATATGGGACCATCCATCGTCCATCATATGGGGCAAGAATGGTATACGCCAGTCTACTCTGGAATATCGATGCCCCATCTCGATACACCTACGACTAGGAACAGTTCAAGGATATGCTTATAAACTACACGTGTCCTACTAGTATGATCCGCATCATAGTCCCAGTAGTCAAGCAAATATCCTAAGGGCTTTATCAACATGTACAAAATGAGTAAGATGCATTATCAAATGAACTTGTCAAGATAAAGTAAACCAGATAGCATACTATCATGTCGAGCACGAATGTCCTCTGAATACACACACACACACACACACATACATACCGATACATCCACTATCATATAATGGCCTCTAGGGCATACATATATCCAACAATTTCCCACTTGCACTAAGGCCAATTATTGGCGTATCTCATACCCAACATATCAAAAAGTCGCTCATGCTGCGGCTGAGGGAGGGCCTTGGTGAGTGGATTCGTGGAGTTATCCTTTGTATCTACTCTCCTAATCTCGATCTCGTAGCGATCAACTATCTTCCGGATCAAATGATATTGCCTCAGGATGTGTCTGGACCATTGATGGGACCTGGGCTCTTTGGTCAATGCCACAGCCCTATTATTATCACAATACAATGGTATTGGATCAATAATGGTTGGAGCTACTCCTAGCTCCGAGATGAACTTCCTCATCCAGACGGCTTCCTTGGCAGCATCATTTGCAGCGATGTATTCAGCTTCCATCGTAGAGTCTGCAACGGTATCCTGTTTGGAACTCTTCCAACTCACTGCCCCTCCGTTGAGGGTAAATGCAAACCCTGAGATAGACTTGCTGTCATCTTTATCACTCTGGAAGCACGAATCGGTAATGAAGGGTTACGCTAGCGCCCCGGCCAACTTCCATGGCCAAATGCGGAACAAATTTTTTACTACGATTAGAAACTTGGCGCTAGAATAACATAAAACCCGGATCTTAACCATAAACCTACTAGCATGTGAGGGTTCTATCTACTATGATAGAAAGTATACCTAAAGAAACCAAGTCCTTCGGGTCTTCGATCCTCTCCTTAAGCTTCTCGATAGAAGTATGGATTGTGCTTGAACTTCGGCCTCCTTGTGTCAATGATGATCCACCCGAGAGTGCCAAATAAGAGCTAAACCTCTAAGTTGAGGTAACTAGAATACTTAGCTTGCTAATCTAAGTAGACTAGAGTGAGTAGAGTGTGATTTAGAGTAGCTAAGTTTCATTAACCCTTGATTATCAATACATGATACACTAGGGTTTGAGAGGAAGAAGGAGAGAGCAAGCATGAGGAAAGAGAAAGTATTTATGATAATGATAATTAAAAAATAGAATGGCTAACTTATATATGACCATAAGCATGGCATGGAAAATATCTCACCAAAATATCTAGGTCAAAAATTTCTCATCAAAATATCTGTGGTCAACATGTCAATCCAAGTCAAATGGTCAACTCAAGTAGCCATGCTACAAAATTATCATTTATCAAAAATAACAAAGACTTTTGTCCACCTCATATTAGTTTTGACTAAGTCAATGGTCAAAACCCTAAAGAGGTGTCTCCTTCTATACCCCCTCTCATCCGTATATACATACCCGGATACGTGTTCCGAGAAACACGAATACTATTGATTGATCTGATTTAAAGAAGTGTGTTTGTAGAATAACCGCAATCAATAACGGTGTCGCGTCTAGCTAGACCGAGATGAGTACGGGTCGTCCTCAGGGAAATGTTGAATCTTTTAATCTTACTTTAGGCATGTTGATTAGGAAAGGAGGAAGAATAAAGAATGGTGAAGAATGGTTGTAGATTCTAGATCTACGTCAAACACGTATGCAGGATATAGATCTAGATTAACTACGATGTAGGTTTTGTATTAGAAGGGGGCTTGTAGGGTTCGTTAAGATTTAGTATTCATGGATGATTAATTAAAGATCACTTCTTTTATCTTTTAATAGATTTAAAACAAGATCGACAGTGATGCATGTAGATTAGTGTTTCTGGAGTGAAAAGGTTTCCCACTTTTAACCCCTATCTTGACATGGATCTCCGTTCATGTCCAGCCTTTACCAAAACAATCGTTAATCTAATCTCAAATTGCGGTCGTGACTATCAATGAATTGGTAGCGCGCCCGATTAGGATGTTAACTATTCTTTTGATAAAGTTTATAAACTTTATTGGACGTAAAAAGAGTTTAAGGATCTTCATCATCCATTAATCTACCCTAATCCTACGAACCCTAACAAGCCGAGAATTACTCGCGCATGTTGGGAGAAGAAAAGATAGAAAGGGAAATCATATTGAAAACTACAGAAAATAAAATGATATAAGAAAACAACTGCCTTCATTAATCAACAAGATCAAGTACACTTTGTTCCTTTAGAAAATGATTGCAAAACCCTAGTTTGCTTCTCGATCTCTTCTAAAGTGGTATATGAACTGTCGATGATCAACCAGGATTCTTGAGCCGTCGTGGACTTCGTGATCGCGTCGGTTTGATGATTTTTCCAAGAGGCTCTCGGTCCTTATTTATAGTCACAGAGCCAGAACCCTAGTTTCCTAATATGGTAACTAGTTGTTAGGATCCCAACCTGAAAATCCCATATCCCAACTCCTCTATAGGGCCGCGGATCCGCCGCGTTAGGTAGGATTCGGCGGCGGTTGCACGGCGGATCATGGGAGTTAGGGATTCATCTTCTGGGGCTTCATCTTGTTAATACTTGGTGATCTTTTGAATATCTGGATTTTGGAAATCTTCTCTAAGTTACTGCCAGAATTGACTTCTTCGATTCACTTGAATATTTCGGCAGATTTGATCTCGCCAACTCGGATTTCCTTGATTTCAGTCCTGATATAATTTCTGCATAATATCTCAATAAATAATATTAGTAGAATTTGTTTTTATTGAGATATTATCTTAACCGTTTGACACGATATTATAGTTTTAAGAGAATTGGTCAAAGATATTTGATATGGTATGCATATTTAAATGGACTAAATATTACATAGATATTATATACATACATTTTCCTTCATAATATTAATTATAATAAATAAACACATGAAAATAGTATTTTTATAGATAAACTCTCATATGTGTCATATTTATAATAAAACCCTTTTTATTATATAAAAATAGTAAGGAAAATCTCATATCAAAT
This sequence comes from Agapanthus africanus, assembly GCA_030015575.1. NCBI lineage: Eukaryota > Viridiplantae > Streptophyta > Magnoliopsida > Asparagales > Amaryllidaceae > Agapanthus > Agapanthus africanus. The sequence continues at coordinate 484,227,282 of JASDDO010000024.1, forward strand.
GCACAATATTTTTGACCGAACAAATATCCCCAAACTTAATTTTGATCGTCCAGAGCAAACTAGTTATTCAAGTGAAGGAGAAAAAGAAAAAAAAAGTAAGTAGCAAACTTTCGTAGGCAACACGATTGCACTGAGCACGTGCAACAAGCCGTTAAACCTTTAGGTGTCCGTAGTAGTAGGAGTGTTGTCTCCTGAGGGTTTTCAGCGGATTACACCCACAAAATCTTATAATAAAAGAAAGATGGTTAAGGTTACATATAAAGATAAGAACTTATAAAAGAAAGAACTTGAAAAATAATATTTTCCAACCACACCAGCTTTTCGGTTGTCATGAGCCCTATCTTAATGGTTGTGAAAAAAAATGTTAGAAATCACATCATCTCTCAATAAGACACGCCTTTAGTCTTCCTCCCTATCTTTCATCCCAACATTGATCATATACCCCTACGTGTGTGTAAAAGACTTCCCTACAGTTAGAGAATTCAATTCAAGCTATCATACTCTTGTCCATCTTCCAAAGTACTTTATAGTAGATGAATATTTTTCAATAAAATTGCTCACACATTCTTCATGCGACCGTCAATATTTCTTGAGGTACTAACCGACCGATTACAAAATGTGCTTGCGCATTTAGGCGTAATTTCTTGTTTCGTAACACTTAAGGCTTAGCAGTGGCTCCCAAACCAGTTGGTCTAAGGCACTAGGTGATAAAGCACCCTCGCTATATTTTTTTATGCTGCCTTAAGCAATTACAAAACCAGTGTTCATTTTTTTTCCACCACTTATATATATATATATATATTTATACTAAGGCTTTTAGACAAGAACATTTCAAGGTATCCTCTACTATCCCAAGTTTCAAGATGTGTGTAAGTGCGTATAGTAGGGTATCAACGTTCAAATGTTTGGCGTCAAGAATAAGGATTATTTTTCAGACTTAATTTTATCCTCAGATTAGTAATTTCCTTTATCTTACTAACCCTTGGGATAATGGCTCATAACTACTTATTACTAGTTTCGTTTAAGAAAACATCTAACTTTCTTACTTTTCTTAAACTTTTCCAATCTTTCATATGTAATTTTTCACTTTCTACTCTTTTAGTATAAAAAAATTCGTATAGTGCCAAGTGCCAAAAGATAGTGAATGCAAACCTCCCCCCAAAGCTGTTTTCAGCAGTGTCCTTACTGATGTCATCTTTGAATGCATAGACCTGTAGACTTTGGGAGAGAAATTAAGAGGGGTAAAATAATAGTCAAATGAAAACTACCCCCAAACTTGTACTTTGGCACGCACAGATATTTAGTTAAGTCCTTTTTCACCCACCTCCATTCTTAAAATGAAACAATCTTACCGAAACATGGAGGTGAGCCAGAGGAAATTTAGTTATGATAAAGCGGCTCCTATAAAAACAGGAGCTCCTCCGTTGGGTCAGCAGAAAAATATGGTTTCAATTTATGCCCATTTACTTTAAAAATTGAACCGTTTTGAATATTTTCGACTTCTACTGCCCCGTGCGGGTATACATACCGCACCACAAAAAGTCCTTTCCAACGAGCTTTAAGCTTACCCGGATGAATATGGAGACGGGAATCGTAAATAAGGACTTGTTGTCCTGGTGGGAAAGTTTTACTAAAAAGGTTTTTATCGTGGAACACTTTAGTCCGGTTCTTTACTATCATCGCATTATCGTAAGCTTCATCGCGGAGTTTGCTTAGCTCATTCAATTGCAGCTTCTGATAGCTGCTAGCTTGATCAAAATCGAAGTTTAGCTCTTTAATAGCCCACATTGCTTTATGTTCGATCTCGACAGGAAGGTGGCATGCCTTTCCAAACACAGGGCGGTATGGAGACATACGAAGATCGGTCTTATAAGCGGTGCGAAATGCCCAAAGAGCATCCGTCAATTTGGTTGACCAATCTTTACGGTTTTTAGAAACCGTCTTCTCCAAAATTTGTTTGATTTGCCTATTTGAGATCTCAGCTTGCCCGCTTGTTTGGAGATGATATGGCATAGAAAGTTTGTGGCTAATTGCATATTTCCGCATCAACGCCTCGAATGACCGATTACAGAAATGCGTCCCGTTGTCGCTAATTATAGCACGAGGGTGTCCGAATCACGAGAAGATATTTTCTTTAAAGAACTTAATGACAACTTTGTTATCATTAGTGCGACAAGGTATTGCTTCCACCCATTTTGAGATATAATCAACCGCTAACATGCTATATAAATTCCCAAAAGAGTTGGGAAAATGGCCCATAAAATCAATACCACAAATATCAAATATCTCTACAACCAAGATAGGTTGGAATGGCATCTCATTTCTTCATGAAATCCGACCCATGTGTTGACACCGCGGGCAAGTTTTGCAATGATCATAAGCATCTTTAAATAGTGTTGGCCAATAAAAGCCACATTGCAAAACTTTCTCCGCCGTTTTTCGAGGACTAAAGTGACTGCCGCATACCTGATCATGACAAAATGACAACACACTCTTGAATTCATCGTTAGGGATACACCTGCGAATGATTTGATTGGAACAATACTTAAACAAATAAGGTTCATCCCAGTAAAAGTGTTTTACTTGGGATAGAAATCGATGTTTGTCTTGTTTCGAACAATTGCTAGGAATAAGTCCCGTAGCTAGGTAATTCACAATATCCACGAACCAAGATTCGCAGGATACGGTCAAGAGCTGTTCGTTAGGGAAGGAATCGTTTATTGGCATGGTCAACATTGGTGAAGAATTGATGCGTGAAAGATGGTCGGCTACAACGTTTTCACATCCACTCTTTTCTCGTATGACAAGATCAAATTCTTGTAACAACAGGATCAAACGTATTAGCCTGGCCTTAGCATCCTTCTTCGATAAAAGGTGTCGTAGGGCGCAGTGATCAGTGTAAACCACTATTGGCGAGCCAATCAAGTAGGGCCTAAATTTTTCTAATGCAAATACAACTGCCAAGAGCTCTTTCTCGGTAGTTGTGTAATTAATTTGTGCATCATTCAAGGTCCTACTTGCATAGTAAATTACATGTGGCATCTTATCAATGTACTGTCCTAAGACTGCACCAATAGCAAAATCTGATGCATCACACATAAGCTCGAATGGGTGATTCCAATCCGGAGATGATAGAACGGGGGCTATAGTCAGAGATCTTTTAAGCGATTCAAAAGCAGCCTCATAATCCTAATCGAAGTGAAATGTAGTGTCCTTGGCCAAGAGAAGAGTTAAGGGTCTAGCAATTTTGCTAAAGTCCTTAATGAATCTCCTATAAAATCCTGCATGACCAAGAAAAGATTGTTTATCTTTGACGTATTTGGGAGGAGGAAGGTTATGGATGACATCAATTTTAGCTCTGTCAACCTCAATGCCTTTTCGTGAAATGATATGTCCAAGGACAATACCTTCTTGGACCATGAAATGCCATTTTTCCCAATTCAAAGTTAAGTTCTTATCCTTACAGCGGGAAAGAACCGCGTCAAGATGACGAAGGTAGTCCTCAAAGGAGTCCCAAAATATGGAGAAATCGTCCATAAATATCTCCAGAAAATTCTCAACCATGTCTGAGAATATCCCCATCATACACCGCTGAAATGTAGCGGGAGCGTTGCATAACCCAAAGGGCATGCGTCTATAAGCAAAAGTACCGAAATGACAAGTAAATGTGGTTTTATCTTGATCCTTTTCGGCGATGGGGACCTGGTTATAGCCAGAGTATCCGTCCAAGAAACAATAGTATTCATGTCCAGCCAATCGTTCCAACATCTGGTCAATGAAAGGTATAGGGAAGTGATCTTTCCTCATTGCGGCATTGAGTTTCCTATAATCAATACAGACACGCCACCTCGTTTGGGTGTTTGGATTAACTCATTAGCTTCATTGGTTATGACCATGATGCCAGACTTTTTAGGGACTACATGAATATGACTTACCCATTGGCTATCAGACATCGGGTAAATTATACCACTATCAAGGCACTTGACAATTTCTTTCTTTACCGCCTCCTTCATAACGGGATTTAACCGTCTTTGTGGGTCTCTGGTTGGTTTGGCTTCATCCATCAGATGTATATAATGTTCAACAATTAAGGGACTAATCTCTTTAATATCAGCCATTGTCCAACCAAATGCTTGCCGATTTGATCTCAATACCGTCAAAAGAGCGTTCTGTTGCTCTAAAGCTAGAGAAGCGGATATTATCATGGGTAAAGACTCATTCTCACCTAAATATTCATATTTCATATGAGAAGGTAGCGGTTTGAGATCTAGAGTCGGCGGAGAGACGATAGAAGGAGGGGTAAGGGAATGATATTCGGACTCCCCAAGAGGTTCATAACTTGCATAGGATATTGACTCGGAAAGCGCTACTGACTTTTGCGACAAGTCAAAAGATTCGAACTCGGGGGTAGACTCGTCAAAAGTATCCTCACTATAATTATTTTCCAGATCAAACAATGTCACACTAGTGTTGTAGAGATCATCACAACAAAGTACTTCAGCTTCACAGCTGTCGGAAGCTATCTCGTTGATAGAACAGACATCGATTAAATGCGCATAAGGTTCAGATGGTTGACTTCCTAGCTTGTAAATATTAAGCTCAACTGTCATCTTCCCCAAGGATAAGTTCATAGAGCCGTTACGACAATTAATGATAGCGTTTGAAGTTGCTAGGAAAGGTCGACCGAGTATCACCGGGATTTGATTGCGTGGGTTCGCCATAGGCTGTGTATCTAAAACAATAATGTCCATAGGGAATATGAATTCCCCAACTTTGATTAACACATTATCTAGTTCACCCCTAGGTTGGGCGATAGATCGATTTGCAATCTGGAGAGTGCAGTGGGCAGGTTTCAACTCTCTTATACCTAGCTGCTCATAGACGGAATATGGAAGTAAGTTAACACTAGCGCCGAGGTCAAGTAGAGCACGATTGATGCTTTTACCCCCAATAGTTATAGATATTGTAGGACAACCGGGGTCCTTACGTTTCTTAGGCAATTGTTGGGTAAAAGCTGTGCTCACGTTAGTTGTCATGAATACTTTTTTTGGCACTTGAGTTTTTCTTTTCCTAGTGCATAAGTCCTTAAGGATTTTCGCATAAGACAGAACTTGTTGAATAGCATCTAGGAGAGGGATATTTATGTTAACTTATTTAAATATTTTCATAACTTTCTCCATTTGTGCGTTAGGTTTGTTAGCCCTCAACCTGTTTGGAAAAGGAGCTTTATCAATAATTCTTGGGTCCATCATTTATGGAGAAGCTTGTGGGGATGGAATCGATCCCAGAATTGGAGTGAGGATTGTTTTAGGTAGATTCGAGGAAGTGGGTGGAGTGTTCGAGCCTTGGGGAAAATGGAGAATAGGCTCGAAAGAAGGTGGGAGACTAGACGAATTAGGGCAAGAAGTAGAAGTCGGGGTTTCAATTGATTCCTCATCATCAATTTGTTCACCCATTTGATTGTTTAACACTCTTCCTGATCTCAACGTTGTAACGGCACTCACATTATGACTTTGTGAGTGGCCAGGATTTGGTAGGGGTTGAGATGTAAGTTTCCTTTTTTCTCTCACACTCATCGCGGCATTTATTTGAGCAAGTTATACTTCTATCGATTTTATACTCTCACCATGGGAGTTGGTGGTCTGAGTTAAAGATCGGATAGAAGACTTTATTTCGTCTGTCGATTGCATGGAATGTTTAATAAACATATCCACGCTTCGTTCGAGTGCAGATGAGTTTTCATTCCCGGCCGTTTGGAAAGAATTATGGGTCGGGTTTTGAAAAGGTTGCGATTGAAAGGGGTGCTAGCTCTGTGGTGGTAGTTGCTGTTGCTGTGGAGGAGGTCTTTGGTAATTGCTTTGGAACTGGTTTTGATTTTGGTTCCAAGAAAAATTAGGATGATTCCTCCACCCCTGATTGTATGTGGAAGAATAAGGATCGTTTCTAGGTCGCTGCTGAAAAGCATCATTAGTTTTCTCGTGACCTTGAAACGGTGCATTCATAGGACATTCTTCCGTCAAATATGATGGATCAGAACAGCACCCACACACGCTCTTGGGGAGCGTTACCTGGTTTAGGGAGACTGATGAGAATTTTTTTTCAATACTATCGAGTTTCATCGCTGCCATTTCGGCTTTTACTGCGATGGAAATATTGAGCTGATGGATACCTCCCCTAGATGAAGGTGGTCTAACACTTTCCCACTGCAAAGTGTTTTCAGCGAGATCTTCCAGATATTTCCTGGCTTCATCATCGTCTTTGAACATGAAATTGCATTGACACATGGTTTCAAGCATCTGCTTTGTCACTGGATTAATGCCCTCATATATAATTCGGCACAGATCCCATCTATTTATTCCATGATGAGGATATTGGACAAGCAGATCCTTGAACCGTTAAAGCACATCCAAAATGGTTCATTGGGAAGCTGGGTAAACTGGTTGATTTCGCTCCGAACACGAGCAGTCTTATGATTTGGGTAAAATTTCTTAAGGAATGCTATCACAAATTCATCCCAATTGGTAATAGAGTGTGCGGCAGTATTATAAAGCCATTTTTCTGGCAAGTCGCACAAAGTGAATGGGAGAAGACGCAAGCGTATAGCATCCACGGACAGTTGTGAAGTACCCATCATTGGGCATACGTTTTCGAATTTAGTGATGAAAACGTATGCGTCTTCAGACTCAATTCCATGAAATTTGGGCAACAGGTTGATGTAGTAGGGTTTAATTTCAAAATTATCCCCGTTGGCTGGTGGAATGGATAGACAGGTAGGAAGTGGACCGCGTATAGGATAGCATCTTTCTTGGAGAGAGATGCGCGGTGGATTCTGCTCACCTACGGACGGTGGCAGGGTGGTATTATAATTTGATGGAGTACCGTCCATCTCGGTCGATGTGGTGGGTGGTGGGGGAAAAGAAGATGAAGAAGCACCGACTTCGGAGTCGATAGCTGAAACACAGACAAGACGGACACTAGAATCCCGTGTCCAGCCAAGTATGCACTAAGCGGGTTTAGCGCAAGTGGCAGCGTGTGTGTGATTTAAAATTGGTTTGTTTTAAAAAGTGTCGGACATGAGACAAATCACACAAAAATGCACAATCAACCCTAGAACTAAGGTTACCTAGGTCATGTCTCTAGATCGCTCATAGACTTCCAAAGGACAAGCCGCAGGATCAAACCTCTACCACCTCTTTACTACTCTTGTGGCCAGGTAAGTGGGAAGTATCCGTTATACGAATCACCGAAAATAACGGGCCTAATTAAATAACCACTTTCCTTAGACACACTTGCCTAGGCACCACAAGAGTAATGCAGATAAGCGATAGATTACCCACGACCTTCCTTTGTCCTTATTGAGCGCCACAGTCCTTAGAGTCTTGTCTAGATATTTTTTAAATTAATGTAGGGTTGATGCGGATTCTCATTTTGTGATTTGCGGGGCCTAGGAAGGGTGATAAAATCCCCACCTAATCTGAATTTTGGTCTTGCCCCTTAAAATCCGTATTAAAATATGAATAAACAAACCAATTACAAAACTTTGCAAAAAGATTTTTGAGCGGCGATATTTCGTAAAGAATCCTGTAGAAAAGATATTTTATTGGATTTCAGAGGAGAGAGGAGTTGAGAAATTTACCAGAGAAGTTTGGAACCCTAAGTCCTCAATTGCGCCACGGTTCCGCCGCCGAATAGGCCTTCTTGCCGTGGTTCCGCCGCTAAGCCGATGGATCTTGTGATAATTTTTTCTACGTGGCCTCTCTTGCTCCTCTGGATCTTGATGAATGTCTCTGGCTCTCTATTTCCTCAAATCTGTGACTCCAGACCCCCTTGCAAAATTCACACAACAATCGTTAAATATACAATTTGCAGTTTTGTTTTATTTATGATATTGATCAAATAAGAATTCAATACAAATAGTAATAAAAAAAAATTACGCACGTATCCCCGGCAACGGCGCTATTTGATTGATCTGATTTAAAGAAGTGTGTTTGTAGAATAACCACAATCAATAACGGTGTCACGAGTAGCTAGACCGAGATGAGTACGGGTCGTCCTCAGGGAAACGTTGAATCTTTTAATCTTACTTTAGGCATGTTGATTAGGAAAGGATGAAGAATAAAGAATGGTGAAGAATGGTTGAAGATTCTAGATCTACGTCAAACACGGATGCAGGATATAGATCTAGATTAACTACGGATGTAGGTTTTGTATTAGAAGGGGGCTTGTAGGGTTCGTTAAGATTTAGTAGTCATGGATGATTAATTAAAGATTACTCATTTTATCTTTTAATAGATTTAAAACTAGATCGACAGTGATGCATGTAGATTAGGGTTTCTGGTGGGAAAATGGTTCCCACTCTTCACCCCTATCTTGACATGGATCTCCGTTCATGTCCAGCCTTTACCAAAGCAATCGTTAATCTAATCTCAAATCACGGTTGTGACTATCAATGAATTGGTAGCGCGCCCGACTAGGATGTTAACTATTCTTTTGATAAAATTTATAAATTTTATAGGACGTAAAAAGAGTTTAAGGATCTTCATCATCCATTAATCTACCCTAATCCTATGAACCCTAACAAGCGGAGAATTACTCGCGCATGTTGGGAGAAGAAAAGATAGAAAGGGAAATCATATTAAAAACTACAGAAAATAAAATGATATAAGAAAACAACTGCCTTTATTAATCAACAAGATCAATTACACTTTGTTCCTTTAGAAAATGATTGCAAAACCCTAGTTTCCTTCTCGATCTCTTCTAAGGAGGTAGATGAACTGTCGATGATCAACCATGATTCTTGAGCCGTCGTGGACTTCGTGATCGCGTCGGTTTGATGATTTTTCTAAGAGGCTCTCGGTCCTTATTTATAGTCACAGAGCTAGAATCCTAGTTTCCTAATATGGCAACTAGTTGTTAGGATCCCAACCTGAAAATCGCATATCCCAACTTCTCTATAGGGCCGCGGATCCGCCGCGTTAGGTAGGATTCGGCGGCGGTTGCGCGGTGGATCATGAGAGTTAGGGATTCATCTTTTTGGGGCTTCATCTTGTTAATACTTGGTGATCTTTTGAATATCTGGATTTTGGAAATCTTCTCTAAGCTACTGCCAGAATTGACTTCTTCGATTCACTTGAATATTTCGGCAGATTTGATCTCGCCATCTCGGATTTCCTTGATTTTAGTCCTGATATAATTTCTGTACAATATCTAAATAAATAATGTTAGTAGAATTTGTTTTTATTAAGATATTATCTTAACCATTTGACATGATATTATAGTTTTAAGAGAATTGGTCAAAGATATTTGATATGTTATGCATATTTAAATGGACTAAATATTACATAGATATTATATGCATACATTTTTGCTTCATAATGTTAATTATAATATATAAACACATGAAAATAGTATTTTTACAGATAAACCCTCATATGTGTCATATTTATAAAAAAACCCTTTTTATTATATAAAAATAGTAAGGAAAATGTCATAGCAAATGTACAATATTTTTGACTGATCAATTATGAGACGAAGTTAATCCAATAATCAAACACTAGGATCCGTCTCAAACCAAAGCCCACTAGTATTGTCCGCTCGAACATCTCACGCGCCCAAGTACACGTATGTGATCGAACCCTGTCGTAAAACCATACAACCTCTACATCGTTTCTCCCGAAGCTGGGAAACCCTCTGTGTGGCACTCTAAAGACTCGACAGTATTCTGGCAGTGGGTTTAACCACAAGCACGTCAGCGGCACTAGCTGTACGTAACGGCTACCCATATATCTGTCGATAAGAAGGTCGACGAGCAAGCTCATCCAAACTCCTACTGAGCCTGTCTGTGGCACGTACAGTTGGTCTGTTCGTCTAAGAGTATCGCATATCGGGCCTAGGGGGTGGTAAACGCCAGACCCCTAATAGCGGTATAAGTCGTGTTGGAGTACAGTCCAAAACACTCTGAGAAACTACTAGAGTACCTACCAGTAAATCTTGCTTGCCCTGGCCAAGGACTTTGTTTAATGGCGTTCCAAACATAGCGCGATATCAACCCCTAATACCGGGAGAGACGAATCCTATCTAACCGCCACTGCCTCCAAGTGCTTTGGGACTGCACCCAAATACTACCTGTTTGCACGACTCAATAGAGCCATGGTAGGGTAGCAATCTAAGAACAGTGGGAAAACACTTGAGGCGAAGTAGCAGTATCAAGTCAACGGACTAAGCTGTACTCATGTCACCTGGGAACTGCTAACTGACGATAGGTATAATACCAACCAACAGTTCCCGATGAATCCTGTCCAGTGTACTCGTAACCTAACAAGCACCTGCATACTATCTCCAATACGACATACTAATGGCTGTGGGACATACCATCTTCCCTGCTGGGTTGAGAAGCGTATACACTAATCTACTCCGGAGTATCGATGCCCTGTCTCGATAATCCTACGACTAGGGACTTGTATAAGGATGTGCTTGTAGACTACCCAGCCCCCACTAGTGTGACTGCCATCACAACGCTGGTAGTCAAGCAATGATCCTAAGGGCTCTATCAATATGTATTAGCGATATGTTAAAAGAAACATATACACATATTAAGATATATACAAACTAAGTAGCATACTACTATATCGAGCAAGACTGTCATCAATCTGTGTATATATCCCAAGCTTCCAAAACGTAATATACAAACTAGTACTATACAATAATGGCCTCTAGGGCATACATATCCAACAATCTCCTACTTGCACTAAAGGCCAGTAATTGGTGTACCGCATACCCAACGTCTGCACTAAGGCCAGCTGCTGGCGTACAGCATACCCAATAGCTCAAAAAGTCGCTCGAACTGTGCTTGAGGGAGGGCCTTTGTAAATGGATCCGCCGTGTTTTCTTTAGTGTCCACTCTCCGTACCTCGATCTCCTGGCGATCAATGATCTCCCTGATCAGGTGATACCGCCTTAAGATGTGTCTGGATTTCTGATGGGACCGTGGTTTCTTTGCTAAAGAAATAGCCCTATTGTTATCACAATACAAAGGTTTTGGATCAACAATGGATGGAACCACCTGAAGTTCAGTAATGAACTTCTTCATCCAGACCGCTTCTTTTGCGGCATTGCTGGCAGCGATGTATTCAGCCTCCATCGTCGAGTCTGCGACGGTGTTCTTTTTGGAACTCCTCTAACACACTGCCCCTCCATTGAGGGTAAACACAAAACCCGAGACAGACTTGCTGTCGTCCTTGTCACTCTGGAAGCTTGAATCGGTAAAGGATTAAACCATGAGGTCTCCATTACCGTAAACCAGGAACATCTCCTTAGTCCTTCTCAGGTACTTAAGAATGTTCTTCACTGCTGTCCAGTGGTTCTCACCTGGGTCTGACTGATACCGGCTTACCACGCTTAGCGCATAAGTTACATCTGGTATTGTACATAGCATCGCATACATTATAGATCCTACCGCCGAAGCGTAGGGTATAGTGCTCATGTGAACCATTTCCTCGTCAGCCTTGGGAGACATCTTCTTGGAGAGGGTGATTCCATGCAATGCGGGTATATTACCGCGCTTGGAATCTTCCATACTAAATCTCTTTAGTACGGTCTCTATGTACCTGGACTGCGAAAGTCCCAGTAATTTCTTAGATCTATCTCTGTAGATCTTGATCCCCAGAATGCACGAGGCGTCACCCAGGTCATTCATGGAGAACCGTTGTGACAAGAATAGCTTGACCGATTGTAGCATATGAATGTCGTTTCCTATCAAAAGAATGTCGTCCACATATAAGACTAGGGATACGACAGTTCGTCCTATAATCTTCTTATAAATACAAGGCTTATCCTCGTTCTTGATGAAGTCAAATTTCTTGACTGTTTCATCAAAACAGATGTTCCAGCTCTGCGATGCCTGCTTTAATCAATAAATAGATTTAAGTAACTTGCACACCTTCCCGCTGCTCCCACTGTCTACAAAGCCTTCTTGCTGATCCATATAAACGCACTCTTCTAAACAACCATTTAGAAAAAGCCATTTTTACATCCATCTGCCAGATCTCATAGTCATGGAAGACAGCAATGGAAAGTAGAATCCGAATGGATTTGAGCATAACCACTGGAGAAAAGGTTTCGTCATAGTCCATACCAGGTCTTTGACGAAAACCTTTTGCAACGAGTCTAGCCTTATAGGTTTCCACCTGCCCATCTAAACAAAGTTTCCTTTTGTAGATCCATTTGCATCCAACGGGTTTTACCCCAGGTGGAGCAATATCCAAGGTCCACACTTTATTGGTGTACATGGACTCCATTTCGGATCGCATAGCATCCAGCCAATTATCAGAGTCCCTACTGATAATGGCCTGCCTAAAACTGGTAGGGTCATATTCTTCTAAAATGCAATCCTCTCGATCCCCTTCTATGAGAAAACCATAGTATCTCTCCGGCGGATGAGAAATCCTACCAGATCTGCGGAATGGTTGAGGTTCTTCTGGGGTTATTGAATCTTGAGGTTCCACCAATTCTTCAGTTTGAGTCTGTGGTTCATGAATTTCTTCTAGTTCTACTGAACTCCCACTTGTTTCTTTTGCAAGAAATTGCCACTCTAAAAAGGTGGCATGGCGAGATACAAACACTTTCTGTTCCTTGGTGTGGTAGAACAGATACCCTATTGAATTTTTAGGATATCCCACAAATTTACATAAAACTGAACGTGCCTGCAATTTGTTCGGATTTTGTACTTTTACATAGGCTGGACAACCCCATGTCTTAATACGTTTAAGATACAGCCTTTTACCATTCCACATCTCGAATGGTATCTTAGGCACGGATTTGGACGGAACATCATTCAACAGATATGCCGCTGTCAAAAGCGCATGTCCCCAAAATGAAAGAGGCAACTCGGCATTACTCATCATGGAGCGAACCATGTCCAATAGGGTATGGTTCCTCCGCTCCGATACACCGTTGTGCTGTGGTGTATACGGAGGAGTAAGCTGAGAGAGAATTCCATTCTCTATTAGGTATTCTAGGAATTCCGTGCTTAAGTACCCCCCTTCCTCTATCCGATCGGAGGATCTTAATACTTTTGCCAGTCTGGTTCTCTACTTCGTTTCTGAATTCTTTGAATTTCTCAAAAGGTTCAGATTTGTGTTTCATGAGATACACATATCCGAACCTAGAGAGATCGTCAGTGAATGTGATGAAGTACGAGAACCCTCCCCATGCATGTATAGACATTGGACTACATACATCACTGTGTATGAGTCCCAAGAGCTCTCCTGCTCTTTCTCCGTGTCCGGTGAACGGAGATTTGGTCATTTTTCCCTTGAGACAAGATTGACAAGTATCATAAGATGAAAATTACGTGTTCAAAAGTCCATCTTTGTGCAACTTACTTAGTCTTTTATCTCCGATATGACCAAGTCTACAATGCCACAAGTAGAATTCGTTCGTATCTGAACTCTTCCTCCTGTGTGTGTTTTGTGCATTGAGAACTGTATTCTGATTTAGAACATAGATACCATTACACAGTGTACCTTCTGCAACCAATACCTTATCAAGGTAGATGTTCATGATATTTCTATCAAGAACAAAGTTATATCCATCTTTATCAAGTAAAGAAACTGATATGATGTTTCAAACCATGGAAGGTACATAGTAGCAATTGTTCAAAATCATAGTATTTCCATTTGGCAACACTAGGTGATATTCACCGACGGCTGCAGCATTAACTTGTGCTCCATTCCCTACCCTGAGGGACATATCACCAGGTCCAACTATCCTACTTTTTCTCAGTCCCTGCAATAAATTACAGATATGAGATCCTGATCCGGTATCTAGTACCCAGGAGGTAGGACAGACCGAAAAGCAGTTCTCAACTACAAGAACACCTGAAGTAGATGCAATAGTATGCTTCTTCTTCATTGGGGTCTCCTTGGAATCCATACAATCCTCTTTCCCTTGCTCACACTTATGAATGTTGTCGTAAGTTAGAGCCGAACCGACGTTCTCCAGCCCCGAATAAGAATTCGGATCGGTCAAGCGATACATTTTATTATCTTGATTAGGGCATGAAATGGTTGCTACCTAGAGAGAGAGAAAAAGAAACACCCAGCGTGCGCTCTTCCAAGATTAGATTGGTTATTAATTTATCTAACCGGGATGGCTCCTATTGTTTCCTCAAATTCTTTTTCAAACCTTAAAAGAAGAACTGGTCAGGATTTAATCGCACGTCAAAATACTTGCTTAACCTTTCAACAAGGCTAGTGTTGGTACTTCGAGGGAGGTTTTCCAACTCTTTCGTGAAGTTCCTTAATTATATAACCTCTTTTCCTTGGAGGCATAGCCCCGCTAATACCGTTCTAGACACCTACTTGGTTTATAGCATTGATTGTTAAATGAAATAATCTCCCGAGAGTAATCCAACTCATCAGTGGGATCGGGATCCAACTATCATTGTGTGATGACCTAGATGGAATCCACTCTAGTCACTACACTCCAGAAGGTATGCTAAATCTGCAAGTTTCCTGTATATTTGAAACTCTTGATGTGGTTTTTACCTCTAGGACCCAAGTGACCTTGACTGAGCCAACATATCAAAGGATCCTAGTCAAGTTTAACCCGCCATTATCTTGATTGCATTAGACCCATCCGTATGAGTCCTTGACCGATCCAAAATGACCGCACGACTGTCCCAACCAATCGCATTATGTGCTACAGAAAAATATTACATAGCTACCGAACCCTATGCCTTGGCTGAGCACGAAATACGTAGTACGAATACTAAGCAATACCAATCCGAAATGACGGAGGGCTACGGCTAGGTTTTTGGCGAAAAAACCCGTTAACGTAATGAACTTGATATCGTTGAAGGAACCTGAGCAATTTTGAAAAGGAGTGGTTTAAGCTCCACCTTTTTGAAAATTTCTGGTTTTGAAGAAAAACCGAGTAATCTATAGTATAGACTATAGCTCAAGAGGTCACTCCCCGCTAAGGGATCTTGGCTCTTGCCCCGTAGAATGAGGTGCTGGATATTCATGACCGAATACCACTATGCAAAGCGAAAGAATATAGCTGTAGTTTTTCAAAATTTATTCCAACATCTTTTAGGTTTATTTTCTTGCATTAATCAAAATTAATACGGTCCCATCAATTAACCTATCACACCAGAAAAGAATGAAAATATGATGTACGTATATGCCATCCGCATTCGCCACTGGGCTCCATCATCACCCGTTAGGTTACTTAACTAACGACAGAGCGAGGGCTGGACTAGAGCGGGTGCAAAACATATACAACATCTACTAGTATATATATAAGTATATACAACATTCATCCCGGGCATGATAATAATCAACATCACAGAATCTCAGCCAACAATATAGAATGGTGGATAATCTTGGAGCCCCGAATTTCATTTGAGCCGCAAATAAAACCCAACGTTCCCGGTCTTGTGGATAGCCTGTGCAATGAAAACCTGGACCCCTACGAGCACGACAAGTTACCCGCCAATCCCAGAAGTGAGGCAGCCCCCTTCAACAAAGTGAATGGGCTACCCAGCACTTCACGGAATTCGGTAACTTGGACGCCCCTCCGTGGGTCATCCTATACCCCGTACGAGTGCGGCGAATAGCCTGCCAATTCTAGAATGATGCTCCTTCCGTCTCAACGCCATGAGATGCGGGCTTGTTGCCTTCTAGAACCTGGCTATTCGTACACTCCACCGCGGGGTAATCCTAGTACAGAAAAAGAAAATAATATCTATAAATGGTGACATCGACCTCAACCCGGTCGTGCACCAAAATAATATTCAACCCGGCAAAGACGGCAGTCCATATGTCGGACGCTCACCCCACAAATGAATATACAAATGAATCTTAAACAGTACCACTAACATTGCACCACATGCTATCCACCACGACTATCCAACCATAATCATAGCACAAGCACAAAATATCAACGTGAATGTCATGTTCGCAAACTCGTCTAAAAGGACATATAACAGATAGACGAGTTTACCGATCGAATGACATTCGCGGTCGTAGATAAAAGTGAATGTACTATAAACTATTAAAAAGTGTCAAATATAACGACTTCGAAACACTCCAAATTGCCCCATACTTAAAAACAACAGAGAATCAAACTTGGGCAAAAACTAGCAAAACCTAAAACCCAAACTCCACTGGATAAGGACACAGACCAAAATATGACGCAATTCACCGGAACAAAACCGAGGAGGCCGGTATTTTAAGGGATGTGGCCGGCCAAAACTTGGTGAAATTGCATTGTTTTTGTTCTGGGTACATCTCATAGTCAAAGGATCACTCCGCACTTGTTTAAAATTTTTTTTGAAGCCTTTAAAAATTCGACAGAAACTGCAGTTTGGTTTCAATGTTATGGAGTCATTTCGGTTTTGTTGTTTTAACATTATTTAAACTTGCTAGTCTAGGGTTTATGGGCTGGCTCTGATACCATGAAGGGTTACGCTAGCATCCCGGCCAACTTCCGTGGCCAAATGCGGAACAAAATTTTTTACTACGATTAGAAACTTGGTGCTAGAATAACACAAAACCCGGATCTTAACCATAAACATAACTAGCATGTGAGGGTTCTATCTACTATGATAGAAAGTGTACCTAAAGAAACCAAGTCCTTCGGGTCTTCGATCCTCTCCTTAAGCTCCTCGATGGAAGTATGGGTCGTGCTTGAACTTCGGCCTCCTTGTGTCAATGATGATCCACCCGAGAGTGCCAACTAAGAGCTAAACCTCCATGTTGTGGTAGATAGAATAGTTAGCTTGCTAATCTAAGTAGACTAGAGTGAGTAGAGTGTGATTTAGAGTAGCTAAGTCTTATTAACTCTTGATTATCAACACATGATACACTAGGGTCTGAGAGGAAGAAGGAGAGAGCAAGCTTGAGGAGAGAGAAAGTATTTGTGATAATGATAACTAAAAAATAGAATGACTAACTTATATATGACCATAAGCATGCCATGGAAAATATCTCACCAAAATATCTAGGTCAAAAATATCTCATCAAAATATCTCAGGTCAACAAGTCAATCCAAGTCAAATGGTCAACTCAAGTAGCAATGCTACAAAATTATCATTTATCAAAAATAACAAAGACTTTTCTCCACCTCATATTTGTTTTGACCAAGTCAATGGTCAAAACCCTAATGAGGTGTCTCCTTCTATACTCCCTCTCATCCGTATATACATATCCGCATCCGTGTTCCGAGAAACACGAATACTATGAGACGAAACTAATCCAATAATCAAATACCAGGATCCGGTTTAAACCAAAGCCCACTAGTATTGTCCGCTCGAACATCACACGCGCACAAGTACACGTATGTGATCGAACCCTGTCGTAAAACCATACGCCTCTACATCGTTTCGCCCGAAGCTAAGAAACCCTCTGTGTGGGACTCTATAGACTCGACAACACTCTGGAAGTGGGTTTAACCACAAGCACATCAGCGGCACTAGCTGTACGTAACGGCTACCCAGGTATCTGTCGATAAGAAGATCGACGAGCAAGCTCATCCAAACTCCTACTGAGACTGTCTGTAGCAATCTCCGTACAGTCCGGTCTGTTTGTCTAAGAGTATCGCATATCGGGCCTAGGGGGAGGTAAACGTTAGACCCATAATAGCATTATAAGTCGTGTCAGAGTACAGTCTAAAACACCCTAAGAAACTACTGGAGTACCTACCAGTAAATCTCGCTTGCCCTGGTTAGGGACTTTGTGTAATGGCATTCCGAACACAGCGCGATATCAAACCCCCAATACCGGAAGAGGCGAATCCTATCTAACCGCCACTGCCTCCAAGTGCTTCGGGACTGCACCCAACTACTACCTGTTTGCACGACTCAATAGAGCCGTGGTAGGGTAGAAATCTAAGAACAATGGTAACACACTTGAGGCGAAGTAGCAGTGTCAAGTCAACAGACTAAGCTGTACTTGTGTCACCTGGGAACTACTAACTGACGATAGGTATAATACCAACCAACAGTTCCCGACGAGTCCTGTCCAGTGTGTTCGTAACCTAACGAGCACCTGCATACTATCTCGAGTACGACGTACTAATGGCTGTGGGACAGACTATCTCCCCAGCTGGGATGAGAAGCGTATATACTAGTCTACTCCGGAGTATCGATGCCCTGTTCCGATAATCCTACGACTAGGGACCTGTATAAGGATGTGCTTGTAGACTACCCAGCCCCCACTAGTGTGACTGCCATGATAACGCCGGTAGTCAAGCAAAGATCCTAAGGGCTCTATCTATATGTATTAGGGATATGTTAAAAGAAACATATACACATATTAAGATAGATACAAACCAAGTTGCATACTACTATATCGAGCAAGACTGCCATCAATCCGTGTATATATCCCAAGCTTCCAAAATATAATATAAAAACTAGTACTATACAATAATGGCCTCTAGAGCATATATATCCAACAGGTAAAGGCCTCTATTTGGAGATCCCCGTTACCATACACCAAGAACAATTCTTTAGTCTTTCACAAGTACTTTAGAATGTTCTTCACAGCAGTCCAGTGATTCTCCCCTGGGTTTGACTGATACTTGCTTACTACACCCAGTGCATAAGATACATCAGGGCGTGTACACAACATCGCATACATTATTGATCCTACGGATGAAGCGTAGGGAATAATGCTCATGCGAGCTCTCTCTTCATTAGACTTTGGACAAAAGTCCTTGGAGAGAGTGACTCCATGGCAAGCGGGTAAGGCACCCAACTTAGAGTCTTCCATATTAAACTTCTTTAGGATGGTGTTGATGTACCTGGTTTGGGACAATCCCAATAACCGTTTGGATCTATCCCTATAGACCCGTATGCCCAATATGTACGCGGCATCACCCAGGTCTTTCATGGAGAACCTTTGTGATAAGAATGATTTGACCGACTGTAGCATAGGAATGTCATTTCCTATCAGAAGAATGTCATTCACATACAATACGAGGAATGCGACAGTTCTCCCTACAGTCTTCTTATAAACACAAGGTTCATCTGGATTTTTGACGAAATCAAACTCTTTGATAACATCATCAAAATAGATGTTCCAACTCCGTGATGCCTGCTTTAATCCATAAATAGATTTAAGCAACCTACATACTTTCCCGCTGCTCCCACTATCAATGAATCCCTTTGGCTGATCTATATAAACGCATTCTTCTAAATCACCATTTAGAAATGCAGTTTTAACGTCAATCTGCCAGATTTCATAGTCGTAGTGAGCATCAATAGCAAGTAGGATCCGAATGGATTTAAGCATGGCTACCGGAGAGAAAGTCTCGTCATAGTCTAGTCCCGGTCTTTGACGAAAGCCTTTCGCTACCAACCTTGCCTTATAGGTCTCCACCTGCCCATCTACACCGATCTTTCTTTTAAAGATCCATTTGCACCCTACGTGTCACGACCCGAAAGTACGGAACGTGACCGGCACTTAGATTACGAAGCGTCTAGAGGCGCCACGTAACCTAAGTAAGCCGAAGCCCAGAAATCTAAACCATAGAAGAAGAAGAAGAAAAAGAAAACAAGTTTAAAAGCATCAGCAAAATTTTCCCAAAAATTTCGGCAGAGTCTCCTCTGTAAAAACTGGCCCCAAACGGGTACAACAAGCACAATATACATAAACGATAAAAAGCATCCCCAAACGGGAGCTAGCTCAACGCCAATAGGTGGAAACAACCACAACAAGCACAATAATATACAACGCCAAAGGGCGAGGCTCAAAACTCAAAAGAAAACAAATCCACCAAATCAGAATAATACACGCGACTCTAAGGTCGAAATAAATAAATGGTTCAGTAATCTATCAAATAATACAAGTTTGGTTGATGGAGCCTTCTAGATACAAATGAAATAATAAAAAAATACAACGGCGGTCCAGATACAAATGAACCAACCTACCGTGCAAATCACCCGGAAAGAAATCATGTGCCAGCAATCTGCCAAGGAACCCTGTACGTCAACCTGTAATAAAATTTGGCACAACTGGGGTGAGTTGCCAACTCGTGAGTAGAAGACATCTACGAAACGAAATCGAATGCACGACGCTATCCTAGGTCATAATGATACACTACTAAGTCCCAATCATCTAGTAATAGCAGGGTAATACTACGTGTAAATGCAGATACTCCGTGCTCGTGTCAGTGCCTCATATAATACTATGTCATATGAATGGATATGCATGCACCATGAATGTAAAATAATCAATCCTGAAATCCAGATATATCTGTATAAGAAATCTTTAGCTGTTATCATAGTAAAATGTGTATAGGAATCTGAAATATCAACAATGAAATCCATGAAATCCGTGTCAAGCATCGACACAAAACATGTAAATCTCATGTCTCAATATCTTGGGCTCCGTCAGTCCGGATCGGCCCATATCATCAAATCTCACGACAACGGTCGGTATCCTCCGGATATCCGCCGCGCCAGACATCACCGGTAGGTAGTCTTTCCCCTGCCAGGCTCATCGTCTACAACTCGATCTTCTTTTCCCGGGGTACCATACCGGGCCCACCATGTACCCGAAACGGTTCATCCACTTCTCGAATCGGGTCTCGAAATCCAACAGAAAACATGAAATCTCATGGTGGACGACACATACATCACGAGAAAACCGCATCTTATATTTTAAAAAGAGAAGAGGAGGAGAGAGAGAAGTTTTATATATTCTTGCGGTTTTCCCCAAAATCCAGAAATCTCATAGAAAACCAGAATCCCAAAATCATGAGTAAGTATATGATAAGTGTCGGCATATGCCCATAATACTGCATGATAACATGAAAATATGAATGCATGAATGTCTAAGTAATAAATACCGTGTCTATACTAACATCAGAGAGTAATCACAATCTTATATCGGTCTAGTTGTTACTGATTCTATCAATAAAAGATAATATGATCTAAAGTGTACGTGACATAGCAATTACCGATGATGATGTGTGTGAGCCGGCAAATAAGTGTGCGTGGAATATGCGCATCATCGGTAATGGTGCTGGTGTCCTAACAGGTAAGGTTTATACTGATTATAGCAACATATGTAAGAACATGCACCATGATGATTACAGTATGAATGTGAAGACAGATGTGCATTATCCACTCCTCTGCGATATACGAGTACAACTACCACTATATGAATCGAACCTAAACTATTGTCCATCTAACCTCCTAAGGAACTAAACCTAAGAAACTAGTCAATAAGAAACAAGAATCTACCTAAGGTCTGAATCAATATCTCTAATAGTCGGCGATCCAGCCTCAATAGCGTCACGCACGTAGTACGGCTTCCTCGAATCAAGAGTGCGGATCAATGATCATATCTATGCCTCGTACGGTAAAATCCACGTACGGCATCCCAATATCGGGGTAGGGTCAAGTATCTCCTAGGTGTCTCATCATTCGTATAATGTCATCATCAACACATCTCATGATCAAGGTGCTAAACTGTAATCGCATACATCAATCATATATCATTGCCATCATAATATGCATCATTAGTTTATCCTCAGAAATATCATGTCATATGTATCATATTGTGATTAAGTCATACTGATATCATATCGTCATCAAGTCACACCTATATGATATCGACGTCAGGTCACACCTATATGATGTCGTAATCAAGTCATACATATATCATATCGTGATCAGTCACAAGTTACAGTCCGAGTACTATTTTAGAGTCCCATGTACCTCAATATCATCACCACCCATAATAATTTATGTATACATGTTCATTATCTCATTCTCTAATGATCCGCTAACACTTAATACGACTGTATAGCCAAGAATCACGGCATCAAGCCCAGTTATACTGTTTCATCATACCTCGGATATCATATCACATCAATGAATCCCATATACGTGTTGTATATATATATATATACCTATACCTAGTCCTTTATATATATATATACACATACACGTATACACCATGTCGAGTTTCAGTGTGTGCGTGTGTGTGTTTCTATCTGAAACCTACAAACCTCTTCCAAGGTATTCATCCTCTGGTATGGTTTTCCTAAATCAGTCTAGTCCAGCCTAGGGTCATTACTAGGGTCCTACTCATTAAGAATCTAGGGTCACATCTGGTTTCCTAATGACGATAAGTACTGTTCCTATTCTACGTTGCGGGGGTGCTAAACGCCATTCACCCGACTTCCCCCCGTAGATATGCATCTACTCACCATGTCCATGTCTGCCAAAGACGGTGTCGCCATCCTCCTCTTCATCGCCCGCAGTCCACGTGAGGGTACCTAAACGCAAACATGTAAATAGTATCGTAAACTGAATCACATACAAAAGTCAAAACGACGCAAGGAACCAGCATAGGTTAAAACCTATGTCTCGTTCACGCAAAAGAACCAAATATCGTTCGATATCGGCGTACAAACTCCGATGGATCGAGATAAACATCAACAAATAACTCGTAGTTTTAAAACTCATTACTTATATTATAAAACATGATTAAATCCATCGAAACCCTAAAATCCATCAAATCGCCCGATTTCGTAAAACCCGAAAATGCCAATTTACCGTTTTTCTTCAAAACTTGATATTTAAATGAAACCAATGGTCATAAAACTAATTAAATAGCATAACTAGACTATACAAACCATTACTATATTTTTATTACACAAATTTGTATTAATTTGAAATTTCTAGTTTG
The DNA here is from genome assembly GCA_030015575.1 of Agapanthus africanus. Lineage (NCBI taxonomy): Eukaryota > Viridiplantae > Streptophyta > Magnoliopsida > Asparagales > Amaryllidaceae > Agapanthus > Agapanthus africanus. Next base: position 484,249,985 of record JASDDO010000024.1, read on the forward strand.
CAACCTTTAGTAATTTTTAACATCTTTCAAGCAAAATAACACAATTCCACCACAAAACTTGATTGTGCATGAATTAATGTATTAAAATAAAATTCATGATGATAATGATATAATGAAACCATAATTATATTTTTAATCTCATTTATTTAGGAATTTCCAAAATCTAGTTTGCAAAAACTAGCATAATTAGCATATTTATCACACTTTATTAACTAACAATTGAAACTAATAATTAGATTAGGTTTTGCATTCCACTAACATGTTAATATCCTTATTAAAACCATAATATAATGATAAAAACATTAATTAGAATTTTATCTCACCCACATATACATTTATAAAAAACTAGTTAGCTAAATAGCATAATTAAATCAATTTGAATAAACAATTTATTATACAACAATCATGCAAGATTTTTCCACTTCTAAAAATGGTAAACTAGTTATTATAACCCTATTTAATTATTAAAAACCACAACTTGAATTTACAAACCCTAACTTTAATTTTAAAATTTGCAACTAGAATTAATATACTAAATCTAATTATGCTTAAATGAATATCTAATAACAATAAATCAAAAGAAGGAAATTTATACCTCCAAAATATGAAACCCAAACATGAAATAAGCCTCCAAAATGCATGCTTCCCATCTCCAAAATCCATGTAAAAATAAGCAAAGAATAAAGGGTAGGAAATAAATAGGATTTTGTGGATTTTTTATTGGATTTTTGATGAATTTTTAAGGATTTTTGAGATAAAATCAAGAGAGGAAAATGGGGGGGGGGGCTGCTTGGGGAGGAGGCCGGCCATGTGAGGGTGAGGGAGAGGAGAGTGAGAAAAGTTGAGAAAAGTGTAGAAACTTCACCCCAAAATATCACCTCTTTATGTCTTTTCATTGAATTCTTTAATTTCTTTCATTTCCTTACTAAAACAACTAAAGAAAATTCTAAAAACATGATAAAATTTGTAAATAAATTTTGCATGATACACACTAAATTCTAATATGCCATGGTTCATTTTTACAAATTAAAACCATTCAAATTTGTAATTTACACTAATTTAGTGTAAAAATAAAGCTTATGTTAATATTTAAAATAATTAATTTAGGAAAAATATTTAATTACACTAAAAATTTATAAGTGGCTAAATAAACACTATTTACTAGTAATTACATAATTAAAATAGGTATTTTTGAAATTATAATGAAAAACAATCACGGTTTAGTTTTACGAAAAATACATTTTATTTTACCGAAAATAAAAAATTTCACTTAAACAATTTTATTCATTTAATTACAATCTTCCACCCTTTAAGAAATTCGGTCCCCGAATTTAAATTAAAACTCCCGCTCCAAATATTAAAATATTTAGCAAAGCACTCAAATCGTCGGGGCTCCGAAATCATCAATACATAACTAAAATCAACTCCGTCAAGCATAACGCAATCATCGGAGTTATGGTGAAGATAAAATATCAAAACCTAATATGAAAACCATCATAATATACATCAATCTATAACTTATATATAGTGCGCATCATAGTAAAACCGTCCAAATATCTGGATAAGGAAATATGCAAACACCCCTTTTTGAAAATCGCCGTGTGATGCACGTGTCACGGCATAAGTAGCGGACGTTTATTTAAAAAAATAACTATATATATATATCTTTTATTTAACATACACGTCCCGCCTGGTTACTAAATCAAATAATAATGACTATGAAAACATACTGCTCAAACTGAAATCAATCCCAATCACATCATAAAAATATCATGTGCGTCCGGTGCGCACTGAAATCGAAACCAACTACAGATACCATGAATACACACAACAACAAAACTAAGTGCAACAGGTGTGCACCAAAAACATCTGTCAAGTGCAACGGGCGTGCACGACTCAAAATCAGGTGCATCTAATCTGCACAAAACCCCGATTTAGTGCATCTGGTGTGCACAAAATCGCATCAAGTGCGCCAAGTATGCGCAAAAATCCTAATCAGGTGCACATGGTGCACGAAAACATACACCGAATATCAAAATCGAAATCACAGTACAAAAATGCATGAAAACTAGGTCAAAACATATGTCAAAATCATCTGTAACCATATGCACGAAATCAAATCGAAATCACAAAAGGTATTAAAACCAAATCAAGTGCACCGGGTATGTACTAAACAACATCAATACAACCGGTATATGAAACACAACTAGAATGTAATGAAGGTACACACATGAAATACCAATCGTAAAACAAAGTCCTCAAAATACCAAAATCCAATAACAGAAATATGAAATTAAGATCACCAAATCACAATCGTAAACGCTATCGTCAATGTGCGCCTCTTTCCTCTGATGTCGATTGCTTCAAACTCGTCTCTTCGTAGCTGTGCTGACTGCGCTACTAACGGCAATACTCATATCTAGAGTCTCCCACGTAGTCGATCCCTTCACCTGATATCCGGACTACATTAAACTTTTCGAATGATCCATCAAAATCCCATAATTCCCCGAGAGCTCAACACTCAAGTATAGTTTAAAAATATCCGGTACATACCCCAACATCGATGATCCAGCCGTAGAAGGGCAAACCCAAGCCTCACTAATGGCATCGCGGAACTGCCGTAAACCCTAAGGTTCAAGGGCGTTCTCGTGGTCATTATGTCGAGTTAGGGTTTCATTCTTCTAGAGGGTCCATCGAAATACCTGCATGTTTTTCCGAATACCTTAAACTTGGGAAAATGGTTTTCTGATAATCGTTCGAACCCTTTAACTTCGTCTGGATGGCATGTGAATACCCTTCATCCGCACGTTAAACAATACTTCAATACTCAAGAATAACCCATACTCTAATGGTTATCGCATTCAAGCCGCAGCTCCCTCTGCCCGTGCGCCCGTGGTAACAGAAACCACCCTCCGACATCGACGAAGATAGATCAAAGGAACGAATGAAGTACGGTGCAAACAAATGTACATCCTAAGGTTCCTTAAGCAGGGTAGTGTATCGTAAGTATGCCGCGGACCATACCCACGGTACGTTACTCTACCTAAATCACCCACTCCATCAACCAAGGGTCACCTAGACTTATACAAGGTTAAACCTAGCGCTCTGATACCAACTTTGTCACGACCCGAAAGTACGGAACGTGACCGGCACTTAGATTACGAAGCATCTAGAGGCGCCACGTAACCTAAGTAAGCCGAAGCCCAGAAATCTAAACCATAGAAGAAGAAGAAAAAGAAAACAAGTTTAAAAGCATCAGCAAAATTTTCCCAAAAATTTCGGCAGAGTCTCCTCTGTAAAAACTGGCCCCAAACGGGTACAACAAGCACAATATACATAAACGATAAAAAGCATCCCCAAACGGGAGCTAGCTCAACGCCAACAGGTGGAAACAACCACAACAAGCACAATAATATACAACGCCAAAGGGCGATGCTCAAAACTCAAAAGAAAACAAATCCACCAAATCAGAATAATACACGCGACTCTAAGGTCGAAATAAATAAATGGTCCAGTAATCTATCAAACAATACAAGTTTGGTTGATGGAGCCTTCTAGATACAAATGAAATAATAAAAAAATACAACGGCGGTCCAGATACAAATGAACTAACCTACCGTGCAAATCACCCGGAAAGAAATCATGTGCCAGCAATCTGCCAAGGAACCCTGTACGTCAACCTGTAATAAAATTTGGCACAACGGGGGTGAGTTGTCAACTCGTGAGTAGAAGACATCTACGAAACGAAATCGAATGCACGACGCTATCCTAGGTCATAATGATACACTACTAAGTCCCAATCATCTAGTAATAGCAGGGTAATACTACGTGTAAATGCAGACACTCCGTGCTCGTGTCAGTGCCTCATATAATACTATGTCATATGAATGGATATGCATGCACCATGAATGTAAAATAATCAATCCTGAAATCCAGATATATCTGTATAAGAAATCTTTAGCTGTTATCATAGTAAAATGTGTATAGGAATATGAAATATCAACAATGAAATCCATGAAATCCGTGTCAAGCATCGACACAAAACATGTAAATCTCAAGTCTCAATATCTCGGGCTCCGTCAGTCCGGATCGGCCCATATCATCAAATCTCACGACAACGGTCGGTATCCTCCGGATATCCGCCGCGCCAGACATCACCGGTAGGTAGTCTTTCCCCTGCCAGGCTCATCGTCTACAACTCGATCTTCTTGCCCCGGGGTACCATACCGGGCCCACCATGTACCCGAGACGGTTCATCCACTCCTCGAATCGGGTCTCGAAATCCAACAGAAAACATGAAATCTCATGGTGGACGACACATACATCACGAGAAAACCGCATCTTATATTTTAAAAAGAGAGGAGGAGGAGAGAGAGAAGTTTTATATATTCTTGCGGTTTTCCCCAAAATCCAGAAATCTCATAGAAAACCAGAATCCCAAAATCATGAGTAAGTATATGATAAGTGTCGGCATATGCCCATAATACTGCATGATAACATGAAAATATGAATGCATGAATGTCTAAGTAATAAATACCGTGTCTATACTAACATCAGAGAGTAATCACAATCTTATATCGGTCTAGTTGTTAACTGATTCTATCAATAAAAGATAATATGATCTAAAGTGTACGTGACATAGCAATTACCGATGATGATGTGTGTGAGCCGGCAAATAAGTGTGCGTGGAATATGCGCATCATCGGTAATGGTGCTGGTGTCCTAACAGGTAAGGTTTATACTGATTATAGCAACATATCTAAGAACATGCACCATGATGATTACAGTATGAATGTGAAGACAGATGTGCATTATCCACTCCTCTGCGATATACGAGTACAACTACCACTATATGAATCGAACCTAAACTATTGTCCATCTAACCTCCTAAGGAACAAAACCTAAGAAACTAGTCAATAAGAAATAAGAATCTACCTAAGGTTTGAATCAATATCTCTAATAGTCGGCGATCCAGCCTCAATAGCGTCACGTACGTAGTACGGCTTCCTCGAATCAAGAGTGCGGATCAATGATCATATCTATGCCTAGTACGGTAAAATCCATCGTACGGCATCCCAATATCGGGGTACGGGTCAAGTATCTCCTAGGTGTCTCATCATTCGTATAATGTCATCATCAACACATCTCATGATCAAGGTGCTAAACTGTAATCGCATACATCAATCATATATCATTGCCATCATAATATGCATCATTAGTTTATCCTCAAAAGTATCATGTCATATGTATCATATTGTGATTAAGTCATACTGATATCATATCGTCATCAAGTCACACCTATATGATATCGACGTCAGGTCACACCTATATGATGTCGTAATCAAGTCATACATATATCATATCGTGATCAGTCACAAGTTACAGTCCGGGTACTATTTTAGAGTCCTATGTACCTCAATATCATCACCACCCATTATAATTTATGTATACATGTTCATTATCTCATTCTCTAATGATCCTCTAACACTTAATACGACTGTATAGCCAAGAATCACGGCATCAAGCCCAGTTATACTGTTTCATCATACCTCGGATATCATATCACATCAATGAATCCCATATACGTGTTGTATATATATATATATACCTATACCTAGTCCTATATATATATACACATACACGTATACACCATGTCGAGTTTCAGTGTGTGCGTGTGTGTGTTTCTATCTGAAACCTACGAACCTCTTCTAAGGTATTCATCCTCTGGTATGGTTTTCCTAAATCAGTCTAGTCCAGTCTAGGGTCATTACTAGGGTCCTACACATTAAGAATCTAGGGTCACATCTGGTTTCCTAATGACGATAAGTACTATTCCTATTCTACGTTGCGGGGGTGCTAAACGCCATCCACCCGACTTCCCCCTGTAGATATGCATCTACTCACCTGGTCCATGTCTGCCAAAGACGGTGTCGCCATCCTCCTCTTCATCACCCGTAGTCAACGTGAGGGTACCTAAACGCAAAAATATCAATAGTATCGTAAACTGAATCACATACAAAAGTCAAAACGACGCAAGGAACCAACATAGGTTAAAACCTATGTCTCGTTCACGCAAAAGAACCAAATATCGTTCGATATCGGCGTACAAACTCCGATGGATCGAGATAAACATCAACAAATAACTCGTAGTTTTAAAACTCATTACTTATATTGTAAAACATGATTAAATCCATCGAAACCCTAAAATCCATCAAATCGCCCGATTTCGTAAAACCCGAAAATGCCAATTTACCGTTGTTCTTCAAAACTTGACATTTAAATGAAACCAATGGTCATAAAACTCATTAAATAGCATAACTAGACTATACAAACCATTACTATATTTTTATTACACAAATTTGTATTAATTTGAAATTTCTAGTTTGAAACCTTTAGTAATTTTTAACATCTTTCAAGCAAAATAACACAATTCCACCACAAAACTTGATTGTGCATGAATTAATGTATTAAACTATAATTCATGATGATAATGATATAATGAAACCATAATTATATTTTTAATCTCATTTATTTAGGAATTTCCAAAATGTAGTTTGCAAAAACTAGCATAATTAGCAAATTTATCACACTTTATTAACTAACAATTGAAACTAATAACTAGATTAGGTTTTGCATTCCACTAACATGTTAATATCCCTATTAAAACCATAATATAATGATAAAAACATTAATTAGAATTTTATCTCACCCACATATACATTTATAAAAAACTAGTTAGCTAAATAGCATAATTAAATCAATTTGAATAAACAATTTATTATACAACAATCATGCAAGATTTTTCCACTTCTAAAAATGGTAAACTAGTTATTAAAACCCTAATTAATTATTAAAAACCACAACTTGAATTTACAAACCCTAATTTTAATTTTAAAATTTGCAACTAGAATTAATATACTAAATCTAATTATGCTTAAATGAACATCTAATAACAATAAATCAAAAGAAGGAAATTTATACCTCCAAAATATGAAACCCAAACATGAAATAAGCCTCCAAAATGCATGCTTCCCATCTCCAAAATCCATGTAAAAATAAGCAAAGAATAAAGGGTAGGAAATAAATAGGATTTTGTGGATTTTTTATTGGATTTTTGATGAATTTTTAAGGACTTTTGAGACAAAATCAAGAGAGGAAAATGGGGGGGCTGCTTGGGGAGGAGGCCACCCATGTGAGGGTGAGGGAGAGGAGAGTGAGAAAAGTTGAGAAAAGTGTAGAAACTTCACCCCAAAATATCAGCTCTTTATGTCTTTTCATTGAATTCTTTAATTTCTTTCATTTCCTTACTAAAACAACTAAAGAAAATTCTAGAAACATGATAAAATTTGTAAATAAATTTTGCATGATACACACTAAATTCTAATATTCCATGGTTCATTTTTACAAATTAAAACCATTCAAATTTGTAATTTACACTAATTTAGTGTAAAAATAAAGGTTATGTTAATATTTAAAATAATTAATTTAGGAAAAATATTTAATTACACTAAAAATTTATAAGTGGCTAAATAAACACTATTTACTAGTAATTATATAATTAAAATAGGTATTTTTGAAATTATAATGAAAAACAATCACGGTTTAGTTTTACGAAAAATACATTTTACTTTACCGAAAATCAAAAATTTCACTTAAACAATTTTATTCATTTAATTATTTTTAAAACGTTACACTACGGGTTTTACCCCAGAGGGTACAACATCCAAAGTCCATACTTTGTTGGTGTACATAGACTCCGTTTCGGATCTCATGGCATCCAGCCACTTCACAGAGTCACCACTCGTGATAGCTTGCTGAAAACTGGTAGGATCATCATTTTCCATGATGCAATATTCTCTATCACCATCAATGAGAAAACCGTAGTATCTCTCCGGTGGGAGAGAAGTCCTACCAGATCTACGGAGTGGCTGAGATTCATAAGATTCTGTTGCAATATCATGTTCAACCAAGTCGTCATTTGAAACTTGTGTTTCTAGAACCTCTTCTAGATCTACCACATTGCCATCAGTATCATTTGGAAAAATCTCATTTTCCAAAAATGTGGCATGTTGAGAAACAAACACCTTTTGTTCCTCCTTGTGGTAGAAAAGATATCCAAACAAATGTTTTGGATATCCCATAAATATACATTTGACCGATCGTGTCTCGAGTTTGTCAGGATTCTGCTTTTTGACAAAAGCCGGACAACCCCAAATCTTAACTCGTTTAAGAGATGGTTTCTTCCCATACCATATCTCATATGGAATGGTAGACACGGTCTTGGTTGGAACTTTGTTCAACAGAAAAGCTGCAGTCTCCAATGCATGCCCCCAAAAGGAGAGAGGTAACTCAGTATCACTCATCATGGATCGCACCATATCCAATAGGGTGCGATTTCGCCGCTCTGACACACCATTGTGCTGTGGTGTATAAGGGGGAGTGAGCTGAGAGAGAATCCCATTCTCTTTTAGGAAGTTCGAAAACTCTGTACTAAGATACTTTCCACCTCGATCTGATCGAAGTATTTTGATGCTCATTCTTGTTAGTTTTTCTACTTCAAGTTTGTACTCCTTGAATTTCTCAAAAGCTTCAAACTTATGTTTTAACAAAAACACATGACCAAATTTTGAGAAATCATCAGTAAAAGTTATGAAGTAAGAAAAACCGTCTCTCGCATGTGTAGACATTGGCCTACATACTGTAAGTCCACGGTAGCGTCCCGGCCGTCTAACAGACGCCAAATGCGGAACAAAAACTTTTTACAACTGGCGCTATCGTGTACCGTAACCCGGATCTGCCATTAAAACTAAACTAACAAACTACAAAGTGGGTAGAAACGTTATACCGAATGATCCGAGTCCTTCGGTCTTCAACCATCATCCCACGCTTGTTGCGGCTGCTGCGATCTCCTCGATCTCCAGTCTTGTCGTCCAGGTGGCACCACGTCGACGGATCTTTAAACGGGCTTCCGCCTCTGAACCGAGGTCACTCGATCGTCAAGTTTGCTAAAAGAGACGACCAAGATGAAGTAGAGAATGAGTAGAACACTTTGTCTCGTTACATCCAAGGCTATGGACGAACGGTTAATAAAGTTGCCTTTTGGAATCGGGTGAAATGAGAAATGAGGCTTACTAATTTCCATGAGTCCAAAACACTATCAATCTTTTCTAGCAAACATAAGCCATGAGAGGGAGGGAGGCCGGCCACTTATAGGAGAGGAGGGAGGTGAGTGTAGGAGAGAGGAGGGGGTGACCCCAAGGATATGATGCTTATCATAACATTAATACAAAGCATGAGTCATACAACACTTAGTATGAACACAATCAATGCATACATTGAACCATAACCCTTAGTCATCATGCATTAATTGCTCCATTAATGCACTAATGACTCATCAAGTCATGTCACCCTCTCTAGAACCTTCTAGAACACTGACTCACCTCATGACTCACCCAAGTGACGAAAAGATAAATCCGTATTTAACCGAATGTTAAATACGGCTGATAGAAAACTGGAAACTGGTAACTTCCAAAAGTGATCCTGAAATGGATTTCAGGATAACCCCGTATCAGTATAAACATACCCGCATTTGTATTACGACCGAATACAAATGCAACTGAGACAAAAATATTATATCTACACAGTATAATACTGGGTTCCGGCTTAAACCAAAGCCTACCAGTATTATCTGCCCGAAAAATGACACGTGCGAAAACGCACGTGCATTTTCCGAACCTTGCCATAAACTCATATGGCCTCTACAATGTTTCGCCCGAACTTCTGTGGGGGACTCTAATGACTCATCAACACACTGGCACTGGGTATAACCACTAGCACGTCAGAGGTACAAGCTGCACGTAACGTTTTGCCTATGTATTGATTGGAAGGGGAGCTGACGAGCGAACTCATCTATAAACCCTACTGAGCCTGACAGTGACAATGTATATACAGTCCAGTCCGTTCGTCTAAAGAGTATCGCATATCGAGTCTAGGGGGTGGAAAAAATCAGAACCCTAATAACGCGATAAATCGTGTCGGCATGAAGCCCATCCCCACCTGAGAAACTACTGATCCAAATCAGTAATTCCCCACTACCTCGGCCGAGGATTCCTAGTGATTGCCACCCGTGCACTGCACGACATCAACCCCCAATACCGGGAGAGACGAATCCCCGACGATCCTCTCACTTGCCTCCAATGTGGCTCGGGAATGTACCCAACTAAAACCTGTTTGCACAACTCCTTTGAACGTGGTAGGGTAGTAATCTAAGCACAGTGGGAACTCACATGAGACAAATGACGATCTCAGGTCGATGAACTAACTTGTACACATGTCACCAGGGAACTGCTATCTGACGATATGTATAATACCAACTAGCATGTTCCCAGCGAGTCCTGTCCGGTGAACTCATAACCCAATGAGCACCTGTATACATCTTAGGTGATCCTACTGACACCAATAGCTTGTGAGACCGGCCATCGCCTCTCGTCGGGGTCTCGACTGTATACACTAGTCTACTCTGGAGTATTTATGCCCTGTCTCGAAACTCCCACGACCAGGGACACTTTAAGGATGTGCTTACAGACCCCAGCTCCCACGTATATGATCGCCATCATACTGCTGGTAGTCAAGCAAGAATCCTATGGGCTCTATCATCATGCAATAGTGAACTAAAGCATTTATACGATGATAAAGACAAACCAGATAGCATACTATCATCTCGAGCAAGACTGTCATATCGGTATAGGTCCTGCCTCAATCATTGCAATCACGTACTTGCGATCCAATAATTGACTTTGAGGGCACTATCTCCAACAATCTCCCACTTGCACTCAAGGCTAATTATTGCGATGTCGCATACTCACAGCCCGTGTGATACCGAACATCCAACTCCTCTACTAATCAGTTTCATAAAGCTAGTTTGTAAAACTCTTATGTACGAGAAATAACCTCAGTGAGTGGATCCTCCCTGATGTTTCTTTCTATGTCTCTCTTAATCTTAAGATCGTGGAGAAAGCCATCTCCCGAATCGAGTAATACCTGTCTTAGAATATGTCGTAATATCTGATGGGACCTAGTTCATAATTGAACTACTAATTCAAACTTCTTAGACTGTATTGATAACTGAACCTAATCAGTATCCAGCACCATGCCTCCCACAGTATCTGTTAGTTGTATGTATGCCCTAGAGGCCAGTATTGTACAGATGATGTATATTATATTGGATGCTTGGACATATATAGAGATGACTTTCTTACCCGATATGATAGTATGCTATCTGGTTGCTCTTTATCTTAACATGTTTACTAGTCTCTTTAAACTGTCTTATAGTTACATGTTGATAAAGCCCTTAGGATGTGTACTTGACTACCTGGACTATGATGCAGATCATACTAGTGGGGACATGGTAGTCCATAAGTACATCCTTCAAGGTCCCTAGTCGTGGGTGTATCGAGACGGGGCATCGATATACCAGTGTAGACTAGCGTATACGCTTCTTGAACCATGAGATGGGCGATGGATGATCCCATATCCATTGGTGTTTGACATCAGAGATGGCGTACGGGTGCTCAGTGGAGACTGGGTACACTGGGCGGACTCACCGAGAACTCCCAGATGGTATTATACCTCACGTCAGATGGCAGTTCTCAGGTGACACTTGTACAGGTTAGTTTGTAGACCCGAGATCGTCATAGAGTCTTGTGTGATTCCCACTGTGCTTTGATCTCCACCTTACCACGTCCATGAGGGCGTGCAAAACGGTGGTCTTTGGGTACAATCCCGAGTCACATGGAGGCAATGAGCGATAGGAGGGGTTTCGTCTCTCCCGGTATTGGGGGTTGATGTTGCGCTGTGCTCGATTGGCCGTAACAGGGAAGTCCTTGGCCAAGGCTGATCAGAGATTTGCTGGTAAGTGTTACCAGTAGTTTCTCGACCCGTTATGAGCCTCACATCGGCACGACTTATCGGTTATTGGGGTCTGACGTTTACCTCCCCTAGACTTGATATGCGACATATCAGACGAACAGACCGGACTGTACGGTAAGTGTTACTGGTTGGATTCACAGGAGTGTGAGCGTGCTAGCTCGTCGATCTTCTGATCGCTCAATACCCGGATGGCCGTTACATTTAGCATACCGCTTGCGGCTTGTTGGTGCTTGATATGATCATCATCTGCTGCCGGCGTATTGACGAGTCTTTAGAGTCCTACACAGAGGTTTCCTGGATCAAGCGAAACGAAATAGGAGCGCATATGAGATATGTGCAGGACTGAGAATAATGCGTGTATGTGATACCGTATTCCATTCTCGCGATGAATGTATCGATTGGTTATATGCGATATAACCTAGATATCGAATCAAGGATTTATTCGATATGCCGATACATAGGATACTAGTCGGTTATATGCGATATGACCGGATCGTTAAATCAAGTGTTGATTTAATGATTTAATGTATAATTATATATTTGATATATTACTTTGCATTAACTAGTATTGGTTCACTTTAAATGGATTTTCTCATTTGATGTGCAAGTTGTATATGTGATATACTTTTGTGCACATGTTTGTATCATGTTTGATGATACTTTCTCATTTGGTTAAGTGTAAAGAATTAAACCTTGGTTAAGTAAATGGTTAGGGTTTTTATTTATTCATTCATTTATCTTTTTCATTTGGATTAAAAAGAAATTGCAAAAGAAAACAATATGGTTGCTTTCTTTCTTGAAGCTTGTTGAAGCTTCATGAAGCTTTGACCAAAGTGACCATTTTGTCTTCATGCTTAACCCTAACCATTCATCTAACCTTAGTCAATTCTCTACACCTAACCATGGTTCATATTATGATAAGTATTCATTTCTTTTGCATTTTAAAAGACTTAATATAATCATCTTGATCTTCTTCTTCTTCTTGAGTTCAAGAAAAACCTTGCCACCATTAATGGCATCTTGAGTAAACAAGTGAGAAATCCAATTCTAAAGTGAACCCACCTCCTATTTCTTCACCCTCTACCTCTTGCCAAGTAGTATAGGGTGTTTTCTTCATAAGTTTCACAACTTGGTGAAGTCGGAGATTGATCTTGTGTAACCTCGACGTAGATCATCTTCGGCATCGTAGCCGACGACTAGTCCGCTCATTTTCTCCGCTGAAGCCGATGCAAGAGTCCGAGATCCGACTAGGACAGCGAGAGGACGTCTACGTGGAGCTAAGGAAGTGGAGAACCGGATCTACAAAGGTTGTAGCTTCTCACTTTTAGTTAAGATGTTAACTAGCTTATTGTTTTCGCCTAAAATTCTAGTTAACGATCCGTATTAGAGTTTCTCGGCACTTGTAAAATTTGAAATTGGCATGGTTGATGCCTTGTGAGACCTCTTGAGAGTGCCTAGGAACCCTACAGTGGTATCAGAGCCTAGCTAGAGCCTTAGGTGAAGTCTAGACGATGTTTGAAACCTGATCGAACCGAAACCCTAAAAACCAAAATGCTCTCTGGAAATTTTCTGAAAATTTTCATTTTTGTCTATTAAAAATATGCAGAAAAATAAGCAGGGTCTTATTTGAATTACTGTGAAATACGAGTGCCTAAATCGATTTTTCCACCGCGGAACCGCGGCACGAGCTAGGGATGTGCGGCGGTTCCGCGGCCGTACTGTCCCCTTGTCTGATGATTTCTGCACAGTAACTCATATAATTTAATGCTATATTTTCAGGGTATTTTTATTGTGACTCTACAGATGAGTATTCTGGGGTTGTATTGGGAATCAAAGATGCGATCGGATTATCAAATTTTGTCTGTGTGGCTTTCCGGATAATTTGGAATATGTTAAAAAGTTTGACCGGATGTAAATACCCAATCTTTCCCCTGCCGGAAAATATCCAAGTGTTGGATTTTTCTATGGTTTAAGGACGTTCTGAGTAGTGCAAGTAACGCGATGGTCCCTCTAGAAGACAACAAACCTTAACTCGATTATGTGACCGTCTTGAACTGCCCTTTGAACCTTCGGGTTTGGGGCAGTACAGCGAGCCACATGTGAGGCGTTGGCTTGACCCTTCTACGGTTGGACCGTTGGTACTGAGGCATGAAGTGAATGTCTTTGAACTTATTTCATGTGTTGAACGGTTTCGGGAAAACTTGGGTGTTCGAACGTTCGATCGGAAAGTTTAATATTTTCTATTTATCCAGAATGGGATACAATAATTGGAATTCACAAACAGTTATGAGATAACTGAATGAATGTTATAAATCTAGCGGTTTAGTCTCACTTGATATTGAAAAGAGTTTTCGATAATGAGACTAAAATACGGGGTTTATAATTGTTAGGCATGTGATGTCTAAGTATTTCATTTGATTAGGCATGCGATGTCTAAAGAGGTTGCGGATTCCAACTGTTGTAGTTTTACACTTTCTTTTCTGTGACCGTAAGTGTAATATGTGATATCGCCGGTTTCGTTGCTATATGTCAACGACAATTGGGATGCGCATATTTACTTACGTTGATGACATGTGATGCTATGTGTTGCTGGATATGTTATATTGGATCGTCGTGTTTGAATAGCCGGGGTTTTTTATGTGAGATGAGAGTTTTTCATTTCATTCATGTAAAAACTTGTATGTAATATTCTTTTATTTGGGACACTTCCAGGTTGCGGAAGTTGTCACCTTTTGTATATTATTTACATTTCCGCATTAGGATAGACCCAAGGAGGGGAGCACAAGTAACCGGGTTCTAGGGTCCAGTGGGAGACCATCTCGAGGAGTCGAGTCCGGGTCTCCTAACCCTAGAATTGGTAGGGTTGCTTGCCGCTCTCGTAGGGGTCTAGGGGTGTGGGAGTGGCTATTCATCACGACCGTGGAATCCGTGTTTTATACTGGCTCGTATTGAAAACACGGACGTCCTAGTATATCCAATGTTTCATATGTTTCTTCTGCTGCGATATCTGTGATGTGATCATGTGATGTTCTATGATAGATACAGTATATAGTATATATGATATATTATATAGACGTTACTTATGTTTTGCACCCGCACTAGCCCTGCCCTGCTCTGTCGTTAGTTACCTAACCTAACGGTGCATGAGGGGACATCGAGGCGAATGCGGATGGCATAAGTGTACTTCGTATTTATCTGTGATGTTTAGGTGACTTAAATGATGGGACTTCATTAATGTGATTAATGAAAGAAAAGAAACCTAAGATGTTGTAGAATCAAATTTTAAACAAAACAGGTAGCTACAGTTCTTGTTTTGCATAGCAGTATATATGATATACCCTGCACCTTATTCGATGAGGAAAGGGCCGAGATCCCTTCACCGGGAGTGACCCCTTTAGCAAATAACTGGCAGATGCTACACACCCGGTTTGACTTTTGATTGCTTCTATAGTTTCTGCTTTGCACAGCGATATATATGATATATCCCGCACCTCATTCGACGAGGAAAGGGCCGACGATCCCTTCACCGGGAGTGACCCCTTTAGCAAAACTAGAAAAGCCTCAAAATCACTCCATTTCAAAACTTCATTCGATTCTACAACGATATCAAGTTCATTACGCAATAGGTTTTCAGAAAAACCTGTCGTAGCCCTCCGTTATTTCAGATAAGAACTGTTTGGTATTCGTGCTGCGTTTGTTGGCCTTTGTCAAGGCATAGTGTGCGGTAGCTGAATAGTGCTTATCTGCTTGTGCATGTGATGCAGATTGTTTCAGGGTAGTCGTACGACCTTGTTGTCCTTTGTCAAGGGTCGTGCGGGTGGGTTTGATTCAATCAAGAAATGACGGGTTGAACTTGACTAGCATCCCATGATTTGTTGGCCTTTGTCAAGGTCATAGGACGCTAGGGGCAAAATATTATCGGGAATTTCAAGTGTTGAAATTTGCAATGAGATTGCATACCTTCTATGAGATAGTTGGATCCCGATACCCACTGTGAGTAAGAGTTACTCCTGGGAAAGTTTTACACATTGCAATTAGCTGATCAAGTAGGTGTCTAAAAAGGTGTCAACGGGGTTACGCCTCTGGGAAAACGAGGTTTACATTAATTAGGTTTGTGCGAAAGCACGGGGGACCTCCCTCAAAGTACCGACACTGGCCTGGCTGAAAGATTGGCGAACTTGTAGTGTGTAATTAATCCCGGCTAGTCTTTCCTTTTAGGGTTTGAAGGAAGATTTGATAAAAACCAGTGGGAGCCATCCTGATTAGATAAGATAATAACCAATCTGATCTTGCACAAGCATACGCTAAAGTGTTTTCTTCTCTCTCTCTCCAGGTAGCGACCATTTCATGCCCTAATAAAGATAATAATATCGATGTATTGACCGAACCCGCATGTTATACTGTGCTGGGGAACGTTGGTTCCGTTCTTTCCTATAAGAGTTATAGGACTGAGCAGGATATAGGGGAATACCAGGATTCCCATGCCACCCGAATGAAGAAAGTACATGATGATGCATTTTCTTCGGGTGTGTTCGTTACAGAGAACTGTTTCTCCATTTGCTCTACGTCCTGGGTATTAGATACTGGATCAGGATCCCATATATATAATCAGTTACATGGGCTTAGGAAAGGTAGAGAACTTGGAGAAGGTGATAAAGACATCAGAGTTGGAAATGGTGCAATTGTTGCAGCTAAGACTGTCGGGGAATGTCACCTTGTATTACCAACTGGTAATACATTGGTTCTGAACGAATGCTATTACATGCCGAACCTGATATGCAACATTATATCAGTTTCTTTGTTGAGTAAAGAGGGATATAATTTTGTATTACAGGACAATGTTATGAACATTTTCCGTAACCAAAAGTTGGTTGGATCAGGCACGTTGTGCAATGGCATTTATGTTCTAAATCAATCAACAGTTCTGAGCATAACAAACACACACAAGAGGAAGAGTTCAGAACTGAACGAATCCTTCTTGTGGCATTGTAGACTGGGTCACATCAATGCGACACGACTGGCTAAGTTACATAAGGATGGATATTTAAATCCGTTCGAATTTTCATCTTATAACACTTGCCAGTCATGTTTCAAAGGAAAGATGACCAAAACTCCGTTTACGGGACACGGAGAAAGAGTTACCGAACTCTTGGGACTAATACATAGTGATGTATGCGGTCCCATGTCTACACATGCCAGGGATGGTTCTTCATACTTCATTACATTCACTGACGATCTCTCTAGATTCGGATATGTGTTCCTGATGAAACACAAATCAGAAGCTTTTGAGAAATTTAGAGAATATAAACAAGAGGTTGAAAACCAAACTGGAAAAAGTATTAAAATCCTTCGATCTGATCGAGGAGGTGAATACTTGAGCAATGAATTCCTGGACTTCCTAAAAGAGAATGGGATTCTCTCTCAGCTGACACCTCCATATACACCACAGCACAACGGTGTATCAGAACGGAGGAACCGCACCCTTTTAGATATGGTGCGCTCTATGATGAGCACAGCTGTGTTACCTATTTCCTTCTGGGGATATGCGCTGGAAACAGCAGCATACCTATTGAATCAAGTTCCAACTAAATCTGTACCTACCACACCATATGAGATATGGAGTGGGAAGAGACCATGTTTTAAACGAGTTAAGATATGGGGTTGCCCGGCCTATGTCAAAAGGCAAAATCCGGACAAACTCGAGGCACGGTCAGTTCTATTCAAGTTTGTGGGATATCCCAAACATTCACATGGATATCTTTTCTACCATACAGAGGAACAAAAAGTGTTTGTTTCTCGACATGCCATCTTTTTGGAAAAGGAATTTCTTGCAAAAGAAATTAGTGGGGACAAGGTAGAACTGGAAGAAATTCCTTTTACATATACTCAAACTGAAGATTTAGTGGAACCAGGGGATTCAGAAGCTCCCGACGAACCTCAGCCTCTCCGCCGATCTAGTAGAGTTCCTCGCCCACCTGAGAGATACTACGGTTTTCTCATGGATGGTGGGAGCGAGGATTGCATCATGGAGGATGATGACCCAACTAGCTTCGAGCAGGCCATCACGAGTAGGGACTCAGTGAAATGGCTGGATGCTATGCGGTCCGAGATGGAATCCATGTACACCAACAAAGTATGGACTTTGGAACTTGCTCCTGAAGGGGTAAAACCCATTAGGAGCAAGTGGATCTTCAAGAAAAAACTTGGTGTAAATGGGAAAGTGGAGACTTTCAAAGCTAGACTTGTTGCAAATGGTTTTCGTCAAAGACCAGGTGTGGACTATGACGAAACCTTTTCTCCAGTGGCTATGCTTAAATCCATCCAGATCATGCTTGCCATCGCTGCATATCATGACTACGAAATCTGGCAAATGGATGTTAAGACCGCCTTTCTAAATGGTGATTTAGAAGAGTGCGTGTACATGACTCAGCCGGAGGGCTTCGTAGACAGTGAGAGCAGCGGGAAGGTGTGCAAGCTGCTTAAATCCATTTATGGATTAAAGCAAGCATCGCGGAGTTGGAACATCTGCTTTGACGTCGTTATCAAAGAGTTTGATTTCGTCAAAAACCCAGATGAACCTTGTATCTACAAGAAGGTGGCAGAGAGTAAGGTTGTCTTCCTCGTATTGTACGTGGATGACATACTCTTGATAGGAAATGATATTCCTATGCTGCAATCGATCAAGCTCTTCTTATCACAAAGATTCTCAATGAAAGATCTTGGTGATGCCTTCTGCATATTAGGAATTAGGATCTATAGAGATAGATCCAAACGGATATTGGGATTGTCCCAATCCAGGTACATTGACACCATACTAAAAAGGTTTAGTATGGAAGAATCCAAGCGTGGGAACTTGCCCACGATCTCTGGAGTCACTCTCTCCAAAGAGATGTCTCCCAAGACTGATTTGGAGAGAGCTCGCATGCAAGGGATACCCTATGCTTCGGCTGTAGGCTCTATCATGTATGCGATGCTATGTACCAAACCCGATGTAGCATACTCACTAAGTGTAGTGAGCAGGTATCAAGCTGATCCTGGAGAGAGTCACTGGACAGCTGTGAAGAGCATTCTCAAGTACTTGCGAAGGACTAAAGAGATGCTCTTGGTGTATGGTAACGGAGACCTCCAAATGGAGTCCTTTACCGATTCGAGCTTCCAGAGTGATAAGGACGACTCTAAGTCGCAGTCGGGATTTGTCTTTACCCTTTACGGAGGGGCGGTTAGCTGGAAGAGTTCCAAGTAGGAAACCGTGGCAGACTCAACGATGGAGGCTAAATACATCGCTGCCAACGATGCTGCCAAAGAGGCTGTCTGGATCAAGAAGTTCATTACTGAACTTGGAGTGGTTCCATCCATTGAGCATCCAATACCTTTGTATTGCGATAACAATGGAGCGGTGGCTTTGGCCAAGGAACCCAGGTCCCATCAGCAATCCAGGCATATTCTGAGGTGGTATCACCTGATCCGGGAGATAGTTGATCGCCGGGAGATCGAGGTCAGGAGGGTTGACACGAAGAACAACACGGCGGATCCACTCACGAAGGCCATTCCCCAGATACAGTTTGAGAGACTCTTCGGGATGCTCGGTATGCGATACTACAGCAGCTAGCCCTAGTGCAAGTGGGAGATTGTTAGTTGTATGTATGCCCTAGAGGCCAGTATTGTACAGATGATGTATATTATATTGGATGCTTGGACATATATAGAGATGTCTTTCTTGCTCGATATGATAGTATGCTATCCGGTTGCTCTTTATCTTAACATGTTTACTAGTCTCTTTAAACTGTCTTATAGTTACATGTTGATAAAGCCCTTAGGATGTGTACTTGAGTGCCTGGACTATGATGCAGATCATACTAGTGGGGACATGGTAGTCCATAAATACATCCTTCAAGGTCCCTAGTCGTGGGTGTATCGAGACGGGGCATCGATATACCAGTGTAGACTAGCGTATACGCTTCTCGACCCATGAGATGGGCGATGGATGATCCCATATCCATTGGTGTATGACATCAGAGATGGTGTACGGGTGCTCAGTGGAGACTGGGTACACTGGACGGACTCGCCGAGAACTCCCAGATGGTATTATACCTCACGTCAGATGGCAGTTCTCAGGTGACACTTGTACAGGTTAGTCCGTAGACCCGAGATCGTCATAGAATCTTGTGTGATTCCCACTGTGCTTTGATCTCCACCTTACCACGTCCATGAGGGCGTGCAAAACGGTGGTCTTTGGGTACAGTCCCGAGTCACATGGAGGCAATGAGCGATAGGAGGGGTTTCGTCTCTCCCGGTATTGGGGGTTGATGTTGCGCTGTGCTCGATTGGCCGTAACAGGGAAGTCCCTGGCCAGGGCTGATCAGAGATTTGCTGGTAAGTGTTACCAGTAGTTTCTCGACCCGTTATGAGCCTCACATTGGCACGACTTATCGGTTATTGGGGTCTGACGTTTACCACCCCTAGACTTGATATGCGACATATCAGACGAACAGACCGGACTGTACGGTAAGTGTTACTGGTTGGATTCACAGGAGTGTGAGCGTGCTAGCTCGTCGATCTTCTGATCGCTCAATACCCTGATGGCCGTTACGTTTTGCAGATCGCTTGCGGCTTGTGGGTGCTTGATATGATCATCATCTGCTGCCGGCGTATTGACGAGTCTTTAGAGTCCTACACAGAGGTTTCCTGGCTCAAGCGAAACGAAATAGGAGCGCATATGAGATATGTGCAGGACCGAGAATAATGCGTGTATGTGATACCGTATTCCATTCTCGCGATGAATGTATCGATTGGTTATATGCGATATAACCTAGATATCGAATCAAGGATTGATTCGATAAGCCGATACATAGGATACTAGTCGGTTATATGCGATATGACCGGATCATTAAATCAAGTGTTGATTTATTGATTTAATGTATAATTATATATTTGATATATTACTTTGCATTAACTAGTATTGGTTCACTTTAAATGGATTTTCTCATTTGATGTGCAAGTTGTATATGTGATATACTTTTGTACACATGTTTGTATCATGTTTGATGATACTTGCTCATTTGGTTAAGTGTAAAGAATTAAACCTTGGTTAAGTAAATGGTTAGGGTTTTTATTTATTCATTCATTTATCTTTTTCATTTGGATTAAAAAGAAATTGCAAAAGAAAACAATATGGTTGCTTTCTTTCTTGAAGCTTGTTGAAGCTTCATGAAGCTTTGACCAAAGTGACCATTTTGTCTTCATGCTTAACCCTAACCATTCATCTAACCTTAGTCAATTCTCTACACCTAACCATGGTTCATATTATGATAAGTATTCATTTCTTTTGCATTTTAAAAGACTTAATATAATCATCTTGATCTTCTTCTTCTTCTTGAGTTCAAGAAAAACCTTGCCACCATTAATGGCATCTTGAGTAAACAAGTGAGAAATCCAATTCTAAAGTGAACCCACCTCCTATTTCTTCACCCTCTACCTCTTGCCAATTAGTATAGGGTGTTTTCTTCACAAGTTTCATAACTTGGTGAAGTCGGAGCTTGATCTTGTGTAACCTCGACGTAGATCATCTTCGGCATCGTAGCCGACGACTAGTCCGCTCATTTTCTCCGATGAAGCCGATGCAAGAGTCTGAGATCCGACTAGGAAAGCGAGAGGACGTCTACGTGGAGCTAAGGAAGTGGAGAACCGGATCTACAAAGGTTGTAGCTTCTCACTTTTAGTTAAGATGTTAACTAGCTTATTGTTTTCGCCTAAAATTCTAGTTAACGATCCGTATTAAAGTTTCTCGGTGCTTGTAAAATTTGAAATTGGCATGGTTGATGCCTTGTGAGACCTCTTGAGAGTGCCTAGGAACCCTACAGTATCCTCTTGGACCACCTGTCCATAATACTGTCCCTCGTCAGAGGGAAAACAATAACTCTGACACTCACTCTGTCATCCATGTCACCTTGGAAGCCTGGAATGATAACCGTCTCCCGAAGGAGGCTGCCGTCATCAAATCCGTAGAACATACTTTCATGTTCTAAAACTGCTTCCTTTTGTTTCTTCAGGATTGGATTAATATAAACTTATCGCATCTAGTGCAAAAACAACATCTGGTATGGTACTTGACATCTCATGATTGACTCAATTGCCTAAGCAAGTGATCTGCCAATCATGCACAGCCCTCTCTGCTTTAGTCTGTAAGACACCTTTAGAGAGGGTGACTCCATCACCTGCAGGTACACCACCATGCCAGGAGTCATCTATTCTAAAATACTATTAGAATACTGTCAAAGTACCCACATTGGGAAACTACCCAAATCTAGATCTAAAACCATAGATCTAGTAACCAGAATGTTTGATATTAAATCCATATCCTTTGTGGAGAAACAACTGTGTGATGACCAAAGTACAACCGATTGTAGTATAGGAATTTTACTTCCTACTCTGTGTATGTCATCTAAATACTAGGACATCACACCCTACTACCTTCTTAACAGGTTCATCCCCTATTCTGATGAAGTCAAAGCCATGAGTGTCTCATCAAAATTAGATGATCAATCTCCGCTATAACTGCTGAAGTCTATAAATAGACATAAGCTACTTGTCCACTATACTTCTGCTGCTCCCACTGACTACGATAACCCTCTGGCAGAATAATATCTACGTACACTTCTAAAGCTAGTTTAGAACGATGTTATACTTATCCTCTTGCCGGGTCTCATAGTCTGGAACAACAGTACTGTCAAGTCTGGGTAAACAAGAACCTCCCTGTCACCATCCTTGAGGCTACCTGAGTACCTCTCGGGTGTCTGAGATTACCCACCATATCTGCGGAGTGGCTAATGGAATGTCAAACCTGATTGAATATATAGGTCCTATTAAATTTTCCGTAATCGTTTGCAGTTCTGGAATCACTTCCAGTTCTACCATACTCCCACTAATGTTTTCTGAAAAATTCCATTTTAATAAAACTGTGGCGAGTCAAGAACAATATCACTATTGATCTTCCAGATGGTAGAAATGTCAACCTTCGTCAAAACCAGGGTCAACCCACAAACAGCCATTACAGAAACGTGCCTTGAGTTATCCAGTGTCTGGTTTTAAGCATAAGCTGGACAACTCCCCTTACCTTAACATAGTTAAGATATGAACCATTCTATATCTAATATAGAAACATAGGCACTAATTTAATTGGAACCAGATTCAAATCATGCAGCTGTCTCCAGTGCATAACAACTTAATGGAGAGAGGCTAATCAGCATTACTCAACTTAGGAATCCATCCAATTATGAGTAACCTGAAAGAGAAACAAGTTTCTCAAAACCATTACTATCATCTGAATACCAATCACAAGAATCTATATCTTCAATTTCTTTGAAGAATCCTTATACTTGCGATACCTGGTTCTCTAATTTATTCTTATACCCACAACTTCTCAAAACTTAGACATTGTATTTCTACGAAACACTTGTCTAAAAACTAGAGAAGTTACAAGTAAACAGAACATAGTACGAGGACCTACCCCTTTGTCCTGATGGACACTGGACAACATACAATACTCTGTATAAGTCCTCTGAGTAGAATAACTCAAAACCTGTGCATCGAAGGTTGAAAACTGTACCCAGGAGATTTCCTCAAATATCACCAATTACAATGAATTCCGATATAATGAGGATGATCACCTTAATTCCCAATAACTTACTCCCACTCATCATCTATAAAACCATACAGATATGAGAATGAAACCTGGTAAATACATACCCTGGAGTAAGTATGTAATAGGGAAATCAGTTTACAATTAACAATGCACAGTGAAACTGAAACATGAAAATGTTCCGTAGGGGTTTCCTGGTATTCCTAGTAATGCCTCTTCCATAATCCAATTCTTGACATTAACCGTATATCTCTTTGCCATATCTCCAAATCCCTTTATTTGTCTTTAGTCGTTACCTTCTGTACACCTTTATTAGGCTAAATGGTTTTCTTCCTTCCGTACCGTTCAGCACCAGCCTATGGTTTGGAAGAAGACTATCCAGTAAGCATAATAGGTATACCCTCCTAAACCTAGGAGTACTCGTATCTTGAGAGAAGGTGATGATAAAAGACAACTGAATAATACCTTATTCTATTTCTCCCGAACTGGGGAAAAAGCAAAGGTGAAATAGGAGTAGCGATGAAGTACGCGGATTGGTCGTGAATGATAACAGTCGCAATTTACTTTTCCCTCTTTCTAATCCCTTTACTTTGTTTTTAGTTATTACCTTCTGCACACCCTACTTAGGCTAATTGGTTTTCTTCATTCCCTACCTTTCGACACCAGCCTATGGTTTGGAAGAAGACTATCCAATAAGCGTAATAGGTGTACTCTCCTAAACTGAGGAGCCCTCACAACCTGAGAGAAGGTGATAATAAAAAACAACTGAATAATCAATTCTATTTCTCCTGAACCTGGATCCATCCTCGAAGAAGTCCCTTCAAGTTCGTATATAACCATACGATGGATCTATCCAATGGAAGTGGATGTCTGTAGTAATACGGGGTGTTCTGAAAAATACAAAGGGTTAAGGAAAGGGCGGCAATGACTTATGCAACTTTAGACAATCCAAAAGCCAGTATTTTAAGAAGGTTCGGTCAACTTGGTCACTGAGTCATAGTCTAGGGTCGGTCAAAGGTCGCTGCCCAAGAAAGAGAGAAAAGAAACACTCTGCATGCACTCTAACCTAGATCAGAATGGTTATCACTTTATCTAATCAGGAAACCTCCCACTGTAATCTCAAATTCTCCTCTAAACCTGAAAGAAGAATTAGTCGGGATCACCCGAAGAGTAAACTAACTCATCAGTGAGAATCGGGATCCAACTATCATCGCATGATAACTTGATGGAAGCCACTCAAGTTATCACACTCCAGAAGGTATGCGCATGCCTGGCAAGTTTGCTTAATGTTTGAAACTCCCGATGTGATTTTTGCCTCAAGCACTTATGACCTTGACTTTAGTCAACAAATCATAAGTCACATGTCAAGTTCTACCCGTCATTGTCCAGGTTGATTTGAACCCACCCATACATACCCTTGACTTTAGTCAACAAGGTAATATGACTGTCCCAAACCAACACATCTATCTATGCAACATACGAATACCCAGCAACTACCAAACACTAAGCCTTGAGTTTAGTCAACAAACATAGCTTGAATGCTACTGACCACCCATAAGAAATGACGGAGGGCTGCGGCAGGTTTTTGGCGAAAAACCTTTAACGTAATGAACTTGATCTCGTTGAAGGAACCTGATAGCTTTTTATAAAATATAGTGATGAAAACGTTTTACTAAAGAGGTCACTCCCGGTGAAGGGATCTCGGCTCTTTCCTCGTGGAATAAGGTGCAGGATATTCCAATTGAATACCGCGATGCAAAGCAACTTGTAATCGACTATATTAAAGTTACTACCCTGACGTAAAATTCTGCCCAAGGGGTTTTTCCCGGTGAAGGGATATCAGCCCTTGCCTCGTCGAATGAGGTGCATGATATTCCAACTGAATATCACTATGCAAAACAAAAGGAAACATCTTTGTAATAACACCTTTTAAAATTTGTTCCAACAACATTAAATATAGGTTTGTTTTATCTTTGCATTAATAAGAATCAATGCAGTCCCACCAATCAATCGCACCAGAAAAGAACAAAAATATAATGTACGTATATGCCATCCGCATTCGCCACTGGATCCCGTCGTCACCCGTTAGGTTACTTAACTAACGACAGAGCGGGGGATGGACTAGCGCGGGTGTAAAACATATACAACATCTAATAGTATATATACCAATATATAATAATCGCTCCAGGCATGATAATATGCAACATTACAGAAAAGTAATAAGCATCACAGAACAATACAGATAATCTGGGATCCCCGGGTTTCACAGAGCCGCTGCTGAAACCTGACGTTCCTCTGGTCGTATGGATAGCCTGTGCAATGAAACCTAGACCCCTACGGGTGCGGCAAGTTACCCGCCAAAACCTGAAGCGAGGTAGTCCCCACAGCATAGTGAATGGAACACCCGGCACTTCACGGAATCCGGTAACTTGAGCACCCTTCCTTGGGTCAACCTGTACTCCCTACGAGTGCTGCGAATAGTCTGCCAATTCTAGAGTGAGGTCCCTCTGCCTCTCAAAGCCATGAGATACGGACCCGTTGCCTTCTAGAACCCGGCTATCCGTGCACTCCTTCGCGGGATAAACCTAGTACAGGAATGAAAAATATACAACGGGTACATCGACCTCAACCTGGTCGTGCCCCAAAAGAATATTATACAAACAGGCAGTGACGGCAGTCCACATATTGGATGCTCGTCCCGCAATATCAAATGTACAAATAAATCCAAACTGCACTATCATTGCACCCTGCTATCCACCACGACATATCCGCAACATCACAGCACAACACAGAACATCAACGCGAATGTCACGTTTGCAAACCCGTCTAAAAGAACTATAGCAATCAGACGCGGTTTACCAATCAAATGACATTCCCGGTCAGAGATATAATGTAATACCACATACTAACAAATTTAAAATTTCAATCGACTAAATTTCCCGAAGTGGGCCCCACGTACATCTGCTGTATAGTAACAAAATCTGGGCCCAAAAGAATAGTACCAAATACCAAAATTCATAGTTTAAAGCTTACTGGAAAAATTTAGTGCACTGTTCCTACAGTACTGCCCCGGTTCCGCGGTCAAACCTTAGCTCTAACCGCGGATCCGCGGCTCTACTGTAGGATCACGTGCTCAAATTTTGCAGTAATGCTTATAAACCCTCGCACAATATTCTGTGATATGTAAAATAATTTTCAGAACCTTTTAAAAATCGACAGAAACCTGTGTGCCAGAAAATTGCGATTTCGAAAATTCGTTCGATCGATATTTTAAACATGTTAGCACAAGTTAGTATAGCTTAATGGTGAAGCTCTGATACCACTGTAAGTCTACAGTAGCGCCCCGGCCGTCTAACAGACGCCAAATGCGGAACAAAAACTTTTTACAACTGGCGCTATCGTGTACCGTAATCCGGATCTGCCATTAAAGCTAAACTAACAAACTACAAAGTGGGTAGAAACGTTATACCGAATGATCCTAGTCCTTCGGTCTTCAACCATCATCCCACGCTTGTTGCGGCTGCTGCAATCTCCTCGATCTCCAGTCTTGTCGTCCAGGTGGCACCACGTCGATGGATCTTTAAACGGGCTCCCGCCTCTGAACCGAGGTAACTCGACCGTCAAGTTTGCTAAAAGAGATGACCAAGATGAAATAGAGAATGAGTAGAACACTTTGTCTCATTACGTCCAAGGCTATGGACGAACGATTAATGAAGTTGCTTTTTGGAATCGGGTGAAATGAGAAATGAGGCTTATCTAATTTCCATGAGTCCAAAACACTATCAATCTTTTCTAGCAACCATAAGCCATGAGAGGGGGGGAGGCCGGCCACTTATAGGAGAGGGGGGGAGGCCGGCCACTTATAGGAGAGAGGAGGGGGTGACCACAAGGATATGATGCTTATCATAATATTAATACAAAGCATGAGTCATACAACACCTAGTATGAACACAATCAATGCATACATTGAACCATAACCCTTAGTCATCAAACATTAAATGCTCCATTAATGCACTAATGACTCATCAAGCCATGTCACCCTCTCTAGAACCTTCTAGAACACTGACTCACCTCATGACTCACCCAAGTGACGAAAAGATAAATCCGTATTTAACCGAATGTTAAATACGGCTGATAGAAAACTGGAAACTGGCAACTTCCAAAAGTGATCCTGAAACGGATTTCAGGATAACCCCGTATCAGTATAAACATACCCGCATTTGTATTACGACCGAATACAAATGCAACTAAGACAAAATATTATATCTACACAGTATAATACTGAGTTCCGGCTTAAACCAAAGCCTACCAGTATTATCTGCCCGAAAAATGACACGTGCGAAAACGCACGTGCATTTTCCGAGCCTTGCCATAAACTCATATAGCCTCTACAACGTTTCGCCTGAACTTGGGAAGTGTCTGTGAGGGACTCTAATGACTCATCAACACACTAGCACTGGGTATAACCACTAGCACGTCAGAGGTATAAGCTGCACGTAACGTTTTGCCTATGTATTGATTGGAAGGGAACCTGACGAGCGAACTCATCTATAAACCCTACTGAGCCTGACAGTGACAATGTATATACAGTCCGGTCCGTTCGTCTAAAGAGTATCGCATATCGAGTCTAGGGGGTGGATAAAGTCAGACTGGTAATAACGCGATAAATCGTGTCGGCATGAAGCCCATCACCACCTGAGAAACTATTGATCCAAATCAGTAATTCTCCACTACCTCGGCCGAGGATTCCTAGTGATGGCCACCCGTGCACTGCGCAACATCAACCCCCAATACCGGGAGAGACGAATCCCCGACGATCCGCTCACTTGCCTCCAATGTGGCTCGGGACTGTACCCAACTAAAACCTGTTTGCTCAACTCCTTTGAGCGTGGTAGGGTAGTAATCTAAGCACAGTGGGAACTCATATAAGATAAATGACGATCTCAGGTCGATGAACTAACCTGTACATATGTCACCAGGGAACTGCTATCTGACGATATGTATAATACCAACTAGCATGTCCCAGCGAGTCCTGTCCGGTGAACTCATAACCCAATGAGCACCTGTATACATCTTAGGTGATCCTACTGACACCAATGGCTTGTGAGACCGGCCATCGCCCCTCATCGGGGTCTCGACTGTATACGCTAGTCTACTCTGGAGTATCGATGCCCTGTCTCGAAACTCCCACGACTAGAGACACTTTAAGGATGTGCTTACAGACCCCAGCTCCTATGTATATGATCGCCATCATACTGCTGGTAGTCAAGCAAGAATCCTATGGGCTCTATCATCATGCAATAGTGAACTAAAGCATTTATACGATGATAAAGACAAACCAGATAGCATACTATCATCTCGAGCAAGATTGTCATATCGGTATAGGCCCTGCCTCAATCATTGCAATCACATACCTGCGATCCAATAATTGACTTTGAGGGCACTATCTCCAACACATACATCACTATGTATGAAGCCTAAGGGCTCTGTAGCTCTTTCTCCATGTCCAGTAAACGGCGTTTTGTCCATTTTCCCTTTGATATAAGACTGACAAGTCGCATAAGATTTATACTCAAAAGGATTTAAATATCCGTCTTTATGAAGCTTGTTTAGACTTGTTTCATTAATATGAGCAAGTCTACAACGCTAAAGAAAAGCTTCATTTTTATCTGAAAATTTTCTTTTATTTGTGTGTTGTTTGTTGAAAACTGTGTGTTGATTAAGGACGTATATCCCGTTATTAAGAGTTCCACAACCAATCAACTCTTCATTCAGTTTAATGTTCATAACATTGTGCTACAATACAAATGATATGCTTCATTGTATAACAAAGAAACAGATATTTTATTACAAAGCATGCTTTTTACAAAATAACATGGGTTCAAAACCAATATACAACCCGACGACAACCCTAGGTGATACTCTCCCACTGAAACTGCATGTACATTGGAACTATTTCCAACTCGGAGAGTATGCTCTCCAGTCTTCAAAACTTTGTTATTTCTCAACCCCTGCATAGAATTACAGATATGAGAACCCGATCCGGTATCCAATACTCAGGAAGCAGAGTTAATAGAGAAACAGTTTTCAGTTACAAACACACCTGAAGCAGAAGCATCACCATGCTTCTTTTTCTTGAGTTCAAGATATTCCGTACAATTCCGCTTCGAGTGCCCCGTCTTCTTGCAATGAAAAAAATTCTCCTTTCCCCGACTCCGCAGCTTTGGATTTGTCTTTCCCCTTCGCCTTCTTGATTCTACCTCTCGGTTTGGTGGATTTCTTGTTATTCTTTCCCTTGGACTTGGCTTTTGGGATAGAAAAGGAAGATTATCCAACAAGCAGAGAGGGAGACTTCTTCTTAAGCGTGCTCTTCGCACTTCTCAACATATTGAAAAGTTCGGGTTGTGACTTCTCCATGTTATGCATGTTGAAGTTCACTATGAATGGAGCAAAGGTGGAGGGATGAGACTGTAGAACAATATCAGTATATTGTTCGTTATCCATTGTCCATCCGAGGTCCTCAAGCTCTTCTATAAGAGCTATCATCTTCAAAACGTGATCACCTACTGGTGTGCCAGGATTCATCCGCATCTGAAACATCTTTCGAGATGCTTCGTATCTCAGGGTCCGAGATTGCTCCCCATATAACTCTTTTACATGGAGAAAGATGGATTGAACATCCATCTGCTCGTGCTGATTTTGATGTGTATTGTCCATCGATGAAAGCGCGAGGCATTTGGCAGTAGCACAGTCAATATCCCACGTTTTGCGGATCTCCTTATCCGCAACAGAAGATTCAGGGCCTGGGGTAGGTGGGGCTGAGGCAGCGAGGACATATGATACTTTATCATATGTGAGAGTAATGTTAATGTTCCTCACCTAGTCTTTATAGATCGGTCCGGTCAGCTTGTTTTTATCTAGTAGAAGCTTAAGGCCTGTCATTGGTATCTGCCATTAAGAGAGAGAAAATATTACACTCAGCGAAAGCTCTTGCAAAGATAAGATTGGTTATTATCTTATCTAATCGATGTCTCCCACTGCTTTTATCAAATTTTCCTTAAAACCTTTAAAAAGAAAATTAGTCGGGATTAATTACATTCTACAACTTCGCTAACCGTTCAGTCAGGCCAGTGCCGGTACTTTGAGGGAGGTTCCCCGTGCTTTCGCACGGACCTAATTAGAATAAACCTCGTTTTCTCAGAGGCATAGCCCCGTTGACACCTTTCTAGACACCTAATTGGTTAACTAATTGTAAAGTGCAAAACTCTCCCGGGAGAAAATCTTGCTCATAGTGGTATCGAGATCCTACTATCACATAGAAGGTATGCAATCTCATTGCAAATTTCAACTCTTGAAACTCCCGATATTTTTTTTACCCGTAGCACTCATGACTTGGCTATGGTCGATATATCATAAGCACTAGTCTAGTTCTACCCGTCATTTCATGATTAATTAGACCCACCTATATGATCCTTGGCTATAGTCAACATAATCATGTGACTGTCCTAATTAATCGCATCATATGCTATGTAGGAAGACATCACTTAGCTACCGTACACTACGCCTTGGTTAATGTCAACATACGTAACACGAATACTGTACTCTACTTCATAAAATGACGGAGGGTTGCGAATAGTTTTTAAGAAAACTTTTAACACTTTAAACTTGATATCGTTGCAGAATCAAATGGGTTTAAAAGGAGTGGCTTAAGCTCCGCACTTTGAAAATTTACTTTTTCATAAAAAGCCGAGTAGGTTTCAAATCCGATTCTACAATATCTTTTAGGTTCATTTTTCTTTACATTAATCTCATTAATGTAATCCCATCATTTAAGTCCTTAAGCCATCACAGAAAAGAAACGAAAATAGAACGTACGCTTATGCCATTCGCATTCGCCACAGTGTCCCGTTATGCACTGTTAGGTTACTTAACTAACGGCATAGCGGGGCGGGACTAGTGCGGATGTTAAACATAAGTAACGTTTATTATATATCATATATATAATACCATTCGTCTCAGCATATAAAGTGATCACATCACAGAATATCAATAGCAGATGCACATATGAAAATATAGGATATTCTAGGTGGTCCGTATTTTGTATTTAGCTAACAATAGGAAATACTGATTCCACGGTCACGATGAATAGCCAAGCCCACACCCTTAGACCCCTACGAGAGCGTCAAGTGACCTTACCAATTCTAGAGTTTAGGAGACCCGGTCTCGACTCCTCGAGATGGCCTCCCACTGAACCCTAGAACCCGGTCACTTATGCTCCCCTCCTTAGGTCTATCTAATGCGGAAAAGTAAATAATATACAACAATGGTGACATCATTCTCAACCCGAAAGTACCCCAAATAAAAGAATATTACATACACTTAATTTTTACATGAATGAAAATAAAAAATCTCATCTCACATAAAACCCCCGTCTATTCAATCACGACGATCCTGTACATCATATCTCAGCAACACATAACATCACATGTCATCAACGTAAGTAAGTATGCGTACCCTGATTGTCGTTGATGTATAGCAACGAAACCGGCGATACACCACATACTACACTTACGGTCGTAGAAAAAAAAGTGAAAAACATCAACACTTGGAATCATCACTTTCACATATATCGAGACGATGTTAAATGTTACGATCGAATCAACAAACACCCAAAAATTACCCCGAGAGCTCAACACTTGAGCAAAGTTAAGCTACCCAAAAATGTGCCACAGTGTCTATGGACCAGCCGTAGAAGGGTTAACCCTTGCCTCATCTATGGCACCATAGGACTACGGCAAACCCTAAGGTTTGGCCGCGGTTCCATGGTCATAAAGTCGAGGGTTATGTTCTTCTAGAGGGTCCATAGGGATACTTGCACGATCTTCCGAATATGTTCAAGTTGGGAAATTCCAACACTTGAAAATTTCCAGCGAGGGTCTTGATATGGGGTTTGAAGTTCGTTCGAACTGTTAAACATTGTCTACGTTACCATTACAATGTTAAAATATATGACTACGATGTTAGTTATATGTATGCCCTAGAGACCATTATTGTACATGTGATGTATATTATAATGGATGCTTAGATATATATGGAGAGGACTTTCTTGCTCGACATGATAGTGTGCTATCCGGTTGCTCTTTATCTTAACATGTTGACTTGTATATGTGATGCTGTCTTGCTCTCACATGTTGATAAAGCCCTTAGGTTGTGTACTTGACTATCAGGACTATGATGGAGATTATACTAGTGGGGCCAAGGGTAGTCCATAAGTACACCATAAAAATTGTTCCTAGTCGAAGGTGTATCGAGACAGGGCATCGATATTCCAGAGTAGACTAGCATATACGCATCTTGACCCATATGATGGGCGATGGATGATCCCACATCCATAGGTATTTGTCATCAAAGATGGTATACGGGTGCTCAGTGGAAACTGGGTACACTGAACAGACTTGCCGAGAACTCCTAGCTGGTATTATACCTATCGCCAGATAGCAGTTCTCTGGTGACACTGGTACAGATTAGTCTGTAGTCCCGAGATCGTCACAGAGTCTTGTGTGATTCCCACTATGCATTGATTTCCACCTTACCACGTTCAAAAGAAGGTGCAAAACGGTGGCTTTTGGGTACAGTCCCGAATCACATGGAGACAATGAGCAATAGGAAGGGATTCATTTATCCCGGTATTGGGGGTTGATGTTGCGCTGTGCTCGATTGGCCATAACGATAAGTCCCTGGCCAGGGCTGCTACGGAGATTTACTGATAAGTGTTATCAGTAGTTTCTTGACCCGTTATGAGCTTTACGTCGGCATGACTTATCGGTTACCAGGGTATGACGTTGACCACCCCTAGACTAGATATGCGACATATTAGACGAAGAGACCAGACTGTACGGTAGTGTTACTGACAGGCTTTTCAGGAGTAGGAGCAGGCTTGCTTGTTGATCTTCTGATCGCTCAATACCCGGGTAGCCGTTACGTCCAGTTAGTACCGCTGACGGCTTGTGGGTGCTTGATGTGATCATCACCTACTGCCGGCGTATTGACGAGTCTTTAGAGTCCTACACAGAGGTTTTACTGGCTCAGGCAAAACGAAGTAGGAGCACATATGTGATATGTATAGGACCGAGATTAATACGAGTATATGATACGTATTCTATTCTCGCGGTATAAGGTATCGATTGGTTATATGAGATATAGCCGGCTTATCGAATCAAGTGTTGATTTGATAAGTCGATACAGTATCAGTCGGTTATATGAGATATAGCCGGGTTATCGAATCAAGTGTTGATTCGATAAGTTGATAAAAATAATATTAGTCGGTCATATGAGATATAACCGGATTATTAAATCAAGTGTTGATTTAATAATTTAAAGTATAATTATATATTTGATATATTAATTTATATTAACTAATATTAGCTCACTTAAGCATTTCTTTTTCTCACATGTACACACTTAATATATATGTGATATATATTAATTGTGTTCTATTTATGTGTTATGGTTGATGATACGTGGAACATGGGTGTATGAGACTTACTGTAACGTTTTTAAAATAATTAAATAAATAATTAAATGAATAAAATTGTTTAAGTGAATTTTATGATTTTCGGTAAAGTAAAATGTATTTTTCGCAAAACTAAACCGTGATTGTTTTTCATTATAATTTCAAAAATACCTATTTTAATTATGTAATTACTAGTAAATGGTGTTTATTTAGCCACTTATAAATCTTTAGTTTAATTAAATATTTTTCCAAAATTAAATATTTTAAATATTAACATAAGCTTTATTTTTACACTAAATTAGTGTAAATTGCAAATTTGAATGGTTTTAATTTGTAAAAATGAACCATGGCATATTAGAATTTAGTGTGTATCATGCAAAATTTATTTGCAAATTTTTCCAAAATTCTAGAGTTTTCTTGGTTGTTTCTAGTAAAGAAATAAAAGAAAGTTAAATAAATCATGAAAAGACATAATGAAGTGATAAGTTGGGGGAAACTTCTACACTTTTCTTCACTCTTTTCTCTTTCTCCCTCTCTCTCCTACCATGGCCGGCCACACTCCCTTGGCAGCCCCCTCATTTTCCTCTCTTGATTTTGTTCAAAAATCCATCAAATTACATCAAAAATCCAACAAAAAAAATTGCACAAAATCCTATTTATTTCCTACCCTTTGTTCTTTACTCTTCTTTACATGGATTTTGGAGATGGATAGCATGCATTTTGGAGGCTCATTTTCATGTTTGGATTTCATATTTTGAAGGCATAAATTTCCTTCTTTTGTTTTATTTCTATTAGATGTTCTTTTAAAGCATAATTAGATTTATTAAATTAACTCTATTTGCAAATTTTAAAATTCAAGTTAGGGTTTCTAAATTCAAGTTGTGGCTTTTATTGATTAAATAAGGTTATAATAGCTAGTTTAACATTTTTTTGAGTGGAAAAATTTTGCATGGTTGTTGTATAATAATTGGTTTATTCAAATTGTTTTAATTATGCTATTTAGCTAACTAGTTTTTTATAAAATGTATATGTGGGTAATATAAAATTCTAATTAAGGTTGCTATCATTAGATTGTAGTTTTAGTGAGAATATTAGCATGTTAATGGAAAGAAAAACTTAGTTTGATCACTAGTTTCTTTTGATAATTGGAAAATACTAATAAAATGCTATTTTTTTTTGTTATCTAGATTTTAGAAATTCCTAAATAAATGAGATTAAAAATATAAATTATAGTTTCATTATAT
Source organism: Agapanthus africanus (assembly GCA_030015575.1). Lineage (NCBI taxonomy): Eukaryota > Viridiplantae > Streptophyta > Magnoliopsida > Asparagales > Amaryllidaceae > Agapanthus > Agapanthus africanus. The sequence goes on from JASDDO010000024.1 coordinate 484,285,308, forward strand.
CATTATCATCATGAGTTGTAGTTTAAGACATTAATCCATGTAAAATCATGTTTAGGGGTGGAATTGTGGTATTTTGCTTGTAACATGTTGAAAATTGCTAAAGATTGCAAACTAGAAATTTCAAATTAATACAAATTTATGTAATAAAAATATAGTAATGGGTTGTATAGTCTAGTTATGCTATTTAATGAATTTTATGACCATTGGTTTCATTTAAATGTCAAGTTTTGAAGAAAAACGGTAAATTGGCATTTTCGGGTTTTACGAAATCGGGCGATTTGATGGATTTTAGTGTTTCGATGAATTAAATCGTGTTTTATAATATAAGTAATGAGTTTTAAAACTATGAGTTATTTATTCATGTTATCTCGATCCATCGGAGTTTGTACGCCGATACCGAGCGATATTTGGTTCTTTTGTGTGGACGGGACATAGGTTTTAACCTATACTTGTTCCTTGCGTCGTTTTGACTTTTGTATGTGATTCAGTTTACGATACTATTTATATGTTTGCGTTTAGGTACCCCTCACGTGGACTGCGGGCGATGAAGAGAAGGATGACGACACCGTCTTCGGCAGACATGGACCAGGTGAGTAGATGTATATCTACAGGGGGAAGTCGGGTGGATGGCGTTTAGCACCCCCGCAACGTAGAATAAGAATAGTACTTATTGTCATTAGGAAACCAGATGTGACCCTAGATTATTAATGAGTAGGACCCTAGTAATGACCCTAGGCTGGACTAGACTGATTTAGGAAGACCATACCAGAGGATGAATACCTTAGAAGAGGTTCGTAGGTTTCAGGTTGAAACACACACACGCACACACTGAAACTCGACATGGTGTATACGGGTATGTATATATATATAGGACTAGGTATATATATATATATATATATACAACACGTATGTGGGACATATTGATGTGATATGATACAAGGGAATGAAACAGTATAACTGGGCTTGATGCCGTGATTCTTGACTATACAGTCGTATTAAAGTGTTAGCGGATCATTAGAGAATGAGATAATGAACATGTATAGATAAATTATAATGGGTGGTGATGATATTGAGGTACATAGGACTCTAAAATAGTACCCGGACTGTAACTTGTGACTGATCACGATATGATATATGTATGACTTGATTACGACATCATATAGGTGTGACCTGATGTCGATATCATATAGGTGTGAATTGATGACGATATGATATCAGTATGACTTAATCACAATATGATACATATGACATGATATTTCTAAGGATAAACTAATGATGTATATTTATGATGGCAATGATATATGATTGATGTATGCGATTACAGTATAGCACCTTGATCTTGACACTTGTTGATGATAATATTATACGAATAATGAGACACGTAGGTGACATTTGACCCGTACCCCGATATTGGGATGACGTACGATGGATTTTACCGTACGAGGCATAGATGTGATGATTGATCCGCCCTCTTGATTTGAGGAAGTCGTACTATGTACGTGACGCTATTGAGGCAGGATCGCCGACTATTAGAGATATGGACTCAGGCTTTAGGTGTACTTCTATCGACCAGACCAGTTCTTAGGTTTAGTTTTCCTTAGGGGGGTTAGATGGACACTAAGTTAGGTTCGAGTCATATAGTGGTAGTGGTATTTGTATATCAAATGAGTGGATAACATACATCCGTCTTTACTTTTACACTGTAATCATCATGGTGCATGGTCATTCATATGTTTCTGTAATCAGCATAAAACTCTGCCTGTTAGGACACCAGCACCATTACCGATGACGCGCATATTCCACGCACACTTATTTGCCGGCTCATACACATCATCATCGGTAATTGCTATGTCACGTACACTTTAGATCATATTATCTTTTATTGATAGAATCAGCAAACAGCCAGATCGATATAATATTGTGATTACTCTCTGGTGTTAGTATAGACATGGCATTTATTACTTAGACATTCATGCATTCATATTTTCATGTTATCATGCAGTATTATGGGGCATATGCCGACACTTATCATATACTTACTTATGATTTTGAGATTTGGATTTCTATGAGATTTCTGGATTTTTGGGGAAAACCGCAAGAATATATAAAAACTTCTCTCTCTCTCCTCCTCTCTTTTTAAAACATAAGATGCGGTTTTCTCGTGATGTATGTGTCGTCCACCATGAGATTTCATGTTTTCTGTTGGATTTCGAGACCCGATTCGAGGAGTGGATGAACCGTCTCGGGTACATGGTGGGCCCGGTATGGTACCCCCGGGCAAGAAGATCGAGTTGTAGACGATGAGCCTGGCAGGGGAAGGCTACCTACCGGTGATGTCTGGCACGGTGGATATCCGGAGGATACCGACCGTTGTCGTGAGATTTGATGATATGGGCCGATCCGGACTGACGGAGCCCGAGGTATTGAGACTATGAGACTTGAGATTTACATGTTTGTGTCGATACTTGACACGGATTTCCATGGATTTCATTGTTAAGATTCCAGATTCCTATACACATTTTACTATGATAACAGCTAAAGATTTCTTATACAGATATATCTGGATTTCAGCATTTGTTACTTTACATTCATGGTGCATGCATACCCATTCATATGACATAGTACTATATGAGGTACTGACACGAGCACGGACTATTTACATTTACACGTAGTATTACCCGGCTATTACTAGATGATTGGGACATAGTAGTGTATTATTATGACCTAGGATAGCGTCGTGCATTCGATTTCTTTTCGTAGATGTCTTCTACTCACGAGTTGGCAACTCACCCCCGTTGTGCCAAATTTTATTACAGGTTCGATGTACAGGTTTCTCTGGCAGTTGCTGGCACATCTTTTCATTCAGGGTGATTTGCACGGTAGGTTGGTTCACTTGTATCTGAACCACCATTGTACTTTTATTCTTTCATTTGTATCTAGTAAGCTCCATCAACCATACTTGTATTACTTGATAAGTTTATTTGGACCAGTTATTTATTTCGACCTTAGAGTCGCGCATGCATTATTCTGCTTTGGTGGATTGTTTTCTTTTGAGTTTTGAGCCTCGCCCTTTGGCGTTGTATATTATTGTGTTTGTTGTGGTTGTTTCCGCCTGTTGGCGTTGAGCTAGCTCCCGTTTGGGGATGCTTTTTATTGTTTATGTATATTATACTTGTTGTACCCGTTTGGGGCCAGTTTTTACAGAGGAGACTCTGCCGAAATTTTTGGGAAAATTTGCTGATGCTTTTAAACTTGTTTTTCTTCATGTTTCTTGTACTTCTTCTTCTTTTTTTGGGTTTAGATTTCTGGGCTTCGGCTTACTTAGGTTATGTTGCGCCTCTAGACGTTTCGTAATCTAAGTGCCGGTCACGTTACGTACTTTCGGGTCGTGACACTTACACCATGATAATGATAATGAAGGGTTTATTTATTTAGTGTAAGTCAATTATTAGTTGGAAAATGGTCACATGGCATGAAGCTTGTAGAAGTTTGGAGTTCCATTGACTAGTCCACTTGTTTTGTCTTATACTAGATATTTGTTAACCCAATCATTATCTAAACTCATGGTTAAGTCTCTACATGAGTGATATTAGATATTTTCTTACCCATGGTTCCCATTCTCTCTCATCTATTATTTCCTTCTTCTTCCTCTTGAGTTGAGAGATCTCTCTTGGTTTTGAGAGGAGAATAAAAACTAGTAAGAAAAGTAATTCTAAAGTGAGCAAAAATCCTACTTCATCATCCTCTACTAGATTAGCACTTTAGTATAGGGTGTTAGCTTCACTAATATCACATTAGTGAAGAGGTAGCTTCGGTTAGTGTCTCCTCGACATAGATCATCTTCGGCCTCGAAGACTTCGTGTAAGCTCGTTGCTTTCTTCTTGTGGACTCACTCTAGAGTCCGCAAGATCACTACTTGGAGCGAAGGGACCACTACAAGGAGTTATAGAAGTGAAGGACCGGACTACAAAGGTTGTAATCCCTACTCACTTAGATGTAAAGTAGTTTACACATTGTATTGTCTAAATCTTTAGTTATGATTCTAGGGTTAGGATTGTTTTGTACGTCAAATTTCTGAAAATGGCATGGACGATGCCTCCCGAAACCTTGCTGTCGTGCCAAGCAATCCCACATACGAAACACTATGAATTAGCCCCTAATCAAAATAAACATCACATGAAATTTTGGGCAAAACAAACAATACCTGAAACCCCAAAATCTACAGAACAGAGCACATGTGAAAAACGAGGCGAATCTGGGCAGAAGGAGCCGGCTTCCTCGGTTTTTTGGGTGGTGTCAGCGGGTGAAATCCGATGGATTGGCCTCGTATTTCATGTGTGTTCTATATGTATCACATACAATCTTCTGCAGTTGCTAAAATAATATTTAGACGATATTTTAAAAAAAAACAACAGAGAGCAATTTCTAGGGTTTCAAAACATCGTATTTTTCGGAGTTGTTTTCGTTTTCGTAATAGTTATAACATCATCTCTAAATTTCTAGCTTGGCTCTGATACTACTATAGGGTTTCCTTAGCACCATGCCTAGGGTTTGGAAGTACCACACATACCACTATAAAATTTTTAGGAGGTGCTAAGCAAACTAACTATGAATCAGACTAGAAATTTAGGGTAACAAGTAACTAATATCACATACTAGTTGTAGTCTAACACTAAATGGGGAAAAATACAACCTTTGTAGACATCCCTCCTTGACTCCTTGGATCTCCTAGAGTTTGAACTGGCTCGCTTGAATCCTTCAAGGTCCACGACGATCCACCCGAAGTCCCTTTGCTCAAGCTCCAAACTTCACCTGATCAAGGATGAAGATGAAGCAAACACTCTATACTAGTGGGCTAGACTAAAGTAGAATGGTGATGTGGGTTGTGTTCTCACTTAAAAACCTTTCCTTTCTTTTTACTTCACTCACTTTTAAAACCCTAGAGAGCTTGAAGGAGGAAGAAGAGGGAGATGGCTAAAGCTAGAACTCTTTTCAGATAATTCTAAAAAAAAAAAATTAACATAGAAATAAATATCAAAGATATATTTATGTCATGCCAAACTATGGTTATAAAATATCTAGATATTTTGATGTTTGGTTAAAGACCAAATGAAAATCAAACCATGGTTTAAAGTTAGGTCAAAAGAGAGAAGAGTGTAGAAACTTAGTCAAGATATAATTTCCATTTTCTTTTTACCCAATATCAAAATACAGACACACACACACACACACACACACATATATATATATGAACCATGTGAGTCTTGCATTGCCATCTCCCATGTATCGATAACCATGACACCCATGTATGCATGTATGTGTGCATTCACATCAACATATGCACATACACCCATTCATGCATACATACATATACAGAAAAGGTTTTATATAAATGAGCTAAAAGTCAATACTAAACCAACATTTGATTTAATAACCCGGTCATATCACATACGACCCGACCAATAAAAAAATGCCCGATTAAAATACGGTATCATATACATGCATTAAATCGAGCTCTTGCGCATATCTCATATGCACACCACATCGTTTCGCCTGAGCTAGGAAACTCCTGTGTGGGACTCTAAGACTCATCAATACGCCGACAGTAGGTGATGATCACATCAAACACCCACAAGCCGCAAGCAGTCAGCTAAACGTAACGGCCACCCGGGTATTGGGCGATTAGAAGAAAAATAAGCGAACCTGTCAAAGCTCCCGTCGAGCCAACTGGCAACACTTAACGTACAGTCCGGTCTCTTCATCAGATATACTGCATATCGAGTTTAGGGATGGTATCGTCGACCCCAATAACTCAATAAGTCATACCGGTATATGGCTCATAACAGATCAAGAAACTACTGATAACACTTATCGGTAAATCTCAGCTGCCCTGGCCAGGGCCTTCCTGTTATAGCCAATCGAGCATAGCGCAACATCAACCCCCAATACCGGGAGAGACGAAACCCCTCCTATCGCTAATTGCCTCCATGTGCCTCGGGACTGTACCCAAAATCCACCTGTTTGCAAAACTCAGTAGAGCCGTGGTTGGGAGGAGATCAAAATACAGTGGGAGGACACACAAGACTCTATGAAGATCTCGGGTCTACAGACTAACCTATACCAGTGTCACCTAAGAACTGCTATCCGACGATAGATATAATACCACATAGGAGTTCTCGGCGAGTCCATTCAGTATACCCAGTCTCCACTGAGCACCCGTATATAATCTTTGGTATCACCACACCAGATGGATATGGGATCATCCATCGCCCATCATATGGGACAAGAATGGTATACGCTAGTCTACTCTGGAATATCGATGCCCCGTCTCGATACACCTATGATTAGGAACAGTTTAAGGATATGCTTATAAAATACACGTGTCCGACTAGTATGATCCGCATCATAATCGCAGTAGTCAAGCAAATATCCAAAGGGCTTTATCAACATATACCAAATGAGTAAGATGCATGATAAAATGAACATATAGATAAAGTAAACCAGATAGCATACTATCATGTCGAGAAAGAATGTCCTCTGAATATATATATACACATATCGATACATCCACTATCATATAATGGCCCCTAAGGCATACATATATCTAACATTCTTATTATATATATGATATATAATAAACGTTGCTTATGTTTTGCACCCGCGCTAATCCCGCCCCGCTGTGCTGTTAGTTAAGTAACCTAATTGTTCATAACGGGATACTATGGCAAATGCGGATGTCATAAGCGTACGTTGTATTTTCGTTTCTTCTGTGATGCTTAGGAAGCATAAATGATGGGACTTCATTAATGTGATTAATGAAAGGAAAGAAACCTAAAGATGTTGTAGAATCAATTTTTCAAAAAGGGTAGCTCTAGTTTTTGCTTTGCAAAGCGGTATTCTTTAATGAATATCCAGCACATCATTTGATGAGGAAAGAGCCGAGATCCCTTCACCGGGAGTGACCTCTTTAGCAAAAGCTAGCAAATGTTACAACCCATCCGGTTTTGTCTTTTGATTGCATCTCTAGTTCTTGCTTTACATAGTGGTATTCATGAATATCCAGCATCTCATTCGATGAGGAAAGAGCCGAGATCCCTTCACCGGGAGTGACCACATTAGCAAAACTAGCAAAAGCCTAAAAAACACTCCATTTCAAAATCACTCGATTCTACAACGATATCAAGTTCATTACGCAAAAGGTTTTTCTCAAAAAACTGTCGTAGCCCTCCGTCATTTCAGATAAGTACTATTTAGTATTCGTGCTGCGTTTGTTGGCCTGCGTTAAGGCGTAGTGTGCGGTAGCTAATTAGTACTTATCTGCTGCATATGATGCGATTGGATTAGGGTAGTCGTGCGACTTTTTTGGCCTGTGTCAAGGGTCGTGCGGGTGGGTTTAATTCAATCATGAAATGTAGGGGTTGAACTGTTGCGCCACGGCAGCGTCCCGGCCTTCTACTCGAGGCCAAAATACGGAATCAAAATTTTTTCTTATCTTTAAACCGGCGCTACCGCGGACAATAAACCCGGATCGTGACCATTAACCTAATACTAGCAATCAAGAGAAGGGAAGAGAGCTATACCAAACGATCCGTGTCCTTCGGTCTTCGTCTCCACTCCGATCTCCTCGCGGAATCTCCGTTCGTCACCTCCTCGTCGGAAAGGGCACCACATAGCCGAATTCTTTTACGGGCTCCCACCTCTGGACCGAGGCAACTCGGGCGTGAAGTTGGCTGGCCGACGCGTCCAAGGGTACTACAGGTGTAGTGTAGAATGGTTGTCTCTTTGGGGTTATGAAGTTGCCATAAAGATGATGGAGAAGAGAAAGAACTTTGGAGAGGATGAAGGTGTATATCTTTTTCAAGCATGAAGAATGAGATGAATAAATCCCACCACCAAAAAAAAAAACTCTCTCATTCTCTCCTCTCATATGTGGCCGGCCCCTCCCTCATCAAAATGGCGGAGGAAAAAACTAACACAAGAAGGGAGGTGAGAGTAGGAAAAGGTGAAAGGTGACCATACCCTAAAAACCATGATAACAAAGTCATATCAACTTTCATCTCATTTCTAATCTCAATTAAAACAAATGAGGTGATGGAAAAAGAATATAATCATGAAGGAACTATCATGAAGCCATCATATGCAAGAAAACCCTCCACAATGGATAATTTGCACAATTGCAAATTAGCCCCTCCATCGGAAAAGTCCGGCCGGGAAGGAACAAAGGAAAACCGGCCGGAACGGAATACAAACTGGCAACTTCAGAAAACTGATCCAGTAATAAATTACGGGAAAACCCCGCTACTGCATATACATGCCCGCATTTGTATTCCCACTGAACACAAATGCAAAGAGATAAAATCTACACTATCTAATACTAGGATCCGGCTTAAACCAAAGCCGGCTAGTAAAAACCGTCCGATCACGATATGTGCAATACCGCATGTATCTGATCGAACCCTGCCATATCTCCATACGGCCTCTACAGCGTTTCGCCTGAAACTTGAGTAACTGTCTGTGTGTGGGGGACTCTAAAGACTCGTCAATACTATGGCTGTGGATTTAACCACTAGCACGTCAAAGTTATTAGCCATACGTGACGGGCTACCAGCTATTGACCAAAAGGGACGTCGATGAGCGAACTCATCCTGACACCCTACTGAGCCTGTCAGTGACAATATCCGTACAGTCCGGTCCGTTCGTCTATGAGTATCGCATGGCGGGCCTAGGTGGTTGGTAAAAGTCAGACCCCCAAAAGCGGTACGAGTCGTGTCGGAGTGTAGCCCAGAACACCCTGAGATACTACTGGAATACCTACCAGTAAATCTCCTGCCTCGGCCGAGGGCTTTGTGTAATGGTTCTCCTAGACATAGCGCGACCTCACCCCTAATACCGGGAGAGACGAACCCCTGCAGATCCGCTCACTGCCTCCATGTGGCTTGGGACTGTACCCAACTAAAACCTGTTTGCACGACTCCTTTGAGCTGTGGTAGGGTAGTAATCAAAGCACAGTGGGAACTCACACGAGACAAATGACGATCTCAGGTCGATGAACTAACCTGTACACATGTCACCAGGGAACTGCCATCTGACGTCTGGTATAAACCCAACTAGCAGGTTCCCGGCGAGTCCTGTCCGGTGTACTCATAACCCAATGAGCACCTGTATACATCTTAGGTGAACCAACTGACATCAGAGGCTTGTGAGACCGGCCACCGCCCCTCGTCGGGGTCTCGACTGTATACACTAGTATACTAATGGAGTATCGATGCCCAGTCTCGAAACTCCCACGACTAGGGACCTTTTAAGGATGTGCTTATAGACCCCAGCTCCAACGTATATGATCGCCATCATACTGCTGGCCGTCAAGCAAGAATCCTAAGGGTTCTATCAACGTGTAATAGCGACTCGTAAGGTCACCTAAAGCAGTACACGATGATAAAGATAAACCAGATAGCATACTATCATCTTGAGTAAGACTGTCCTGCTGGGATAGGTCCTCCCTCAATCATTGCAATCACATGCCTGCGATCCAATAATTGACTCTGAGGGCACTATCTCCAACAATCTCCCACTTGTACTCAAGGCTAATTATTGCGATGTCGCATACTCACAGCCCGTGTGATACCGAACACCCAACTCCTCTACTAGTCAGTCTCACAAAGCTTGTTTGTGAAACTATTGCGTTCGAGGAATAGCCTCAGTGAGTGGATCCGCTCTGATGTTTCCTTCTATGTCTCTCTATATCTTAAGTTCGCAGAGAAAGCCATCTCCCGAAATGAGCAATACCTATCTTAGAATATGTCTGGATATCTGATGGGACCTAGCTCATAAATGAACTCCAAATCCAAACTTCTTAGACTGTATCGTCAACTGAACTTAATCAGTATCCTGCGCCACCCTTCCCTCATTATCCACCTGGACCACCTGTCCAAACTACCGCCCCTCGTTAGAGGGAAAACTATAACTCTGACAGCCACTCTGCCATCCAGGTCACCTTGGAAGCCTGGAATGATAACTGTCTCCCGAAGGAGAAAGCTGCTATCATATCCCTAAAACATCAACTTATGTTCTAAAACTGCTTCCGACTGTTTCTCCAGGATTGGATCAATATCAACTTATTGCACCTACTGCAAGAACAACATCTGGTGTGGTACTTGACATCTCATGATTGACTCAATTGCCTAAGCAAGTGATCTGTCAATCATGCGTATCCCTCTCCCCTTTAGTCAGTAAGACACCTTTAGAGAGGGTGACTCCATTACCTGCAGGTATACTACCGTGCCAGGAGTCGTCCATTCTAAATACTCATAGAATGCTGTCAAGGTACCCAGATTAGGAAACCACCCAAATCTAGATCTAAAACCATAGATCTAGTAACCAGAATGTCTGATATAATATCCAAGTCCTGTATGGAGAAACCACTGTGTGACAACCAAAGTATAACCGATCGTAGTATAGGAATATCACTTCCTACTCTGTGTATGTCATCAAATACCAGGACATCACACCCTACTACCTTCTTAACAGATCCATCCCCTATTCTGATGAAGTCAAACCTATGATTGTCACATCAGAAATAGATGATCTATCTCCGCTATATCTGCTTTAGTCTATAAATAGACATAAGCCACTTGTCCACTATGCTTCCGTTGCTCCCACTGACTATGACAACCCTCTGGCAGAGTCTTATAAATGTGCACTTCTAAAGCTAGTTTAGAACGACGCTGTACTCATCCTCCTGCCGGGTCTCACAGTCTGGAACAACAGCAATGGCAAGTCTGGGTAAACAAGAACCTCCCTGCCACCGTCCTTGAGCATATCGAAATACCTCTCGGGTGCCTGAGGTTACCCACCATATCTGCGGAGTGGCCAATGGAATGTCAAACCAGATTGAATCTTTAGGTTCTTATCAAATCTTCTGTAATCGTTTGCGGTTCTGGAATCACTTCCAGTTCTACCATACTCCCACTACTGTTTTCTGAAAAAATCCATTTTTAATAAAACTGTGGCAAGTCAAGAACAATATCACTATTGATCTTCCAGATGGTAGAAAATCAACCCTCGTTATAGCCTGGGTCAACCCACAAACAACCATTAAAGAAACGTGCCTTGAGTTGTCCAGAGTCTGGTTTTAAGCATAAGCCAGACAACTCCCCGTATCTTAACAATGTCAAGATATGAACTATTCTATATCCAATACAGAAACAGAGGCACTGATTTAATTGAAACAGATTCAAATCATGCAGCTGTCTCCAGTGCATGTCAATTAAATGGAAAGAGACCGATCAGCGTTACTCAACTTAGGAATGCTTCCAATTATGAGTAACCTGAAAGAGAAGCAAGTTCTCTTAATCATTACTATCAACTGAATACCATATACAAGTATCTATATCTTCGATCACCTTGAAGAATCCCGATACTGGCAATACATGGTTCTCTACTTTATTCATATACTTATAACTTCTCAAAACTCAGACTTTGTGTTTCTACGAAACACCTGTCAAAAACTAGAGAAGTCATAAGTAAACCGAATATAGTACGAGTACCTGCCCCTCTGTCCTAATGGACACCGGACAATACACAAAACTCTGTATAAGTCCGCTGAGTCTAACAACTCATTCACTGTGTGTCGTAGGTTGAAAACTGTATTATGGTTATGAAGAATTACACCGCTGTTTAATGCTCCTTACCTAACCATCCACTGATATAGGTAAATGTCATAGACATAATTTCAAAAAGGTATATCTCACTCTATAAAAATAGACGTACAGATATATCAATTTGAAATTGGTGCATAACAACGGATATTCAAAACCAAATATTTTCCGACCGGCAAACAACCCAGGTGATTTCCTCAAATATCACCAATTACAACGAATCGCGATATAATGAGGATGATCACCTAATTCCCAATAACTTACTCCCACTCATCATTTGTGAAACCATACAGATGTGAAAATCAAACCTGGTAAATACATTCCTTGGAGCAAGTGTCTAATCGGGAAATCAGTTTTCTTTTAACAGTACACAGTGAAACTGAAACATTGAAATGTTTCAATGGGGTATCCTGGTATTCCTAGTAATGCCTCTTCCATTAACCAGATTCACAACTGTAACCGTATAATTCTTTGCCATCTTTCTAAATCCCTTTATATGCTTTAGTCATTACCTTCTGCACACCTCTTTAGGCCAAATGGTTTTCTTCGTTCCCTACCGTTCGGCACCAGCCTATGGTTTGGAAGAAGACTATCCAATAAGCATAAAGAGTGTACTGTCCTAATCCTAGGAGCACTCGCAATGCGAGAGAAGGTGAAGATAAAAGACAACCGAATGAACCTTATTCCTATTTCTCCTGAGCCAGGATCCATCCCCGAACTGGAACAAGTTCCTTTCGAGTTCGTATATAACCATACGATGGAGTATCCAATAAACTGGGATCTTCGTAGTGATACGGAGTGTCCTGGAGAAATACAAAGGTGATTTAGGATTGGCGAAGAAATATTTGGTTTGGTCGTGAATAGCAGTCGCAATTTACTTTGCCCTCTTACTAATCCCTTTCTTTGTCTTTACTTAATACCTTCTGTACACCGTTTAGGCTAATTAGTTTTCTTCATTCCCCACCGTTCGGCACCAGCCTAAGGTTTGGAAGAAGAATATCCAATTTGCGTAATAGGTGTACTATCTCCTAAACCAAGGAGTACTCGCCACCTGAGAGAAGGTAAAAGGAAAAGACAACTGAATAGTCCTATTCGTTTTCTCCAGAACCGGAAACCATCCTCGAATTCCTTCGAGTTCGTATATAACCATACGATGGTTTTATCCAATGGAAGTGGACGTTCGTAGTAATACGGGGTGTCCTGGAGAAAAGGGTAAAAATAGGAGTGGCAATGAGGACTGCAACTCTGACAATCCAAAAGCCAGTATTTAAGAAGGTTCGGTTAATTTTGGTCACTGAGTCATAGTCTAGGGTCAGGTCATTGGTCGTTGCCAAAGAGAGAGAGAGAAAAGAAACACTCAGCGTGCACTTTAGCCTAGATCAGAATGGTTATCACTTTATCTAATCAGGAAACCTCCCACTGTAACGTCAAATTCTTTTCCAAACCTGAAAGAAGAATTAGCCGGGATCACCCGAGGAGTAAACCAACTCATCAGTGGAAATCGGGATCCAACTATCATCGCATGATAATGTGACGGAATCCACTTACGTCGCCACACTCCAGAAGGTATGCGCATGCCTGGCAAGTTTCAGTTTCTTTAGAAACTCCCGATGTGATTTTTACCCCAAGCGACTTATGACCTTGACTAGGTCAACAAACTATAAACCGCCAGTCAATTTCAACCCGTCATTATTCTGGATTGCATTAAACCCACCAGTACGTGCCCTTGACTAGGTCAACAAGGCCGCACGACTGTCCTAACCAATCCTATTTATGCAACAAACAAGTACCACTTAGCTACCGAACACTACGTCTTGGCTAGGTCAACAAACGCAGCACGAATACTAAATAATACCTGTAGGAAATGACAGAGGGCTACGGCTGGTTTTTGGCGAAAAACCTTTTACGTAATGAACTTGATATCGTTGAAGGAACTGCATAGTTTTTATAAAAATATAGTGACGAAAACCTTTGCTAAAGAGGTCACTCCCGGTGAAGGGATCTCGGCTCTTTCCCCGTAAAATGAGGTGCAGGATATTCCAACTGAATACCACGATGCAAAGAAAAAGTAATTGGCTATACTGAAGTTATTGCCCTGACGCAAACTTTTGTCCAAGGGGTCACTCCCGGTGAAGGGATCTCGGCCCTTGCCTCGTCGACTGAGGAGCTGGATATTCATAACCGAATGCCACTGTGCAAAACAAAAATGAACGCCCTTGCAATAACAGCTTTTTGAAAAAGTGTTCCAACAACATCGGAATAGGTTTGTTTATCTTGCATTGATCCGAATCAACGCAGTCCCATCAAATAATCACACCAATAAAGAACGAAAATAATGATGTACGTATATGCCATCCGCATTCGCCACTAGGTCCCGTCATCACCCGTTAGGTTACTTAACTAACGACAGAGCGGGGACTGGACTAGCGCGGATGCAAAACATATACAACATCTACTAGTATATATACAATATATAATTTTCGCTCAAGGCGTGATAAAATGCAACATCACAGAAATGTAATAAGCATCACAGAACAATACAGATATCTGGAAGCCCCGGGTTTCACAGAGCCGCTGCTGAAACCCGACATTCCCCTGGTCGTGCGGATAGCCTGTGCAATGAAATCCTAGACCCCTACGGGCGCGGCAAGTTACCCGCCAAAACCTGAAGCGAGGCAGCCCCCTTCAGCAACGTGAATGGACCACCTAGCACTTCACGGAATCCGGTAACTTGGGCACCCCTCCTGGGTCAACCTATAACCCCTACGAGTGCGGCGAATAGCCCGCCAATTCTTGAGTAAAGCCCCCTCCGTCTCAATGCCATGAGATGCGGGCCTATTTCCCTCTAGAACCCGGCTATCCGTGCACCCCTCATTGGAGTAATCCTAGTACATAAAGTAAAATATACATACAACGGGTACATCGACCCTGACTTGGTCTTGCCCCAAAAGAATAATACAAACAGGCAGTGACGGCAGTCCACATGTCGGACGCTCGCCCCGCAATATCAAATGTACATATAAAACAAAATTGTACTAACATTGCATCCAGGCTATCCCCCACGACCGATCCGCAACATCACAGCACAATCACAGAACATCAACGTGAATGTCACGTTCACAAATCCGTCTAACCGGGTTATAGCAGTTAGACAGGATTTACCGATCAAGTGACATTCACGGTCGCAGATATAATGTAAATACTGTGAACAAACATGTTTAAAATATCCGATCGAACAAAAATTACCAAGTGGGCCCCAAGCACTACTGTAGCACTCAAGGAAATCTGGGCCCAAAAAATAACATTCTAAGAACCCCATTTTGAACTCAAAAGCTCTCTGGAAAATTTTGGTACAGTGAAGAGTCTAGACGGCGGCGGAACCGCGGCCAATGCGTGGGTTTGGCCGCGGTTCCGCGGTGATAAGGTGGAATCACATGACCAAATTTTCCCAGAATGCTTAAAATTCCCTGCACATCATTCTGCAACTTACTGAAAAAATTTTCAAGTCAAAAAAAATTCGACAGAAAACTGATACATACGATATCGGGTTTTCAGATATTTGATCGATCGAAGCTTTAAACATACTAGACCAAGCTAGACTAGGTTAATGGCGAGGCTCTGATACCATGTTGTGCCACGGCAGCGCCACGGCCTTCTACTCGAGGCCAAAATGCGGAATCAAAATTTTTTCTTATCTTTAAACCGGCGCTACCGCGGACAATAAACCTGGATCGTGACCATTAACCTAATGCTAGCAATTAAGAGAAGGGAAGAGAGCTATACCAAACGATCCGTGTCCTTCGGTCTTCGTCTCCACTCCGATCTCCTCGCGGAATCTCCGTTCGTCACCTCCTCGTCGGAAAGGGCACCACATAGCCGAATTCTTTTACGGGCTCCCACCTCTGGACCGAGGCAACTCGGGCGCGAAGTTGGCTAGCCGACGCGTCCAAGGGTACTGTAGGTGTAGTGTAGAATGGTTGTCTCTTTGGGGTTATGAAGTTGCCATAAAGATGATGAAGAAGAGAAAGTACTTTGGAGAGGATGAAGGTGTATATCTTTTTCAAGCATGAAGAATGAGATGAATAAATCCCACCACCAAAAAAAAAAAACTCTCTCATTCTCTCCTTTCATATGTGGCCGGCCCCTCCCTCATCAAAATGGTGGAGGAAAAAACTAACACAAGAAGGGAGGTGAGAGTAGGAAAAGGTGAAAGGTGACCATACCCTAAAAACCATGATAACAAAGTCATATCAACTTTCATCTCATTTCTAATCTCAATTAAAACAAATGAGGTGATGGAAAAAGAATATAATCATGAAGGAACTATCATGAAGCCATCATATGCAAGAAAACCCTCCACAATGGATAATTTGCACAATTGCAAATTAGCCCCTCCATCGGAAAAGTCCGGCCGGGAAGGAACAAAGGAAAACCGGCCGGAACGGAATACAAACTGGCAACTTCAGAATACTGATCCAGTAATAAATTACGGGAAAACCCCGCTACTGCATATACATGCCCGCATTTGTATTCCCACTGAACACAAATGCAAAGAGATAAAATCTACACTATCTAATACTAGGATCCGGCTTAGGCCAAAGCCGGCTAGTAAAAACCGTCCGATCATGATCTGTGCAATACCGCACGTATCTGATCGAACCCTGCCATATCTCCATACGGCCTCTACAGCGTTTCGCCCGAAACTTGAGTAACTGTCTGTGTGTGGGGGACTCTAAAGTCTCGTCAATACTATGGCTGTGGATTTAACCACTAGCACGTCAGAGGTATTAGCCATACGTAAAGGGCTACCAGCTATTGACCAAAAGAGACGTCGATGAGCGAACTCATCCTGACACCCTACTGAGCCTGTCAGTGACAATATCCGTACAGTCTGGTCCGTTCGTCTATGAGTATCGCATGGCGGGCCTAGGGGGTTGGTAAAAGTAAGACCCCCAAAAGCGGTACAAGTCGTGTCGGAGTGTAGCTCAGAACACCCTGAGATACTACTGGAATAGCTACCAGTAAATCTCCTGCCTCGGCCGAGGGTTTTGTGTAATGGCTCTCTTAGACACAGCGCGACCTCACCCCCAATACCGGGAGAGACGAACCCCTGCAGATCCGCTCTCCGCCTCCATGTGGCTCGGGACTGCACCCAACTAAAACCTGTTTGCACGACTCCTTTGAGCCGTGGTAGGGTAGTAATCAAAGCACAGTGGGAACTCACACGAGACAAATGACGATCTCAGGTCGATGAACTAACCTGTACACATGTCACCAGGGAACTGCCATCTGACGTCTGGTATAAACCCAACTAGCAGGTTCCCGGCGAGTCCTGTCCGGTGTACTCATAACCCAATGAGCACCTGTATACATTTTAGGTGAACCAACTGACACCAGTGGCTTGTGAGACCGGCCACCGCCCCTCGTCGGGGTCTCGACTGTATACACTAGTATACTAATGGAGTATCGATGCCCAGTCTCGAAACTCCCGCGACTAGGGACCTTTTAAGGATGTGCTTATAGACCCCAGCTCCCACGTATATGATCGCCATCATACTACTGGCCGTCAAGCAAGAATCCTAAGGGCTCTATCAACGTGTAATAGCGACTCGTAAAGTCACCTAAAGCAGTACACGATGATAAAGATAAACCAGATAGCATACTATCATCTTGAGTAAGACTGTCCTGCTGGGATAGGTCCTCCCTCAATCATTGCAATCACGTGCCTGTGATCCAATAATTGACTCTGAGGGCACTATCTCCAACATGAACTTGACTAGCGGACTGTGGTTTGTTGGCTCGTGTCAAGTTCATAGGACGCTAGGGGCAAAATATTATTGGGAATTTCAAGTGTTGAAATTTGAAATGAGATTGCATACCTTCTATGAGATAGTTGGATCCCGACACCCACTGCGAGTAAGAGTTACTCCTGGGAAAGTTTTACACATCACAATTAGCCGATCAAGTAGGTGTCTAGAAATGTGTTAACGGGGTTACGTCCTTGGGAAAATGAGGTTTATTTTAATTAGGTCCGTGCGAAAGCACTGAGAACATCCCCCAAAGTACCAACACTAGCCTGGACGAAAGATTGGCGAACTTGTAGGGTGTAATTAATCCCGGCTATTCTTACCTTTTAGGGTTTGAAGGAAGACTTGATAAAAACAGTGGGAGCCATCCTGATTAGATAAGATAATAACCAATCTGATCTTGCAAGAGCATACGCTGAGTGTTTTTTTCTTTCTCTCTCCTGGTAGTGACCATGTCATGCCTTAATCAAGATAATAATATGGATGTATTGACCGAACCCACTTGTTATACTGAACTGGGGAACGTTGGTTCCTCTCTATCTTATAATTGTTATAAGTCCGAGCAGGAAATAGGGGAATATCCGGATTTCCACGCCACCCGAACGAGGAATGAGTATGTTGATGCATCTTCTTCGGGTGTGTTCATTACTAAGAACTGTTTCTCAGTACACTCTACGTCCTGGGTATTAGATACCGGATCGGGATCCCACATATGTAATATGTTACATGGGCTAAAGAAAGGTCGAGAACTGGGAAAAGGTGATTATTCTCTAAAAGTAGGGAATGGTGCAAATGTTGCAGCCAAAGCAGTTGGTGATTATCACCTTGTATTACCAAATAGCAATACATTGATGTTGAACGACTTTTATTATGCACCCTCTATGATATGCAATTTAATTTCAATTTCTTTATTGGATAAAGAAGGATATAATTTTATAGTAGAGAATAATGTTATGAACATTTTCCTAAATCAAGTATAGATTGGTTTTGGCATGTTATGTAACGGTATATATGTTCTGAATCAAAATACAGTTCTTAACATACTGAACACACACAAGAGGAAAAGTTCAGAAATGAATGAAGCCTTCTTGTGGTATTGTAGACTAGGTCAAATCAATGTGACACGACAAGCTAAGTTACATAAAGATGGATATTTGAATCCGTTCGAATTTAGATCTTATGAAACTTGCTAGTCATGTCTCAAAGGCAAAATGACCAAAACTCCGTTTACTGGATACGGAGAAAGAGCTACTGTACTCTTGGGACTGATACATAGTGATGTATGCGGTCCCATGTCTACTCATGCCAGAAATGGTTCCTCGTACTTCATTACATTCACTGATGATCTCTCAAGATACGAACAGGTGTTCCTGTTGAAACACAAGTCTGAAGTTTTTGAGAAATTCAAAGAATATAAGCCTGAAGTCGAGAACCAGACGGGTAAAAGTATTAATATCCTGTGATCTGATCTGGGCGGAGAATACTTGAGCATAGAATTCCGTGACTATCTAAAAGAGAATGGGATTCTCTCTCAGCTTACTCCTCCGTATACACCACAGCACAACGGTGTATCGGAGCGGCGGAATCGCACCCTATTAGATATGGTGCGCTCTATGATGAGTACCGCTGAGTTGCTTATTTCCTTTTGGGGTTATGCACCGGAGACAGCTGCAGACCTATTGAATATGGTTTCCACCAAATCTGTGCCAACCATTCCATATGAGATATGGAAAGGAAAAAGACCATGTCTTAATTATGTTAAGATGTGGGGTTGTCTGGCATATGTGAAAACACAAAATCCGGACAAGCTCGAGGCAAGGTCTTTTCTGTGTAAGTTTATTGGATATCCCAAACATTCGCGAGGGTATATCTTCTACCACACCGAGGAACAAAAGGTGTTTGTTTCTCGACATGCCACCATTTTAGAAAAGGAATTTGTTGGAAAAGAAATTAGTGGTAAGGATGTAGAACTGGAAGAAGTTATGTTCAATTGATAAAACTGCACTTTTAATATGACATTTTCCTTTCTATTTATATATAATAAAATATGTTTATTATAAATATGACACATATAGGGGTTTATCCGTAAAAATACTATTTTCATGTGTTTATATATTATAATTAACATTATGAAGGAAAATGTAAGCATATAATATTCATATAATATTTGGACTATTTTAATATGCTTACTTTATTAAATATCTTTGACCAACTCTCTTAAAACTAAAATATCATGACAAATGTTTAAGATAGTATCTCAATAAAAAAAATTCTACTAACATAATTTATTGAGATAATTGTGCAGAAATTATATCATGACTGAAATCAATGAAATCCGAGTTGGCGAGACCAAATCTGCCGAAGATATTCAAGTAAATTGAAGAAACTAATTCTGGCAGAAACGTAGAAAAGATTTTCAATGTATAGTTATTCAAAAAATCACCAAGTGCTACATAGATGAGGCCCCAGAAATTGGAGCCCGAGATCACACCAGAGAGCGGCGGTTCCGCGGCAAGAAGGCACTATTGGCGGCGGATCCGCGGCTTGTTGAGGGAGTTGGGATTCTGGATTTTTTGGGTAGGATCTCAACAGATAGTTACCTTATTTGGAAACTAGAGATTCTGGCTCAGTGACTATAAATAAGGACCGAGAGCCTCTTGGAAAATTCATCAAACCGACGCGTTCACAAAGTCCAACGCGGCTCAAGAATCCTGGTTGATCGTCAACGGTTCATCTACCTCCTTAGAAGAGATCGAGAAGCAAACTAGCATTTTGTAATCATTTTCTAAAGGAACAAAGTGTAATTGATCTTGTTGATTAATAAAGGTAGTTGTTTTCTTATTTTATTTCTTTGTAGTTTTTCAATATGATTTCCCTCTTTATCTTTTCTCTTCCCAACATGCGCGAGTAATTCTTTACTTGTTAGGGTTCATAGGATTAGGGTATATTAATGGATGATGAAGATCCTTAAACTCTTTTTACATCCTATAAAGTTTATAAACATTATCAAAAGAATAATTAACATCCTAATTGGGTGCGCTATCAATTCATTCATAATCACGACCACTATTAGAGATTAGATTAACAATTGTTTTGGTAAAGGCTAGACATGAACGGAGATCCATGTCGAGATAGGGGTTAAGAGTGGGAACCCTTTTCCTTCCAGGAACCCTAATCTACATGCATCACTGTCGATCTAGTTTCAAATCTATTAAAGGATAAAAGGAGTAATCTTTAATTAATCATCCATGACTAATAAATCTTAATGAACCCTACAAGTCCCTTTTTATGTAAAACCTATATCCGTAGTTAATTTTGATCTATATTTTGCATCCGTGTTCAACGTAGATCTAGAACCTACAACCATTCATCACCATTCTTTATTCTCCCTCCTTTCCTAATTAACACGCCTAAAGTAAGATTCAACGTTTCCCTGAGGACGACCCGTACTCATCTCGGTTTAGCTATACGCGACACCGTTATTGATTGCGGTTACACTACAAACACTTTTTTCAGATCAATCAAATGGTGTCGTTGCCGGGTATACGTGCGTAATTTTTTATTTTTACTATTTGTGTTGAATTTTTATTTGATCTATATCATAAACAAAACAAAACTGCAAATTGTATATTTAACGATTATTGTGTGAATTTTGCAAGGGGATCTGGAGTCACAGAATTGCGGAAACAGAGAGCCAGAGACATTCATTAAGATCCAGAGGAGCACAGGAGGCCACGTAGCAAAAATCATCACGAGATCCCTCCACTTCACGGCGGAACCGCGGCAAAAGGGCACATTCGTGGCGGAAGCGCGGCGGATTTGCGGGATTAGGGTTTCAAACTTCTCTGGTATCTTCTCTATATCTTTCTCTCTCCTCTGAAATCCAATAAAATATCTTTCCTGCAGGATTCTTTGCAAAATATCGTCGCTCAAAAATCTTTTTGCAAAGTTTTGTACTCGGTTTGTTTATTCATATTTTAATACGGATTTTAAGGGGCAAGACCAAAATTCAGATTAGGTGGGGATATTATCACCCTTCCTAAGCCCCGCAAATCACAAAACGAGCATCCGCATCAACCCTACATTAATTTAAAAAATATCTAGACAAGACTCTAAGGACTGTCGCTCTCAATAAGGACAAAGGAAGGTCATGGGTAATCTATCTCTTATTCGCATTACTTTTATGGTGTCTAGGCATGCGTGTCTAAGGCAAGTGGTTACTTAATTAGGCTCGCTATTTTCGGTAATTCGTATAGCGGATAGCTCCCACTTACCTGGCCACAAGAGTAGTAAAGAGGTGGTAGAGGATTGATCCTGTGGCTTGTCCTTTGGAAGTTTAGGAGCGGTCTAGAGACTTGACCTAGTTAACCTTTGTTCTAGGGTTGATTGTGCATTTTTATGTGATTTGTTTCAAGTCTGACACTTTTCAAAACAAACCAATTTTAAATCAAACACACGCTGCCACTTACGCTAAACCCGCTTAGTGCATGCTCAGCTAGACACGGGATTCTAGTGCCCGTCTTGTCCGCGTTCCTGCTATCGACTCCGAAGTCCGTATTTCATCATCTTCTTTTCCCCTACCACCTACCACATCGACCGAGATGGACGGTTCTCCATCAGATTATAACACCACCCTGCCACCGCCCGTAGGTGCACAGAATCCACCGCACATTTCTCTCCAAGAGAGATGCTATCCTATACGTGGTCCCCTTCCTACTTGCCATTTTGATTGGTAGATTTTCCTGTTGTGTAGTATGAATCAATTCAAAAGGTCCCTCAAAATGGCACCATTTGATCGAAACTGTTTCTTGTGTCGGTATTCAGAAAATTTATAAAGAACTTCACAACCAAAAAATATTTTGACCGCAATCAAACTACGGTGTCAATTGTAGCTCATGAGTGAGTGCGGATCGTCCACAGGGATTGCACGATTCATTTATATTTTTGATATGTTTGAATTGAAAAGTTAAGTAACGATAAAAGAAAACATGATTCAAGAATGATTCATATCAAGTGTCACTATTCTTATTCAAGAATCAAGAAAATGATAAACAATCATGAATCGGTGTTTCCATAATATTTCCAATTAATTGTCAAGAATCTAAAAGAGGCTCGTAGGAATCGATCGGGTCTATAGACGTGATGTAATCTCAAGATTTCGTGTTCTTATCCTTCGAAGGATTGATACTAGATCGATGATCATCGACGAGAGTTAGGGCTTTCTTGATGAAACTAGGGTTCATCTTTTAACCCTTGTTCTTTCGTCGATATCATTCCTTTTCTAGCCTCTACCAAATTCAAGAAACGATCGTAACACCCCAGTTTCGAACGATATCAATCAAGAAAGCATCGAAACGAAATGGGTCGTCATTTCTTGAACTTGCTAGGGTTTTCAAAACACGTAGGACTCAAGAATCGATTAAAGCTATGTTACATCATCATTCTATTGACCGTCTCGACTCCTCGACGAGCGGAGTTTTATTCACACATCACCATACAGAAAATATTCACGAATTGTAAAGATATCATGATGCAGAATTTAAAGAAAACAAGATAAAAGAATATCACCTTTATTTATCTCAACAAATTTGATTACATTCGCTCAAGAACTACAAGAGGAAGAATCTAAATCGTTGATAGGGCGTCGCTCGGCTCCGTGAGTCGTGGATCGGCTTGGATCGCTTGCTCCGTCGGAGATCGGCTCCGCTCATAAAGGTTGTAGGGCTTCTTGCTTGATGGGTACTCGGGATCTTGATTTCAATTGGAATTAGGGTTAGGGTTTCCCACAAGCCCTCTCACTAGACTTGTGGAGGAAGGGGGGATGAAGAATTGAACTAATGAACTAAAATGAATCACACCCTCTCTTGGATGTATGATATATGATGATCTATATGCCTTTTACCCTAGGTCTAGGCTTCTATTTATAGACTTCCCAAACCCTAGGTTTAGGTTTGAAATGGTAGTTCCCTCCAAAAGTTTGTTGAGTCTTCTAGAAGATAGTTTGTTAGGAGCTAGCTTAGGGTTTAAGCTAGGTTTAATTAGGCTTGGAAACCCTTGTTTGCTGATCTGGCAGAAACCCCTGGAGTCTTCTGGAAACTGAGATACATTTCTGAGCAGTGGGCCCTGAGAGAAGCATTATGGTACAAAGATCAAGTGCTGACGTGGCAGGAAGGCCGCAGAACCGCGACACATGCAGGCTCTGGCCGCGGTTCCGCGGCCATGTTGGAGGCTTGGGCCTTGATTCTTCTGGTGATGCTTTGTACTGTATTTTAGGGCTTCTTCTGATATATTGATTTGCGATTTCTCCTTTTGATTGATACCAGATTTGAAGTTAGTGAGTTGGCGTATCTTTTGAGCGGTGTAAATTTGAGCGAGCTTCTCCTTTTCCTGCACAGACTTCGAAACACGGGTTGCGACATATAGAAATATTGCGATGCCATGCAATGCAGTCAATTTCCCTAGAAATGCCGGTTTTAAGGTCTAATACATGTAATCTGATAATCTGTGATAGATTTGCTAATATGTGAAATACGGATATCGAACACTTCTATATAAATGCAAACGATGAGGAAATTGCCGGCTCAAATATGCAATATTTTCGACTAATCAAATTCCCCCAAACTTAATTTCGATCGTCTCGAGCGAATGTTTTATTAAAAAGAGAAGGAGAAAATAAAGAAAGAGAAAAACTAACTAGCACACTTTCGTAGGCAACACGATTGCACTGAGCATGTACAACAAGCCTTTAAACCTCTAGGTGTCCCTAGTAGGAGGAGTGTTGTCTCCTGAGGGTTTTCAGCGGATTGCACCCACAAAATCCAATAATAAAAAAAAGATCATGAATATTACATTTAAAGACAAGAATTGTAAAAGAAAAGCCTTGAAAATTAGGGTTTTCAACTAAGCTAGCTTTTCGGTTGTCATAAGCCCTATCTTAATGGTCATGAAAAGATGTCAGAAATCACGTCCTCCCTCAATGAAACATCGTCTTATTTTTCATTCCTATTTTTCTTCCAAAACATCGATCATATCACCCTGCGTGTGTGTAAGGACATCCCTACACCCGGAGAATTCAATTCAAGCTATCATACTCTTGCCCATCAGCCTCAGTACTTTTTAATTAATGAATATTTAGATGAGATTGCTTACACACTTTCATGCGACCGTTAATACTTCTTGAGGTACTAACCGACCGATTACTCATGTGCTTGCTTATTTGGTGTATTTTCCTCGTCTTGCACCACCTCAGGCATAGCAGTGACTCCTAGACCAGTTGGCCTTAGGGCACTAGGTGAAGAAGCACCCTCGCTATACATTTTTTTATTGCCCTCGGTAATAACAAAACCAGTGTTCATTTTTCTCATCACTTTATATTTTTTTTATTCATTTTTTTTAATTTCCTTCATACTTTTGGCTTTAAGACAAGAGCATTTCAAGGTATCCTCTACTATCCCAGGCTTTAAGACGTGTGTAAGTGCGAATAGCAGGGTAGCAATGTTCAAAATGTTTGGCTTCCAGAATAGAAACTATTTTTCAGACTTATTTTTATCCTCAGATTAGTGACGTCTTTCATCTTACTAACCCTTGGGACAATGGCTCATAACTACTTATTACTAGTTCGTATCAGAAAACTTCTAATTTTCTTAGTTTTCTTAAATTTTTCTAATCTCATGGATGTAACTTTTCACTATCTAAACTTTCATTATCTTTATTTATATAAAAAAGTGTAAATATTAAAATTATTTTTATACTTTGAAATTTTTTTAAATTTTTATGGGTTTTGAAAATTTCTTCAATTTTTATAGATTTTTAAAGAAATGTTTTGTGATTATGCAGATGATATACAAAAGATGCAGAAATAAGCACAAACCTTCCCCAAACTTGTTTTCAACAGTGTCCTCACTGTTGCCAAATGCTATACCTACAAAACTGTAAGCCTGGGGGGAATTATTAGTGGAGGCAAAATATATAAGTGAAGAACTTCCCCCAAACTTACTCTTTTCACTCACCTTCATTCAAAAAATGATGCAATGATATACTGGACATGAAGGTGAGACGGAGGACTTTTAATCCAAATAAACTGGCTCTTGTAAGAACAAGAGCTCCTCCGTGGGGTCAGTGGAAAAATACGGTTTTAGTCTATGTCCATTTACTTTGAAAAAGGTGCCGTTTTTAACATTTTCTACTTCTACTGCCCCGTGCGGGTATATAGACCGCACAACAAAAGGTCCCTTCCATCGAGATCGGAGCTTACCCGCGTGAAGGTGTAATAGTGAATCATAAAGAAGGACTTGTTGACCAGGTGAAAATGTTTTCCTCAAAATGTTTTTATCGTGAAAAACCTTAGTCCTATTCTTTGTGATTACAGCGTTATCATAAGCTTCATCGCGGAGTTCGCTTAGCTCATTTATTTGCAGCTTCCGAAAGTTGCAAGCAAGGTTTAGATCAAAATTTATTTCTTTTATAGCCCACAATGCTTTATGCTCTATCTCGACGGGTAAATGACATGCTTTTCCAAACACTATCCTATATGGAGACATTCCTAGGTCGGTTTTATATGCAGTTCTGAATGCCCAAAGAGCATCCGTCAATTTGGTCGACCAGTCTTTTCTATTCTTAGCAACAGTCTTCTCCAGGATAAGTTTGATTTGTCTGTTTGAGATTTCAGCCTGCCCGCTTGTTTGGGGATGATAGGGTGTAGACAGTCGGTGGTTGATTGAGTATTTTCGCATCAGAGTCTCGAAAGATCTGTTGCAGAAATGTGTCCCATTATCGCTAATGATAGCGCGTTGGTGTCCAAATCGCGAAAAGATATTCTCTTTCAAGAACTTAATGACAACTTTCTTGTCATTAGTGCGACATGGAATGGCTTCTACCCACTTTGAGACATAATCAACCGCCAGTAATATGTACAAATTCCTAAAGGAGTTGGGAAAAGGACCCATAAAATCAATGCCCCAAACATCAAATATTTCAACAACCAAGATGGGTTGCTGAGGCATTTCATTCCTCTGGGATATTCTACCCGTATACTGACATTGTGTACAGGTTTTGCAATACTCAAATGCGTCCTTGAATAAGGTCGGCCAATAAAATCCACATTGCAAAACCTTTTCCGCTGTCTTTCTAGGACCAAAGTGACCCCCACAGGCCTGATCATGACAAAAAGAAAGATTACTCTTGAACTCTTCATTCGGGACACACCGGCGAATGATCTGATCAGGACAATATTTAAACAAATAGGGCTCGTCCCAGTAAAAGTGTTTTACTTGGGATAGAAAACGGTATTTGTCCTGTTTTGACCAATCGCTCGGTATAAGTCCCGTGGCATGATAGTTTACAATATCCCTGAACCATGGTTCAGTGGATATGCTCAAGAGTTGTTCATCAGGGAATGAATCATTGATCGGCAGGGTCACAGGGGAAGAAATGATGCGTGAAAGATGGTCAGCTACTACGTTTTCACATCCTTTCTTATCTTTGATAACAAGATCGAATTCTTGTAAAAGAAGGATCCAACGAATTAGTCGACCTTTTGCATCTTTCTTCGCCAAAAGATGTTTTAAAGCGGAATGGTCAGTATACACAACTATAGGTGAACCGATTAAGTAAGGCCTGAATTTCTCTAATGCAAATACAACCGCTAAAAGTTCTTTTTCTGTGGTTGTATAATTGATTTGCGCATCATTCAGGGTCTTACTTGCATAGTAAATCACGTGTGGCATCTTTTCGATGTGCTGTCCTAAGACTGCACCTACTGCAAAATCAGATGCGTCACACATCAGCTCAAAGGGGTAGTCCCAGTTTGGTGATGATAGCACGGGGGCTGAAGTGAGTGAGTGTTTAAGTGAGTCGAAAGCTGTCTCGCAATCCGAGTCAAAATGGAAGGTCGTATCCTTGGCCAGGAGAAGAGTTAAAGGTCTAGCAATTTTGCTAAAGTCCCTAATGAATCTCCTATAAAAGCCCGCATGGCCAAGGAAAGAGCGAATATCTTTGACGCTTTTGGGATGAGGGAGGTTTTGAATGACATCTACTTTAGCTCTGTCAACCTCAATGCCTTTCTGTGAAATGACATGTCCAAGGACTATTCCTTCTTGGACCATAAAATGCCATTTTTCAGTTCAAAGTCAAGTTCTTCTCTTTGCAACGAGTAAGAACAGCGTCAAGATTCGCAAGGCAATCAGAAAAAGAGTCTCCAAAAATCGAGAAATCGTCCATAAAGATCTCCAGAAAATTCTCTACCATATCAGAGAATATCCCCATCATACACCGCTGAAAGGTAGCGGGAGCATTGCATAACCCAAAGGGCATGCGACTGTAAGCAAAGGTACCAAAAGGACAAGTAAAAGTGGTTTTATCTTGATCCTTTTTGGCAGTGGGGACCTGATTATAGACTGAGTATCCGTCCATAAAACAATAATATTCTCGTCCCGCTAAGCGTTCCAGCATCTGATCAATGAATGGTAGAGGAAAGTGGTCTTTCCTCATGGCAGCATTGAGTTTTCTATAATCAATACATACACGCCACCCTGTTTGGGCGCGTGTCTGAATCAACTCATTTGCCTCATTGGTTATAACTGTGATGCCGGATTTCTTAGGAACGACATGTATAGGACTCACCCACTGGCTATCGGAGATGGGGTATATAATACCATTATCTAAGCATTTGACGATCTCTTTCATGACTGCTTCCTTCATGACGGGATTCAACCGTCTCTGTGGTTCTCGGGTCGGTCTGGCATCATCCATCACATGTATATGATGTTCAACTATCAAGGGACTAATCCCTTCGATGTCCGCCATACTCCAACCAAACGCCTCTTTGTTAGATCTCAATACCGATAAAAGGGCATTCTCTTGCTCTGATGCAAAAGAAGCGGATATGATAACCGGTAAAGACTCATTCTCACCTAGATATGCATATTTAAGGTGAGAAGGTAAAATTTTTAGATCTAACTCAGGCGGAGAAATGATAGAAGGAGGGATCATTGAGTGATTTTTGGATTTACAAAGAAGCTCAGAGCCTGTGAAAGATACAGACTCGGGTGGAGAAAAGTCAGAAGTGCAGGACTCAAGTGTAGAGAAAGTGTCCTCACTAAGATGATGTGTGAAATCAAACAGAGATGTGGTAATGTCATCGAGATCAGTAAAGCAACGATCCTCAGCTCCACAACTATCGGGAGCGATCTCATGGACAGAGCACACATCTAAAATATGAGCAGAGGGTTCTGATGGCTGACTTCCAACTTTGTAGATATTTAGTTCAATGGTTATATTTCCAAATGATAAGTTCATTGAACCGTTTCTACAGTTTATAACAGCGTTGGAAGTGGCAAGGAAAGGACGACCCAGAATCACCGGAATTTGGTCCCGGGGGTTTGCTACAGGATGTGTGTCGAGCACAATGAAGTCTACAGGGAAAACAAATTCCCCGACCTTTATCAATACATCCTCTAATTCACCCCTTGTTTTGGTGATAGATCGGTCTGCCATCTGGAAAGTGCAGTGAGCAGGTTTCAGCTCTCCAATCCCTAATTGCTCATAGACAGAATAAGGGAGCAAGTTAACACTTGCGCCAAGGTCTAAAAGAGCACGATTTATGTTTTTACCCCCAATCGAAATCGATATTGTAGGACATCCTGGGTCCTTTCTTTTCTTTGGAAGCTGGGGTATAAAAGCAGTGCTGATATTATTAGACATAAAGACCTTCTTTGGCACTTGAGTCTTCCTCTTCCTAGTGCACAAGTCCTTAAGAATTTTCGCATAAGCGGGGACTTGCTGAATAGCATCTAGGAGAGGGATATTGATGTTAACCTGTTTGAACATTTCTAAAATTTTCTCCATATGAGGACTCGTTCTATTTGCCCTTAACCGGTTCGGGTAAGGAGCTTTCGCAATAAGCGCAGGGTCCATCACAGGAGAAGGAAGAGGGGGTAGACACGGTCCCAAAAGAGGTGTGGGGACCGTCTGTGGAGAACTATAAGGGTTGGGAGAAGGTGTCGAGCCTAGTGGGAAATGGAGAATAGGCTCGCGAGAAAGTGGTGTGGTAGAAGAAGAAGGATCAGAAGGAGAAGTGTGTGTGTGTGTGGAAAGGACTCAGCCGGGGTGTTGATATGATTTTCAGTATCATCAATACCTTCCCCGACATGATTGTTCAGCACTCTTCCCGATCTCAACGTTGTGACGGCATTTACATTGTAACGCCCAGGATTCTGTAGGGGTTGAGAGGGAAGTTTCCCTTTTTCTCTCGCACTCATTTCGGCTTTTAGGCGTGCGATTTCAGCTTCCATCGATTTGATACTCTCAGCTTGGGACGCTGAGTTTTTCTTTATCACACTGACGGAAGATCTAATCTCAGTCGAAACCTCTATGAAATTTGACAAAAGTGATTTCATGGTTTGAGTGAATTGAGAGAACTCGTCAGAACAGGACTGCATAGGATTAGACTGTGCAGGAGTGTTGCCCTGGTTTTGGAAATTTTGTGACTGATAGGGGTGCTGAGTGAGTTGAAGGGGTTGCTGTTGTGATGGAGGAAGAACCCTTTGAAATTGATTCGTGTTTGGAACCGTGTTTTGAGATTGTGATTGGTTCCAAGCAAAATTCGGGTGATTCCTCCAACCCTGATTGTACGTGGAAGAATATGGATCGTTTCGAGGTCTTTGAAATGCGGCATTAGAATGCTCGTGACCTTGAAACGCGGAGTTTAATGGAAATTTTTCCGTTAAATGAGACGGATCAGAACAGCACCCACAAACAGTTTTGGGGAGTGACACTGGGTTTAGGGAGGCTGCTGCAAATTTGTGTTCCATAGCGTCGAGCTTCTTTTGCATTGCTGCCATTTCAGCTCGAACACCTATGGACACATCTATTTGGTGTACGCCACCCCTATTCAATGGTTGGGTTCCACTCTCCCACTGTAGTGATTTTTCAGCGAACTCTTCTAAGTACTTCCAGGCTTCCCCATCATCTTTGGTTATAAAAGTACCTTGACACATGTTTTCAAGGCTCTGTTTGGTGCTTGGGTTAATGCCCTCATAAATGATTCGGCAAAGCTCCCATCTCGGGATGCCGTGATGAGGACACTGAACCAATAGATCCTTGAAACGTTCAAAGCATTTTGAAAATGGTTCAGCAGGGAGCTGAGCAAATTGATTCAGTTCGCTACGGATTCGAGCTGTCTTTTGTATTGGGTAAAATTTCTTAAGGAATGCAGCGACGAATTCTTCCCAATTCGTAATAGAGTGTGCGGTAGTGTTATATAGCCACTTCTCGGCTATATCGCACAATGTAAATGGAAGAAGTCGTAGACGCATAGCATCCACTGAAAGTTGTGACGTACCCATCATTGCGCATACGTTTTCAAATTTGGTAATGAAAACGTAAGCGTCCTCAGTCTCGAGTCCGTGGAATTTGGGTAAAAAATTGATATACTGGGGCTTAATCTCAAAGTTATCCCCATTGGCTGGTGGTGTGGATAAGCAGGTCGAAAGAGGACCTCGGAGTGGATAGCACCTCTCCTGGAGAGAGATGCGGGGTGGATTCTGCGCACCAACGGACGGCGGCAGATTAGGGTTAAAGAAGTTTGATGGATTCGGATCCATCGGTGTGGGTGTGGTAGTGGGTAAAGGAAAGGTAAATGGAGAAATATCGACTTCGGAGTCGATAAAGGGTACGCGGACTAAACGGGCACTAGAATCCCGTGTCCAGCCTATCTTGCACTAAAATGGGTTAGTACAAGTGGCAGCGTTGACTTATAATTAGGGGTAATGAATGAATGCGGTGTTTGCTTTTGAAAAAGGGACGGATTTTTGAAAAAATGATGCGACAAAACAAATGCAGCACACAACCCTAGAATCTAGTGGTCACCTAGGTCCGGCTCTAGACCGCTCCTAACTGCCAAAAGACAAGTCGCAGGATAGAATCCTCCACTGCCTCTTTGTCCCCCTGTGGCCGGATAAGTGCCAGGTAAGTGGGAAGGTACTCCACTACGTAAGTAGTGGGTCTAATTAAAAACCACTAGCCTTAGACACACTCGTCTTAGGCACCACAAGAAAACGCGGATAAGCAATGAATTACCCACGGCCTTCTCTTGTCCTAATTGAGCGCGACAGTCCTTAGAGTCTTCTCTAGATTTCTTTTAGTTAATGTAGGTCAATGCGGATGCAAGTTTTGTGGTTTTCGGGGCCTAGGAAGGGTAATGAAATCCCCACCTAATTTGGATTTGGCCGTGCCCCTTAATATCCGTATTAGAATGCAAACAACCAAGAAATCAAAATTACGCACAAATTTAATTTTGCTTTTGCGGCGCTGCGATTATTTGCAAAGAATCCTGCAGCAAAGTGTTAGTTGGAGCTAAAAAGAGGAGAGGGGAGAGAGCAAGAAGTCACCTGCTGCAAAGATACTGCAGAGATCACCTCAACATGCCGCGGTTCCGCCGCAGATGGTGGGTATTGGCCGCGCTTCAGCGGTTCTCTAGTGGGTTCACTGCACAAGTTTTCTTCAGGGAGCTTATCTTGGCTCCCTCAGCTCTCTGAAATATTCCAAAAAAATTTTCCACAGCACAGAATGCTCCAGATCACCTTGCAATCAATCACAACACACGTATAAGAGTTTGTACGAATTTTGATTTCAAGAAGTAAAATGTAATAATTCTTTCACTTCAAACTAAAATTGTAAATGAATTAGCGCGATCAACGGCGCCATTTTGATTGGTAGATTTTCCTGTTGTGTAGTATGAATCAATTCAAAAGGTCCCTCAAAATGGCACCATTTGATCGAAACTGTTTCTTGTGTCGGTATTCAGAAAATTTATAAAGAACTTCACAACCAAAAAATATTTTGACCGCAATCAAACTACGGTGTCAATTGTAGTTCATGAGTGAGTGCGGATCGTCCACAGGGATTGCACGATTCATTTATATTTTTGATATGTTTGAATTGAAAAGTTAAGTAACGATAAAAGAAAACATGATTCAAGAATGATTCATATCAAGTGTCACTATTCTTATTCAAGAATCAAGAAAATGATAAACAATCATGAATCGGTGTTTCCATAATATTTCCAATTAATTGTCAAGAATCTAAAAGAGGCTCGTAGGAATCGATCGGGTCTATAGAAGTGATGTAATCTCAAGATTTCGTGTTCTTGTCCTTCGAAGGATTGATACTAGATCGATGATCATCGACGAGAGTTAGGGCTTTCTTGATGAAACTAGGGTTCATCTTTTAACCCTTGTTCTTTCGTCGTTATCATTCCTTTTCTAGCCTCTACCAAATTCAAGAAACGATCGTAACTCCCCAGTTTCGAACGATATCAATCAAGAAAGCATCGAAACGAAATGGGTCGTCATTTCTTGAACTTGCTAGGGTTTTCAAAACACGTAGGACTCAAGAATCGATTAAAGCTATGTTACATCATCATTCTATTGACCGTCTCGACTCCTCGACGAGCGGAGTTTTATTCACACATCACCATACAGAAAATATTCACGAATTGTAAAGATATCATGATGCAGAATTTAAAGAAAACAAGATAAAAGAATATCACCTTTATTTATCTCAACAAATTTGATTATATTCGCTCAAGAACTACAAGAGGAAGAATCTAAATCGTTGATAGGGCGTCGCTCGGCTCCGTGAGTCGTGGATCGGCTTGGATCGCTTGCTCCGTTGGAGATCGGCTCCGCTCATAAAGGTTTTAGGGCTTCTTGCTAGATGGGTACTCGGGATCTTGATTTCAATTGGAATTAGGGTTAGGGTTTCCCACAAGCCCTCTCACTAGACTTGTGGAGGAAGGGGGGGATGAAGAATTGAACTAATGAACTAAAATGAATCACACCTCTCTTGGATGTATGATATATGATGATCTATATGCCTTTTACCCTAGGTCTAGGCTTCTATTTATAGACTTCTTAAACCCTAGGTTTAGGTTTGAAATGGTAGTTCCCTCCAAAAGTTTGTTGAGTCTTCTAGAAGATAGTTTGTTAGGAGCTAGCTTAGGGTTTAAGCTAGGTTTAATTAGTCTTGGAAACCCTTGTTTGCTGATCTGGCAGAAACCCCTGGAGTCTTCTGGAAACTGAGATACATTTCTGAGCAGTGGGCCCTGAGAGAAGCATTATGGTACAAAGATCAAGTGCTGACGTGGCAGGAAGGCCGCGGAACCGCGGCACAAGCAGGCTCTGGCCGCGGTTCCGCGGCCATGTTGGAGGCTTGGGCCTTGATTCTTCTGGTGATGCTTTGTACTGTATTTTAGGGCTTCTTCTGATATATTAATTTGCGATTGCTCCTTTTGATTGATACCAGATTTGAAGTTAGTGAGTTGGCGTATCTTTTGTGCGGTGTAAATTTGAGCGAGCTTCTCCTTTTCTTGCACAGACTTCGAAACACGGGTTGCGACATATAGAAATATTGCGATGCCATGCAATGCAGTCAATTTCCCTAGAACTGCCGGTTTTAAGGTCTAATACATGTAATCTGATAATCTGTGATAGATTTGCTAATATGTGAAATACGGATACCGAACACTTCTATATAAATGCAAATGATGAGGAAATTGCTGGCTCAAATATGCAATATTTTCGACTAATCATCTATCCATTCCACCAGCCAACGGGGATAATTTTGAAATTAAACCCTACTACATAAACCTGTTGCCCAAATTTCACGAGCTTGAGTCTGAAGACGCGTACGTTTTCATCACTAAATTCGAAAACGTATGCGCAATGATGGGTACTTCACAACTGTCTGTGGATGCTATGCGCTTGCGTCTTCTCCCATTCACTTTGTGCGACTTGGCAGAAAAATGGCTTTATAATACTGCCGCACACTGTATTGCCAATTGGGATTAATTCATGATAGCATTCCTTAAGAAATTTTACCCAAATCAAAAGACCGCCTGTGTTAGGAGCGAAATCAACCAGTTTACCCAGCTTCCCAATGAACCATTTTGGAAGTGCTTTGAACGTTTCAAGGATCTGCTTGTCCAATGTCCTCATCATAGAATACATAGATGGGATCTGTGCCGAATTATATATGAAGGCATTAATCCAGCAACAAAGCAGATACTTGAAACCATGTGTCAATGCAATTTCATGTCCAAAGATGATGGTGAAGGATGAAAATATCTGGAAGATCTCGCTGAAAACACTTTGCAGTGGGAAAGTGTTATACCACCTTCATCTAGGCGAGGTATTCATCATCTCGATGTTTCCATCGCAGTGAAAGCCGAAACGGCAGCGATACAAAAGAAACTCGACGCTATTGAGAACAAATTCTCATCAGTCTCCCGAAACCAGGTAACGCTCCCCATGACCGTATGTGGTTGTTGTTCCGATCCATCACACTTGACGGAAGAATGTCCTATGAATGCACCGTTTCAAGGTCAAGAGCAAACTAATGTCACTTTTCAGCAGCGACCTAGAAACGATCCTTATTCTTCTATGTACAATCAGGGATGGAGGAATCATCCTAACTTTGCTTGGAACCAAAACCAACCCTAAAATCAAAATCAGTTCCAAAGAAATTACCATTGACGTCCTCCACAGCAACAACATCCACCACCACAGAGTCAGCACCCCTTTCAATCGCAACCTTTTCAAAATACGGTCAACACTTCTACACTGCAATTGGCCGGAACCGATAACTCCTCGTCACTCGCACAAACTTTGGATTTGTTTATGAAACATTCTATCTAAAGGTCGGCTGATATGAGGTCTTCTATTGATACCATAAAGAAAGAGTCCGCCTCCCATGGTGAGAGTATTAAATTAATAGAAGCTTAAATTGCACAGTTGAATGCCGCTATGAGTGCGAGAGAAAAAGGGAAACTCCCATCTCAAGCTCTACCGAATCCTGGCTACTCACAACATCATAATGTGAGTGCTGTTACTACGTTGAGATCAGGAAGAGTGCTGGATAACCGAATGGGTGAACAAGTTAATGACGTTAGTGATACCAATGATACCCCAGCTTCTGCTTCTTTCCCTAATCCGTCTAGTCTCCCACCTACTTCCGAGCCTATTCTACGCTTCCCACAAGGCTCGAACCCTCAGCCCATCTCCTCGAATATATCTAAAGCAATCCCCAGTTCAATTTTGGGATCCATTCTATCCCCACAATCTTCTCCAATGTTGGACCCAACCCTTATTGATAAAGCTCCGTTTCCAAACAGATTAAGAGCCAACAGACCTAACCCACAAATGGAGAAGATTGTGAAAATGATTAAGTAAGTTAACGTAAATATTCCTCTCCTAGATGCTATTCAACAAGTCCCATCTTATGCAAGAATCCTTAAAGACTTGTGCACTAGGAAGAGAAAAACTTAAGTGTCAAAAAAAGTTTTCATGACGAGTAATGTTAGCACTGCTTTTACCCAGCAATTACCAAAGAAACGTAAGGACCCTGACTGTCCTACCATCTCTATTTCTATTGGGGGTAAAAATATTAATCGTGCTTTACTCGACCTTGGCGCTAGCGTTAGCTTGCTTCCCTATTCCGTCTATGAGCAGTAAGGGATTGGAGAGTTGAAACCCGCCCATTGTACTCTCCAGATGGAAGACCGGTCAATCACCAAACCTAGGGGTGAACTAGAGGATGTGTTAATTAAAGTCGGGGAATTCATATTCCCTATGGACTTTATTATTTTGGATACACAACCTGTGGCTAACCCACGCAACCAAATCCCAGTTATACTCGGTCGACCTTTCCTAGCAACTTCCAACGCTGTAATTAATTGTCGTAACGGTTCTATGAACTTATCCTTCGGGAAGATGACAATTGAGCTTAATATTTACAAGATAGGAATTCAACCATCTGAACCATCTGCTCATTTTCTTGATGTCTGTTCCATCCATGAGATAGCTCCCGAAAGCTGCATGGATGAGGAATTTTGCTTTGATGGTCTCGACAACACTAGTGCAACATTGTTTGATTTGGAAAATTCTTATAGTGAGGATATCTTTGATGAGTCCATTCCCAAGTTTGAATCCGTTGACTCATCGCAAAAGTCAGCAGCACTTTCCGAGTCAATATCCTATGCAAGTTATGAACCTCATAGGGAGTCCGAGCATCATTCCCTTACCCCACCTTCAATTGTCTCTCCGCCAATACTAGATCTCAAACCGCTACCTTCTCATCTTAAATATGTGTATTTAGGTGAGAATGAGTCTTTACCCATGATCATATCCGCTTCTCTAGCTATAGAGCAAGAGAACGCACTTTTGGCGGTGTTGAGATTAAATCGGCAAGCATTTGGTTGGACAATGGCTGACATCAAAGGGATTAGTCCCTTAATTGTTGAACATTGTATACATCTGATGGATGAAGCCAAGCCAACCTGAGACCCACAAAGATGGTTAAATCCCGTTATGAAGGAGGCGGTAAAGAAAGAAATCGTCAAGTGCCTTGATAGTTGTATAATTTACCCGATATCTAATAGCCAATGGGTATGTCCTATTCATATAGTCCCTAAAAAGTCTGGCATCACAGTCATAACCAATGAGGCTAATGAGTTGATCCAAACACACACCCAAACTGGGTGGCGCGTATGTATTGATTATAGGAAACTCAATGCCGCAACGAGGAAAGATCACTTCCCTCTACCTTTCATTGACCAGATGTTGGAATGATTAGCTGGACACGAGCACTATTGTTTCTTGGATGGATACTCTGGCTATAACCAGGTCCCCATTGCTGAAAAGGATCAAGATAAAACCATATTTACTTGTCCTTCCGGTCCTTTTGCTTATAGACGAATGCCCTTTGGGTTATGCAACGCTCCCGCTACATTTCAGCGGTGTATGATGGGGATATTCTCAAACGTGGTTGAGAATTTTCTGGAGATTTTTATGGACGCTTTCTTCATATTTGGGGACTATTTTGAGGACTGTCTTCGTAATCTTGACGCGGTTCTTACTCGCTGTAAGGATAAGAACTTAACTTTGAATTGGGAAAAATGCCATTTTATGGTCCTATAAGGTATTGTCCTTGGACATATAATTTCACGAAAAGGCATTGAGGTTGACAGAGCTAAAATAGATGTCATCCATAACCTCCCTCGTCCCAAATACAACAAAGATATACGATCCTTCCTTGGTCATGCAGGATTTTATAGGAGATTTATTAAGTACTTTAGAAAAATTGTTAGACCCTTAACTCTTCTCTTAGCCAAGGACACAACATTTCACATCGATTCAGATTGTGAGGCTGCTTTTGAGTCGCTTAAAAGCACTCTCATGACAGCCCCCGTTCTATCATCTCCGGATTGGAACCACCCGTTCAAGCTTATGTGTGATGCATCAGATTTTGCTATTGGTGCAGTCTTAGGACAACACATTGATAAGATACCACATGTAATTTACTATGCAAGTAGGACCTTCAACGATACACAAATTAATTACACAACTACCGAGAAAGAACTCTTGGCAGTTGTATTTGCATTAGAAAAATTCAGGCCCTAGTTTATTGGCTCGCCAATAGTGGTTACACTGATCACTCCGCCCTACGACACCTTTTATCGAAGAAGGATGCTAAGGCCAGGCTAATACGTTGGATCCTGTTGTTACAAGAATTTGATCTTGTCATCCGAGACAAGAGTGGATGTGAAAATGTAGTAGCTGACCATCTTTCATGCATCTCTTCTTCACTAACATTGACCGTGCCTATAAATGACTCATTTCCTAACGAACAGCTCTTGATCGTTTCCTGTGAACCTTGGTTCGTGGGTATTGTGATATCTAGCGACGAGACTTATTCCTAGCAATTGGTCGAAACAAGACAAACTTCGATTTCTATCCCAAGTAAAACACTTTTACTGGGATGAACCTTATTTGTTTAAGTATTGTTCCGATCAAATCATTCGCAGGTGTGTCCCTAATGATGAATTCAAGAGTGTGTTATCATTTTGTCATGATCAGGCATGCGGCGGTCACTTTGGACATCGAAAAACGGCGGAGAAATTTTTGCAATGTGGCTTTAATTGGCCAACACTATTTAAAGATGCTTACGATCGTTGCAAAACTTGCCCGCGGTGTCAGCACTTGGGTCGGATTTCACGAAGAAATGAGATGCCGCTCCAACCTATCTTGGTTGTTGAAATATTCGATGTTTGGGGTATTAATTTTATGGGCCATTTTCCCAACTCTTTTGGGAATTTATATATCTTGTTCGCGGTTGATTACGTCTCGAAATGGGTGGAAGAAATACCGTGTCGCACTAATGACAACAAAGTTGTCATTAAGTTCCTTAAAGAAAATATCTTTTCGTGATTCGGACACCCTCTCGCTATAATTAGCGACAACGGGAAGCATTTCTGTAATTGGTCTTTTGAGGATTTGATGCGGAAATATGCTATCAACCACAAATTTTCTACGCCCTATCATCCCCAAACATGCGGGAAAGCTGAGATCTCGAATAGCCAAATCAGATAAATTTTGGAGAAGATGGTTTCTAAAAACCGAGATTGGTCAACCAAATTGACGGATGCTCTTTGGGCATTTCGCACCGCTTATAAGACCGATCTTGGTATGTCTCCATACCGCCTTGTATTTGGGAAGGTATGCCTGTTAGTTATATGTATGCCGTAGAGGCCATTGTTGTATATGTGATGTATATTATAATGGATGCTTGGATATATATAGAGAGGACTTTCTTGCTCGATATGATAGTATGCTATCTTGTTTCACTTTATCTTAACATGTTAACGAATACTGTTTTGTGACCACGTGTTGATAAAGCCCTTAGGATATGTACTCGAATACTAGGACTATGACGAGATCATACTAGAGGGGCCAGGGTAGTCAACGAGTACATCTTATAACTGTTCCTAGTCGAGGGTGTATCGAGACAGGGCATCGATACTCCAGAGTAGACTAGCGTACACGCATCTTGACCTATATGATGGGCGATAGATAATCCCATATCCATTGGTGTTGGACATCAAAGATGGTGTATGGGTGCTCAGTGGAGACTGGGTACACTGAATGGACTCGTCGAGAACTCTTGGATGGTATTATACCTATCATCAGATAGCAGTTCTCCGGTGACACTGGTACAGGTTAGTCTGTAGACCAAAGATCGTCATAGAGTCTTGTGTGATTTTCACTGTGGTTTGATTTTCACATTACCACGTCCAAGAGGGCGTGCCAAACGGTGGCTTTTGGGTATAGTCCCGAATCACATGGAGGCAATGAGTGATAGGAGGGGTTTTGTCTCTCCCGGTATAGGGAGTTGATGTTGTGCTGTGTTCGATTCGCTATAACTGGAAGTCCCTAGCCAGGGCTGATCTGGAGTGCTACTGGTAAGTGTTATCAATAGTTTCTCGACCTGTTATGAGTCTTACATCGACATGACTTATCGGTTACTGGGGTCTGATGTTTACCACCCCTAGACTAAATATGCAACATATCATACGAAGAGACGGGACTGTACGGTAGTGTTACTGATTGGATTCACAGGAGAATGTACAGGCTTGCTTGTTGATCTTCTAATCGCTCAATAGCTGGGTGGCTGTTACATTTAGCTGACCGCTTGCAGCTTGTAAGTGTTTTATATGATCATCACCTATTGCCGGCGTATTGACGATTCTTTAGAGTCCTACACAGAGGTTTCCTGGCTCAGGCAAAACGGAGTAGGAGCACATATGTGATATGTGCGGGACCGAGAATAATACGATATGCGATACCGTATTCTATTCTCGCGATATTTGATATCGGCCGGGTATATGTGATATAGACGGGTCATCGGATTAAGTGTTGATTCGATCGGTACATGTTATATTAGTCCGTTATATTCGATATAGCCGGATTGTCGGATCAGGTGTTGATTCGATAATTTAATGTATAATTATATATGTGATATATTACATTACATTAACTAATATAAGCTCGCTTTATTAATTCTTTTTATCACCGGATAATACATTGATATATATGCGATATATGTTAATTGCATTATTTTCTTTTGTTACAAAAATATATAATATATGTGATATATAATATTGTAACAAGTTATGATTACAAATGCAACATGATTTGTAGAGATTAAACATGGTTAGGGTTTGATTTGGGTTAGCTTTTTCATAAAGCTTCTGGAAGCTTTATTTTTTTAAGCTGATATTTTGGATAGATATTTTATAACCCAACCCAAACCCTTTACCCTATTTAAGTCTCTACATGGGTTAAGCCTTCATACTTGACCCAAGGTTGCATTTTGTAACCATGATAACAATTTAATTATTCATCACAAATAGATTTCTTCTTCTTCTTCCTCTTGAAAAATCTTTCTAGCTTTTGGATTAGTGGTGAATAAGTTTGAGAAATTGAAATAAAAAGAGAGCTAAATTCCTACTTCATCATCCTCATCTATTCCAGCCACTTAGATTAGGGTGTTCACTTCATTAATACTTGATTAGAGAAGTGAGAGCTTGAGCTTAAGATTCTTCAAGGTAGATCATCTTCGAAAAGGAAGACCTCAAGCAAGAATGGATCATTTGACTTGTGGAGCGTCTCTTGAGTCCGGGAGATCATGGATCGCGGCTAAGGGACTACTACTCGGAGCTTATGAAGCGAAGGAATGGACTACAAAGGTTGTAATCCCTCTCTCTTAGATGTAAAGTTGTTTACATGCTATGTTAACCCTAATTATCTAGCAAAGATCCTTGCTTTAGGTTGTTCGGCACTTGAAAAATTTAAATTTGGCATGATTAATGCCTTATAGACCCTTGTGATGGTGCCTAGTAACCTTATAGTGGTATCAGAGCCAAGTTAGAGCATTAGGCATTGTCTAGACGAAATTTAAAGTCCGATCGAACCCCGAAAACCCAAAATTGACCTCTTGCTGGAAATTTTTAAAAAAGTTGATATTTTTCATATTAAAAATACTCAGAAAATCATGCAGGGAATTCTATGGACCCACCTGAAGAAAGGATCCCTAACTCGCTACAGTGACCGAGTAACCACGGCCAAAACCTGGTTTTGGCGGCGGTTCCGCGGCGCCACTGTGGAGGCTTGGGACGGGCACTTCAGCGACGGTCCATAGGTGGTGGGGCATGCTACTAGGAATTTTTATTTACTGCTCAAGTGTTAAGTTCACAGGGGTATTTTGAGAATTCGTTGTGTCTGTCGAATTATCTAACTTCGCCTAGTTATCTGTGATGATTATATATTGCTGTGATATGTTATATTGGATCGTTGTGTATTGAATAGCCGGGGGTTTTATGTAAGAAGAGAGTTTTCTTTTTCATTCATGTAAAATTCATTTGTATGTAATATTATTTTATTGGGGCACTTCTGGGTTGATGTTGATGTCACCATTGTATATTATTTACTTTTCGGCATTAGGATAGACCTAAGGTGGAGAGCACAAGTAACCGGGTTCTAGGGTCCAGTGGGAGGCCATCTCGAGGAGTAGAGACCGGGTCTCCTAACCCTAGAATTGGCAGGGTTACTTGCCGCTCTCGTAGGGTTCTAGGGAAGTGGGTTTGTCTATTCATTACGACTGTGGAATCGTGTTTTTTACAGGCTCAAAATAAAACACAGATGTCCTAGTATATCCAATATTTCATATGTTGACTTCTGCTGCAATGTTCTGTGATGAGATCATATTACTGCCTGAGACGAATGCTTAAACTATATGTTGATATATATAAATTGCAGCTTTCATTTCTTATGTGATGCTTATGAAGCTTAAATGATGGGTTTTATTAATGAGATTAATAAAAGAAAAGAAACCTAAAAGATGTTGTAGAATCAAATTTTCAAAAAGGGTAGCTACAGTTATTGCTTTGCATAGCGGTATTCCTTGTAGAATATCCAGCACCTTATTCGATAAGGAAATAGCCGAGATCCCTTCACCGGGAGTGACCTATTTAGAAAAACTGACAGATCCTACAAACTCACGGTTTAATTTTTGATTGCTTCTAAAATTCTTGCTTTGCACAGCGGTATTTCTGAAATATCCTGCTCCTTATTCGATGAGGAAAGAGCTGAGATCCCTTCACTGGGAGTGACCTCTTTAGCAAAACTTGCAGATGCTGCAAACTCACGGTTTAGTTTTTGATTGCTTCTATAGTTCTTGCTTTGCACAACCGTATTTGTGAAATATCCCGCACCTTATTCGATAAGGAAAGTGCCGAGATCCCTTCACCGGGAGTGACCTCTTTAGCGAAACTAGAAAAGCCTAAAAAACATTCCTTTTCAAAAATCACTTGTTTCTACAACGATATCAAGTTCATTACGCTTATGGTTTTCTGAAAAACTTGCGTAGCCCTCCGTCGTTTCAGTTAAGTACTACTTAGTATTCGTGCTACGTTTGTTGACTATGTTAAGGCGTAGTGTGCGGTAGCTAATTAGTGCTTATCTGCTAAACCATGAGATGTGATTGGATTAGGGTAGTTATACGAATTTGTTGACTATGTTAAGGGTCGTGCAGGTGAGTTTAATTCAATCGGGAAATGACTGGTTGAACTTGGCTAGCAATTATGATTTGTTGACTATGTTAAGGTCATAAGTTGCTAGGGGCAAAAGCATTATCAGGAATTTTAATTGTTGAAATTTGCAATGAGATTGCATACCTCCTATAAGATAGTTGGATCCCGATACCCACTGCGAGTAAGAGTTACTCCTGGGAGAGTTTTACACAGGACAATTAGCCAATCAAGTAGGTGTCTAGAAAGGTGTAAACGGGGTTATGCCTCTGGGAAAACGAGGTTTATTTTAATTAGGTCCATGCGAAAGCATGGCGAACCTCCCTCAAAGTACCAACACTAATCTGGCTGAAAGATTGGCGAACTTGTAGGGTGTAATTAATCCCGAATAATCTTACCTTTTAGGGTTTGAAAGAAGATTTGATTAAAACAGTGGGAGCCATCCTGATTAGATAAGATAATAACCAATCTAATCTTGCAAGAGCGCACGCTAAAGTGTTTTCTTCTCTCTCTCTCCAGGTAGCGACCATGTCAGGCCTTAATCAAGATAATAATATGGATGTATTGACATAACCCGCTTTTTATACTGAGCAGGGGAACGTTGGTCCCGTTCTTTCTTGTAAGTGTTATAAGACTGAGCAGGAAATAGGAGAATATCTGGATTCTCATGCCGTCCAAACGAAGAATAAGCATGTTGATGCAGCTTCTTCAGGTGTGTTAGTTACCGAGAACTGTTTCTCAGTCCACTCTACGTCCTGGGCATTAGATACCGGATCAGGATCCCACATATGCAATATATTGCATGGGCTAAAGAGAGGTAGAGAGCTGGGAATGGGTGATCATTCCGTAAGAGTAGGGAATGGTGCAAATGTTGCAGTTAAAGCAGTTGGCGAATATCACCTTGTATTACCAAGTGGTAATACATTGATTCTGAACGAATGCTATTATGTACCGAACATGATATGCAACATTATATCAGTTTCTTTATTAAGTAAAGAAGGATATAATTTTGTA
The DNA here is from genome assembly GCA_030015575.1 of Agapanthus africanus. Classification (NCBI taxonomy): domain Eukaryota; kingdom Viridiplantae; phylum Streptophyta; class Magnoliopsida; order Asparagales; family Amaryllidaceae; genus Agapanthus; species Agapanthus africanus. The sequence goes on from JASDDO010000024.1 coordinate 484,329,206, forward strand.
ATACAGGATAATGTTATGAACATCTTCCTAAATCAAAAGCTGATTGGATCAGGCTCGTTAAATAATGGTATATACGTTCTGAATCAAAACACAGTACTTAATGTACAAAACACACACAAGAGGAAGAGTTCAGAAATGAACGAATCCTTCTTATGGTATTGTAGACTAGGTCATATCAATGTGACACGGCTAGCTAAGTTACATAAGGATGGATATTTAAATTTGTTCGAATTTTCATCTTATGATACTTGCCAGTCATGTCTCAAAGGCAAGATGACCAAAACTCTGTTTAGTGGACACGGAGAAAGAGTTATAGAACTCTTAGGGCTGATACATAGTGATGTATGTGGTCCTATGTCTACGCATGCCAGGAACGGTTCTTCCTACTTCATTACATTCACTGACGATCTCTGAAGATAAGGACATATGTTCCTGATGAAACACAAGTCTGAAGCTTTTGAGAAATTCAGGGAATATAAGCACGAAGTAGAGAACCAAACGGGCAAAAGTATTAAAATCCTTCGATCTGATCGAGGGGGAGAATACTTGAGCAATGAGTTCCTAGATTATGCAAAAGAGAATGGGATTCTCTCTCAGCTCACTCCTCCCTATACACCACAGCACAACGGTGTATCGGAGCGGAGGAATCGCACCCTATTACATATGGTGCGCTCTATGATGAGCTCTGCTGAGTTGCCTATTTCCTTTTGGGGTTATGCGCTGGAGACAGCAGCATACCTATTGAATCAAGTTCCATCTAAATCTGTACCTAACACACCACATGAGAAATGGACTGGGAAGAGACCATATTTTAAACGAGTTAAGATATGGGGTTGTCTGGCCTATGTCAAAAGGCAAAATCCGGACGAACTCGAGGCACGATCAGTTCTTTGCAAGTTTATGGGATATCCTAAGAATTTTCAAGGATATATTTTCTACAACACTGAGGAACAAAAGGTGTTTGTCTCTCAATATGCCACCTTTTTGGAAAAGGAATATCTTGCAAAAGAAATTAGTGGCAAAGAGGTAGAGCTGGAAGAAGTTCCAGCACCACAAACTACAACTGATGATTTATTAGAACCAGAGGATTCAGTAGTACCCGACGAACCTCAGCCGCTCCGCCGATCTAGCAGGGTTTCTCATCCACCTAAGAGATACTACGGTTTTCTTATTAATGGTGGGAGCGAGGATTGCATCATGGAAGATGATGACCCGACTAGCTTCGAGCAGGCCATCACGAGTGGGGACTCTGTGAAATGGCTGGATGCAATGCGATCTGAGATGGAATCCATGTACACCAAAAAAGTATAGACTTTGGAAGTTGCTCCTGAAGGGGTGAAACCCATTGGGAGCAAATGGATCTTTAAGAAGAAACTTGGTGTAGATGGAAAAGTTGAGACTTTCAAAGCTAGATTTGTTGCAAAGGGTTTTCGTCAATGACCAGCTGTGGATTATGATGAAACCTTTTCTCCAGTGGCTATGCTTAAGTCCATCCGAATCCTACTTGCCATTGCTGCATACCATGACTATGAAATCTAGTAGATGGATGTCTAGACCACCTTTCTAAATGGTGATTTAGAAGAGTGCGTGTAGATGACTCAGCCAGAGGGCTTCGTAGACAGTGGGAGCAGCGGAAAGGTGTGCAAGCTGCTTAAATCCATCTACGGGTTAAAGCAGGCATCGCGGAGTTGGAAAATCTGCTTTGATGTTGTAGTCAAAGAGTTTGACTTCATCAAAAACGTAGATGAACCTTGTATATACAAGAAGGTTGCAGAGAGTAAGGTTGTCTTCCTCGTATTGTATGTGGATGACATAATCTTGATAGGAAATAATATTCCTATGCTGCACTCGGTCAAGCTCTTCTTATCACATAAATTCTCAATGAAAGATCTAGGTGATGCCTCCTGCATTTTGGGGATTAAGATCTATAGGATAGATCTAGACGGATATTGGGATTGTCCCAATCCAGGTACATTGACACCATACTAAAGGGGTTTAGTATGGAAGAATCCAAGCGTAGGACCTTATCCACGATCTCTGGACTCACTCTCTCCAAAGAGATGTCTGCCAAGACTGATTTTGAAAGAGCTCGCCTGCAAGGGATACCCTATGTTTCGGCAGTTGGCTCTATCATGTACGCGATGCTATGTACCAGACCTGATGTAGCATACTCACTAAGTGTAGTGTGTAGGTATCAAGCAGATCCTGGAGAGAATCCCTGGACAGCTGTGAAGAACATTCTCAAGTACTTAAGAAGGACTAAAGAGATGTTCTTGGTGTATGGTAACGGAGAACTCCAGGTGCAGTCCTTTACCGATTCGAGCTTCCAGAGTGATAAGGACGACACTAAGTCGCACTCAGGATTTTTCTTTACCCTAAATGGAGGGGCGGTTCGTTGGAAGATTTCCAAATTGGAAACCGTGGTAGACTCGACGATGGAGGCCGAATACATTGCTGCCAACGATGCTGCCAAAGAGGCTGTCTGGATAAAGAAGTTCATCTCTGAACTTAGTGTGGTTCCGTCCATTGAGCATCCAATACCTTTGTATTGTGATAACAATGGAGCTGTGGCTTTAGCCAAGGAACCCAGGTCCCATCAGAAGTCCAGATATATTCTGAGGCGGTATCACCTGATCCGGGAGATAGTTGATCGCCGGGAGATCGAGGTCAGGAAAGTTGACACGAAGGACAACACTGCGGATCCACTCACAAAGGCCATTCCTCAGATACAATTTGAGAGACTCTTCTGGATGTTAGGTATGAGATATTACAACAGCTGGCCTTAGTGCAAGTGGGAGATTGTTAGTTATATGTATGCCCTAGAGGACATTGTTGTACATGTGATGTATATTATAATGGATGCTTGGATATATAGAAAGGACTTTCTTGCTCGATATGATAGTATGCTATCTGGTTTCACTTTATCTTAACATGTTAACGAATACTGTTTTGTGATCACGTGTTGATAAAGCCCTTAGGATATGTACTCGACTACTAGGACTATGATGAAATCATACTAGAAGGGCCATGGTAGTCAACGAGTACATCCTATAACTGTTCCTAGTCGAGAGTGTATAGAGACAGGGCATCGATACTCCAGAGTAGACTAGCGTACACGTAGCTTGACCCATATGATGGGCGATGGATGATCCCATATCCATTGGTGTTCGACATCAAAGATGGTGTACCGGTGCTTAGTGGAGACTGGGTACACTGAAAGGACTCGCCGAGAACTCCAGGATGGTATTATACCTATCGTCAGATAGCAGTTCTCCGGTGACACTGGTACAGGTTAGTCAGTAGACCCAAGATCGTCATAGAGTCTTGTGTGTTTTCCACTGTGCTTTGATTTCCATCTTACCACGTCCAAGAGGGCATGCAAAACTGTGGCTTTTGGGTACAGTCCCGAATCACATGGAGGCAATGAGCGATAGGAGGGGTTTCGTCTCTCCCGGTATAGGGAATTGATATTGTGCTGTGTTCGATTGGCTATAACTGTAAGTCCCTGGCCAGGGCTGATCTGGAGTGCTACTGGTAAGTGTTATCAGTAGTTTCTCGACCCGTTATGAGCCTTACATCGACACGACTTATCAGTTACTAGGGTCTGACGTTTACCACTCCTAGACTAGATATGCAATATATCAGACGAAGAGATTGGACTGTACGGTAGTGTTACTGATTGGATTCATAGGAGAATGTACATGCTTGCTTGTTGATCTTCTGATCGCTCAATACCTGGGTGGTTGTTACGTTTAGTTGACCGCTTGCAGCTTGTGGGTGTTTTATATGATCATCAGCTACTGCCGGCGTATTGACGGTTCTTTAGAGTCCTACACAGAGGTTTCCTGGATCAGGCAAAACGGAGTAGGAGAAGATATGTGATATGTGCGGGACCGAGAATAATACGATATGAGATACCGTATTCTATTCTCGCGATATTTGATATCGCCCGGGTATATGTGATATAGCCGGGTCATCGGATCAAGTGTTGATTCGATCGGTACATGTTATATTAGTCAGTTATATTCGATATAGTCGGATTGTCGGATCAAGTGTTGATTCGATAATTTAATGTATAATTATATATGTGATATATTACATTACATTAACTAATATAAGCTCGCTTTATTAATTTTTTTCTCACCGGATAATACATTGATATTGTAAGTCCACGGTAGCGCCCCGGCCGTCTAACAGCCGCCAAATGCGGAACAAAAACTTTTACAACTGGCGCTATCGCGTACTATAACCCGGATCTGCCATTAAAGCTAAACTAACAAACTACAAAGTGGGTAGAAATGTTATACCGAACGATCCGAGTCCTTCGGTTTTCAACCATCATTCCACGCTTTGTTGCTGCTGCTCCGATCCCCTCGATCTCCAGTCTTCTCGTCCAGGTGGCACCACATCGACGGATCTTTAAACGGGCTCCCGCCTCTGAACCGAGGCAACTCGATCATCAAGTTTGCTAAAAGAGATGACCAAGATGATGTAGAGAATGAGTAGAACACTTTGTCTTACTTCGTCCAAAGGCATGGACGAACGGTTAATGAAGTTTCCTTTCGAAATTGTGATGGAATAAAAAGAACTATGAAATTTCCATACATCAAAACTATCATCTTTATTCCAAATCAACAACCAACTTTATTTCTAAGAGGGGCCGGCCATATAAGAAGAGGAAGGAGGTGAGTGTAGGAGAGGGGAGGGTGACCTTAACAATAATGAGAAGAATGAGTCATTTAGACACCTTGCATTATCATTAATGCACTAATGAATCATCTAACCTAGTCATGCTATCATTAAATGAACAATTAATGCAACCAATGAATCACTTAACACCTCACCATTCTAGTCACCTTCTAGAAGCTTCCACACTCATCTCAAGAAAAGATAAATCCGTCTTTAACCGAATGTTAAAGACGGGTGATAGAAAACTGGAAAACTGGCAACTTCCAAAAATCGATCCTGAAACGAATTTCAGGATAACCCTGTAACCCGCATTTGTATTACGACCGAATACAAATGCAACAGAGACAAAGATATTATATCTACACAGTATAATACTCGGATCTGGCTTAAACTAAAGCCGACCAGTATTATCTGCCCGAAATATGACACATGCGAAAACGCACGTGCATTTTCCGAACCCTTCCATAAAACCATACGGCCTCTACAACGTTTTGTTAGTTGTATGTATGCCCTAGAGGCCAGTAATGTACAGATGATGTATATTATATTGGATGCTTGGACATATATAGAGATGACTTTTTTGCTCGATATGATAGTATGTTATCTGGTTACTCTTTATCTTAACATGTATACTAGTCTCTTTAAATTGTCTTATGGTTACATGTTGGTAAAGCCCTTAGGATGTGTACTTGACTACCTGGACTATGATGCAGATCATACTAGTGGGGACATGGTAGTCCATAAGTACATCCTTCAAGGTCCCTAGTCGTGGGTGTATCGAGACGGGGCATCGATATACCAGAGTAGACTAGCGTATACGCTTCTCGACCCATGAGATGGGCAATGGATGATCCCATATCCATTGGTGTTTGACATCAGAGATGGTATACGGGTGCTCAGTGGAGACTGGGTACACTGGACGGACTCGCCGAGAACTCCCAAATGGTATTATACCTCACGTCAGATGGCAGTTCTCAGGTGACACTTGTACAGGTTAGTCTGTAGACCCGAGATCGTCATAGAGTCTTGTGTGATTCCCACTGTGCTTTGATCTCCACCTTACCACGTCCATGAGGGCGTGCAAAACGGTGGTCTTTGGGTACAGTCCCGAGTTACATGGAGGCAATGAGCGATAGGAAGGGTTTCGTCTCTCCCGGTATTGGGGGTTGATGTTGCGTAGTGCTCGATTGGCCGTAACAGGGAAGTCCCTAGCCAAGGCTGATCAGAGATTTGCTGGTAAGTGTTACCAGTAGTTTCTCGACCCGTTATGAGCCTCACATCGGCACGACTTATCGGTTATTGGGGTCTGACGTTTACCACCCCTAGACTTGATATGCGACATATCAGACGAACAGACCAGACTGTAACATAAGTGTTACAGGTTGGATTCATAGGAGTGTGAGCGGGCTAGCTCGTCGATCTTCTGATCGCTCTATACCCGGATGGCCGTTACGTTTAGCAGACCGCTTGCGGCTTGTGGGTGCTTGATATGATCATCATCTGCTACCGGCGTATTGACGAGTCTTTAGAGTCCTACACAGAGGTTTCCTGGCTCAAGAGAAACGAAATAGGAGCGCATATAAGATATGTGCAGGACCGAGAATAATGCGTGTATATGATACCGTATTCCATTCTCGCGATGAATGTATCGATTGGTTATATGTGATATAACCTAGATATCGAATCAAGGATTGATTCGATAAGCCGATACATAGGATACTAGTCGATTATATGCGATATGACCGGATCGTTAAATCAAGTGTTGATTTAATGATTTAATGTATAATTATATATTTGATATATTACTTTGCATTAACTAGTATTGGTTCACTTTAAATGGTTTTTCTCACTCGATGTGGAAATTGTATATGTGATATACTTTTGTGCACATGTTTGTATCATGTTTGATGATACTTGCTCATTTGGTTAAGTGTAAAGAATTAAACCATGGTTAAGTTGATGATTAGGGTTTTGCTTTTTCATTTATTTATTTGTTTATTTATTTTGAAAAGATTATGATAAGAATGGTGGCTTTCTTTGTTTCTAGTTGAAGCTTCATGAAGCTTTGACTTTGTAACCATTCTTGTCTCATGCTTAACCCTAACCATTTGAACTAACCCTAGTTGATTCTCTACACTTTACCATGGTTAGCTTATGATAAGTATTGATTTATTTTCATTTTAAATCCAACACTTATCATATTCTATTTGCTTCATCATCTTCTTCTTCAAGAAAAAGCTTAAGTCCATCAATGGCAACTTGAGCTAAAGTGAGAGAAATCCAATTCTAAAGTGAACCCACCTCCTATTTCTTCACCCTCTACCTCTTGCCAAGTAGTATAGGGTGTTTTCTTCACAAGTTTCACAACTTGGTGAAGTTGGAGCTTGAACTTGTGATGCCTCGACGTAGATCATCTTCGGCACGAAGCCGACGACCTAGCTCGCCCATTTCTCCGATGAAGCCGGCGATTGAGTTCGGGATTCGAGATGGACAGCGAGAGGACGCCTACGTGGAGCTAAGGAAGTGGAGAAACGGATCTACAAAGGTTGTAGCCTCTCTCCTTTAGTTAAATTGTTAACTAGTTTCGTATTTCGCCTAAACTTCTAGTCAACGATCCGTATTAGGGTTTCTCGGCACCCGTAAAATTTGAAATTGGCATGGTTGATGCCTTGTGAGACCTCATTAGCATGCCTAGGAACCCTACACGTTTCGCCCGAACTTGGAAAACTGTCTGTGGGGGACTCTAATGACTCAACAACACACTGGCACTGGGTATAACCTCTAGCACGTCAGAGGTACAAGCTGTACGTAACGGTTGCCTATGTATTGATTGGAAGAGAAGCCAACGAGCGAACTCATTCATAAACCCTACAGAGCCTAACAGTGACAATATACATACTGTCCGGTCCGTTCGTCTAAAGAGTATCGCATATCGAGTCTATGGGGTGGATAAAGTTAGACCCCTAATAACGTGATAATTTGTGTCGGTATGAAGCCCATCACCACCTGAGAAACTACTGATCCAAATCTGTAATTCTCCACTACCTCAGCCAAGGATTTCTAGTGATGGCCACCCGTGCACTGTGCGACATCAACCCCAAATACCGGGAGAGACGAATCCCCAACGATCCGCTCACTGCCTCCATGTGGTTCGGGACTGCACCCAAAAAATACCTGTTTGTACGTCTCCTTTGAGCATGGTAGGGTAGAAATCAAAGCAAAGTGGAAACTCACACGAGACAAATGACGATCTCAGGTCGACAAACTAACCTGTACACATGTCACCTGGGAACTGCTATCTAACGATATGTATAATACTAACTAGCATGCTCCCGCTGAGTCCTGTCCGGTGTACTCATAACCCAATGAGCACCTGTATACATCTTAGGTGAACCAACTGACACCAATGGCTTGTGTGACCGGCCATCGCCCCTCGTCGGGGTCTCGACTGTATACACTAGTCTACTCTGGAGTATCGATGCCCTGTCTCGAAACTCCCTCGACTAGGGACACTTTAAGGATGTGCTTACAAACCCCAGCTCCCATGTATATGATCGCCATCATACTGTTTGTAGTCAAGCAAGAATCCTATGGGCTCTATCATCATACAATAGTGAACTAAAGCATGTATACGATGATAAAGACAAACCAGATAGCATACTATCATCTCGAGCAAGACTGTCATATCGGTATAGGTCCTGCTTCAATCATTGTAATCACGTACCTGCGATCCAATAATTGACTTTGAGGGCACTATATCCAACAATCCCCCACTTGCACTTAAGGCTAATTATTGCGATGTCGCATACGCACAGCCCGTGTGATACCGAACATCCAACTCCTCTACTAATCAGTTTCACAAAGCTAGTTTGTAAAACTCTTATGTTCGAGAAATAGCCTCAGTAAGTAGATCCGCCCTGATGTTTCTTTCTGTATCTCTCTTAATCTCAAGTTCGCGGAGAAATCCATCTCCCGAATCGAGTAATACCTGTCTTAGAATATTTCTGAATATCTGATGGGACCTAGTACATAAATTTACTCCAAATCCAAACTTCTTAGACTTTATTGATAACTGAACCTAATCAGTATCCAGCACCATGACTCCCACAGTATCCTCTTGGACCACCTGTCCATAATACTGTCTCTCGTCAGAGGGAAAACTATAACACTGACAATCACTCTGTCATCCATGTCACCTTGGAAGCCTGGAATGATAACCGTCTCCCGAAGGAGGCTGTCGTTATCAAATCCGTAGAACATACACTCATGTTCTATAACTGCTTCCTTATGTTTCTTCAGGATTGGATTAATATAAACTTATCGCAACTAGTGCAAAAACAACATCTGGTGTGGTATTTGACATCTCACGATTGACTCAATTGCCTAAGCAAGTGATCTGCCAATCATGCACATCCCTCTCTTCTTTAGTCTGTAAGACACCTTTAGAGAGGGTGACTCCATTACCTGCAGGTACACCACCATGCCAGGAGTCATCTATTCTAAAATCCATTAGAATACTGTCAAAGTACCCAAATTGGGAAACTACCCAATTCTAGATCTAAAACCATATATCTAGTAACCAAAATGTCTGATATTATATCCATGTCCTTTGTGGAGAAACAACTATGTGACGACCACAATACAACCGATCGTAGTATAGGAATTTTACCTCCTACTCCGTGTATGTCATCCAAATACCAGGACATCACACCCTACTACCTTCTTGTTGGATATAGTGCCCTCTAAGTAAATTATTGGATCGCAGGTACGTGATTGCAATGATTGAGGGAGGACCTAAACCGATAGAACAGTCTTACTCAAGATGATAGTATGCTATCTGGTTTGTCTTTATCATCATGTATATGTTAATAAAGCCCATAGGATTCTTTCTTGACTACCAGCAGTATGATGGCGATCATATATGTGGGAGCTGGGGTCTATAAGCACATCCTTAAAGTGTACCTACTCGTGGGAGTTTGAGACAGGGTATCGATACTCCAGAGTAGACTAGTGTATACATTCGAGACCCCGACGAGGGGCGGTGGCCGGTCTCAAAATCCATTGGTGTCAGTTGGTTCACCTAAGATGTATACAGGTGCTCATTGGGTTTTGAGTACACCGGACATGACTCGCCGGGAACTTTCTGGTTGGTATTATACCTAGCGTTAGATAGCAGTTCCCTGGTGATATATGTACATGTTAGTTCATCGACCGGAGGTCGTCATTTGTCTCGTGTGAGTTCCCACTGTACTTTGATTTATACCCTACCACGGGTCAAAGGAGTCATGCAAACAGGTATATTTTGAAGGGTTGCTAGGCGCGCGCACAAGGGTCTACGAGGCATCAACCATGCCCGAATAAAAATTTAGCCGTGCCGAACAACCCGAATACGGAACTTTAAACTAGAGATTAGGCGAAAACTAACATGCTAAACATTTTAACACTAAGTGAGAGGGATTACAACCTTTGTAGATCCGGTCCTTCACTTCATATGCTCCGTGTTGTGGTCCCTTCGCTGGGATCATCGGGATCCGGACTCTCGAGAGGTTCCACGAAGAGAAAGACGCAACCTTTGCTTCCGATCTTCGATACTAAGATAACTACCTTGAAGTTCCGTTAACACAAGCTAACACTCATGAAATGATGTGAACACCCTCATCTAAATGGCAAGGGAAGATGAGGATGATGAAGTAGGATTTTTGCTCTTTTTATTTATCTTTTTCTCATATTTATTCATCACTTTGGAAAAATCAAGCAAGCTTTTTCATGAAAGAATGAAGGAAGAAAAAGAATACTGATCCATTTCCTTTTGTGATGAATAAGAAAGGATTAATATGAAGAATAATGCAACCATGGTTGACTTAACCATTGTAGAGAATTGACTAGGGTTAGGGTTTGGGTTGGGTTAAAGCATGAGTCACTTGTAAATATCTTTATCATGACAAAAAGAAAATCTTCTAGAAACATCTAGAAAGCTTAACCCTAATCCAAACCCTAATCATGTTTAAACTCCACTAAACAAGTTGCATTAGTTATCATATCATGTTACAATATTATATATCACATATATAATATTTATCGTAACCAAATAAAATAATACAATTAACATATATCGCATATATATCAATGTATTACCCGAGTGAGAAAAAGAATCTTTTAGTGAGCAAATATTAGTTAATGTAATTTAATATATCATATATATTATTATACATTAAATTATCGAATCAACACTTGATCCGACAATCCGGCTATATCGCATATAACCGACTAATATTTATCCGTACCGATTCATCGAATCAACACTTGATCCGATGACCCGGCTGATATCAAATATCGCGAGAATAGAATACGGTATCACATATCGTATTATCCTCGGTCCCGCACATACCACATATGTGCTCCTACTCCGTTTTGCCTGAGCCAAGAAACCTCTGTGTAGGACTCTAAAGAATCGTCAATACGCCGGCAGTAGGTGATGATCATATCAAACACCTACAAGCTGCAAGCGGTCAGCTAAACGTAACAGCTACCCAGGTATTGAGCGCTCAGAAGATCAACAAGCAAGACTGTACATTCTCCTATGAATCCAAACAGTAACACTCCCGTACAGTCCGGTCTCGTCGTCTGATATGTTGCATATCTCGCCTAGGGGTGGTAAACGTCAGACCCCAGTAGCTCGATAAGTCGTGTCGATATGAGGTCTATAACAGTTCGAGAAACTACTGATAACACTTACCAGTAAATCTCAGCAACCCTGGCCAGGGATTTCCGGTTATAACCAATCGAACACTGCACAACATCAACTCCCTATACCGGGAGAGACGAATCCCCTCCTATCGCTCATTGCCTCCATATGATTCGGGACTGTACCCAAAAGCCACCTTTTTGCACGCCCTCTTGGACGTGGTATGATGGAAATCAAAGCACATTGGGAATCACACAAGATTCTATGACGATCTCGGGTCAACAGACTACTCTGTACCAGTGTCACCGGAGAACTGCCATCTGACGTATGGTATAATACCTTCTGGGAGTTCTCGGCGAGTCCGTCCAGTGTACCCAGTCTCCACTGAGCACCCGTACACCATCCTTGATGTCAAACATCGATGGATATGGGATCATCCATCGCCCATCATATGGGTCAAGATGCGTATACGCTAGTCTACTCTGGTGTATCGATGCCCTGTCTCGATACACCCTCGACTAGGAACAGTTATAGGATGTACTCATCGACTACCGTGGCCCCACTAGTATGATCTCATCATAGTCCCAGTAGTCGAGTACATATCCTAAGGGCTTTATCAACATGTAATATAGAGACAATCAGAGTACATGTTAAGATAAAGTACAACCAGATAGCATATTATCATGTCGAGCAAGAAAGTCCTCCCTATATATGTCCTAGCATTCACTACAATATACATCGTATATACAGTAATGGCCTTTAGGGCATACATATAACTAACAATCTCCCACTTGCACTAGGGCCACCTGTTATGGTATCGCATACCCAACAATTAGCTGCGGTTGAAGTATCTCATACTCAACCATCCCATAAAAGTCTCTACTGGGAAAAAGGCCTTTGTGAGTGGATTCGCGCTGTTGTCCTCTGTGTCTACTCTCCTAACCTCGATCTCCCTGGAGATCAACCATCTCCATGATCAGGTGATACTGCCTAAGAATTATATCTGGATTTCTGATGGGACGGTAGTTCCTTGGGTGAAGCCACAACTCCATTGTCACACAATGGTAGGAACGAAGTTCATATTATGAACTTATATATATCCAAACTGCCTCTTTGGTAGCATCCTTGGTAACGATGTATCTTGCCTTTAATCGTCTAGTATGTCACGGTATCTAGCTTGGAACTCTTCCAACATACCGTCCCTCCACTGAGGGTATAGACAAGCCTGCGACTGACATTCAGTCGTCCTTATCACCCTGGAACCCTTCCAGTGATTCTCCCCAGGATCGATTGATACCATCTCACTACAACTAGTGAGTATCCTAACATCCAATTAGATCTATCTCATAGATCCAAAACCTAGGATTTAGTAGGTATCACTTTGATCCTATATGGAGAATCCTTGTGATAAGCGGAGATTGACCGAGCGTAGCATTGGAAACTCCTTCCCTATCAAGAGTATGTCATCCACGTACTCTACGAGGATCACCACCATACTCTCTACTACCTTTTCGTATATACAAGGTTCATCTACCATTTTGATGAAGTCAAACTCTTTGACTACCACATCAAAACAGATGTTCCAACTCCGCGATGCCTGTTTTATCATATAAAACATCTTGGATACGTTTCCGCTGCTCCCACTGTCTACGAAGCCCTCTGGCCGTGTACTTATAGACGCTATCTTCTAAATCAGCATTTAGAAAAGCAGTCATGACACCAAACCACCAGATATCGTAGTCATGGTATATAGCCGTGGCAAGTAGGATCTGGATGGACTTAAGCATAGCTTTGAAAGTCTCATCCTTTCCATGTACACCAAGTAATCTTCTCAAGATATACTCGCTCCTGATGGGGATTTAACCCTTCAGATAAAGCAACCAAAGTCCATACTTTGTTGGTGTATAAGGATTCCATCTCAGATCGATAAGCATCCAGCCATTCTTACAGAGTCCCACTCCTGATGGCCAGCTCGAAACTAGTTGGGTCATCATCTCATGATGCAATCCTCGCTCCCACTGTCATAGAGAAACCGAAGTATCTCTCAGGTGGGTGAGGAACCCTACTAGATCGGCGGAGAGGCTGAGGTTCGTTGGAAACCATTGAATCCCTTGGTTCTACCAAATCATCAGCTGCAGTTTGTATAGCTGGAACATTTCCAGTTCTACATAACAGACTTTGCCTCGAGCTTGTCCAGATTTTGTTTTTAGACATAGGCCGGACAACCCCAAATCTTAACAAACTTAAGATATGGGCTCTTCCCTTTCCATATCACATATGAAGTGGTAGGCATCTGATTTGATTTGAACCATATTCAATAGGTATGCAGCTTCTCAAGTGCATAACTCCCAAAAGGAAATAGGAAACTCAGTAGTACTCATCATAGAGCACACCATATCAAATAGGGTGCTATTGCTCCGCCCCGATATACCATCGTGCTATGGTGTATACGGAGGAGTAATGCTGAGAGAGAATCTCATTCTCCTTTAGAATAGGCCATGAATTCCGTACCCAAGTATTCTCCTCCTTGATCTCATCAAAGGACATAATACTTTTACCCGTTTTTGGTTCTCTACTTCTAACTTACATTCTGTGAATATCTCAAAAGCTTCGGACTTATGTTTCAACAGGAACACATGTCTGAATCTTGAGAGATTATCAGAGAATGTAATGAAGTACAAAGAACCGGTCTTGGCATGTGTAGACAGGGGACCTTCATACATCAGCATGTATCAATCCCAAGAGTTCATTAACTCTTTCTCTGTTTCCAATAAACAGAGCTGTGGTCATCTTATCTTTGTGACATGACCGGCAAGTTTCACAAGATGTAAATTCAAACTAATTTAAATATGCATCTAAATGTAACTTCAGCCAGTCGGGTCGCATTGACATGACCTAGTCTACAATGCCTCAAGAAGGACTCATTCATTTCTGAACTCTTCCTCTTGTGTGTGTTCTTTATACTAAGAACTGTAGTTTGATTTAGAACGTCAATGCTTTTAGATAACGTGCCTGAACCGATCAACTCTTGATATAGGAAATGTTCAAAACATTATCCAACAATACAAAATTATATCACTTCTTTACTAATAAAGAGACTGATATGATTTTGTATATCAGGTTCGGTATCTAATAACATTCATTCAGAATCAATGTATTCAGGTAATACAGGGTGATAGTGACCAACAGACTTGGCCGCAACACTTGCACCGTTTTCTGTCTCATGAAACTTATCACTCGTTCTCAGTTCTTTACCTATCTGTAGCCCATGTAACAGATTACATATACGGGATCCTGATCCGGTATCACATACCTAGGACGTAAAGGATACTGAGAAACAGTTCTGTGTAATGAACACACCCGAAGATGATGCATCAACATGCACTTTCTTCGTTTGGGCGGCACGGGAAATCTGGTATTCCCTAATTTCCTGCTCTGTCCTATAACAATTATAAGTTGGAGCAGGACCAACGTTCCCTAGCTCAGTATAACAAGTGGGTTCGGTCAATATATCCGTATTATTATCTTGGTTAAGGCGTGATATGGTCGCTACCTGGAGAGAGAGAGAAGAAAACACTCAGCGTATGCTCTTGCAAGATTAGATTGGTTATCTAATATATCTAATCAGGATGTCTCCCACTGTTTTTGTCAAATCTTCCTTCAAACCCTAAAAGGAAAGACTAGCCGGGATTAATTACACGCTACAAGTTCGCCAATCTTTCAGCCAGGCCAGTGTCGGTACTTTGAGGGAGGTCCCCCGTGCTCGAACCTAATTAAAGTAAACCTCGTTTTCCCAGAGGCGTAACCCCGTTAACACCTTTCTAGACACCTACTTGATCGGCTAATTGTAATATGTAAAACTCTCCCAGGAGTAACTCTTACTCGCAGCGGGTATCGGGATCCAACTATCTTATAGAAGGTATGCAATCTCATTGCAAATTTCAACACTTGAAATTCCTAATAATATTTTACCCCTAGCGTCCTATTGTTGGAGATAGTGCCCTCAGAGTCAATTATTGGATCACAGGCACGTGATTACAATGATTGAGGGAGGACCTATCTCGGTAGGACAGTCTTACTCGAGATGATAGTATGCTATCTGGTTTACCTTTATCATCGTGTACTGTTTCAGGTGACCTTACAGGTCGCTATTACACGTTGATAGAGCCCCTAGGATTCTTGCTTGACTGCCAGCAGTATGAGGTCGATCATATACGTGGGAGCTGGTAGTCTATAAGCACATCCTTAAATGGTCCCTAGTCGTGGGAGTTTCGAGACAGGGCATCGATTCTCCAGAGTAGACTAGTGTATACAGTCGAGACCCCGACGAGGGACGGTGGCCGGTCTCACAAGCCACTGGTGTCAGTTGGTTCACCTAAGATGTATACAGGTGCTCATTGGGTTATGAGTACACCGGACAGGACTCGCCGGGAACCTGCTGGTTGGTCTTATACCTGACGTCAGATAGCAGTTCCCTGGTGACATGTGTACAGGTTAGTTCATCGACCTGGGGATCATCATTTGTCTCGTGTGAGTTCCCACTGTACTTTGATTACTACCCTACCACGGCTCAAAGGAGTCGTGCAAACAGGTTTTAGTTGGGTACAGTCCCGAGCCACATGGAGGCAGTGAGCGGATCTTCGGGGGTACGTCTCTCCCGGTATTGGGGGTGAGGTCGCGCTGTGTCTAGGAAAGCCATTACACGAAGTCCTTGGCCAAGGCAGGAGATTTACTGGTAGGTATTCCAGTAGTATCTCAGGGTGTTCTGGGCTACACTTCGACACGACTTGTACCGCTTTTGGGGGTCTGACTTTTACCAACCCCCTAGGCCCGACATGCGATGCTCATAGACGAACGGACCGGACTGTACGGATATTGTCACTGACAGGCTCAGTAGGGTGTCAGGATGAGTTCGCTCATCGACGTCCCTTTTGGTCAATAGCTGGTGGCCCGTTACGTATTGGCTTATACCTCTGACGTGCTAGTGGTTAAATCCACAGCCATAGTATTGACGAGTCTTTAGAGTCCACCACACATTCAGTTACTCAGCTTTCGGGCGAAACGCTGTAGAGGCCGTATGGAGATATGGCAGGGTCCGATCAGATACGTACGGTATTGCACGGATCAGGATCGGACGGTTTGTACCGGAGGCCGTATGGTTATATGGCTGGGTTCGATCAGATACGTGCGGTATTGCACGGATCATGATCGAACGGATAATACTAGCCGGTTTTGGTTTAAGCCGGATCCTAGTATAGTACAGTGTAGTTTTGTCTCATTGCATTTGTATCCGGTCGGAATACAGATGCGGGTGTGTATGCACAGTATCGGGGTTTTCCTGTAATTTATTACGGGACCAGTTTTCTAGAGTTGCCAGTTTGCATTCCGTTCCGGCCGGTTTTCCTTTGTTCTTTCCCGGCCGGACTTTTCCGATGGAGGGGGTTATTTGCAATTGTGCAAATAACATTTGTGGAGGGGGTTTCTTGCAAATGTATTCATTATGATAGGATAAGCATCTTTGCTTTTTCATGATGGGTTTTGCTTTTATGAGATTTGATAGGATATGGGTTGATTAAGGGTTTGATTTGAGGTTTACCTTGAAGGAAGGGGTCACCCTCCACCTTTTCCTACACTCACCTCCCTTCATATTATGTTTGATATATCATTCCTCCACCATTCTCACTTTTTGAGAGAGGGGCTACACTTGTGAGAAAAATATGAGAGAGTTTCATTTTGAGAGTGTGGCATTCTTGATCTCATTTCATGCTAGAAAAATGCAAGCACCATTTTTCTTATCTTGATTCCTCCATCATCTTCAAAGGCAACAAAACCCCAAATGAGACACAACCCTACACATTCTACAGCAATTCTTGGGCATGTCGACTTGCCAGCTTCATGCTCGAGTTGCCTCGGTATAGAGGCGGGATCCCGTAAAAGAAACAGGCGACGTGGTGCCCTTCCGGCGAGGAGATGGAGACCGGACTTTCCGCGTGAGATCGGGACGGCGACGAGAAGACCGGAGGACTCGGATCACTCGGTATATCTCTTCCCTATCTTGTTAGTTAGCTAGGACAAGTTCAATGGCCCGATCCGGGGTTTAGTGCGCGGTGGTGCCGGTTTGCTAAGTTCGCAAAATTAAAGTTTATCACCGCTTCCGCATTTGGCCGTCGGTTTGACGGCCGGGGCGCCGCCGTGCACTTACAGTGGTATCAGAGCCTCGCCATTAACTTCGTCTAGCTTTGTTTGATGTGTTTGCATTTCTGATCGACCAAAATTCCAAAAACCCGCGTTTTTCTTTACATCGGTTTTCTGTCGAAATTTTTTGAAGTCCAAAAATTTTTCAGGTTGTCTCAGAATGATGTGCAGGGAGTTCTAAGAACACTGGAAAAATTCGACAACACGATCCCTCCGTACGACCGCGGAACCGCGGCCATAACCCCTCTTTGGCCGCGGTTCCGCCGCAGGAATGAGGGATCATGTCATCGTGTTTTTGCAGTGGGCTTGTGGGCTAAAAATAGGGGTTTTGGAATATTAAAATTGGGCCCAGAATTTCTGTGAGTGCTACAGTATTGCTTGGGGGCCCACTTGTTAATTTTTGATCGATCGGATATTTTAAACACATTGTTTCACAGTATCTACATTATATCTGCGACCGTGAATGTCACTCGATCGGTAAATCCGGTCTAACTGCTATAGCCCGGTTAGACGGATTTGTGAACGTGACTTTCACGTTGATGTTCTGTGTTTTTGTTGTGTCGTTGCGGATCGGTCGTGGGGGATAGCCTGGATGCAGTGCTAGTACTTTTTTTGCTGTATTATGTACATTTGATATTGCGGGGCGAGCGTCCGACATGTGGACTGCCGTCACTGCCTGTTTGTATTATTCTTTTGGGGCACGACCTGGTTGCGGTCGATGTACCCGTTGTATGTATATTTTACTTTCTGTACTAGGATTACCCCGCGGAGGGGTGCACGGATAGCCGGGTTCTGGAGGGCAACAAGCCCGCATCTCATGGCATTGGGACGGAGGGGGCTTCACTCTAGAATTGGCGGGCTATTCGCTGCACTCGTAGGGGGTACAGGTTGACCCAGGAGGGGTGCCCAAGTTACCGGATTCCGTGAAGTGCTGGGTGGTCCATTCACGGTGCTGAAGGGGGCTGCCTCGCTTCAGGTTTTGGCGGGTAACTTGCCGCGCCCGTAGGGGTCTAGGATTTCATTGCACAAGTTATCCACACGACCAGGGGAACGTCGGGTTTCAGTAGTGGCTCTGTGAAACCCGGGGATCCCAGATATCTGTATTGTTCTGTGATGCTGTACATTTATGTGATGTTGCATTTTTATCGCGCCTTGAGTGAATATAATATATTGGTATATATATTAGTAGATGTTGTATATGTTTTACATCCGCGCTAGTCCAGTCCCCGCTTTGTCGTTAGTTAGCTAACCTAACGGGTAATGACAGGACCCAGTGGCGAATGCGGATGGCATATACGTACATCAGTATATTTTCGTTCTTTGTGGTGTGATCAATTGATGGGACTGCGTTGATTCGGATCAATGCAAGTTAAACAAACCTAATCTGATGTTGTTGGAACACTTTTCAAAAAGCTGTTATTGCAAGGACGTTCACTTTTGTTTTGCATCGTGGTATTCATTTGGAATATCCTGCTCCTCAGTCGACGAGGCAAGGGCCGAGATCCCTTCACCGGGAGTGACCCCTTGGACAGAAGTTTGCGTCAGGGCATTAACTTCACTATAGCCGATTACTTTTGCTTTGCATCGTGGTATTCATTTGGAATATCCTGCACCCTATTCTACGGGGAAAGAGCCGAGATCCCTTCACCGGGAGTGACCTCTTTAGTAAAGGTTTTCGTCACTATATTTTCTAAAAAGCTATCCGTTCCTTCAATGATATCAAGTTCATTACGTTAAAGGTTTTCGCCAGAAACCATTCGTAGCCCTCCGTCGTTTCATATGGATAGTCAATAGTATTCAAGCTGTGTATGTTGGCCAAAGTCAAGGCACAGTGTTTGGTAGCTGTTGGGTATTCATATGCAGCATAGATAGATGCGTTGGTTTGGGACAGCCGTACTGCCATTTTGGCCAAAGTCAAGGGTAGGTACGGGTGGGTTCAAATTAACCTGGAGAATGACGGGTAGAACTTGACATGTGACTTATGATATGTTGGCCAAAGTCAAGGTCATAAGAGCATGGGGTAAAAATCCACATCGGGAGTTTCAAAAGAACTGAAACTTGCCAGGTATGCGCATACCTTCTGGAGTGTTATAGCGTGAGCGGATTCCGTCACGTTATCATGCGATGATAGTTGGATCCCGATTCCCACTGATGAGTTAGTTTACTCCTCGGGTGACCCCGACTAATTCTTCTTTCAGGTTTGGAGGAGAATTTGAGGTACAGTGGGAGGTTTCCAGATTAGATAAATTGGTAACCATTCTGATATTGGTTACAGTGCACGCTGAGTGTTTCTTTTCTCTCTCTCTTTGGCAGCGACCATTGACCCGACCCAAGACTATGACTCAGTGACCAAGTTGACCGAACCTTCTTAACACTGGCTTTTGGATTGTCAGAGTTGCAGACCTCATTGCCACTCCTCCTTTTACCCTTTTTTCCAGGACACCCCGTATTACTACAAATGTCCACTTCCATTGGACAAAACCATCGTATGGTTATATACGAACTCGAAGGAATTCGAGGATGGTTTCTGGTTCTGGAGAAAACGAATAGGACTATTCAGTTGTCTTTTCCTTTTACCTTCTCTCAGGTTGCGAGTACTCCTTGGTTTAGGAGATAGTACACCTATTACGCTTATTGGATAGTCTTCTTCCAGACCTTAGGCTGGTGCCGAACGGTGGGGAATGAAGAAAACCAATTAGCCTAACGATGGTGTACAGAAGGTATTAAGTTAAGACAAAGAAAGGGATTAGAAGGAGGGCAAAGTAAATTGCGACTGATATTCACGACAAAACCAAGTATTTCATTACCACTCCCACATCACCTTTGTATTTCTCCAGGACACTCCGTATCACTACGAAGATCCACAGTTATTTGGATATTCCATCGTATGGTTATATACGAACTCGAAAGGAACTTGTTCCAGTTCGGGGATGGATTCTGGTTCAGGAGAAATAGGAATAAGATTTATTCAGTTGTCTTTTATCTTCACCTTCTCTCGCATTGCGAGTGCTCCTAGGATTAGGACAGTACACCCATTATGCTTATTGGATAGTCTTCTTCCAAACCATAGGCTGGTGCCGAACGGTAGGGAAGGAAGAAAACCATTTGGCCTAAAGGGGTGTACAGAAGGTAATGACTAAAGACATATAAAGGGATTTGGAGAGGCGGCAAAGAAATATACGGTTACAGTTGTGAATCTGGATAATGGAAGAGGCATTACTAGGAATACCAGAATACCCCATCGAAACATTTCAATGTTTCAGTTCAACTGTGTACTGTTAAAAGAAAACTGATTTCCCGATTGGACACTTGCTCCAGGGTATGTATTTACCAGGTTTGATTCTCACATCTGTATGGTTTTACAGATGATGAGTGGGAGTAAGTTATTGGGAATAGGGTGATCATCCTCATTATATCGGGATTCGTTGTAATCGGTGATATTTGAGGAGATCATCTGGGCTGTTTGCCGGTCGGCAAATATTTGGTTTTGAATACCCGCTGTTGTGCACCAATTTCAAATTGATATATCTGTACGTCTATTTTCATAGAGTGAGATATACCTTTTGATATTATGTCGATGACATTTACCTATATCAGTGGATGGTTAGGTAAGGAGCATTAAACAGCGGTGTAATTCTTCTTAACAATAAGTACAGTTTTCAACCTACGACACACAGTGAAAGAGTTGTTAGACTCAGCGGACTTATACAGAGTATTGTATATTGTCCAGTGTCCATTAGGACAGAGGGGTTGGTCCTCATACTATATCCTGTTTACTTTTAACTTCTCTAGTTCTTAGACATGTGTTTCGTAGAAACACAGGGTCTAAGTTTTGAGGAGTTATAGGTATTTGAATAGAGTAGAGAACCAGGTGTAGCAAGTATCGGAATTCTTCAAAGTGATCGAAGATGTAGATACTTGTGTATAGTATTCAGTTGATAGTAATGATAAAGAGAAATTGCTTCTCTTTCAGGTTACTCATAATTGGAAGCATTCCTAAGTTGAGT
Organism: Agapanthus africanus; assembly: GCA_030015575.1. Classification (NCBI taxonomy): domain Eukaryota; kingdom Viridiplantae; phylum Streptophyta; class Magnoliopsida; order Asparagales; family Amaryllidaceae; genus Agapanthus; species Agapanthus africanus. The sequence continues at coordinate 484,350,782 of JASDDO010000024.1, forward strand.
AACGCTGATCGGCCTCCTTCCATTTAGTTGACATGCACTGGAGATAGCTGCATGATCTGAATCTGGTTCAATTAAATCAGTGCCTCTGGTTCTATATTGGATATAGAACAGTTCATATCTTAACGATGTTAAGGTACGGGGAGTTGTCCGGCTTATGATTAAAACCAGACACTGGACAACTCAAGGCACGTTTCTGTAATGGCTGTTTGTGGGTTGACCCAGGCTATGACGAGGGTTGACTTTCTACCATTTGGAAGATCAAAAGAAATATTGTTCTAGACTCTCCACAGTTTTATTAAAAATGGATTTTTTTTTTCAGAAAACAGTAGTGGGAGTATGGTAGAACTGGAAGTGATTCCAGAACCGCAAACGATTACTGAAGATTTGATAAGGAACCTAAAGATTCAATCTGGTTTGACATTCCATTGGCCACTCCGCCGATACGGTGAGTAACTTCAGGCACCCAAGAGGTACTCTGGTAGCCTTAAGGACGGTGACAGGGAAGTTCTTGTTTACCCACACTTGCCATTGCTGTTGTTCCAGGCTACGAGACCCGGTGGGAGGATGAGTATAGCGTCGTTCTAAACTAGCTTTAGAAGTGCACATCTATATGACTCTGCCAGAGGGTTGTCGTAGTCAGTGGGAGCAGCGGAAGCATTGGTGGACATCAGGCTTATGTCTATTTATAGACTAAAGCAGATATTGCGGAGATAGATCATCTATTTCTGACATGACAGTCATAGGTTTGACTTCATCAGAATAGGGGATGGATCTGTTGAGAAGGTAGTAGGGTGTGATGTCATGGTATTTGGATAACATACACAAAGTAGGAAAGGAAACTCCTATACTACGGTCGATTATTCTTTGATTGTCACACAGTGGTTTCTCCACGTAGGACTTGGATATAATATCCGACATTCTGGTTACTAGATCTATGGTTTTAGATCTAGATTTGGGTGGTTTCCCAATCAGGGTACTTAGACAGCATTCTATCAGTATTTAGAATGGTTGACTCCTGGCACGGTAGTATACCTGCAGGTGATGGAGTCACCCTCTCTAAAGGTGTCTTATAGACTAAAGTAGAGAGGGATGTGCATGATTGACAGATCACTTGCTTAGGCAATTGAGTCAACCATGAGATGTCAAGTACCACACCAGATGTTGTTCTTGCAGTAGGTGCAATAAGTTGATATTGATCCAATCCTGGTGAAACAGTCGGAAGCAGCTTTAGAACATAAGTGGATGTTCTAGGGATATGATAACGACAGCCTCATTCGGGAGACAGTTATCATTCCAGGCTTCTAAGGTGACATGGACAACAAGGAGGTTGTCAGAGTTTTAGTTTTCCTTCTGATGAGGGACAGTATTTTAGATAGGTGGTCCAAGGAAATACTGAGGGAGGCATGGCGCAGGATACTGATTAAGTTCAGTTGACGATACAGTCGAAGAAGTTTGGATTTGAAGTTCATTTATGAAGTGGGTCCCATCAGACATCCAGACATTCTAAGACAGGTATTGCTCATTTCGGGAGATGGCTTTCTTTGCGAACTTGAGATATAGAGAGACATAGAAAGAAACATCAGAGCGGATCCATTCGTTGAGGCTATTCCTCGAACGAAATAGTCTCGCAAACGAGCTTTGTGAGACTGACTAGTAGAGGAGTTGGGTGTTCGGTATCACACGGGCTGTGAGTATGCGACATCGCAATAATTAGCCTTGAGTGCAAGTGGGAGATTGTTGGAGATAGTGCCCTCAGAGTCAATTATTGGATCACAGGCACGTGATTACAATGATTGAGGGAGGACCTATCCCGGTAGGACAGTCTTACTCGAGATGATAGTATGCTATCTGGTTTACCTTTATCATCGTGTACTGTTTCAGGTGACCTTACAGGTCGCTATTACACGTTGATAGAGCCCCTAGGATTCTTGCTTGACTGCCAGCAGTATGAGGGCGATCATATACGTGGGAGCTGGTAGTCTATAAGCACATCCTTAAATGGTCCCTAGTCGTGGGAGTTTCGAGACAGGGCATCGATTCTCCAGAGTAGACTAGTGTATACAGTCGAGACCCCGACGAGGGGCGGTGGCCGGTCTCACAAGCCACTGGTGTCAGTTGGTTCACCTAAGATGTATACAGGTGCTCATTGGGTTATGAGTACACCGGACAGGACTCGCCGGGAACCTGCTGGTTGGTCTTATACCTGACGTCAGATAGCAGTTCCTTGGTGACATGTGTACAGGTTAGTTCATCGACCTGGGGATCGTCATTTGTCTCGTGTGAGTTCCCACTGTACTTTGATTACTACCCTACCACGGCTCAAAGGAGTCGTGCAAACAGGTTTTAGTTGGGTACAGTCCCGAGCCACATGGAGGCAGTGAGCGGATCTTCGGGGGTACGTCTCTCCCGGTATTGGGGGTGAGGTCGCGCTGTGTCTAGGAGAGCCTTTACACGAAGTCCTTGGCCAAGGCAGGAGATTTACTGGTAGGTATTCCAGTAGTATCTCAGGGTGTTCTGGGCTACACTCCGACACGACTTGTACCGCTTTTGGGGGTCTGACTTTTACCAACCCCCTAGGCCCGACATGCGATGCTCATAGACGAACGGACCGGACTGTACGGATATTGTCACTGACAAGCTCAGTAGGGTGTCAAGATGAGTTCGCTCATCCACGTCCCTTTTGGTCAATAGCTGGTGGCCCGTTACGTATTGGCTTATACCTCTGACGTGCTAGTGGTTAAATCCACAGCCATAGTATTGACGAGTCTTTAGAGTCCACCACACATTCAGTTACTCAGCTTTCGGGCGAAACGCTGTAGAGGCCGTATGGAGATATGGCAGGGTCCGATCAGATACGTGCGGTATTGCACGGATCAGGATCGGACGGTTTGTACCGGAGGCCGTATGGTTATATGGCTGGGTTCGATCAGATACGTGCGGTATTGCACGGATCATGATCGAACGGATAATACTAGCCGGTTTTGGTTTAAGCCGGATACTAGTATAGTACAGTGTAGTTTTGTCTCATTGCATTTGTATCCGGTCGGAATACAGATGCGGGTATGTATGCACAGTATCGGGGTTTTCCTGTAATTTATTACGGGACCAGTTTTCTGGAGTTGCCAGTTTGCATTCCGTTCCGGCCGGTTTTCCTTTGTTCTTTCCCGGCCAGACTTTTCCGATGGAGGGGGTTATTTGCAATTGTGCAAATAACATTTGTGGAGGGGGTTTCTTGCAAATGTATTCATTATGATAGGATAAGCATCTTTGCTTTTTCATGATGGGTTTTGCTTTTATGAGATTTGATAGGATATGGGTTGATTAAGGGTTTGATTTGAGGTTTACCTTGAAGGAAGGGATCACCCTCCACCTTTTCCTACACTCACCTCCCTTCATGTTATGTTTGATATATCATTCCTCCAACATTCTCACTTTTTGAGAGAGGGGCTACACTTGTGAGAAAAATATGAGAGAGTTTCATTTTGAGAGTGTGGCATTCTTGATCTCATTTCATGCTAGAAAAATGCAAGCACCATTTTTCTTATCTTGATTCCTCCATCATCTTCAAAGGCAACAAAACCCCAAATGAGACACAACCCTACACATTCTACAGCAATTCTTGGGCATGTCGACTTGCCAGCTTCATGCCCGAGTTGCCTCGGTATAGAGGCGGGAGCCCGTAAAAGGAACAGGCGACGTGGTGCCCTTCCGGCGAGGAGATGGAGACCGGACTTTCCGCGTGAGATCGGGACGACGAGGAGAAGACCGGAGGACTCGGATCACTCGTTATATCTCTTCCCTATCTTGTTAGTTAGCTAGGACAAGTTCAATGGCCCGATCCGGGGTTTAGTGCGCGGTGGTGCCGGTTTGCTAAGTTCGCAAAATTAAAGTTTATCACCGCTTCCGCATTTGGCCGTCGGTTTGACGGCCGGGGCGCCGCCATGCACTTACACCTATGACCTTGACAGAGGTCAACAAACCATAGGCTGCTAGTCAAGTTCAACCCGTCATTTCCTGATTGAAGTAAACCCACCCGCACGACCCTTGACAGAGGTCAACAAGGTCGCACGACTACCCTAAATCAATCACATCATATGTTTATACAGATAAGCACTAATCAGCTACCGCACACTACGCCTTGACAGAGGTCAACAAACGTAGCACGAATACTAAATACTACTTATCTGAAATCACGGAGGGCTACAACAGGTTTTTAAGAAAACCCTTTGCGTAATGAACTTGATATCGTTGTAGAATCGAGTGATTTTAAATGGAGTGTTTTTGAGGCTTTTCTAATTTTGCTAAAGGGGTCACTCCCGGTGAAGGGATCGTCGGCCCTTTCCTCATCGAATAAGGTGCAGGATATATCATATATATCACTATGCAAAGCAGGAACTATAAGAGCAATCAAAAGACAAACCGAGGGTTGTAGCATCTTCCAGTTATTGCTAAAGGAGTCACTCCCGGTGAAGGGATCTCGGTCCTTTCCTTATCGAATAAGGTGCTGGATGTTCTACAAGGAACACTGCTATGCAAAGCAAGAACTAGAACTACCAGTTTTTAAACAAGTTTCTACAACATCTTAGGTTTCTTTTATTTCATTAATCTCATTAATGAAGTCCCATTTTAATATGCTTCACAAGCATCTCTTTTGAAACGAAATCTGCAATATAACATATATCTCATATATATAATATAAACATTCGTCACATGCAGTAATATAATCTCATCACAGAACATTGCAGCAGAAGAACATATATGAAATATTGGATATACTAGGACGTCCGTGTTTTCAATACGAGGCTGTATAAAACACGGATTCCACGGTCGCGATGAATAGCCAAACCCACATCCCTAGACCCCTACGAGAGCGGCAAGTAACACTGCCAATTCTAGGGTTAGGAGACCCGGTCTCGACTCCTTGAGATGGTCTCCCACTGGACCCTAGAATCCGGTTACTTGTGCTCCCCGCCTTGGGTCTATCCTAATGCGGAAAAGTAAATAATATACAACGGTGGCATCTTCCGCTACCTGGAAGTGCCCCAATAAAAGAATATTACATACAAAAGAATTTTACATGAATGAAAAAGAAAAAACTCTTATCTCACATAAAACCCCCGGCTATTCAAACGCGACGATCCAATATAACATATCACAGCAACACATAATATCTCATATCATCAACGTAAGCAAGTATGCGTATCCCGATTGTCGTTGATGTATAGCAACGAAGCCGGCGATACACCAAATACTACGCTTACGGTCACAGAAAAGAAAGTGTAAAACTACAACAGTTGGAATACGCAACTTCCTTAGACATCGCATGCCTAACCAAATGAATTCCTTAGACATCGCATGCCTAACAATTATAAACCCCGCATTTTAGTCTCATTATCGAAAACTCTTTTCAATATCAAGTCGGGCAATTCAATAAGATTCCCGAAAAACTGATCGAATGCTCGTTGCAAACTTTAGTAGACGGCCGCACCCCCGATACCGTCGACGAAGTGCACCAAGGCGGAACACCGCTGCCGCGAGCACTCGAACGGATGCTTTCGGTGACGGGGTTCTCCTACAGTCACTTGGTCGGGGCTATGGGGCGTAGCTGTCTATTAAGTTTACCCGGTGAGTATCCGCGTACGCTACGTGATTGCGACGGACTTTTGATCACATCAAAATTCCGTGGCAACCGATCATCTGAGACTAAACTGCTATGTTTATAATATTCAAATTAGTTATCTCATAACTACCTGTGGATTCCAAATATTGTATCACATTCCAGATAAATAGACAAAGTTAAACTTTCCGATCGAATCATCAAACACCCAAGATTTCCCCAATATATCTCAACACTTGAAATCAGTTTAAAAACATCCATCACATGCCACAGTACCAATGGTCCAGCCGTAGAAGAGTCAAGCCAACGCCTCACATGTGGCACGCCGTACTGCCCCAAACCCTAAGGTTCAAAAGGCAGTTAAAGACGGTCACATAATCGAGTTAAGATTTGTTGTCTTCTAGAGGGTCCACCGAGTTACTTGCACGACTTAGAACATTCTTAAACATGAGAAAAAATCCAACTTTTGAAAAAATTTCCGACAGGGGAAAAAGTGAGTTATTGATATCCGTTCGAACTTTTTAACAGTTTCTAAAATTTATCCGGAAAGCCACATAGACAAAATCTAATACTCCGATCGAAACATCGAATCCCCAAAACAACCCCAGAAAACTCAACTGTAGAATAAAAATTAAAAATTCCCAGAGAACTCAGCACTGTGTAATAGGAATTACTGTGCAAAATAGGAGGGGTGACGTCATCAAATGGCCGCGGAACTGCCGCAGAAGCCAGGCTTCTGCCGCGGTTCCGCCGCACCTTTGACGAATTAGCTCCTCGAATTTCACAGTAATTCTAATATGACCCTGCTGAATTTTTTAGAAATTTTTAATTGACAAAAATCCAAATTTTCAGAAAATTTCCAGAGAGCATTTTGGAGTCGGGGTTTCGGGTTCGATCGGACTTTAAACTTCGTCTAGACTTCGCCTAAAGCTCTAGCTTATCTTTGATACCACTGTAGGGTTGCTAGGCACGCACACAAGGGTCTACGAGGCATCAACCATGCCCGAATAAAAATTTAGCCGTGCCGAACAACCCGAATACGGAACTTTAAACTAGAGATTAGGCGAAAACTAACATGCTAAACATTTTAACACTAAGTGAGAGGGATTACAACCTTTGTAGATCCGTTCCTTCACTTCATATGCTCCGTGTTGTGGTCCCTTCGCTGCGATCATCGGGATCCGGACTCTCGAGAGGTTCCACGAAGAGAAAGACGCAACCTTTGCTTCCGATCTTCGATACTAAGATGATCTACCTTGAAGTTCCGTTAACACAAGCTAACACTTATGAAATGATGTGAACACCCTCATCTAAATGGCAAGGGAAGATGAGGATGATGAAGTAGGATTTTTGCTCTCTTTATTTATCTTTTTCTCATATTTATTCATCACTTTGGAAAAATCAAGCAAGCTTTTTCATGAAAGAATGAAGGAAGAAGAAGAATAGTGATCCATTTCCTTTTGTGATGAATAAGAAAGGATTAATATGAAGAATAATGCAACCATGGTTGACTTAACCATTGTAGAGAATTGACTAGGGTTAGGGTTTGGGTTGGGTTAAAGCATGAGTCACTTGTAAATATCTTTATCATGACAAAAAGAAAATCTTCTAGAAACATCTAGAAAGCTTAACCCTAATCCAAACCCTAATCATATTTAAACTCCACTAAATAAGTTGCATTAGTTATCATATCATGTTACAATATTATATATCACATATATAATATTTATCGTAACCAAATAAAATAATACAATTAACATATATCGCATATATATCAATGTATTACCCGAGTGAGAAAAAGAATCTTTTAGTGAGCAAATATTAGTTAATGTAATTTAATATATCATATATATTATTATACATTAAATTATCGAATCAACACTTGATCCGACAATCCGGCTATATCGCATATAACCGACTAATATTTATCCGTACCGATTCATCGAATCAACACTTGATCCGATGACCCGGCTGATATCAAATATCGCGACAATAGAATACGGTATCTCATATCGTATTATCCTCGGTCCTGCACATATCACATATGTGCTCCTACTCTGTTTTGCCTGAGCCAAGAAACCTCTGTGTAGGACTCTAAAGAATCGTCAATACGCCGGCAGTAGGTGATGATCATATCAAACACCCACAAGCTGCAAGCGGTCAGCTAAACGTAACAGCTACCCAGATATTGAGCGCTCAGAAGATCAACAAGCAAGCCTGTACATTCTCCTGTGAATCCAAACAGTAACACTCCCGTACAGTCCGGTCTCGTCGTCTAATATGTTGCATATCTCGCCTAGGGGTGGTAAACGTCAGACCCCAGTAGCTCGATAAGTCGTATCGATATGAGGTCTATAACAGTTCGAGAGACTACTGATAACACTTACCAGTAAATCTCAGCAACTCTGGCCAGGGATTTCCGGTTATAGCCAATCGAACACTGCACAACATCAACTCCCTATACCGGGAGAGACGAATCCCCTCCTATCGCTCATTGCCTCCATGTGATTCGAGACTGTACCCAAAAGCCACCTTTTTGCACGCCCTCTTGGACATGGTATGATGGAAATCAAAGCACAGTGGGAATCACACAAGACTCTATGACGATCTCGGGTCAACAGACTACTCTGTACCAGTGTCACCGGAGAACTGCCATCTGACGTATGGTATAATACCATCTGGGAGTTCTCGGTGAGTCCGTCCAGTGTACCCAGTCTCCACTGAGCACCCGTACACCATCCTTGATGTCAAACATCGATGGATATGGGATCATCCATCGCCCATCATATGGGTCAAGATGCGTATACGCTAGTCTACTCTGGTGTATCGATGCCCTGTCTCGATACACCCTCGACTAGGAACAGTGATAGGATGTACTCGTCGACTACCGTGGCCCCACTAGTATGATCTCATTATAGTCCCAGTAGTCGAGTACATATCCTAAGGGCTTTATCAACATGTAATATAGAGACAATCAGAGTACATGTTAAGATAAAGTACAACCAGATAGCATACTATCATGTCGAGCAAGAAAGTCCTCCCTATATATGTCCTAGCATTCACTACAATATACATCATATGTACAGTAATGGCCTCTAGGGCATACATATAACTAACATATTTTGGGTACAGTCCTGAGCCACATGGAGGCAGTGGGCAGATCGTCGGGGATTCGTCTCTCCCGGTATTGGGGGTGAGATTGCACAGTGTTTAGGAGAGCCGTTACACGAAATCCCTGGCCAGGGTAATCGAGATTTACTAGTAGGTATACCAGTAGTATCTCAGGGTGTTCTGGGCTTCTCTCTGACACGACTTATACAGCTATTTAGGGTTTGACGTTTACCGGCCCCCTAGGCCCTATATGCGATACTCAAAGACGAATGGACTGGACTGTACAGATTTTGTCACTGTCAGGCTCAGTAGGGTTTATGGATGAGTTCGCTCGTCAGCTTCCCTTCCAATCAATACATAGGCAACCGTTACGTACAGCTTGTACCTCTGACGTGCTAGTGGTTATACCCAGTGCCATTGTATTGATGGGTCATTAGAGTCCCCCACAGACACTTTCCTAAGTTCGGGTGAAATGTTGTAGATGCCGTATGGTATTATGGCAGGGTTCGGAAAAAGCACGTGCGTTTACGCACGTGTCATTTTTCGGGCAGATAATATTGGTAGGCTTTGGTTTAAGCCGGATCCCAGTATTATACTGTGTAGATATAATATCTTTGTCTCAGTTTCATTTGTATTCGGTCGTAATACAAATACGGGTATGTTTATACTGATACGGTGTTATCCTGAAATTCGTTTCAGGATCATTTTTGGAAGTTGCCAGTTTCCAGTTTTCTATCACCCGTATTTAACATTCGGTTAAATGCGGATTTATCTTTTCTTGGGTGAGTCATGTTTCTAGATGGTTCTAGATGGTGACAAGGCATGTGAGTCATTAGTTCATTAATGGTGCTTTTAATGATGGAAGATGACTAAGTTTATGAGTCATTGTTTCCATTAATGCATTTTGGTAATGCTTAAGATATTTTCTCCTTGATCTTTTGCTTACACTCACCCTCCCCTCTCCTACACTCACCCTCCCTCTTCTATATAGTGGTCGGCCCTCTTTGTGAGGGATGGGGGATTCATTTTTTGAGAAAAAGATTATGATAGTTCAGTGTATGGAAATTTCATAGCTCAATTTCCATTTACCCGATTCTAATTAGCAACTTCATTAACCGTTCGTCCATATCCTTGGACGTAACGAGACAAAGTGTTCCACTCATTCTCTAGATCAATCTTGGTCATCTCTTTTAGCAAACTTGACGATCGATTTAACTCGGTTCAGAGGCGGGAGCCCGTTTAAAAATCCGTCGACGTGGTGCCACCTGGACGACAAGACTGGAGTTTCAGAAGATCGAAGCCGCCGCAACAAAGTGTGGGATGATGGTTGAAGACCGAAGGACTCAGATCGTTCGGTATAACATTTCTATCCCCTTTGCATTTTGTTAGTTTAGCTTTAATGGCAGATCCGGATTATAGTACGCGATAGCGCCAGTTGTTAAAAGTTTTGTTCCGCATATTGGCGTCTGTTAGACGGCCGGGACGCTACCGTAGACTTACACTTCTTAACAGATCCATCCCCTATTCTGATGAAGTCAAAGCCATGATTGTTATATCAAAATTAGATGATCTTATCTTCGCTAGATCTGCTCAAGTCTACTTGCCCACTATGCTTCCGCTGCTCCCACTGACTACGACAACCCTCTGGCAGAATAATATATATGTGTACTTCTAAAACTAGTTTAGAACGACTCTATACATATCCTCCTGCCAGGTCTCATAGGCTGGAACAACAGTAGTGTCCAGTCTGGGTAAACAAGAACCTCCCTGTCACCGTCCTTGAGGCTACCGGAGTACCTCTCGGGTGTCTGAGGTTACCCACCATGTCTGCGGAGTGGCTATTGGAATGTCAAACCTGATAGAATATATAGGTTCTATTAAATTTTCTGTAATCATTTGCGGTTCTGGAATCACTTCCTGTTCTACCATACTCCCACTAGTGTTTTCTGAAAAAGTCCATTTTAATAAAACTGTGGCGAGTCAAGAACAATATCGCTATTGATCTTTCAGATAGTAGAAATGTTAACCCTCGTCAAAGCCAGGGTCAACCCACATACTGCCATTACAGAAACGTGCCTTGAGTTATCCAGTGTCTGGTTTTAAGCATAAGCCGGACAACTCCCCGTATCTTAACATCGTTAAGATATGAACCATTCTATATACAATATAGAAATAGAGGCATTAATTTAACTGGAACCAGATTCAAACCATGCAACTGTCTCCAGTGCATATCAACTTAATGGAGAGAGGCTAATCAACATTACTCAACTTAGGAATACATCCAATTATGAGTAGCTTGAAAGAGAAATAAGTTTCTCAAAACCATTACTATCAACTGAATACCAGTCACAAGAATCTACATCTTCAATCTCTTTGAAGAATCCCGATACTTGCGACACCTGGTTCTCTACTTTATTCTTATACCCACAACTTCTCAAAACTTAGACATTGTATTTCTACGAAACACTTGTCTAAAAACTAGAGAAGTCACAAGTAAACAGAACATAGTACGAGGACCTCCCCCTTTGTCCTGACAGACACTGGACAACATACAATACAGTGTATAAGTCCGCTGAGTTTGAATAACTCAAAACCTGTGCATCGTAGGTTGAAAACTGTATCCAGGCGATTTCCTCAAATATCACCAATTACAACGAATTTCAATATAATGAGGATGATCACCTTATTCCCAATAACTTACTCCCACTCATTTTCTGTAAAACCATACATATATGAGAATGAAACCTGGTAAATACATACCCTGGAGTAAGTATGTAATCGGGAAATCAGTTTTCCTTTAACAATGCACTGAAACATGAAAATGTTACGTAGGGGTATCCTGGTATTCGTAGTAATGCCTCTTCCATAATCCAATTCATGACTTTAACCGTATATTTCTTTGTCATCTTTCCAAATCCTTTTATTTGTCTTTATTCATTACCTTCTGTACACCATCGTTAGGCTAAGTGGTTTTCTTCCTTCCCTACTATTCGGCACCAGCCTATGGTTTGGAAGAAGACTATCCAGTAAGCATAATAGGTGTACCCTCCTAAACCAAGGAGTACTCGTAACTTGAGAGAAGGTGGTGATAAAAGACAACTGAATAATACCTTATTCTTTTAAAGGTGAAATAGGAGTGGAGATGAAGTACGCGGTTTGGTCATGAATGATAACAGTCGCAATTTACTTTGCCCTCTTTCTAATCCCTTTATTTTGTCTTTACATATTACCTTCTGCACACCCTACTTAGGCTAATTGGTTTTCTTCATTCCCTACCTTTCGGCACCTGCCTACGGTTTGGAATAAGACTATCCAATAAGCGTAATAGGTGTACTCTCCGAAACTAAGGAGCTCTCGCAACCTGAGAGAAGGTGATAATAAAAGACAACTGAATAAACCAATTCTATTTCTCCTGAACCTGGATCCATCCTCGAAGAAGTCCCTTCGAGTTCGTATATAACCATACGATGGATCTATCCAATGGAAGTGGATGTCCGTAGTAATACGGGGTGTTCTGAGGAATACAAAGGGTAAAAGAAGGAGCGGCAATGACTTATGCAACTTAAGACAATCCAAAAGCCAGTATTTTAAGAAGGTTCGGTCAACTTGGTCACTGAGTCATAGTCTAGGGTCGGTCAAAGGTCGCTGCCAAAGAGAGAGAGAGAGAGAAAGAAACACTCTGCATGCACTCTAACCTAGATCAGAATGGTTATCACTTTATCTAATCAAGAAACCTCCCACTGTAATCTCAAATTCTCCACCAAACCTGAAAGAAGAATTAGTCGGGATCACCCGAAGAGTAAACCAACTCATCAGTGGGAATTGGGATCCAACTCTCATCGCATGATAACGTGACGGAATCCACTCGTGTTATCACACTCAAGAAGGTATGCGCATACTTGGCAAGTTTCTTTATGCTTGAAACTCCCGATGTGATTTTTACCCCATGCTCTTATGACCTTGACGAAAGCTAACAAATCATAAGTCACATGTCAAGTTCCACCCATCATTATCCAGGTTAATTGAACCCACCCGTACATACCCTTGACGAAAGCCAACAAGGTAATACGACTGTCCCAAACCAACACATCTATCTATGCTACAAATGAATACCCAGCAGCTACCAAACACTATGCCTTGACGAAAGCTAACAAACATAGCTTGAATACTACTGACCATCCATAAGATACAACGGAGGGCTACGACTGGTTTTTGGCGAAAAACTTTTAATGTAATGAACTTGATCTCGTTGATGGAACGTGATAGCTTTTTATAAAAATATAGTAGCGAAAACTTTTGCTAAAGAGGTCACTCCCGGTGAAGGGATCTCGGTTCTTTCCTCGTGGAATGAGGTGCAGGATATTCCAACTGAATACCGCGATGCAAAGCAACTTGTAATCGACTATATTGAAGTTATTAGCCTGACGCAAACTTCTGCCAGAGGGGTCTCTCCCGGTGAAGGGATACCAGCCCTTGCCTCGTCGAATGAGGTGCAGGATATTCCAACCGAATATCACTATGCAAAACAAAAGGAAACGTCTTTGTAATAACACCCTTTTAAAATTGTTCCAATAATATCAAATATAGGTTTGTTTTATCCTTGCATTGATAAGAATCAATGTAGTCCCATCAATCAATCACACCAGAAAAGAACGAAAAATAAAATGTACGTATATGCCATCCGCATTCGTCACTGGGTCTCGTCATCACCCGTTAGCTTACTTAACTAACGACAGAGCAGGGACTGGACTAGCGCGGGTATAAAACATATACAACATCTAATAGTATATATACCGATATACAATAATCGCTCCAGGCGTGATAATATGCAACATTACAGAAAAGTAATAAGCATTACAGAACAATACAGATAATCTGGGATCCCTGGGTTTCACAGAGCCGCAACTGAAACCCGACGTTCCCCTGGTCGTGTGGATAGCCTGTGCAATGAAACCTAGACCCCTACGATTGTGGCAAGTTACCCGCCAAAACCTGAAGTGAGGCAGCCCCCTACAGCAAAGTGAATGGACGCACTTCACGGAATCCGGTAACTTGAGCACCCTTCCATGGGTCAACCTGTATCCCCTACGTGTGCGGCGAATAGTCAGCCAATTCTAGAGTAAGGCCCCTTTGCCTCTCAAAGCCATAAGATACGGACCCGTTGCCCTCCAGAACCTGGCTATCCGTGCAATCCGTCGCGAGGTAAACCTAGTACAGAAATGAAAAATATATACAACAGGTACATCGACCTCAGCCCGGTCGTGCCCTAAAAGAATATTATACAAACAGGCAGTGACGGCAGTCCACATGTTGGACGCTCGCCCCGCAATATCATGTAAGTCCATGTCACGCACTCCACGAACTTACGGGGAGGCGGAATATATGAAAAACGATTATCAAAGCTTCGTAACACCGACTTGAGTGCAAGAATCGTATCTAAACCATTGCTAACTATCTACTTGAGGTTTAACTACTCAGATTCGAAGTTATACCTCACGTTACTAGTCCTTCGGGTCTTCATCGCGGTCCTCCACTCCTCGTAGGCTCCTTGGAACATCGGCACATCAACGGCCTCCTCGAATCAAAGATGATCCACCCGAGAGCTCCTACGCCAAGCTTTATCTCTAACTTGAGATAACTAGGTTGCTCAAAGTGCTAATCTAAGCTATCTAGCGGATATAGAGTGAGGTTATGGATGTATTAGTCTAGCTAACCCTTGATCTCAACACATGAGAGGTTAGGATTAGGGTTTGAAGAGAGAGTGAGCTTGAGGAGAGAGAATGTGAAGATGAAAATGAAAATGAGATAATGATCTATCATAATATATATGAAGCATTATCATTTATCCAAAAATGAAATAAAAGATTTAACAACCATGCTTCATAAATATATATGAGTGATTCATCTCCATGAGTCATTAAGCATTTATGATGCATTAATGACATGGATGAATCACACAAATGAGTCACTAATCTCATTTAATGCAATGCCACCTTACCCCCCAAGTCACCACTCTTCTAGAAGCTTCCCGACAAATTACGAAAACGCCCCTCCAATCCATGAAAACACGGAAAAGCTTTAGACTGTATAAATCCAATAACCCGATACTAGAATCTGGCTTAAACCAAAGCCGGTTAGTAAAAACTGTCCGAAAAGTTGTACGTGCGTAAACACACGTACGCGTCCGAACCCTTGTCGTAAAACCATACGACCTCTATATCGTTTGCCTGGAGCAGGGAAACTCTCTGTGTGGGACTCTAAAGACTCGACACTACGCTGGCAGTGGGTTTAACCATAGACCGCAAGCGGCACTAGCTGTACGTAACGGTCCCCAGGTAGATGTCGATAAGAAGGCCGATGAGGAAAACCATCCGAACTCCTACTGAGCCTGATGTGACAATCTTTGTACAGTCCGGTTTGTTCGTCTAAGACTATCGCATATCGAGCCTAGGGGGCGGCAAGCGTCAGTCCCCTAATAGCTCTATAAGTCGTGTCGGAGCGTAGCCTATTACACCCTGAGAAACTACTGGAACTTACCAGTAAATCTCGCTTGCCCTGGCCAGGGACTTTGCGTAATGGCTCTCTGACACAGCGCGATATCAACTCCCAATACCGGGAGAGACGAATCCTATCTAACCGCCACTGCCTCCAAGTGCTCGGGACTGCACCCAACTGATACCTGTTTCCACGACTCCTTTGAGTCGTGGTAGGGTAGCAATCTAAGAACAGTGGGACACACTCGAGGCGAAGTAGCAGTGTCAAGTCTGCGGACTATGCTGTACTCATGTCACCTGGGAACTGTTAACTGACGAGGGTATAATACTTACCAATCAGTTCCCCTGTGAGTCCTGTCCGGTGTACCCATAACCTAACGAGCACTTGTATACTATCTCCAGTACGACGTACTGATGGATGTGGGACAGACCATCTCCCCAACTGGGATGAGAAGCGTACACACTTAGTCTACTACGGAATATCGATGCCCTATCTCGATAATCCAATGACCAGGGACCTGTATAGGATGTTGCTTACAGACTACCCAGCCCCCGCTAGTGTGACTGCCATCACAACGCTGGTAATCAAGCAAAGATCCTATTGGCACTACTAATATATATAAGTGATACGTTACAAGAAACATATGCACATATTAAAGTAGACATAAACCAAGTAGCATACTACCATTTTTAGCAAGACTGTATATACAGCTGTGAATATCCCCAGCTTCCATTAAGTAATATACATATAAGTATGATACAATAATGGCCCCTAGGGCATATACACTAACAATCTCCCACTTGCACTAGGGCCATGAGCTGGCATATCGTAGACTTATCATCTCGAATAGCCTCTCGAACTGCGTCTGAGGAATGGCCTTTGTGAATGGATCAGCAATGTTATTCTCCGTCTCTACTCTTTTCACCTCGATCTCCCGACGATCGACGATCTCCCTGATCAGGTGATGCCGCCTTAAGATGTGTCTGGACTTCTGATGGGACCTGGGTTCCTTCGCTAAACTTATAGCGTCGTTGTTGTCATAATACAGAGGTATTGGATCAACACTGGTAGGAACCACCTGCAGTTCTGTGAGGAACTTCTTCATCCAGACAGCTTCTTTTGCGGCATCGCAAGCAGCTATATACTCCGTTTCCATCGTTGAGTCAGCAACGGTGTCCTGTTTGGAACTCTTCCAACAGACCGCCCCTCCATTGAGGGTAAAGACATAACCCGACATGGATTTGGAGTCATCCTTGTCACTCTGGAAGCCGGAGTCGGCAAAGGCCTCCATCTGGAGGGCTTTTCCGCCATACATCAAAAACATCTCCTTAGTCCTCCTTAGGTACTTAAGAATGTTCTTTACGGCTATCCAGTGCTTCTTCCATGGGTTTTCTTGATACCGGCTTACTACGCTCAATGCGTATGCTACATCTGGTCTGGTACATAACATCGCATACATTATAGAGCCTACCGCAGAAGCGTAGGGTATAATTGACATGCGATCCCTTTCCAAATCAGTCTTAGGAGACATCTCTTTGGAGAGGGTGATTCCATGACAAGCTGGTAGGTTACCGCGTTTAGAATCATCCATACTGAATCATTTCACTATGGTGTCTATGTACCTAGACTGCGAAAGTCCCAATATCCTTTTTGATCTATCACGATAGATCCGGATCCCCAGAATGTAGATGGCATCACCCAGGTCTTTCATGGAGAATTTATGTGACAAAAATCTTTTGACTGACTGTAACATAGGAATATCAATTCCTATTAGGAGAATGTCATCCACGTACAAGACGAGGAATACACAGCTCTCCCTATAATCTTACTGTATATGCAAGGTTCATCTGGATTTTTGATAAAGTCGAATTCTTTGACAGCATCATCAATACAGATGTTCCAACTCCGCGATACCTGCTTTAGTCCATAAATGGACTTAAGCAGCTTGCATACTTTACCGCTGCTCCCACTCTGAATGAATCCCTCTAGCTGATCCATATAGACTCTCTCTTCTAAATTTCCATTTAGAAAGGCCATCTTTACGTCCATCTGCCAGATCTCATAATCGTGGAAGGCAGCAATAGCAAGAAGGACCCGAATGGATTTGAGCATAGCCACTGGAGAAAAGGTTTCGTCATAATCCAAACCAGGTCTTTGACGGAAACCCTTTGCAACAAGTCTAGCCTTATAGGTTTCAACCTGTCTATCTATACCAATATTCTTTTTGAAGATCCATTTGCATCCTACGGGTTTTACCCCATCTGGAGCAATGTCCAATGTCCATACTTTGTTAGTGTACATGGACTCCATTTCGGTCCGCATTGCATCCAGCCATTTTACTGAGTCACCGCTCTGAATGGCTTGCTGCAAGCTAGTAGGCTCA
Source organism: Agapanthus africanus (assembly GCA_030015575.1). Taxonomy (NCBI): domain Eukaryota; kingdom Viridiplantae; phylum Streptophyta; class Magnoliopsida; order Asparagales; family Amaryllidaceae; genus Agapanthus; species Agapanthus africanus. Next base: position 484,368,388 of record JASDDO010000024.1, read on the forward strand.
TCATAGTCAATAGTGCAATCCTCTCTATCCCCGTCTATGAGAAAACCGTAGTATCTCTCGGGCGGATGAGACTGCCTACTACTGCTGCGGAGTGGCGTCGGGATGTCCTTTTCTTCTGAAACCTCTGGTTCTACCAAGCTTTCAGTAATATCTTGTGGTTCTAGAATTTCTTCCAGTTCTATTGTGCTCCCACTTTTCTGATTTTCCAAAAATTCAGTTTCCAAGAAGCGGGCATGGTGAGAAACAAAGACATTTTATTCCTCTACGTAATAGAAACAATATCCCATTGAGTTCTTTGGATATCCCACAAACTTACACTGTACTGAGCGTGCCTCGAGTTTGTCTGTATGCTGCTTCTTTACAAAAGCTGGACATCCCCATGTCTTAAGATACTTAAGACAGGGTTTCTTCCCACTCCACATCTGATATGGTGTAGTAGGCACAGTCTTGGTTGGAACCTGGTTCAAAAGATATGCAACTGATTCTAGTGCATATCAACAGAATGATCGTGGTAACTCAGCGTTACTCATCATGGAACGTACCATATCCAATAGGGTTCGGTTCCGTCTCTCCGATACACCGTTATGTTGTGGTGTGTATGGAGGAGTAAGCTGAGAGAGAATTCCATTCTCTTTTAAGTAACCTAGGAAGTCGGCACTTAAGTATTCACCACCTTGATCAGATCTCAGTGTCTTGATACTTTTTCCTGTTTGATTTTCTACTTCATTCTTGTATTCCTGGAATTTTTCAAAGGCTTCAGATTTATGTTTCATTAAGAAGACATAACCGTACCTTGAAAAGTCATCCGTAAAAGTAATGAAGTATGAATAACTGCTTCGCGCATGTGTAGACATTGGACCGCACACATTACTGTGTACGATCCCTAAGAGCTCGCTCGCTCTTACTCCATGTCCAGTAAACGGAGTTTTTGTCATCTTTCCTATGAGACAAGATTCACAAGTAGCATAAGATTGATATTCGAACGGATTCAAATATCCTTCTCTATGTAACTTAGTCAACCTTCTCTCATTGATGTGACCCAGTCTACAATGCCATAAGAAAGCCTGATTTAATTCCGGAGACCTTCTTTTAAGTGTGTTCTGGACTTTGAAAACCTGAGCTTGACTTAATACGTACATGCCGTCATCTAATGTACCGGACCCAATCAAAACTTGATTTAGGTGGATGTGAACTATATCGCCTACGAATGTAAAATCATATCCCTCTTTCGAAAGTGAGGATACTGATATGATGCTACAAGTCATACTAGGTACATACAGACAGTTACGTAGAATCATTATCTGCCCACTTGTCAAACTTAGGCGATATTCTCCCACGGATTCAGCGTCCACGCTCATTCCGTTTGCAACTCTGAGAGACCAATCACCTACCTTTATAACTCTACGGTTTCTCAAAGCATGTAATAAATTACAGATATGAGATCCTGCTCCGGTATCTAGTACCCAGGAAGTAGAGTTAATTGACAAATAGTTCTCTATTACAAACACACTTGAGGCTGAAGCCACAACAAGCTTCGAATCCTGCCTACTAGCTTCTAAAGCCCTGCAATCTTTCTGTCTATGCCCAATCCCATAATAATAGGAACATCCCTCTTTTACTATATCTAGTCCCAAAACTTTTGCCCTTCTCTTTCCTCCTACTTCCCTGGTTTCCTTCAGGGTAGGAGGCAGAGACTGTAGAATCAATTCAGTAACTGACTCGTTTCCCAACGCGGTCTCCAGGTCCTGGAGCTCATCAATAGAGCTAGTCATTGTAAGGACGTTGTCCCCTACAGATGACCCGACAGCCAACCTCGCTTGAATTAATTCGTTCGAGGTCTTATATCTTGCGATATGAGATTGCTCTCCATATAATTCTTTGTTATGGAGAAAGATGGAAACTGAGTCCATCTTCTCGTGCTGCTTCTGGTATACACCATCAACTGAACCTAACACGAGGCATTTGGCTTTCGCTTTATCCTTTTCCCTTGTCGGGCAGATATCCATATCCGTGATGGTGGAAACTGGACCTGGGACGGCAGAATCTTGAGTAGTAATAGGGTGGTCCAGTTTGTCATAGGCAATGGACATCGGGACAGACTTTTACCAGTCATATAAGTCAGATTCAGTCAATTTATTATCTAGATGTAACCTATGTGTGGTCACAAGGTCGCTGCAATTTAAGAGAGAGAAGAAAATATTATTTGCATGATGCTCTTGCAAGTTTAGATTTGGTTTTTAATTTATCTAAACAGGATGGCTCCCACTGTTTCTCGAATCCCTCCTCAAACCATAAAAGAAGAATTAGCCAGGATTATTCTCACCGTACAATTCTTGCTTAGCCGTTCATCCAGGTCAGTGTCGATACTTCGAGGGAGGTTTTCCAACGCTTTCGCGAAGTTCCTTAATTAAATAACCTCTTTTCTCTGGGGGCGTAACCCCGCTGACACCTTTCTAGGCACCTACTTGGTTTATAGCATTGATCGTTAAGTGACGAATCTCTTGATAAGTAGTATATACTCACAGTAGGATCGGGATCCAAAATATCATCGTATGATAATGTTGAAGGAATCCTACCAACATTTATCAAACTCCAAAATGGTATGCTCTTACTGCAAATTTCAGTTACTTTAGAAATTCCCGATATAAATTTTTGCCCCATGCTCTTATGACCTTGGCTTTGGTCAAAATGTCATAAGTCACATGTCAAGTTCTACCCGTCATTATCCAGGTTAATTTGAACCCATCCGTACATACCCCTGACTTTGGTCAAATGATAATACGACTGTCCCAAACTAACTCATCTAACTATGCAACAAATGAATACCCAGCAGCTACCAAACACTATGCCTTGACTTTGGCCAAAATACATTGCTTGAATACTACTGAATACCCAAATGAAATGACGGAGGGCTACGAATGGTTTTGGCAAAAACCGTGAACGTAGTGAACTTGATATAATCGAAGGAACCTGATAGCTTTTTAAAAGGAGTGGTTAAAGCTCCGCAATTAAAAAATTCTGCTCTTTTAAAATAACCGTGTGGTTTCTTTTAAATTTGTTCCAACGATTAAACTTTGGTTTATTTTCTTTGCATTATAATAATGCGTCCCATCAATTATCCTATCATTGGAGAAAACAACAAAAATACCACGTCCTCTTATGCCATCCGCATTCGCCACGGGGTCTCGTCATCACCCGTTAGGTTACTTAACTAAGGACAGAGCGGGGGCTGGGCTAGCGCGGGTGTAAAACATAAGTGACGTCTAATAGCTATCTTCTATAGATATTGTATATTCGTCAGACGCAATAATAAGCATTCCAGATCACAGATGAACTTTATTGGATATACTAGCAATCCGCATTTGCTTTGAGCCTACAACAAAAGACGGATTACACAGTTGTGATGAATAGCCATTACCCCACCCTAGACCCCTACGGGTACGGCAAACTACCCGCCAAGTACCCGAAGTGAAGCGGTCTCCCTGAACAAAGTGAGTAGGCCACTAAACACTTCAAAGTACCCGGTAGTTTGTGTACCCCGCCTTTGGTCTATCCTAGGAGCAAAAACAGTAAAAAGAAATAATACAACGGTGGCTAAAACCGCAACCTGGATGTGCCCCGCAAAAGAATATTACATCATATTACATTTACGTTGAAAGAATGAATATTAAACACATCTCAAACTCCGGCTAATCATCACAACAGTCCAACACAGTTCATATACACAAACAGTAAACATTTCAGAAATGTGCAACCCTTAGCCAACCGACATACTAGCAGTTAGGGGAGGTTTACGAACACATTAAACAATATAGATAAAAACCCAATTAGCAAATATCTTAGAACATCGATCGATTACCATATTCCGTGTTTACCCCAAAAGCAAACCAGCAAAGAAGCAACCGGGGTAAAAACAGAACATACAGGAAAACAGAAAACCACAAAATAGGAATTACTGAGCAAATCCGAGTCAACTCGGCGTTGACTCGGCGGCGGATCCGAGGCATAAGCACTCTATTGCCGCGGATCCGCGGCCGTTTTGCCGAGTTACTGGCTCGTATTTTCCCAGTATTCTTAAAATACCCTGCTGTGAATTTTAAGGTATGTCAAATATTTTTTCAGACACTTTTAAAATTAACAGAAACTTAGGGTTCCGGAGTTTTTGTTTTCGTGTTTTACGTCGATCGAACTTCTAATTAGTTGCTAACAAGCTAGTAATGGTTTAGTTGGCTCTGATACCACTGTAAGTCCATGTCACGCACCCCACGAACTTACGGGGAGGCGGAATATATGAAAAACGTTTATCAAAGCTTCGTAACACGGACTTGAGCACAAGAATCGTATCTAAACCATTGCTAACTATCTACTAGAGGTTTAACTACTCGGATTCGAAATTATACCTCACGTTACTAGTCCTTCGGGTCTTCATCCTGGTCCTCTACTCCTCGTAGGCTCCTTGGAACATCGGCACCTCAACGGCCTCCTCGAATCAAAGATGATCCACCCGAGAGCTTCTACGCCAAGCTTTATCTCTAACTTGAGATAACTAGGTTGCTCAAAGTGCTAATCTAAGCTACCTAGGGGATATAGAGTGAGGTTATGGATGTATTAGTCTAGCTAACCCTTGATTTCAACACATGAGAGGTTAGGGTTAGGGTTTGAAGAGAGAGTGAGCTTGAGGAGAGAGAAGGTGAAGATGAGAATGAAAATGAGATAATGATCTATCATAATATATATGAAGCATTATCATTTATCCAAAAATGAAATAAAAGATTTAACAACCATGCTTCATAAATATATATGAGTGATTCATCTCCATGAGTCATTAAGCATTTATGATGCATTAATGACATGGATGAATCACACAAATGAGTCACTAATCTCATTTAATGCAATGCCACCTTACCCCCCAAGTCACCACTCTTCTAGAAGCTTCCCGACAAATTACGAGAACGCCCCTCCAATCCATGAAAACACGGAAAAGCTTTAGACTGTATAAATCCAATAACCCGATACTAGAATCTGGCTTAAACCAAAGCCGGCTAGTAAAAACTGTCCGAAAAGTCGTACGTGCGTAAACACACTTACGCGTCCGAACCCTTGTCGTAAAACCATACGACCTCTATATCGTTTCGCCTGGAGAAGGGAAACTCTCTGTGTGGGACTCTAAAGACTCGACACTACGCTGGCAGTGGGTTTAACCATAGACCGCAAGCGGCACTAGCTGTACGTAACGGTCCCCAGGTAGATGTCGATAAGAAGGCCGATGAGGAAAACCATCCGAACTCCTACTGAGCCTGGTGTGACAATCTTCGTACAGTCCAGTCTGTTCGTCTAAGACTATCGCATATGGAGCCTAGGGGGCGGCAAGTGTCAGTCCCCTAATAGCTGTATAAGTCGCGTCGGAGCGTAGCCCATTACACCCTGAGAAACTACTGGAACTTACCAGTAAATCTCGTTTGCCCTGGCCAGGGACTTTGCGTAATGGCTCTCTGACACAGCGCGATATCAACTCTCAATACCGGGAGAGACGATTCCTATCTAACCGCCACTGCCTCCAAGTGCTCGGGACTGCACCCAACTGCTACCTGTTTGCACGACTCCTTTGAGCCGTGGTAGGGTAGTAATCTAAGAACAGTGGGACACACTCGAGGCGAAGTAGCAGTGTCAAGTCTGCGGACTATGCTGTACTCATGTCACCTGGGAACTGTTAACCGACGATGGGTATAATACCAACCAATCAGTTCCCCTGTGAGTCCTGTCCGGTGTACCCGTAACCTAACGAGCACCTGTATACTATCTCCAGTACGACGTACTGATGGCTGTGGGACAGACCTGTTAGTTGTATGTATGCCCTAGAGGCCAGTATTGTACAGATGATGTATATTATATTGGATGCTTGGACATATATAGAGATGACTTTCTTGCTCGATATGATAGTATGCTATTTGGTTGCTCTTTATCTTAACATGTACACTAGTCTCTTTAACCTGTCTTATAGTTACATGTTGGTAAAGCCCTTAGGATGTGTACTTGACTACCTGGACTATGATGCAGATCATACTATAGTCCATAAGTACATCCTTCAAGGTCCCTAGTCGTGGGTGTATCGAGACAGGGCATCGATATACCAGTGTAGACTAGCGTATACGCATCTCGACCCATGAGATGGGCGATGGATGATCCCATATCCATTGGTGTTTGACATCAGAGATGGTATACGGGTGCTCAGTGGAGACTGGGTACACTGGACGGACTCGCCGAGAACTCCCAGATGGTATTATACCTCACGTCAGATGGCAGTTCTCAGGTGACACTTGTACAGGTTAGTCTGTAGACCCGAGATCGTCATATAGTCTTGTGTGATTCCCACTGTGCTTTGATCTCCACCTTACCACGTCCATGAGGGCGTGCAAAACGGTGGTCTTTGGGTACAGTCCCGAGTCACATGGAGGCAATGAGCGATAGGAGGGGTTTCGTCTCTCACGGTATTGGGGGTTGATGTTGCGCAGTGCTCGATTGGCCGTAACAGGGAAGTCCCTGGCCAGGGCTGATCAGAGATTTGCTGGTAAGTGTTACCAGTAGTTTCTCGACCCGTTATGAGCCTCACATCGGCATGACTTATCGGTTATTGGGGTCTGACGTATACCACCCCTAGACTTGATATGCGACATATCAGACGAACAGACCGGACTGTACGGTAAGTGTTACTGGTTGGATTCATAGGAGTGTGAGCGGGCTAGCTCGTCGATCTTCTGATCGCTCAATACCCGGGTGGCCGTTACGTTTAGCAGACCGCTTGCGGCTTGTGGGTGCTTGATATGATCATCATCTGCTACCAGCGTATTGACGAGTCTTTAGAGTCCTACACAAAGGTTTCCTGGCTCAAGCGAAACGAAATAGGAGCGCATATGAGATATGTGCAGGAGCGAGAATAATGTGTGTATGTGATACCGTATTTCATTCTCGCGATGAATGTGTCGATTGGTTATATGCGATATAACCTAGATATCGAATCAAGGATTGATTCGATAAGCCGATACATAGGATACTAGTCGGTTATATGCGATATGACCGGATCATTAAATCAAGTGCTAATTTAATGATTTAATGTATAATTATATATTTGATATATTACTTTGCATTAACTAGTATTGGTTCATTTTAAAAGGATTTTCTCACTTGGTGCATATTGTATATGTGATATATTTTTGTGCACTTGTTTGTGTCATGTTTGATGGTACTTCCTCACTTGGGTTTGTGTAAAGATTAAACCATGGTTACATGTATAATGGTTAGGGTTTTGATTATTTACTTAGTTATTTATTTATTTATTCATTTTGGATATTATTAAGAATGGTGGCTTATTTTGTTTCCATGTTGAAGCTTCTTGAAGCTTTGGCAAAGTCCACCATCCTTATCTCATCCTTAACCCTAACCATTCCTACTAGCCTTAGTTTAATCTCTACTCTTGACCATGGTGAAGATATGATAAGTATTCATATTAGTTTCATTTTTAAAAGAATACATATCATATTCTTTCTTCTTGATCATCTTCTTCTTCAAGAAAAGCTTAAGGTCCATCAATGGCAACTTGAGCTAAAGTGAGAGAAATCCAATTCTAAAGTGAACCCACCTCCTATTTCTTCACCCTCTACCTCTTGCCAAGTTGTTTTGGGTGTTTTCTTCATAAATTTCACAACTTGGTGAAGTCGGAGCTTGAACTTGTGAAACCTCGACGTAGATCATCTTCGGCACGAAGACGACGACCTAGTCCGCCCAATTCTCCGATGAAGCCGACGTTTGAGTTCGGGATTCGAGATGGACAGCGAGAGGACGCCTACGTGGAGCTAAGGAAGTGGAGAACCGAATCTACAAAGGTTGTAGCCTCTCTCCTTTAGTTAAGTTGTTAACTAGTTTCGTTTATCGCCTAAATTTCTAGTTAACGATCCGTATTAGGGTTTCTCGGCACCCGTAAAATTTGAAATTGGCATGGTTGATGCCTTATGAGACCTCTATAGTGTGCCTAGGAACCTTTCACTGGTATCAGAGCCTAGCTAGAGCCTTAGGCGAAGTCCAGACGGAGTTTGAAGTCCGATCGAACCGAAACCCTAAAATCAATATTGCTCTCTGGACTTTTTCTAAAAACAGGGATTTTTCAGAATTAAAAATTCGCAGAAAATAGTGCAGGAAATTATAAGGTTTACTGCAGAAAACGAAACCCTAAATCCACTGTAGCGCCGCGAAACCGCGGAAATAGCCTCCTATTGCGGCGGTTCCGCGGCCGTTTGTACTGGTTAGGGATTCGTTTTGATGCAGTAATGCCCGTATCTGTTTCCTCTGTTCTCTGGGAAGTTTTAATCTGCTTTCAAGAGTTGAATTTTCTGGGGTTGTTTTGGGGATTCGATGAATCGATCGGATTATTTAACTTTGTCTATTTGGGTTTCCGGATAAATTTGGAATATGTTAAATGTTTCGACCGGATACAAATACCCAATCTTTCCCCTGCCGGGAAATTTCCAATTGTTGGACTTTTCCGTAGTTTAATGACGTTCTGAGTATTGCAAGTAACGCGATGGTCCCTCTAGAAGACAACAAACCTTAACTCGATTATGTGACCGTCTTGAACTGCCCTTTGAATCTTCGGGTTTGGGGCAGTACGGCGTGCCACATGTGAGGCGTTGGCTTGACCCTTCTACGGCTGGACCGTTGGTACTGAGGCATGAAGTGAATGTCTTTGAACCTATTTCATGTGTTGGACGGTTTCGGGAAAACTTGGGTGTTCGAATGTTCGATCGGAAAGTTTAATATTTTCTATTTATCTGGAATGGGATACAATAATTGAAATTCACAAACAGTTATGAGATAACTGAATGAATGATATAAATCTAGCGGTTTAGTTTCATTTGATATTGAAAAGAGTTTTCGATAATGAGACTAAAATGCGGGGTTTATAACTGTTAGGCATGTGATGTCTAAGTATTTCATTTTGATTAGGCATGCGATGTCTAAAGAGGTTGCGGATTCCAATTGTTGCAGTTTTACACTTTCTTTTCTGTGACCGTAAGTGTAATATGTGATATCGCCGGTTTCGTTGCTATATGTCAACGACAATTGGGATGCGCATATTTACTTACGTTGATGACATGTGATGTTATGTGTTGCTGGATATGTTATATTGGATTGTCGTGTTTGAATAGCCGGGGTTTTTTTATGTGAGATGAGTGTTTTTCATTTTCATTCATGTAAAAACTTGTATGTAATATTCTTTTATTTGGGGCACTTCCAGGTAGCGGAAGTTGTCACCTTTTGTATATTATTTACTTTTCCGCATTAGGATAGACCCAAGGAGGGGAGCACAAGTAACCGGGTTCTGGGGTCCAGTGGGAGACCAACTCGAGGAGTCGAGTCCGGGTCTCCTAACCCTAGAATTGGCAGGGTTGCTTGCCGCTCTCGTAGGAGTCTAGGGGTGTGGGATTGGCTATTCATCACGACTGTGGAATCCGTGTTTTATACTGGCTAGTATTGAAAACACGGACGTCCTAGTATATCCAACGTTTCATATGTTCCTTCTGCTGCGTTATCTGTGATGTGATCATGTGATGTTCTGTGATAGATACTTTATATAGTATATATGATATATTATATAGACGTTACTTATGTTTTGCACCCGTACTAGCCCTGCCCTGCTCTGTGGTTAGTTACCTAACCTAACAGTGCACGAGGGGACATCGAGGCGAATGCGGATGGCATAAGTGTACGTCTGTACGTCGTATTTATCTGTGATGTTTAGGTACTTAAATGATGGGACTTCATTAATGTAATTAATGAAAGAAAAGAAACCTAAGATGTTGTAGAATCAAATTTTAAACAAAACAGGTAGCTACAGTTCTTGCTTTGCATAGCGGTATATATGATATACCCTGCACCTTATTCGATGAGGAAAGGACCGAGATCCCTTCACCGGGAGTGACTCCTTTAGCAATAACTGGCAGATGCTACACACTCGGTTTGCTTTTGATTGCTTTTGAGTTTCGCTTTGCACAGTGATATATATGATATATCCCGCACCTCATTCGACGAGGAAAGGGCCGACGATCCCTTCACCGGGAGTGACCCCTTTAGCAAAACTAGAAAAGTCTCAAAATCACTCCATTTCAAAACTTCATTTTGATTCTACAACGATATCAAGTTCATTACGCTCATGGTTTTTATGAAAAACCTGCGTAGCCCTCCGTCATTTCAGATAAGAACTGTTTAGTATTCGTGCTGCGTTTGTTGGCCTTTGTCAAGGCGTAGTGTGCGGTAGCTGAATAGTGATTATCTGCTTATGCATATGATGCAGATTGTTTCAGGGTAGTCGTACGACCTTGTTGGCCTTTGTCAAGGGCCGTGCGGGTGGGTTTGATTCAATCAAGAAATGACGGGTTGAACTTGACTAGCATGCTATGATTTGTTGGCCTTTGTCAAGGTCATAGAACGCTAGGGGCAAAATATTATCGGGAATTTCAAGTGTTGAAATTTGCAATGAGATTGCATACCTTCTATGAGATAGTTGGATCCCGATACCCGCTGCGAGTAAGAGTTACTCCTGGGAGAGTTTTACACATTGCAATTAGCCGATCAAGTAGGTGTCTAGAAAGGTATTAACGAGGTTACGCCTCTGGGAAAATGAGGTTTACATTAATTAGGTTCGTGCGAAAGCACGGGGGACCTCCCTCAAAGTACCGACACTGGCCTGGCTGAAAGATTGGCGAACTTGTAGTGTGTAATTAATCCCGGCTAGTCTTTCCTTTTAGGGTTTGAAGGAAGATTTGATAAAAAGCAGTGGGAGCCATCCTGATTAGATAAGATAATAACCAATCTGATCTTGCATGAGCATACGCTAAAGTGTTTTCTTCTCTCTCTCTCCAGGTAGCGACCATTTCATGCCTTAATAAAGATAATAATATGGATGTTTTGACCGAACCCGCATGTTATACTGTGCTGGGGAACGTTGGTTCCGTTCTTTCCTATAAGAGTTATAGGACTGAACAGGATATAGGGGAATACCAGGATTCCCATGCCACCCGTTTGAAGAAAGTACATGTTGATGCATTTTCTTCGGGTGTGTTCGTTACAGAGAACTGTTTCTCCATTTGCCCTACGTCCTGGGTATTAGATACCGGGTTAGGATCCCATATATGTAATCAGTTACATGGGCTTAGAAAAGGTAGAGAACTTGGAGAAGGTGATAAAGACATCAGAGTTGGAAATGGTGCAATTGTTGCAGCTAAGACTGTCGGGGAATATCACCTTGTATTACCAACTGGTAATACATTGGTTCTGAACGAATGCTATTACATGCCGAACCTGATATGCAACATTATATCAGTTTCTTTGCTAAGTAAAGAGGGATATAATTTTGTATTACAGGACAATGTTATGAACATTTTCCATAACCAAAAGTTGGTTGGATCAGGCACGTTGTGCAATGGTATTTATGTTCTAAATCAATCAACAGTTCTGAGCATAACTAACACACACAAGAGGAAGAGTTCTGAACTCAACGAATCCTTCTTGTGGCATTGTAGACTGGGTCACATCAATGCGACATGACTAGCTAAGTTGCATAAAGATGGATATTTAAATCCGTTTGAATTTTCATCTTATGACACTTGCCAGTCATGTCTCAAAGGCAAGATGACCAAAACTCCGTTTACGGGACACGGAGAAAGAGTTACTGAACTCTTGGGAATGATACATAGTGATGTATGCGGTCCAATGTTTACACATGCCAGGGATGGTTCTTCGTACTTCATTACATTCACTGACGATCTCTCTAGATTCGGATATGTGTTCCTGATGAAACACAAATCAGAAACTTTTGAGAAATTTAGAGAATATAAACAAGAAGTCGAAAACCAAACCGGAAAAAGTATTAAAATCCTTCGATCTGATCGAGGAGGTGAATACTTGAGCAATGAATTCCTGGACTTCCTAAAAGAGAATGGGATTCTCTCTCAGTTGACTCCTCCCTATACACCACAGCACAACGGTGTATCAGAACGGAGGAACCGCACCCTATTAGATATGGTGCGCTCTATGATGAGCACAGCTGAGTTACCTATTTCTTTCTGGGGATATGTGCTAGAAACAGCAGCATACTTATTGAATCAAGTTCCAACTAAATCTGTACCTACCACACCATATGAGATATGGAGTGGGAAGAGACCATGTCTTAAACGAGTTAAGATATGGGGTTGCCCGGCCTATGTCAAAAGGCAGAATCCGGACAAACTCGAGGCACGGTCAGTTCTATGCAAGTTTGTGGGATATCCCAAACATTCACATGGATATCTTTTCTACCATACAGAGGAACAAAAAGTGTTTGTTTCTCGACATGCCACCTTTTTAGAGAAGGAATTTCTTGCAAAAGAAATTAGTATGGATGAGGTAGAACTGGAAGAAATTCCGGCTACACAAACTCAAACTGAAGATTTAGTGGAACCAGAGGATTCAGTAGCTCCCAATGAACCTCAGCCTCTCCGCCGATCTAGTAGGGTTCCTCGCCCACCTGAGAGATACTATGGTTTTCTCATGGATGGTGGCAGCGAGGATTGCATCATGGAGGATGATGACCCAACTAGCTTCGAGCAGGCCATCACGAGTAGGGACTCAGTGAAATGGCTGGATGCTATGCGGTCCGAGATGGAATCCATGTACACCAACAAAGTATGGACTTTGGAAGTTGCTCCTGAAGGGGTAAAACCCATTGGGAGCAAGTGGATCTTCAAGAAGAAACTTGGTGTAGATGGGAAAGTGGAGACTTTCAAAGCTAGACTTGTAGCAAAGGGTTTTCGTCAAAGACCAAGTGTGGACTATGACGAAACCTTTTCTCCAGTGGCTATGCTTAAATCCATCCGGATCATGCTTGCCATTGCTGCCTTTCATGACTACGAAATCTGACAAATGGATGTTAAGACCGCCTTTCTAAATGGTGATTTAGAAGAGTGCGTGTACATGACTCAGCCAGAGGGCTTCGTAAACAGTGGGAGCAGCGGGAAGGTGTGCAAGCTGCTTAAATCCATTTATGGATTAAAGCAAGCATCGCGGAGTTGGAACATCTTCTTTGATGTCGTTATCAAAGAGTTTGATTTCGTCAAAAATCCAGATGAACCTTGTATCTACAAGAAGGTGGCAGAGAGTAAGGTTGTCTTCCTCGTATTGTATGTGGACGACATACTCTTGATAGGAAATGATATTCCTATGCTGCAAGTGGTCAAGCTCTTCTTATCACAAAGATTCTCAATGAAAGATCTTGGTGATGCCACCTGCATATTGGGAATTAGGATCTATAGAGATAGATCCAAACGGATATTGGGATTGTCCCAATCTAGGTACATCGAGACCATACTAAAAAGGTTTATTATGGAAGATTTCAAGCGTGGGAACATGCCCACGATCTCTGGAGTCACTCTCTCCAAAGAGATGTCTCCCAAGACTGATTTGGAGAGAGCTCGCATGCAAGGGATACCCTATGCTTCGGCTGTAGGCTCTATCATGTATGCGATGCTATGTACTAGACCCGATGTTGCATACTCACTAAGTGTAGTGAGCAGGTATCAAGCTGATCCTGGAGAGAATCACAGGACAGCTGTGAAGAGCATTCTCAAGTACTTGCGAAGAACTAAAGAGATGCTCTTGGTGTATGGTAACGGAGAACTCCAAGTGGAGTCCTTTACCGATTCGAGCTTCCAGAGTGATAAGGACGACTCTAAGTCGCAGTCGGGCTTTGTCTTTACCCGTTACGGAGGGGCGGTTAGCTGGAAGAGTTCCAAGCAGGAAACCGTGGCAGACTCGACGATGGAGGCTGAATACATCGCTGCCAACGATGCTGCCAAAGAGGCTGTCTGGATCAAGAAGTTCATTACTGAACTTGGAGTGGTTCCATCCATTGAGCATCCAATACCTTTGTATTGCGATAACAATGGAGCGGTGGCTTTGGCCAAGGAACCTAGGTCCCATCAGCGATCCAGGCATATTCTGAGGCGGTATCACCTGATCCAGGAGATAGTTGATCGCCGGGAGATCGAGGTCAGGAGGGTTGACACAAAGGACAACACGGCGGATCCACTCACGAAGGCCATTCCCCAGATACAGTTTGAGAGACTCTTCGGGATGCTCGGTATGCGATACTACAGCAGCTGGCCCTAGTGCAAGTGGGAGATTGTTAGTTGTATGTATGCCCTAGAGGCCAGTATTGTACAGATGATGTATATTATATTGGATGCTTGGACATATATAGAGATGACTTTCTTGCTCGATATGATAGTATGCTATTTGGTTGCTCTTTATCTTAACATGTACACTAGTCTCTTTAACCTTTCTTATAGTTACATGTTGGTAAAGCCCTTAGGATGTGTACTTGACTACCTGGACTATGATGCAGATCATACTAGTGGGGACATGGTAGTCCATAAGTACATCCTTCAAGCTCCCTAGTCGTGGGTGTATCGAGACAGGGCATCTATATACCAGTGTAGACTAGCGTATACGCTTCTCGACCCATGAGATGGGCGATGGATGATCCCATATCCATTGGTGTTTGACATCAGAGATGGTATACGGGTGCTCAGTGGAGACTGGGTACACTGGACGGACTCGCCGAGAACTCCCAGATGGTATTATACCTCACGTCAGATGGCAGTTCTCAGGTGACACTTGTACAGGTTAGTCTGTAGACCCGAGATCGTCATAGAGTCTTGTGTGATTCCCACTGTGCTTTGATCTCCACCTTACCACGTCCATGAGGGCGTGCAAAACGGTGGTCTTTGGGTACAGTCCCGAGTCACATGGAGGCAATGAGCGATAGGAGGGGTTTCGTCTCTCCCGGTATTGGGGGTTGATGTTGCGCAGTGCTCGATTGGCCGTAACAGGGAAGTCCCTGGCCAGGGCTGATCAGAGATTTGCTGGTAAGTGTTACCAGTAGTTTCTCGACCCGTTATGAGCCTCACATCGGCACGACTTATCGGTTATTGGGGTCTGACGTATACCATCCCTAGACTTGATATGCGACATATCTGACGAACAGACCGGACTGTACGGTAAGTGTTACTGGTTGGATTCACAGGAGTGTGAGCGGGCTAGCTCGTCGATCTTCTGATCGCTCAATACCCGGGTGGCCGTTACGTTTAGCAGACCGCTTGCGGCTTGTGGGTGCTTGATATGATCATCATCTGCTACCGGCGTATTGACGAGTCTTTAGAGTCCTACACAGAGGTTTCCTGGATCAAGCGAAACGAAATAGGAGCGCATATGAGATATGTGCAGGAGCGAGAATAATGTGTGTATGTGATACCGTATTTCATTCTCGCGATGAATGTGTCGATGGTTATATGCGATATAACCTAGATATCGAATCAAGGATTGATTCGATAAGCCGATACATAGGATACTAGTCGGTTATATGCGATATGACCGGATCGTTAAATCAAGTGTTGATTTAATGATTTAATGTATAATTATATATTTGATATATTACTTTGCATTAACTAGTATTGGTTCATTTTAAAAGGATTTTCTCACTTGGTGCACATTGTATATGTGATATATTTTTGTGCACTTGTTTGTATCATGTTTGATGATACTTCCTCACTTGGGTTTGTGTAAAGATTAAACCATGGTTACATGTATAATGGTTAGGGTTTTGATTATTTACTTAGTTATTTATTTATTTATTCATTTTGGATATTATTAAGAATGGTGGCTTATTTTGTTTCCATGTTGAAGCTTCTTGAAGCTTTGACAAAGTCCACCATCCTTATCTCATCCTTAACCCTAACCATTCCTACTAGCCTTAGTTTAATCTCTACTCTTGACCATGGTCAAGATAAGATAAGTATTCATATTAGTTTCATTTTTAAAAGAATACATATCATATTCTTTCTTCTTGATCATCTTCTTCTTCAAGAAAAGCTTAAGGTCCATCAATGGCAACTTGAGCTAAAGTGAGAGAAATCCAATTCTAAAGTGAACCCACCTCCTATTTCTTCACCCTCTACCTCTTGCCAAGTTGTTTTGGGTGTTTTCTTCACAAGTTTCACAACTTGGTGAAGTCGGAGCTTGAACTTGTGAAACCTCGACGTAGATCATCTTCGGCACGAAGCCGACGACCTAGTCCGCCCAATTCTCCGATGAAGCCAACGTTTGAGTTCGGGATTCGAGATGGACAGCGAGAGGACGCCTACGTGGAGCTAAGGAAGTGGAGAACCGGATCTACAAAGGTTGTAGCCTCTCTCCTTTAGTTAAGTTGTTAACTAGTTTCGTTTATCTCCTAAATTTCTAGTTAATGATTCGTATTAGGGTTTCTCGGCACCCGTAAAATTTGAAATTGGCATGGTTGATGCCTTGTGAGACCTCTTGAGAGTGCCTAGGAACCCTACAAGACCATCTCCCCAACTGGGATGAGAAGCGTACACACTTAGTCTACTCCGGAATATCGATGTCCTATCTCGATAATCCAACGACCAGGGACCTGTATAGGATGTTGCTTACAGACTACCCAGACCCCGCTAGTGTGACTGCCATCACAACGCTGGTAATCAAGCAAAGATCCTATGGGCTCTACTAATATGTATAAGTGATACGTTACAAGTAATATATGCACATATTAAAGTAGACACAAACCAAGTAGCATACTACCATTTTTAGCAAGACTGTATATACAACTTTGAATATCCCAAGCTTCCATTAAAAAATATACATACAAGTATGATACAATAATGGCCCCTAGGGCATATACACTAACATATCAAATGTACAAATAAATCCAAACAGCACTACCATTGCACACTGCTATCCACCACGACATATCCGCAACATCACAGCACAACACAGAACATCAACGCGAATGTCACGTTCGCAAACCCGTATAAAAGGACTAGAGCAATTAGACGCGGTTTACCGCTCGAATGACATTCACGGTCGGAGATATAAAGTAAGTACTGTATACTAACAAGTTTAAATTTCGATCGACTAAATTTCCTGAAGTGGGCCCCACATACATCTGCAGTACAGTAATAAAATATGGGCCCAAAAGAAACATTTCAGAAACCACAATTCACTGAGTAGAAACAACAGAAGAAATCTGACCCTCTGAAGCTCCAAGAAGGCCGCGGATCCACGGCCAAAGCATGGCTTTGGCGGCGGTTCCGCTGCCGTACGGGCGAATCAGAGAATCAAATTTTTGGTGTTTTCTTCAAAAGGCCAGCTTGTTTTTCTGTGATACTCAAAATAATTTTTAGACCCTTTTAAAAATCGACAGAAACTTTAGTGCAGAAAATTGTAGTTTCCGAAATTCCGTTCGATCGATCTTTAAGACGTGTTAGAACAAGTTAGTAAAGCTTAATGGTGAGGCTCTGATACCACTGTAAGTCCACGGTAGCGCCCCGGCCGTCTAACAGCCGCCAAATACGGAACAAAAACTTTTACAACTGGCACTATCGCGTACTATAACCCGGATCTGCCATTAAAGCTAAACTAACAAACTACAAAGTGGGTAGAAATGTTATACCGAACGATCCGAGTCCTTCGGTCTTCAACCATCATCCCACGCTTTGTTACTGCTGCTCCGATCTCCTCGATTTCCAGTCTTCTCGTCCAGGTGGCACCACGTCGACGGATCTTTAAACGGGCTCCCGCCTCTGAACCGAGGCAACTCGATCATCAAGTTTGCTAAAAGAGATGACCAAGATGATGTAAAGAATGAGTAGAACACTTTATCTCACTTCGTCCAAAGGTATGGACGAACGGTTAATGAAGTTGCCGTTTGAAATTGTGATGGAATAAAAAGAACTATGAAATTTCCATACATCAAAACTATCATCTTTATTCCAAATCAATAACCATCTTTATTTCTAAGAGGGGCCGGCCATATAAGAAGAGGAAGGAGGTGAGTGTAGGAGAGGGGAGGGTGACCTTAACAATAATGAGAAGAATGAGTTATTTAGACACCTTGCATTATCATTAATGCACTAATGAATCATCTAACCTAGTCATGCTATCATTAAATGAAAAATTAATGCAACCAATTAATCACTTAACACCTCACCATCCTAGTCATCTTCTAGAAGCTTCCACACTAATCTCAAGAAAAGATAAATCCTTCTTTAACCGAATATTAAAGACGGGTGATAGAAAACTGGAAAACTGGCAACTTCCAAAAAGCGATCCTGAAACGAATTTCAGGATAACCCCATAACCCACATTTGTATTACGACCGAATACAAATGCAACAGAGACAAAGATATTATATCTACACAGTATAATACTCGGATGCGGCTTAAACCAAAGCCGACCAGTATTATCTGCTCGAAATATGGCACGTGCGAAAACGCACGTGCATTTTCCGAACCCTGCTATAAAACTATACGGCCTCTACAACGTTTCGCCCGAACTTGGGAAACTGTCTGTGGGGGACTTTAATGACTCATCAACATACTGGCACTGGGTATAACCTCTAGCACGTCAGAGGTACAAGCTGTACGTAACGGTTGCCTATGCATTGATTGGAAGGGAAGCTGACGAGCGAACTCATCCATAAACCCTACAGAGCCTAACAGTGACAATATACATACAGTCCGATCCGTTCGTCTAAAGAGTATCACATATCGAGTCTAGGGGGGTGGATAAAGTCAGACCCCTAATAACGCGATAATTCGTATCGGTATGAAGCCCATCACCACCTGAGAAACTACTGATCCAAATCAGTAATTCTCCACTACCTCGGCCGAGGATTTCTAGTGGTGGCCACCCGTGCACTGTGTGACATCAACCACAAATACCGGGAGAGACAAATCCCCGGCGATCCGCTCACTGCCTCCATGTGGCTCGGGACTATACCCAAAAAGTACCTGTTTGCACGTCTCCCTTGAGCGTGGTAGGGTAGAAATCAAAGCACAGTGGGAACTCACACGAGACAAATGACGATCTCAGGTCAACAAACTAACCTGTACACATGTCACCTGGGAACTGCTATCTGACGATATGTATAATACCAACTAGCATGTTCCCGACGAGTCCTGTCCGGTGTTCTCATAACCCAATGAGCACCTGTATACATCTTAGGTGAACCAACTAACACCAATGGCTTGTGAGACCGGCCATCGCCCCTCGTCGGGGTCTCGACTGTATACACTAGTCTACTCTGGTGTATCGATGCCCTGTCTCGAAACTCCCTCGACTAGGGACACTTTAAGGATGTGCTTACAGACCCCAGCTCCCACGTATCTGATCGCCATCATTCTGCTGGTAATCAAGTAAGAATCCTATGGGCTCTATCATCATGCAATAGTGAACTAAAGCATGTATACGATGATAAAGACAAACCAGATAGCATACTATCATCTCGAGCAAGACTGTTATATCGGTATAGGTCCTGCTTCAATCATTGTAATCACGTACCTGCGATCTAATAATTGACTTTGAGGGCACTATATCCAACAGATTTATATGCGATATATGTTAATTGTATTATTTTCTTTTGTTACAAAAATATATTTTATATGTGATATATAATATTGTAACAAGTTATGATTACAAATGCAACATGATTTGTGGAGATTAAACATGGTTAGGGTTTGATTTGGGTTAGCTTTTTCATGAAGCTTCTAGATGCTTTATTTTTGTTTTAAGCTTAGATATTTTGTTATGATATTTTGGATAGATATTTTATAACCCAACCCAAACCCTTTACCCTAGTTAAGTCTCTACATGGGTTAAGCTTTCATACTTGACCCAAGGTTGCATTTTGTAACCATGATAACAATTTCATTATTCATCACAAATAGATTTCTTCTTCTTCCTCTTGAAAATGCTTTCTAGCTTTTGGATTAGTGATGAATAAGTGTGAGAAATTGAAATAAAAAAAGAGCTAAATTCCTACTTCATCATCCTCATCTATTCTAGCCACTTAGATTAGGGTGTTCACTTCATTAATACTTGATTAGAGAAGTGAGAGCTTGAGCTTGAGATTATTCAAGGTAGACCATCTTCGAAAATGAAGACTTCAAGCAAGAATGGATCATTCGACTTGTGAAGCCTCTCTTAAGTCTGGGAGATCATGGATCGCGGCTAAGGGACTACTACTCGGAGCTTATTGTTAGTTATATGTATGCCCTAGAGGCCATTACTGTACATTGGATGTATATTGTAGTAGATGCTGGGACATATATAGGTAGGACTTTCTTGCTCGACATGATAGTACGCTATCTGGTTGCTCTTTATCTTAACATGTATACTTTCTGTCTCTCTGATTACATGTTGATAAAGCCCTTAGGATGTGTACTCGACTTCCAAGACTATGATGCAGATCATACTAGTAGGGCCTGGGTAGTCCATGAGTACATCCTTTAATGTTCCTAGTCGAGAGAATATCGAGACGGGGCATCGATATTCCAGAGTAGACTAGCGTATATCTTCTCGACCCATGCGATGGGCGATGGATGATCCCATATCCATTGGTGTTTGACATCAGAGATGGTATACGGGTGCTCAGTGGAGACTGGGTACACTGAACGGACTCGCCGAGAACTCCCAGATGGTATTATACCTCACGTCAGATGGCAGTTCTCTGGTGACACTGGTACAGCTTAGTCTGTTGACCCGAGATCGTCATAGAGTCTTGTGTGTCTCCCACTGTGCTTTGATTTCCACCCTACCACGGCTCTACTGAGTCGTGCAAACAGGTGGTTTTTGGGTACAGTCCCGATTCACATGGAGGCAATGAGCGATAGGAGGGGATTCGTCTCTCTCGGTATTGGGGGTTGATGTCGCGCTGTGCACGACTGGCCATAACAGGAAATCCCTGGCCAGGGTTGCTGTGATCTACTGGTAAGTGTTATCAGTAGTTTCACACATGTTATGGACCTCACGTCGACATGACTTATTGAGCTATTGGGGTCTGACGTTTACCACCCCTAGGCGAGATATGCGACATATCAGACGAACAGACCGGACTGTACGGTAAGTGTTACTGGTTGGATTCACAGGAGTGTGAGAGGGCTTGCTCGTCGATCTTTTGATCGCTCAATACCCGGGTGGCCGTTACGTTTAGCAGGCCCCTTGCGGCTTGTGGGTGTTTGATATGATCATCATCTGCTGCCGGCGTATTGACGAGTCTTTAGAGTCCTACACAGAGGTTTCCTGGCTCAAGCGAAACGAAATAGGAGCACATATGAGATATGTGCGGGACCGAGAATAATGCGTGTATGTGATACCGTATTCTATTCTCGCGATGAATGTATCGAATGGTTGTATGTGATATAACCTAGTTATCGAATCAAGGATTGATTCGATAAGTCGATACATTGGATATTAGTCGGTTATATGCGATATGACCGGATCGTTAAATCAAGTATTGATTTAATGATTTAATGCATAATTATATATTTGATATATTACTTTGCATTAACTAATATTAGTTCACTTTAAATGGATTTTCTCACTTGAAATGCACATTGTATATGTGATATATTTTAGTGCACTAGATTGTATCATGTTTGATGATACATGCTCACTTGGGTTAGTGTAAAGAATTAAACCATGGTTATATGAGTGGTTAGGGTTTTGTTTATTTACTTATTCATTTATTTATTTATTATTCTTTTTGAAATGATAAAGAAAAGAATGGTGGCTTATTTTGTTTGTTTGTTGCAACTTCTTGAAGCTTTGAACAAGTCCACCATTCTTGTCTCATGCTTAACCCTAACCATTCAACTAACCTTAGTTTATTCTCTACACCTAACTATGGTTGCTATATGATAAGTATTCATATGATTTTCTATTTTAAAAAAGATATCATATTATCTTCTTCTTCTTCTTCTTTCTTCAACATGAAGAAACTATGCCACCATCAATGGCAACTTGAGCAAATGAGTGAGAAATCCAATTCTAAAGTGAACCCACCTCCTATTTCTTCATCCTCTACCTCTTGCCAAGTAGTATAGGGTGTTTCCTTCATAAGTTTTCATGGCTTGGTGAAGTTGGAGCTTGATCTTGTGATGCCTCGACGTAGATCATCTTCGGCATCGAAGTCGACGACCTAGCCCGTCCTTTTCTTCGATGAAGCCGATGCAAGAGTCCAAGATTCGATTTGGACAGCGGAGGGACGTCATCACGGAGCCTAGGAGGTGGAGGACCGGATCTACAAAGGTTTTAGCTTCTTTCCTTTTAGATAAATTCGTTTATTTGCATTGCATCGCCTATACATCTAGTTAACGATCCGTATCAGGGTTTCTCGGCACTTATAAAATTTCAATTGGCCATGTTTGATCACTTATGGGACTTTATTAGTGTACCTAGGAACCCTACAGTGGTATCAGAGCCTAGCTAGAGCCTTAGGCGATGCGTAGACGGAGTTAGAAATCCGATCGAACCGAAACCCCATTGCAAAATCGCTCTCTGTACATTTTTCAAAACTGTTGAATTTTGTGAATTAAAAATATGCAGAAAAGTAAGCAGGAAAAACTAAGAATTACTGTGAAGTTTGGGCCCCTAATTCCATAATTCGGCCGCGGAACCGCGGCCAAACCAGGGGTTTGGCGGCGCTTCCGCGGCCCAAATTTGGACTTAGTCCCTCAAATTTCATATATTTATTCTTAGGTCCTTTCTTGGCAATTTTTTATGTGAATTTTTTAATTCCACTCAAGTGTTGAGTTTTCTAGGGTTTTATTGGGGATTCGTTAATTTGATCGGATAATTTAACTTCGTTTATGTTTTTCCGGGTATTTTAGAAACTGTTAAAAAGTTCGACCGGATATAAATACCCACTTTTTCCCCTGCCGGGAAATTTCCAAGTGTTGGATTTTTTCCATGGTTTAAAGACGTTCTAAGCAGTGCAAGTAAAGCGATGGTCCCTCTCGAAGACAACAAACCTTAACTCGATTATGTGACCGTCTTGAACTGCCCTTTGAACCTTAGGGTTTGGGGCAGTACGGCGTGCCACATGTGAGGCGTTGGCTTGACCCTTCTACGGCTGGACAGTTGGTACTGAGGCACGAAGTGAATGTTTTTTTAAACTTATTTCATGTGTTGATCTGTTTCGGAAAACTTGGGTGTTTGAATGTTCGATCGGAAAGTTTAACATTTTCTATTTATCTGGAATGTGATACAATAATTGGAATTCACAAGTAGTTATGAGATAACTGAATGAATGTTATAAATCAAGCACTTTAGTCTCACTTGATCGGTTGCCACGGAATTTTGATGTGATCAAAAGTCCGTCGCAATCACGTAGCGTACACGGATACTTGCCGGGTAAACTTATTAGACAGCTACATCCCTTAACCCCGACCAAGTGACTATAGGAGAACCCCGTTGCCGAAAGCATCCGTTCGGGTGCTTGCGGTAGCGGTGTTCCGCCTTGGTGCACTTCGTCGACGGTATCGGGGGTGCGGCCGTCTACTGAAGTTTGCGACGAGCATTCGATCAGGATGTCGGGAATCTTGTTGAATTGCCCCACTCGATATTGAAAAGAGTTTTCGATAATGAGACTAAAATGCGGGGTTTATAATTGTTAGGCATGCGATGTCTAAGGAATTCATTTGATTAGGCATGCGATGTCTAAAGAGGTTGCGGATTCCAACTGTTGTAGTTTTACACTTTCTTTTCTGTGACCGTAAGTGTAATATGTGATATCGCCGGTTTCGTTGCTATATGTCAACGACAATTGGGATGTGCATATTTACTTACGTTGATGACATGTGATGTTATGTGTTGCTGGATATGTTATATTGGATCGTCGTGTTTGAATAGCCGGGGGTTTTATGTGAGATGGGTGTTTTTCCTTTTCATTCATGTAAAAACTTGTATGTAATATTCTTTTATTGGGGCACTTTCAGGTTGCGGGAGATGTCACCTTTTGTATATTATTTATTTTCCGCATTAGGATAGACCCAAGACGGGGAGCACAAGTAGCTGGGTTCTAGGGTCCAGTGGGAGACCATCTTGAGGAGTCGAGTCCGGGTCTCCTAACCCTAGAATTGGTAGGGTTGCTTGCCGCTCTCGTAGGGGTCTAGGGGTGTGGGATTGGCTATTCATCACGACCGTGGAACCCGTGTTTTATACTGGCTCGTATTGAAAATACGGACGTCCTAGTATATCCAATATTTCATATGATATTTTCTGCTGCGTTATTTGTGATGTGATCATGTGATGTTCTGTGATAGATATAGTATATAGTATATATGATATATTATATAGACGTTGCTTATGTTTTACACCCGTGCTAGCCCTGCCTCGCTCTGCCATTAGTTACCTAACCTAACGGTGCAGACGGGACATCGAGGCGAATGCGGATGGCATAAGCGTACGTTATATTTATCTGTGATGATTAGGTGGACTTAAATGATGGGATATTCATTAATGAGATTAATGAAAGAAAATAAGCCTAAAAGATGTTGTGGAATCGAATTTCAAAATAAAACAGGTAGCTACAGTTCTTGCTTTGCATCGCGGTGTTCCTTATAGAACATCCTGCACATTATTCGATGAGGAAAGGACCGAGATCCCTTCACCGGGAGTGACTCCTTTAGCAATAACTGGAAGATGCTACACATTCGGTTTGTCTTTTGATTGCTTCTATAGTTTTTGCTTTGCACAGTGATATATATGATATATCCCGCACCTCATTCGATGAGGAAAGGGCCGACGATCCCTTCACCGGGAGTGACACCTTTAGCCAAACTAGAAAAGCTTCAAAAACATTCCATTTAAAAACCATTTGATTCCGCAACGAGATCAAGTTCAAAGCGTTAAAGGTTTTCTTAAAAACCATTCGCAACCCTCCGTCATTTTAGGAAGTAGAGTACTTAGTATTCGTGCTACGTTTGTCGACCATAGCCGAGGCGTAGTGTGCGGTAGCTAAGTGATGTCTTCCTACACAGCATATGATGCGATTAGTTAGGACAGTCATGTGGCTTTGTTGACCTTAGCCAAGGGTCATGTGGGTGGGTCTAATTAATCACGAAATGATGGGTAGAACTTGACTAGTACCTATGATTTGTTGACCTTAGCTAAGGTCATAGGTGCTAGGGGTAAAAACCATTATCGGGAGTTTCAAGTGTTGAAACTTGCAATGAGATTGCATATCTTCTATATGATAGTTGGATCCCGATACCCACTGCGAGTAATTGTTACTCCTGGGTGAGTTTTGCACTTTGCAATTAGCCGATCAAGTAGGTGTCTAGAAAGGTGTCAACGGGGTTACGCCTCTGGGAAAATGAGGTTTAATGTATTTAGGTCCGTGCGAAAGCACAGGGAACCTCCCTCAAAGTACCGACACTGGCCTGGCTGAAAGATTGGCGAACTTGCAGAGTGTAATTAATCCCGGCTGGTCTTTCCTTTTAAGGTTTGAAGGAAGATTTGATAAAAACAGTGGGAGCCATCCTGATTAGATAAAATAAATAACCAATCTGATCTTGCAAGAGCGCACGCAGAGTGTTTTCTTCTCTCTCTCTCCAGGTAGCGACCATATCACGCCTTAATCAAGATGATAATACGGATTATTGACCGAACCCGCTTGTTATACTGAGCTGGGGAACGTTGGTCCCGCTCCAACTTATAATGTTATAAGACAGAGCAGGAGATAGGGGAATACCATAATTCCTATGCCGCCCAAACGAAGAAAGTGCATATGATGCATCTCCTTCGGGTATGTTCATTACAAAGAACTGTTTCTCAGTTTCCTTTGCATCCTGGGTATATGATACCAGATCCGGATCCCAGATATGTAATTTGTTACATAGGGCAACAGAAAGGCAGAGAACTGAGAACGGGTGATAAGTTTCATGAGACAGAAAACGGGACAAGTGTTGCAGCCAAGTCTGTTGGTCACTGTCACCCTGTATTACCAATACATTGATTCTGAACAAATGCTATTAGATACCGTACCTGATATACAAAATCATATCAGTCTCTTTATTAGTAAAGAAACGATAAAATTTTGTATTGTTGGATAATGTTTTGAACATTTCCTGTATCAAAAGTTGATTGGTTCAGGCACGTTATCTAAAAGCATTAATGTTCTAAATCAAACTACAGTTTTTTGTATACAGAACACACACAAGAGGAAGAGTTCAGCAATGAACGAATCCTTCTTAAGGCATTGTAGACTAGGTCATATCAATACGACCCGACTAGCTGAAGTTACATGTAGATGCATATTTAAATCAGTTTGAATTTACATCTTATGAAACTTGCCAGTCATGTCACAAAGATATAATGACACCAGCTCTGTTTATTGGAAACAGAGAAAGAGTTGGTGAACTCTTGGGATGATACATGTTGATGTATAAAGGTCCCCTGTCTACACATGCCAGGACCGGTTCTTTGTACTTCATTACATTCTCTGATGATCTCTCAAGATTCAGTCATATGTTCCTGCTGAAACACAAGTCCGAACCTTTTGAGATATTCACAGAATATAAGTTAGAAGTAGAGAACCAATACGGGTATAAGTATTATGTCCTTTGATAAGATCAAGGAGGAGAATACTTGTGCATAGAATTCCTGAACTATTCTAAAACAGAATGAGATTCTCTCTCAGCATTACTCCTCCATATACACCATAGCACGATGGTATATCAGGGCGGAGCAATAACACCCTATATGATATGGTGTGCTTTATGATAAGTACTACTGAGTTACCTATTTCCTTTTGGGAGTTATGCACTTATGAAGCTGCATACCTATTGAATTGGGTTCGATT
Source organism: Agapanthus africanus (assembly GCA_030015575.1). Classification (NCBI taxonomy): domain Eukaryota; kingdom Viridiplantae; phylum Streptophyta; class Magnoliopsida; order Asparagales; family Amaryllidaceae; genus Agapanthus; species Agapanthus africanus. Next base: position 484,395,134 of record JASDDO010000024.1, read on the forward strand.
CAAATCAGTGCCTACCACTCCATATAAGATATGGTATGGGAAGAGCCTATCTCTTAAATAAGTTAAGATTTGGGATTGTCCGGCCTATGTCAAAAGAAAAATCCGGACAAGATCGAGGCAAGGTCAGTTCTGTAGAACTGGAAAGGTTCCAGCTATACAAAACTGCAACTGATGATTTGACAGAACCAAAGGATTCAATAGTTTCTGATGAACCTCAGCCTCTCCGCCGATCTAGTAGGGTTCCTCACCTGCCTGAGAGATACCTCGGTTTCTCGATGACAGTGGGAGTGAGGAATGCATCATGAGATAATGACCCAACTAGATTCGAGCAGGTCATCGAGAGTAGGGACTCTGTAAGAATGGCTGGATGCTTAGCGATCTGAGATGGAATCCATGTACACCAACAAAGTATGGACTTTGGGTGCTATATCTGAAGGGTTAAATCCCTATCAGGAGCAAGTATATCTTGAGAAGATTACTTGGCGTAGATGGAAAAGTTGAGACTTTCAAAGCTAGACTTGTTAAAGGTTTTCGTCATCGACCAGGCACGGATAATGATAAAACCTTTTCCAGGGGCTATGCTTAAGTCCATCCAGATCCTACTTGCCACTGCTACATACCATAACTGCGATATCTGGTGGTTGGGTGCTATGACTACTTTTCTAAATAATGATTTAGAAGAGAACGTCTATAAGAACACAGCCAGAGGGCTACGTAAACAGTGGGAGCAGCGGAAACGTGTGCAAGATGTTTTATGTGATGAAGCAGGCATCGCGGAGTTGGAACGTCTGTTTTGATGTGATAGTCAAAGTGTTTGACATCATCAAAATGGTAGATGAACCTTGTATATACAAAACGGTAGTAGAGAGTAAGGTGGTCATCCTCGTATTGTACGTGGACAACATACTCTTGATAGGAATGGGATTTCCTATACTACACTCGGTCAATCTCCGCTTATCACAAGGATTCTCCAATAGGATCAAAGTGATACCTCCTAAATCCTGAGTTTTCATCTATGAGATAGATCTAATTGGATGCTAGAATTCTCACTAGATGTATATTGTAGTGAGATGGTATCAATCGATCCTGGGGAGAATCACTGGAAGTGTTCCAGGGTGATAAGGACGACTGAATGTCGGTCACAGGCATTGTCTTTACCCTCTATGGAGGGACGGTATGTTGGAAGAGTTCCAAGCTAGATACCGTGACATACTAGACGATTAAAGGCAAGATACATCACTACTTAAGATACTACCAAAGAGGCAGTTTGGGTGTATATTGGTTCATAAGATGAACTAGGTTTCTACCATTGTATGACAATGGAAGTGTGGCTTTGGCCAAAGAACCCTGGTCCCATCAGTGACCCAGACATATTCTGAGGCAGCATCACCTGATCATGGAGATAGATGATCTCCAGGATGATCGAGGTTAGGAGAGTAGACTCAGAGGACAACACGGCGGATCCACTCACAAAGGCCTTTTCCCAAAGAGAGACTTTTAGGGGATGGTTGAGTATTAGATACTACAACTACTGCTACAGATGGCCCTAGTGCAAGTGGGATATTGTTAGTTATATGTATGCCCTAGAGGCCATTACTGTACATTGGATGTATATTGTAGTAGATGCTGGGACATATATAGGTAGGACTTTCTTGCTCGACATGATAGTACGCTATCTGGTTGCTCTTTATCTTAACATGTATACTCTCTGTCTCTCTGATTACATGTTGATAAAGCCCTTAGGATGTGTACTCGACTTCCAAGACTATGATGCAGATCATACTAGTGGGGCCTGGGTAGTCCATGAGTACATCCTTCAATGTTCCTAGTCGAGAGAATATCGAGACGGGGCATCGATATTCCAGAGTAGACTAGCGTATATCTTCTCGACCCATGCGATGGGCGATGGATGATCCCATATCCATTGGTGTTTGACATCAGAGATGGTATACGGGTGCTCAGTGGTGACTGGGTACACTGAACGGACTCGCCGAGAACTCCCAGATGGTATTATACCTCACGTCAAATGGCAGTTCTCTGGTGACACTGGTACAACTTAGTCTGTTGACCCGAGATCGTCATAGAGTCTTGTGTGTCTCCCACTGTGATTTGATTTCCACCCTACCACGGCACTACTGAGTCGTGCAAACAGGTGGTTTTTGGGTACAGTCCCGATTCACATGGAGGCAATGAGCGATAGGAGGGGATTCGTCTCTCCCGGTATTGGGGGTTGATGTCGAGCTGTGCACGACTGGCCATAACAGGAAATCCCTGGCCAGGGTTGCTGTGATCTACTGGTAAGTGTTATCAGTAGTTTCACACATGTTATGGACCTCACGTCGGCATGACTTATTGAGCTATTGGGGTCTGACGTTTACCACCCCTAGGCGAGATATGCGACATATCAGACGAACAGACCGGACTGTACGGTAAGTGTTACTGGTTGGATTCACAGGAGTGTGAGCGGGCTTGCTCGTCGATCTTCTGATCGCTCAATACCCGGGTGGCCGTTACGTTTAGCATGCCGCTTGCGGCTTGTGGGTGTTTGATATGATCATCATCTGCTGCCGGCATATTGACGAGTCTTTAGAGTCCTACACAGAGGTTTCCTGGCTCAAGCGAAATGAAATAGGAGCACATATAAGATATGTGCGGGACCGAGAATAATGCGTGTATGTCATACCGTATTCTATTCTCGCGATGAATGTATCGAATGGTTGTATATGATATAACCTAGTTATCGAATCAAGGATTGATTCGATAAGTCGATACATTGGATATTAATCGGTTATATGCGATATGACCGGATCGTTAAATCAAGTATTGATTTAATGATTTAATGCATAATTATATATTTGATATATTACTTTGCATTAACTAATATTAGTTCACTTTAAATGGATATTCTCACTTGAAATGCACATTGTATATGTGATATATTTTAGTGCACTAGATTGTATCATGTTTGATGATACATGCTCACTTGGGTTAGTGTAAAGAATTAAACCATGGTTATTTGAGTGGTTAGGGTTTTGTTTATTTACTTATTCATTTATTTATTTATTATTCTTTTTGAAATGATAAAGAAAAGAATGGTGGATTATTTTGTTTGTTTGTTGCAACTTCTTGAAGCTTTGAACAAGTCCACCATTCTTGTCTCATGCTTAACCCTAACCATTCAACTAACCTTAGTTTATTCTATACACCTAACTATGGTTGCTATATGATAAGTATTCATATGATTTTATATTTTAAAAAAGATATCATATTATCTTCTTCTTCTTCTTCTTTCTTCAACATGAAGAAACTATGCCACCATCAATGGCAACTTGAGCAAATGAGTGAGAAATCCAATTCTAAAGTGAACCCACCTCCTATATCTTCATCCTCTACCTCTTGCCAAGTAGTATAGGGTGTTTCCTTCATAAGTTTTCATGGCTTGGTGAAGTTGGAGCTTGATCTTGTGATGTCTCGACGTAGATCATCTTCGGCATCGGAGTCGACGACCTAGCCCGCCCTTTTCTTCGATGAAGCCGATGCAAGAGTCCAAGATTCGATTTGGACAGCGGAGGGACGTCATCACGGAGCCTAGGAGGTGGAGGACCGGATCTACAAAGGTTGTAGCTTCTTTCCTTTTAGATAAATTCGTTTATTTGCATTGCATCGCCTATACATCTACTTAACGATCCGTATCAGGGTTTCTCGGCACTTGTAAAATTTCAATTGGCCATGTTTGATCACTTATGGGACTTCATTAGTGTGCCTAGGAACCCTACACTTATGAAGCGAAGGAACGGACTATAAATGTTGTAATCCCTCTCTCTTTAATGTAAAGTTGTTTACATGCTATGTTAACCCTAATTATTTAGCAAAGATCCTTACTTTAGGTTGTTCGGCACTTGAAAAATTTAAATTCGGCATGGTTGATGCCTTATAGACCTTTGTGGTGGTGCCTAGTAACCTTACAATGCCACCTTCCTGTCGAGATCGAACATAACGCAAAGTGGGCTATTAAAGAGCTAAACTTCTATTTTGATCAAGCTTGCAGCTATCGGAAGCTGCAATTGAATGAGCTAAGTGAACTCCGCGTTGACGCTTACCATAATGCGGTGATAGTAAAAAACTGGACTAAAATGTTCCACGATAAAAACCTTTTTAGAAAAACTTTCACACCGGGACAACAAGTCCTTCTTTATGACTCATGACTCCATATTTATCCGGGTAAGCTTAAATCTCGTTGGAAAATGTCGGACTACGGTAGCGCCCCGGCCGTCTATCCGAGGCCAAAATGCGGAAACGAAATTTTTTTTGACTTTAAAACCGGCACTACCGCATCCTAAAAACCCGGATCGAACCATTAACCTAAACCTAGCTAACAAGAGAAAATGATAGAATGCTATACCGAGCGATCCGTGTCCTTCGGTCTTCGGCCTCCACTCCGATCTCCTTGCGGAATCTCCGGTCTTCATTTCCTTGTCGGAACTGGCACCACATCACCGGGTTCTTTTACGGGCTCCCACCTCTGGACCGAGACAACTCGGGCACGAAGTTGGCGAGCCGACATGCCCAAGGGTGCTGTAGGATAAGTGTAGAATGCTTTGTCTCATTAGGGTAGTTGAAGTTGCCTTTGGAGGGAGGAGATGAAATGAGCAATGAAATGGAGCTAGTCTTTTTGCATGAATGAAAAATGAGATACAAAATTTCTCCCACAAAAATGAATTGCTCTCCCCATCAAGAAGTGGCCGGCCATATCCTTATCATGGGAGGAAAAATGTGAAGCCAAAAAGCAAGAGAAGAAAATGGATGATAATAAGAAAAAGATGTCACCTCAGATCTAATCCAAAGTCTTTTACAAATTCCTTCACATTAAATGCAAACCATGTGAAGAAAAGAATGGAATCAAAAGATGCTAGATTATCATAATCCCTCATTTACAAGAAACCCCCTCCACATATCTAATTTGCACACTTGCAAATAACCCTCTCCATCGGAAAAATCCGGCCAGGAAGGAACAAAGGAAAACTGGCCGAAACGGAATACATATTGGCTACTTCACAAAACTGATCCCGTAATAAATTACAGGAAAACCCCTCGACTGTATATACATACCCGCATTTGTATTCCGACTGAATACAAATGCAAAGAGACAAAATCTACACTGTACAATACTAGGATCCGGCTTAAACCAAAGCCGGCTAGTAAAATCCGTCTGATCACGATCCGTGCAATACCGCACGTATCTGATCGAACCCTGCCATATCTCCATACGGCCTCTACAGCGTTTCGCCCGAAACTTAAGAAACTTTCTGTGGGGGACTCTAAAGACTCGTCAATACATTGGCTGTGAATTTAACGACTAGCACATCAGAGGTATTAGCCGTACGTAACGGGCTACCAAGTATTGACCAAAAGGGAGGTCGATGAGCGAACTCATCCTGACACCCTACTGAGCCTGTCAGTGACAATATCCGTATAGTCTGGTCCGTTCGTCTATGAGTATCGCATGGAGGGCCTAGGGGGTTGGTGAAAGTCAGACCCCCAAAAGCAGTACAAGTCGTGTCGGAGTGTAGCCCAGAACACCCTGAGATACTGCTGGAATACCTACCAGTAAATCTCCTGCCTCGGCCGAGGGCTTTGTGTAATGGCTCCCATAGATACAGCGCGATCTCACCCTTAATACCGGGAGAGATGAACCCCTGCAGATCCGCTCACTGCCTCCATGTGGCTCGGGACTGTACCCAACTAAAATCTGTTTGCACGACTCCTTTGAGCCGTGGTAAGGTAGTAATCAAAGCACAGTGGGAACTCACACGAGACAAGTGACGATCTCAGGTCGATGAACTAACCTGTACACATATCACCACGGAACTGCTATCTGACGTCTGGTATAATCCCAACTAGCAGGATCCCGGCGAGTCCTGTCCGGTGTACTCATAACCCAATGAGCACCTATATACATCTTAGGTGAACTAACTGACACCAGTGGATTGTGAGACCGGCCACCGCCCTTCGTTGGAGTCTCGACTGTATACACTAGTCTACTCTAGAGTATCGATGCCCTGTCTCGAATACTCCCATAACTAGGGACCTTTTAAGGATGTGCTTATAGACCTCAGCTCCCATGTATATGATCGCCATCATACAGCTGGTAGTCAAGCAAGAATCCTAAGGGCTCTATCAACATGCAATAATGACCTGTAAGGTCACCTGAAACAGTACACGATGATAAATATAAACCAGATAGCATACTATCATCTTTGAGTAAGACTGTCCTACCGGCATAGGTCCTCCCTCAATCATTGCAATCACGTGCCTGTGATCCAATAATTGACTCTGAGGGCACTATATCCAACAATCTCCCACTTGCACTTAAGGCTAATTATTGCGATGTCGCATACTCACAGCTTGTGTGATACCGAACACCCAACTCCTCTACTAATCAGTTTCACAAAGCTCGTTTGCGAAACTATTGCGTTCGAGGAATAGCCTCAGTGAGTGGATCCGCTCTGATGTTTCTTTCTATGTCTCTCTTTATCTCAAGTTCGCGGAGAAAGCCATCTCCCGAAATGAGCAATACCTGTCTAAGAATATGTCTGGATATCTGATGGGACCTAGTTCATAAATGAACTCCAAATCCAAAACTTTTAGACTGTATCGACTTAATCAGTATCCTGCGCCATGCCCCCCTCAGTATCTGCTTGAACCACCTATCCAAAATACTGCCCCTCGTCAGAGGGAAAACTATAACTCTGACAGTCACTCTGTCATCCAGGTCACCTTGGAAGCCTGGAATGATAACTGTCTCCTAAAAGAGGCTATCATTATCATATCCGTAGAACACTCACTTATGTTCTAAAACTGCTTCTGAATGTTTCTCCAGGATTGGATTAATATCAACTTATTGCATCTCGAGCAAGAACAACATCTGGTGTGGTACTTGACATCTCATGATTGACTCAATTGCCTAAGCAAGTGATCTGCCAATCATGCATATCCCTCTCCTCATTAGTCTCTAAGACACCTTTAGAGAGGGTGACTCCATCACCTGCAGGTACTGTACCGTGCCAGGAGTCGTCCATTCTAAAATACCATTAGAATGCTGTCAAAGTACCCAGATTGGGAAACTAACCAATTCTAGATCTAAAACCATAGATCTAGTAACCAGAATATATAATATCCATATCCTTTGTGGAGAAACCACTGTGTAACAACCAAAATATAACCGATCGTAGTATAGGAATTTCACTTCCTACTCTGTGTATGTCATCCAAATACCAGGACATCACACCTTACTACCTTCTTAACAGATCCATCCTATATTCTGATGAAGTCAAACCTATGACTGTCACATCAGAAATAGATGATCTATCTCCGCTATATCAGCTTTAGTCTACAAATAGACATAAGCCACTTGTCCACTATGCTTCCGCTGCTCCCACTGACTACGACAACCCTCTGGCAGAGTCATATACACGTACACTTCTAAAGCCAGTTTAGAACGACGCTATATTCATCCTCCTGCCGGGTCTCACTGTCTGGAACAACAGCAATGGCAAGTCTGGGTAAACAAAAACCTCCCTGTCACCGTCCTTGAGGCTACCGGAGTACCTCTCGGGTGCCTGAGGTTACCCACCATATCTGCGGAGTGGCCAATGGAATGTCAAACCAGATTGAATCTTTAGGTTCTTATGAAATTTTCAGTAATCGTTTGCGGTTCTGGAATCACTTCCAGTTCTACCATACTCCCACTACTGTTTTGAAAAAATCCATTTTTACTAAAACTATGGCGAGTCAAGAACAATATCACTATTGATCTTCCAGATGGTAGAAAGTCAACCCTCGTCATAGCCCGGGTCCCACAAACAGCCATTACAGAAACGTGCCTTGAGTTATCTAGAGTCTGGTTTTAAGTATAAGCCGGAAAACTCCCCGTACCTTAACATCGTTAAGATATGAACTGTTCTATATCCAATACAGAAACATAGGCACTGATTTAATTGGAACCAGATTCAAATCATGCAGCTGTCTTCAGTGCATATCAACTAAATAGAGAGAGGCCGATCAGCATTACTCAACTTAGGAGTGCTTCCAATTATGAGTAACCTGAAAGAGAAACAAGTTTCTCAAAATTATTAACTGAATACCATACACAAGTATCTACATCTTCGATCACCTTGAAAAATCCCGATACTTGCAATACCTGGTTCTCTACTTTACTCTTATACCTATAACTTCTCAAAACTCAGACCTTGTTTTTCTACGAAACACTTATCTAAGAACTGGAGAAGTCATAAGTAAAACGAATATAGTACGAGGACCAACCCCTTTGTCCTAATGGACACTGGACAACATACAATACTCTGTATAAGTCCCCTGAGTATAATAACTCAAACCCTGTGTATCGTAGGTTGAAAACTGTACTTATGGTTAAGAAGAATTACACCGCTGTTTAATGCTCCTTACCTAATCAACCACTGATATAGGTAAATGTCATAGACATAATTTCAAAAAGGTATATCTCACTCTATAAAAATAGACATACAGATATATCAATTTGAAATTGGTGCATAACAGCGGATATTCAAAACCAAATATTTGCCGTCCGGCAAACTACCCAGGCGATTTTCTCAAATATCACCAATTACAATGAATTCTGATATAATGAGGATGATCACTTAATTCCAAATAACTTACTCCCACTCATCATCTGTAAAACCATACAGATGTGAGAATCATACCTGGTAAATACATACCCTGGAGTAAGAACAAATTGGGAAATCAGTTTTCTTTTAACAGTACACAGTGAAACTGAAACATTGAAATGTTTCGTAGGGGTATCCTGGTATTCCTAGTAATGCCTCTTCCATTATCCATATTCATAACTGTAACCGTATATTTCTATGCCATCTCTCCACATCCCTTCATATGTCTTTAGTCATTACCTTCTGTACACCCTTTTAGGCCAAATGGTTTTCTTCCTTCCCTACCGCTCAGCACCAGCCTATGGTTTGGAAGAAGACTATCCAATAAGCATAATGGGTGTACTGTCATAATCCTAGGAACACTCGCAATGCGAGAGAAGGTGAAGATAAAAGACAGCTGAATAAACCTTATTCCTATTTCTCCTGAACCAGAATCCATCCCTGAACTGAAACAAGTTCCTTTCGAGTTCGTATATAACCATACGATGGAATATCCATTAGACTATGGATCTTCGTAGTGATACGGAGTGTTATGGAGAAATACAAAGGTGATGTAGGATTGGCGAAGAAATACTTGGTTTGGTCATGAATAGCAGTCGCAATTTCTAATCCCTTTATTTGTCTTTACATAATACCTTCTGTACACCATCGTTAGGCTAATTGGTTTTCTTCATTCCCTACCGGCCGGCACCTGCCTATGGTTTGGAAGAAGACTATCCATTTTTTGTAATAGGTGTACTATCCCCTAATCTAAGGGGCACCCGCAACCTGAGAGAAGGTAAAAGGAAAAGACAACTGAATAGTCCTATTCGTTTTCTCCAGAACCGGAAACCATCCTCGAATAAATTCCTTCGAGTTCGTATATAACCATACGATGGTTTTATCTAATGGAAGTGGACGTTCGTAGTAATACGGGGTGTTCTGGAGAAAAAGGGTAAAAGTAGGAGTGGCAATGAGGTTTGCAACTCTGACAATCCAAAAGCCAGTGTTTAAGAAGATTCGGTTAATTTGGCCACCGAGTCATAGTCTTAGGGTCGGGTCATTGTCGCTGCCAAAGAGAGAGAGAAAAGAAACACTCAGCGTGCACTCTAACCTAGATCAGAATGGTTATCACTTTATCTAATATGGAAACCTCCCACTGTATCGTCAAATTCTCCTCCAAACCTGAAAGAAGAATTAGTCGGGATCACCCGAGGAGTAAACCAACTCATCAGTGGGAATCGGGATCCAACTATCATCGCATGATAACGTGACGGAATCCACTCACATTATCACACTCTAGAAGGTATGCGCATGCCTGGCAAGTTTCAGTTTCTTTAGAAACTCCCGATGTGATTTTTACCCCTAGGACCTAAGTGACCTTGACACAGTCAACAAATCGAAGAGTCCTAGTCAAGTTCAACCCGTCATTATCCTGGATTTCATTAAACCCACCCGTACGAGCCCTTGACACAGTCAACAAGGCCGCACGACTGTCCTAACCAATCCCATTAATATGCTACAAACGAACACTACTTAGCTACCATACACTATTCCTTGACACAGTCAACAAACGCAGCACGAATACTAAGTAATGCTTGTAAGAAATGACGGAGGGCTACGTCTAGTTTTTGGCGAAAAAATTTTAACGTAAAGAACTTGATATCGTTGAAAGAACTGCATAGCTTTTTATAAAAATATAGTGGCGAAAACCTTTGCTAAAGAGGTCACTCCCGGTGAAGGGATCTCGACTCTTTCCCCGTAGAATGAGGTGCAGAATATTCCAACTGAATACCACGATGCAAAGCAAAAGGCAATCGGCTATAGTGAAGTTATTACCTTGACGCAAACTTCTGTCCAAGGGGTCACTTCCGGTGAAGGGATCTCGGCCCTTGCCTCGTCGACTAAGGTGCTGGATATTCATAACCGAATACCACTGTGGAAAACAAAAGAGAACGTCCTTGCAATAACAGCTTTTTTAAAAAATGTTCCAACAATATCAGAATAGGTTTGTTTAGCTTGCATTGATCCGAATCAACACAGTCCTATCAATTGATCACACCAATAAAGAACGAAAATAATGATGTACGTATATGCCATCTGCATTCGTTACTGGGTCCCGTCACCACCCGTTAAGTTACTTAACTAACGACAGAGCGGGGACTAGACTAGCGCGGGTGCAAAACATATACAACATCTACTAGTATATATATCAATATATAATATTCGCTCAAGGCGTGATAAAATGCAACATCACAGAAATGTAATAAGAATCACAGAACAATAAAGATATCTGGGATCCCTGGGTTTCATAGAGCCGCTACTGAAACCCGACGTTCCCCTGGTCATCTGGATAGCCTGTGCAATGAAATCCTAGACCCCTATGGGCGCTGCAAGTTATCCGCCAAAACCTGAAGCGAGGCAGCCCCCTTCAGCAACGTGAATGGACCACCCAGCACTTCATGGAATCCGGTAACTTAGGCACCTCTCCTTGGGTCAACCTGTACCCCCTACGAGTGCGGCGAATAGCCCGCCAATTCTAGAGTGAAGCCCCCTCCGTTTCAAAGCCATGAGATGCGGGCTCGTTGCCCTCTAGAACCCGGCTATCTGTGCACCCCTCCATGGGGTAATCCTAGTACAGAAAGTAAAATATACATACAACGGGTACATCGACCTCAGCCCGGTCGTGCCCCAAAAGAATAATATACAAACAGGCAGTGACGGCAGCCCACATGTCGGACGCTCGCCCCGCAATATCAAATGTACATATACAACCAAACTGTACTAATATTGCATCCAGGCTATCTACCACGACAATCCGCAACATCATAGCACAACACAGAACATCAACGTGAATGTCACGTTCGCAAATCCGTCTAAAAGGGCTATAGCAGTTAGACAGGATTTACCGATCAAGTTACATTCACGGTCGCGGATATAATGTAAATACTGTGAACTAACATGTTTAAAATTTTCGATCGACTAAATTTACCGAAGTGGTCCCCAAGCACAACTGTAGAACTCAAAATAAATCTGGGCCCAAAAAGAATATACCAGAAACCCTATTTCCATGTCAGGAACCACCTGAAAAAATTTGGTCCAATGAAGAGCTACTATGGCGGCGGCGATCCTGAGGAGTTAATCTATCAAATTTCTTCAGCGCCCCAAGAAAACCCTACCTGATTTTCTGTAATACACCAAATAATTTTTTGACCACAGATAAATTTCGACAGAAACTGATGAAATGAAAACGCGGTTTCGGAAATTTTGTTCGACCGATACTTTAAACACGTTAGAGCAAGCTGGACTAGGTTAATGGCGTGGCTCTGATACCATGTAGGACTACGGTAGCGCCTCGGCCGTCTATCCGAGGCCAAAATGTGGAAACAAATTTTTTTTTGACTTTAAAACCGGCACTACCGCATCCTAAAAACCCGGATCGAACCATTAACCTAAACCTAGATAACAAAAGAAAGGGATAGAATGCTATACCGAGCGATCCGTGTCCTTCAGTCTTCGGCCTCCACTCCGATCTCCTTGCAGAATCTCCGGTCTTCATTTCCTCGTCGGAACTGGCACCACATCGCCGGGTTCTTTTACGGGCTCCCACCTCTGGACCGAGGCAACTCGGGCACGAAGTTAGCAAGCCGACATGCCCAAGGGTGCTGTAGGATAAGTGTAGAATGGTTTGTCTCATTGGGGCAGTTGAAGTTGCCTTTGGAGGGAGGAGATGAAATGAGCAATGAAATGGAGCTAGTCTTTTTGCATGAATGAAAAATGAGATACAAAATTTCTCCCACAAAAATGAATTGCTCTCCCCATCAAGAAGTGGCCGGCCATATCCTTATCATGGGAGGAAAAATGTGAAGCCAAAAAGCAAGAAAAGAAAATGGAGGATAACAAGAAAAAGATGTCACCTCATATCTAATCCAAAGTCTTTTACAAATCCCTTCACATTAAATGCAAACCATGTGAAGAAAAGAATGGAATCAAAAGATGCTAGATTATCATAATCCCTCATTTACAAGAAACCCCCTCCACATATCTAATTTGCACACTTGCAAATAACCCCCTCCATCGGAAAAATCCGGCCAGGAAGGAACAAAGGAAAACTGGCCGAAACGGAATACAAACTGGCAACTTCAAAAAACTGATCCCGTAATAAATTACAGGAAAACCCCTCGACTGTATATAAATACCCGCATTTGTATTCCGACCGAATACAAATGCAAAGAGACAAAATCTACACAGTACAATAATAGGATCCGGCTTAAACCAAAGCCCGCTAGTATTATCCGTCCGATCATGATCCGTGCAATACCGCACGTATCTGATCGAACCCTGCCATATCTCCATACGGCCTCTAAAGCGTTTCGCCCGAAGCTTGAGAAACTGTATGTGGGGGACTCTAAAGACTCGTCAATACATTGGCTGTGGATTTAACCACTAGCACGTCAGAGGTATTAGCCGTACGTAACGGGCTACCAAGTATTGACCAAAAGGGAGGTCGATGAGCGAACTCATATTGACAACCTACTGAGCCTGTCAGTGACAATATCCGTACAGTCCGGTCCGTTCGTCTATGAGTATCGCATGACGGGCCTAGGGGTTGGTAAAAGTCAGACCCCCAAAAGCGGTACAAGTTGTGTCGGGGTGTATCCCAGAACACCCTGAGATACTACTGGAATACCTACCAGTAAATCTCCTGTCTCGGCCGAGGGCTTTGTGTAATGGCTCTCCTAGACACAGCGTGATCTCACCCCTAATACCGGGAGAGACGAACCCCTGCAAATTGTAGGGTTCCTGGGCACACACATGAGGTTCTACAACTGATCAACCATGCCAAAATCAAAGTTTTCTATGTGCCAAAGAACCCTAAACTAGATCGTTACTAGAGGTAAAGGCGAAACTACAAGCAAGTTAACAACTTAACTAAAAAGTGAAAGGGACTACAACCTTTGTAGATCCGGTCCTCCACTTCCTTAGCTCTGTGACGATGTCCCTTCGCTGCGATCATCGGATCCCAGACTCTAGAGTCGGATTCATCGGAGAAATGGGAGGGCTAGGTCGTCGACTTCGATGCCGAAGATAATCTACGTCGAGGCAACTCAAGATCAAGCTCCATCTTCACTTGGTCATAGAACTTGTGAAGATAACACACTCTACTACAAGGCAAGTGGTAGAGGATGAAGAAATAGGAAGTGGGTTCACTTTGGATTTAGATTTCTCACTCTTTTGATCATGGCACCATTGGAGGTAGCAAGGTTTCTTCTTCTTGAAGAAGAAGAAGAAGAAGAAAAAGAATATGATAAGAATAATAAAATCAATTGATGAATAATAATAAATCAAGTGATCTTATCATAATGCAACCTTGGGTTAGTTTAACAAGTGTAGAGACTAAACTAGGGTTTAGGTGAATGGTTAGGTTAAGGAAAGAAACAAAATGGTCAAAGCTTTTCAAAGCTTCAAGAAGTTTCAACTAAAAACCAAAATTAGCCACCATTTCATTTCTTGCCCAAAAAATGAATAAAGAAAATAAGTAAAGATAACAAAACCCTAACCATTAACCTAAACATGGTTTAAATCAAATATACACCCAAGTTTGCATGTATCATCAAACATAATACAAACTAGTGCACAAAAATATATCACATATACTACTTGTGCACATCAAGTTAGAAAATCCATCTTAAGTGAACAAATACTAGTTAATGTAAAGTAATATATCAAATATATAATTATATATTAAATCATTAAATCAACACTTGATTTAATGATCCGGTCATACAGCATATAACCGACTAATATCAAGTGTATCAATGTATCGAATTAACACTTGATTCGGTAATCCGGCTATATCATATATAACCGTCCAATGATACAAATCGCGAGAATAGAATACAGTATCACATACTGGTATTATTCTCGGTCCCGCACATATCTCATATGCGCTCCTATTTCATTTCGCTTGAGCCATGAAACCTCTGTGTAGGACTCTAAAGACTCGTCAATACGCCGGTAGCAGGTGATGATATATCAAACACCCATAAGCCGCAAGCGGTCTGCTAAAACTAACGGCCACCCGGGTATTGAGCGATCAGAAGATCAACGAGCAAGCCCGCTCACACTCCAGTGAATCTAACCAGTAACACTTACCGTACAGTCCGGTCTGTTCGTCTGATATGTCGCATATCTCGCCTAGGGGTGGTAAACGTCAGACCTCAGTAGCTTGATAAGTCATGCCGATGTAAGGTCCATAACAAGCGTGAAACTACTGATAACTCTTACCAGTATATCACAGCAACCCTGGCCAGGGATTTCCAGTTATGGCCAGTCGAGCATAGCGCAACATTAACCCCCATTACTGGGAGAGACGAATCCCCTCCTATCGCTCATTGCCTCCATGTGAATCGGGACTGTACCCAAAAACCACCTGTTTGCACGACTCAGTAGAGCCGTGGTAGGGTGGAAATCAAAGCACAGTGGGAGACACACAAGACTCTATGACATCTCGGGTCAACAGACTAAGTTGTACCAGTGTCACCAGAGAACTGCCATCTGACGTGAGTTATAATACCTTCTGGGTGTTCTCGGCGAGTCCGTTCAGTTTACCCAGTCTCCACTGAGCACTCGCATACTGTCTCTGATGTCAAACACCAATGGATATGGGATCATCCATCGCCCATCACATGGATCGAGAAGATATACGCTAGTCTACTCTGGAATATCGATGCCCCGTCTCGATATTCCCACGACTAGGAACAATGAAGGATATACTCATTGACTACCCATGCCCCACTAGTATGATCTGCATCATAGTCCTGGAAGTCGAGCACACATCCTAAGGGCTTTATCAATATACAACAGAGAGACAGAAAGTATACATGTTAAGATAAAGATCAACCAGATAGCGTACTATCATGTCGAGCAAGAAAGTCCTACCTATATATGTCCCAGCATCCACTACAATATACATCCAATGTACAGTAATGGCCTCTAGGGCATACATATAATTAACAATCTCCCACTTGCACTAGGGCCATCTGTAGCAGTGGTTATAGTATCTAATACTCAACCATCCCATAAAAGTCTCTCTTTGGGAAAAGGCCTTTGTGAGTGGATCCACCGTGTTGTCCTCTGAGTCTACTCTCCTAACCTCGATCACCCTGGAGATCAACTATCTCCATGATCAGGTGATGCTGCCTCAGAATATGTCTGGGTCACTGATGGGACCAGGGTTCATGGGCCATAGCCACACTTCCATTGTCACATAATGGTAGGAACCTAGTTCATCTCATGAACCAATATACACCCAAACTGCCTCTTTGGTAGTATCTTTAATAGCGATGTTACCAGCCTTTATCGTCTAGTCTGCCACAGTATTTAGCTTGGAACTCTTCCAACATACCGTCCCTTCACTGAGGGTAAAGACAATGCTTGCGACTGACATTCAGTCGTCCTTATCACCCTGGAACTTTTTCAGTGATTCTCCACAGGATCGATTGATACCAACTCACTAATCCTAGTGAGAAACCTAACATCCATTTAGATCTATCTCATAGATCCAAAACCCAGGATTTAGGAGGTATCACTTTGATCCTATTGGAGAATCTCTGTGATAAGAAGAGATAGACAGATCGTAGCATAGCAAACTCTTTTCCTATCAAGAGTATGTCATCCACGTACTCTACGAGGATCATCACCATACTCCATACTACCTTTTTTTGTACATACAAGGGTCATCTACCATTTTGATGAAGTCAAACTCTTTGACTACCACATCAAAACAGATGTTCCAACTCCGCGATGCCTGCTTTATCCTGTAACGCAACTTGCACACGTTTCCGCTGCTCCCACTGTTTACGAAGCCCTTTGGCTGTGTACTTATAGACGTTCTCTTCTAAATCATTATTTAGAAAAGCAGTCATGGCACCCAACCACCAGATATCGTAGTCATGGTATGCAGCAATGTTAAGTAGGATCCGGATGAACTTAAGTATAGAAACTGGAAAAGTTTTCATCATTATCCACGCCTGGTCAATGACTAAAACCTTTAACAAGTCTAGCTTTGAAAGTCTCAACTTTTCCATCTACACCAAGTAATCTTCTCAAGATATACTTGCTCCTGATGGGGATTTAACCCTTCAGATATAGCAACCAAAGTCTATACTTTGTTGGTGTACATGGATTCTATCTCAGATCGCTAAGCATCCAGCCATTCTTACAGAGTCCCTACTCTCGATGGCCTGCTCGAAACTAGTTGGGTCATCATCTCATGATGCATTCCTCGCTCCCACTGTCATCGAGAAACCGAAGTATCTCTCAGGCGGATGAGGAATCCTACCAGATCAGCGGAGAGGCTGAGGTTCGTCGGGGACTATTGAATCCTTTGGTTCTATCAAATCATCAGCTGCAGTTTGTATAGCTGGAACCTTTCCAGTTCTACAGAACTGACCTTGCCTCGATCTTTTCCGGATTTTTCTTTTGACATAGGCCGGACAATCCCAAATCTTAACTTACTTAAGAGATAGGCTCTTCCCATACCATATCTTATATGGAGCGGTAGGCACTGATTTGATTCGGACCCAATTCAATAGGTATGCAGCTTCTCAAGTGCACAACCCTAAAAGGAAATAGGTAACTCAGTAGTACTCATCATAGAGCACACCATATCTAATACGGTGCGATTGCTCTACCCTAATACACCGTTGTGCTGTGTTGTATTCAGAGGAGTAATACTGAGAGAGAATCTCATTTTCCTTTAGAATAGTCCAAGAATTCCATGCACAAGTATTCTCCTCCTTGATCTTATCATGGGACATAATACTTATACCCGGTTTTTGGTTCTCTACTTCTAACTTATATTCTGTGAATATCTCAAAAGCTTCGGACTTATGTTTCAACAGGAACATATGGCTGAATCTTGAGAGATCATCAGTGAATGTAAGGAAGTACAAAGAACCAGTCTTGGCATATGCAGACAGGGGACCTTACATACATCATCATGTATCAGTCCCAAGAGTTTACTGACTCTTTCTCTGTTTCCAGTGAACGGAGCTATGGTCATCTAATTTTTGTGACATGACTGGCAAGTTTCACAAGATGTAAATTCAAACTGATTTAAATATGCATCTAAATGTAACTTCAGCCAGTCGGTCGCATTGATATGACCTAGTCTACAATGCTTCAAGAAGGATTCGTTCATTTCTGAACTCTTCCTCTTGTGTGTGTTCCGTATATTAGGAACTGTAGTTTGATTTAGAACGTCAATGCTTTTAGATAACGTGCCTGAACCGATCAACTTTTGAAATGTTCAAAACAATATTCAACAATACAAAATTATATCCTTTCTTTAATAAATAAAGAGATTGATATGATTTTGTATATTAGGTTCGGTATCTAATAGCATTTGTTCAGAATCAATGTATTGGTAATACAGGGTGACAGTGACCAACAGACTTGGCTGCAACACTTGCCCCGTTTTCTGTCTCATGAAACTTATCACCCGTTCTCAGTTCTCTGCCTTTCTGTAGCCCTATGTAACAAATTACATATCTGGGATCCTGATCCGGTATCAGATACCCAGGACACAGAGGATATTGAGAAACAGTTCTGTGTAACGAATACACCCGAAGAAGATGCATCATATGCACTTTCTTCGTTTGGGCGGCATGGGAATCTTGGTATTCCCCTATTCCCTGCTCGGTCTTATAACAATTATAAGTTGGAGCGGGACCAACGTTCCCCAGCTCATTATAACAAGCGGGTTCGGTCAATATATCCATATTATTATCTTGATTAAGGCGTGATATGGTCGCTACCTGGAGAGAGAGAGAGAAGAAAACACTCTGCGTGCGCTCTTGCAAGATTAGATTGGTTATTTATTTTATCTAATCAGGATGGCTCCCACTGTTTTTATCAAATCTTCCTTCAAATCTTAAAAGGAAAGTCTAGCCGGGATTAATTACACTCTACAAGTTCGCCAATCTTTCAGCCAGGCCAGTGTCGGTACATTGAGGGAGGTTCCCCGTGCTTTCGCACGGACCTAATTACAGTAAACCTCGTTTATCCAGGGGCGTAACCCCGTTGACACCTTTCTAGACATCTACTTGATCGGCTAATTGCAAAGTGCAAAACTCTCCCAGGTGTAACAATTACTCACAGTGGGTATTGGGATCCAACTATCATATAGAAGGTACGCAATCTCATTACAAATTTCAACACTTGAAACTCCCGATAAAGGTTTTTACCCCTAGCACTTATGACCTTGGCTAAGGTCAACAAATCATAAGCACTAGTCAAGTTCTACCCGTCATTTCGTGATTAATTAGACCCACCCACATGACTCTTGGCTAAGGTCAACAAAGCCACATGACTGTCCTAACTAATCGCATCATATGCGGTGTAGGAAGACATCACTTAGCTACCGTACACTACGCCTCGGCTATGGTCGACAAACGCAGCACGAATACTAAGTACTCTACTTCCTAAAATGACGGAGGGTTGCGGATGGTTTTTAAGAAAACCTTTAATGCTTTGAACTTGATCTCGTTGCGGAATCAAATGGTTTTTAATGGAGTGTTTTTGAAGCTTTTCTAGTTTTGCTAAAGGGGTCACTCCCGGTGAGGGGATCGTCGGCCCTTTCCTCATCGAATAAGGTGCAGGATATATCATATATACCGCTGTGCAAAGCAAAAACTATAGAAGCAATTGTTCATATCAGATTTTTGCATTTTCATACCGCCCAATTTTTGTCACATTGCATATCGGTAGATACTCTTGAGCCGTGTTTGCTAGTCAATTGCAGGATACAGGTTCTCGGTTCTAAAACGGTGAAATTCATGGAAAACACGACAAAATCCGGGTTCCTGCCAACCACAGATAAAACACGGTCTCCGCTCTTCATCCGTATGTTGCCAGATACCAGTTTAGGAAGACAAAATGGCAAATCAATGTCGTTTTCATGCACAAGGCTCAATGGCAGCACAAGATCCAAGAAATCTACGCGGAGCTCGAGGAAATCATGACAAAAGACAAACTGAGGGTTGTAGCATCTGCCAGTTATTGCTAAAGGAGTCACTCCCGGTGTAGGGATCTCGGTCCTTTCCTTATCGAACAAGGTGCAGGATGTTCTATAAGGAACACCGTGATGCAAAGCAAGAATTGTAGCTACCTGTTTTATTTTGAAATTCTATTCCACAACATCTTTTAGGTTTATTTTCTTTCATTAATCTCATTAATGAATATCCCATCATTTAAGTCCACCTAAACATCACAGATAAATATAACGTACGCTTATGCCATCCGCATTCGCCTCGATGTCCCGTCTGCACCGTTAGGTTAGGTAACTAACGCCAGAGCGAGGCAGGGCTAGCGCGGGTGTAAAACATACGCAATGTCTATATAATATATCATATATACTATATATAATATCTATCTGAACATATCACATGATCACATCACGGATAACGCAGCAGAAAATATCATATGAAATATTGGATATACTAAGACGTCCGTGTTTTATTTTGAGCCTGTATAAAACACGGATTCCACGGTCATGATGAATATCCAATCCCACACCCCTAGACCCCTACGAGAGCGGCAAGCAACCCTACCAATTCTAGGGTTAGGAGACCCGGACTCGACTCCTCGAGATGGTCTCCCACTGGACCCTAGAACCCGGTTACTTATGCTCCCCTCCTTGGGTCTATCCTAATGCGGAAAAGTAAATAATATACATCAACGGTGACATCTTCCTCAACCTGGAAGTGCCCCAATAGAAGAATATTACATACAAGTTTTTACATGAATGAAAATGAAAAACACTCATCTCACATAAAAAAACCCCAAGCTATTCAAACACGACGATCCAATATAACATATCCAGCAACACATAACAACACATGTCATCAACGTAAGTAAATATGCGCATCCCAATTGTCGTTGACATATAGCAACGAAACCGGCGATATCACATATTACACTTACGGTCACAGAAAAAGAAAGTGTAAAACTACTACAGTTGGAATCTGCAAACTCTTTAGACATCGCATGCCTAACCAAATGAATTCCTTAGACATCGCATGCCTAACAATTATAAACCCCGCATTTTAGTCTCATTATCGAAAACACTTTTCAATATCAAGTCGGGCAATTCAACAAGATTCCCGATATCCTGATCGAATGCTTGTTGCAAACTTTAGTAGGCGGCCGCACCCCCGACGCCGTCGACGAAGTGCACCAAGGCGGAACACCGCTGCCGCGAGCACCCGAACGGATGCTTTTGGCGATGGGGTTCTCCTACAGTCACTTGGTCGGGGCTATGGGGTGAGGCTGTCTATTAAGTTTACCCGGCGAGTATCCGCGTACGCTACGTGATTGCGACGGACTTTTGATCACATCAAAATTCCATGGCAATCAATCAAGCGAGACTAAAGTGCTATGTTTATAACATTTAAATTAGTTATCTCATAACTACTTGTGGATTCCAAATATTGTATCACATTCCAGATAAATAGAAAAATCTTAAACTTTTCGATCGAACATTCAAACACCCAAGTTTTCCCGAAACAGCTCAACACATGAAATAAGTTTAAAAACATTCACTTCATGCCTCAGTACCAACGGTCCAGCCGTAGAAGGCTCAAGCCAACGCCTCACATGTGGCACGCCGTACTGCCCCAAACCCTAAGGTTCAAAGGGCAGTTCAAGACGGTCACATAATCGAGTTAAGGTTTGTTGTCTTCTAGAGGGACCATCGCGTTACTTGCACTACTTAGAACGTCATTAAACTACGGAAAAATCCAACAATTGAAAATTTCCCGGCAGGGGAAAAGTGGGTATTTATATCCGGTCGAACTTTTTAACATATTCTAAAATTACCCGGAAAAACACATAGGCAAAGTTTGACAATCCGATCGAATCTACGAACTCCCAATACAACCTAGAATACTCAACTCTTGAGTGCAATTTAAAAATTCCCAGAAAACTCAGCAATAACAGAAAGAAATTACTGTGCAAAATTAGATAAAAGATGCTACCGTACGGCCGCAGAACCGCCGCACGAGCCATGCTCGTACCGCGGTTCCGCGGTGGTTTAATTGAGTTAGGATCTCGTTTTGCACAGTATTTCTTAGAAAATCCTGCTAATTTTTCTGCATATTTTTAATTTGGAAAAATCCACTTTTTCAGAAAAAGTCCAGGGAGTGGTTTTGGATTAGGGTTTCGGGTTCGATCGGGTTTCTAACTTCGTCTACTCATCGCCTAAGGCTCTAGTTAGGCTCTGATACCACTGTAGGATTTCTGGGCACACACATGAGGTTCTACAACTGATCAAGCATGCCAAAATCAAAGTTTTCTATATGCCAAAGAACCCTAAACTAGATCGTTACTAGAGGTAAAGGCGAAACTACAAGCAAGTTAACAACTTAACTAAAAAGTGAAAGGGACTACAACCTTTGTAGATCCAGTCCTCCACTTCCTTAGCTCCGTGACGATGTCCCTTCGCTGCGATCATCGGATCCCGAACTCTAGAGTCGGATTCATCGGAGAAATTGGAGGGCTAGGTCGTCGACTTCGATGCCGAAGATGATCTACGTCGAGGCAACTCAAGATCAAGCTCCATCTTCCCTTGGTCATAGAACTTGTGAAGATAACACACTCTACTACATGGCAAGTGGTATAGGTTGAAGAAATAGGAAGTGGGTTCACTTTGGATTTGGATTTCTCACTCTTTTGATCATGGCACCATTGGAGGTAGCAAGATTTCTTCTTCTTGAAGAAGAAGAAAAAGAATATGACAAGAATAATAAAATCAATTGATGAATAATAATAAATCAAGTGATCTTATCATAATGCAACCTTGGGTTAGTTTAACAAGTGTAGAGACTAAACTAGGGTTTAGGTGAATGGTTAGGTTAAGTAAAGAAACAAAATGGTCAAAGCTTTTCAAAGCTTCAAGAAGTTTCAACTAAAAACCAAAATTAGCCACCATTTCATTTCTTGCCCAAAAAATGAATAAAGAAAATAAGTAAAGATAACAAAACCCTAGCCATTAACCTAAACATGGTTTAAATCAAACATACACCCAAGTTTGCATGTATCATCAAACATGATACAAACTAGTGCACAAAAATATATCACATATACTACTTGTGCACATCAAGTGAGAAAATACATCTTAAGTGAACAAATACTAGTTAATGTAAAGTAATATATCAAATATATAATTATACATTAAATCATTAAATCAACACTTGATTTAATGATCCGGTCATACTGCATATAACCGACTAATATCAAGTGTATCAATGTATCGAATCAACACTTGATTTGGTAACCCGGCTATATCATATATAACCGTCCAATGATACAAATCGCGAGAATAGAATACAGTATCACATACTGGTATTATTCTCGGTCCCGCACATATCTCATATGCGCTCCTATTTCGTTTCGCTTGAGCCAGGAAACCTCTGTGTAGGACTCTAAAGACTCGTCAATACGCCGGTAGCAGGTGATGATCATATCAAACACCCACAAGCCGCAAGCTATCTGCTAAACGTAACGGCCACCCGGGTATTGAGCGATCAGAAGATCAACGAGCAAGCCCACTCACACTCCAGTGAATCCAACCAGTAACTCTTATCGTACAGTCCGTTCTGTTCGTCTGATATGTCGCATATCTCGCCTAGGGGTGGTAAACGTCAGACCCCAGTGGCTCGATAAGTCATGCCGATGTAAGGTCCATAACAAGCGTGAAACTACTGATAACTCTTACCAGTATATCACAGCAACCCTGGCTATGGATTTCCAGTTATGGCCAGTCGAGCATAGCGCAACATCAACCCCCAATACCGGGAGAGACGAATCCCCTCCTATCGCTCATTGCCTCCATGTGAATCGGGACTGTACCCAAAAACCACCTGTTTGCACAACTTAGTAGAGCCGTGGTAGGGTGGAAATCAAAGCACAGTGGGAGACACACAAGACTCTATGACGATCTCGGGTCAACAGACTAAGCTGTACCAGTGTCACCAGAGAACTGCCATCTGACGTGAGGTATAATACCATCTGGGAGTTCTCGGCGAGTCCGTTCAGTGTACCTAGTCTCCACTGAGCACCCGCATACCGTCTCTGATGTCAAACACCAATGGATATAGGATCATCCATCGCCCATCACATGGATCGAGAAGATATACGCTAGTCTACTCTGGAATATCGATGCCCCGTCTCGATATTCCCAAGACTAGGAACAATGAAGGATGTACTCATTGACTACCCATGCCCCACTAGTATGATCTGCATCATAGTCCTGGAAGTCGAGCACACATCCTAAGGGCTTTATCAACATGCAACAGAGAGACAGAAAGTATACATGTTAAGATATAGATCAATCAGATAGCGTACTATCATGTTGAGCAGGAAAGTCCTACCTATATATGCCCCTGCATCCACTACAATATACATCCAATGTACAGTAATGGCCTATAGGGCATAAATATAACTAACACAAATCCGCTCACTGCCTCCATGTGGCTCGGGACTGTACCCAACTAAAACCTGTTTGCACGACTCCTTTGAGCCGTGGTAGGGTAGTAATCAAAGCACAGTGGGAACTCACACGAGACAAGTGACGATCTCAGGTCGATGAACTAACCTGTACACATGTCACCAGGGAACTGCTATCCGACGTCTGGTATAATCCCAACTAGCAGGTTCCCGGCGAGTCCTGTCCAGTGTACTCATAACCCAATGAGCACCTGTATACATCTTAGGTGAACCAACTGATACCAGTGGCTTGTGAGACCGGCCACCGCCCCTCGTCGGGGTCTCGAATGTATACACTAGTCTACTCTAGAGTATCGATGCCCTGTCTCGAATACTCCCACGACTAGGGACCTTTTAAGGATGTGCTTATAGACCCCAGCTCCCACGTATATGATCTCCATCATACTACTGGTAGTCAAGCAAGAATCCTAAGGGCTCTATCAAAGTGCAATAATGACCTGTAAGGTCACCTGAAACAGGACACGATGATAAAGATATACCAGATAGCATACTATCATCTTTGAGTAAGACTTTCCTACCGGCATAGGTCCTCTCTCAATCATTGCAATCATGTGGCTGTGATCCAATAATTGACTCTGAGGGCACTATATCCAACAGAAAGGACCTTTTGTGGTGCGGTATGTACACCCGCACCGGGCAGTAGAAGTTGAAAATATAAAAAAAGGTTCAATTTTTAAAGTAAATGGGCATAGATTAAAACCGTATTTCCTTGCTGACCCAGCGGAGGAGCTCCTGTTTTTACAGGAGCCACTTTATCATAACTAAATTCCTCCGTCTCACCTCCATGTTTCGGTAACATTGTATCATCTTAAAGAATGGAGGTGAGTGAAAAAGGACTTAACTGAATATATCTGTGTGTGCCAAAGAACAAGTTTGGGGGTAGTCGCCATTTAACTATTATTTTACCCCTATTATTGTCTTTCCTCAACTCTACAGATCTATGCTCTCAAAAGACAACATCAGTGAGAACACTGCTGAAAACAGGTTTGGGGGGAGGTTTGTATTCACTGAATTATCTTTGGCAATGGGCATAATATTTTTTATAATAAAAGAGTAGAAAGTGAAAAATTACGTATGAAAGATAGGAAAAGTTTAAGAAAAGCAAGAAAGTTAGATATTTTCTTAAACGAAACTAGTAATAAGTAGTTATGAGCTGTTGTCCTAAGGGTTAGTAAGATGAATGAAATTACAAATCTGAGGATAAAATTAAGTCTGAAAAATAGTCCTTATTCTTGACGCCAAACATCTGAATGTTGATACCCTACTATACGCACTTGCACACATCTTGAAAGTTGGGATAGTAAATGATACCTTGAAATGCTCTTGTCTAAAAGCCTTAGTATATAAAAAAAAAGAAATATAAGTGGTTGTGAAAAAAAATGAACACTGGTTTTGTAATTACCAAGGCAGCATAAAAAAAATATAGCAAGGGTGCTTTATCACCTAGTGTCTTAGACCAACTGGTTTGGGAGCCACTGCTAAACCTTAGGTGTTGCGAAATGAGGAATTACGCTTAAATGCGCAAGCACATTTTGTAATCGGTCGGTGAGTAGCTCAAGAAGTATTAACGGTCGTATGAAGAATGTGTGAGCAATTTTATCGAAAATATTCACCAACTATAAACTACTTTGGAAGATGGACAAGAGTATGATAGCTTGAATTGAATTCTCTAAGTGTAGGGATATTTCTTACACACACGTAGGGGTATATGGTCAATGTTTGGAAGAAAGATAGGGAGAAAAACTAAAGGCACTGTTTTATTAAGGGAAGATGTGATTTCTAATATCTTTTCACGACCATTAAGATAGGGCTCATGGCAACCGAAAAACTGGTGTAGTTGGAAACTCTTATTTTCAAGTTCTTTCTTTTATAAATTCTTATTTTTATATGTAACTTTCACCATCTTTCTTTTATTATATGATTTTGTGGGTGTAATCCGCTGAAAACCCTCAGGAGACAATACTCCTCCTACTAGAGACACCTAAAGATTTAACGGCTTGTTGCACATGCTCAGTGCAATCCTTTTGCCTACGAAAGTGTGCTGCTTAGGTTTTTCTTATTCTTCTCCTTCTCTTGAATAACTAGTTTGCTCGGGACGATCAAAGTTAAGTTTGGGGGTATTTGTTCAGTTGATAAAACTTCACTTTTAATATGACATTTTCCTTTTTATTTATATATAATAAAATATGTTTATTATAAATATGAAACATATAGGGGTTTATCCATAAAAATACTATTTTCATGTGTTTATATATTATAATTAATATTATGAAGTAAAATGTAAGCATATAATATTTATATAATATTTGGACTATTTTAATATGCTTACTTTATTAAATATCTTTGGCCAACTCTCTTAAAACTAAAATATCATGACAAATGGTTAAGATAGTATCTCAATAAAAAAAAATTCTACTAACATCATTTATTGAGATAATTGTGCAGGAATTATATCATGACTGAAATCAAGGAAATCCGAGTTGGCGAGATCAAATCTGCCGAAGATATTCAAGTAAATTGAAGAAACCAATTCTGGCATAAACGTAGAAAAGATTTTCAATGTATATATATTCAAAAGATCACCAACTGCTACATAGATGAGGCCCCAGAAATTGGAGCCCGAGATCACTCCAGAGAGCGGCAATTCCGCGGCAAGAAGGCGCTATTGGCGGCGTATCCGCGGCTTGTTGAGGGAGTTAGGATTCTGGATTTTTTGGGTAGGATCTCAACAGATAGTTACCATATTAGGAAACTAGAGATTCTAGCTCAGTGACTATAAATAAGGACCAAGAGCCTCTTGGAAAATTCATCAAACTGACACGATCACGAATCCACGACGGCTCAAGAATCCTGGTAGATCATCAACAGTTCATCTACCTCCTTAGAAAATATCGAGAAGCAAACTAGCATTTTGTAATCATTTTCTAAGGGAACAAAGTGTAATTGATTTTGTTGATTAATAAAGATAGTTGTTTTCTTATTTTATTTCTTTATAGTTTTTCAATATGATTTCCCTCTCTATCTTTTCTTTTCCCAACATGCGCGAGTAATTCTTTGCTTGTTAGGGTTCATAGGATTAGGGTAGATTAATGGATGATAAAGACCCTTAAACTCTTTTTACATCCTATAAAGTTTATAAACTTTATCAAAAGAATAGTTAACATCCTAATTGGGCGCGCTATCAATTCATTGATAATCACGACCACGATTAGAGATTAGATTAACAATTGTTTTGGTAATGGCGAGACATGAACGGAGATCCATGTCGAGATAGGGGTTAAGAGTGGGAACCCTTTCCCTCCAGGAACTCTAATCTACATGCATCACTGTTGATCTAGTTTTAAATCTATTAAAGGATAAAATGAGTAATCTTTAATTAATCATCCATGACTACTAAATCTTAAAGAACCCTACAAGCCCCCTTTTATATAAAACCTACATCCGTAGTTAATCTTGATCTATATTTTGCACCAGTGTTCAACGTAGATCTAGAACCTACAACCATTCTTCATTATTCTTTATTCTCCCTCATTTCCTAATCAACACGCTTAAAGTAAGATTAAAAGATTCAACGTTTCCCTGAGGACGACCCGTACACATCTCGGTCTAGCTACACGCGACACCGTTATTGATTGCGGTTACACTACAAACACTTTTTTCAGATCAATAAAATGGCGCTGTTGCCGGGGATACATGTGTAATTTTTTATTTTTACTATTTATGTTGAATTCTTATTTGATCTATATCATAAACAAAACAAAACTGCAAATTGTATATTTAACGATTATTGTGTGAATTTTGCAACAGGATCTGGATTCACAGAATTGAGGAAACAGAGAGCCAGAGACATTCATCAAGATCCAAAGGAGCACAGGAAGCCATGTAGCAAAAATCATCGCGAGATCCCTCCACTTCGCAGTGGAACCGCGGCAAAAGGCCACATTCACGGCGGAAGCGTGGCGGATTTGCGGGATTAGGGTTTCAAACTTCTCTGGTATCGTCTCATTGATGATACATCCCATCACATCTTCTTGACCAGTAGTCCAGTCTCTTATAACGCAACATATTGATAACGGAAATCTCTATCCTCTGCTTGTGTGCTAACAACAGATACTGGGTCCAATCTTACTTATTATCAACTTCTAGAAAGAATCCCTTCAAGTCTCCTGCTGATCTCAGCTATCCAGCCTTCCCGGAAGTAGTACTCATTACTGAATCCACTTACTCTTTAGTAACAATTGTCATTCCTTTCTAATTTCCTCCTGAAAGTATAGTTGTACAGTTCTCAGTATATGCATCAAATCTTCAATATCAACGGTGAAGAACACTGTCTACTGAAACTTCGCACCAATCTCCTGTTCCATAATTTTTCGAATATCAACCACTTAAGGAGCGTATCTCTATATGACTATGCCCAGAGCTTTACAAGACTTCCGAAAACACGAATCCGGCATCTCTGATACCCTGTAGAAGAATCTTGCTAAGTTCACCTTCGAAAACTAGTCTCAATTCGTCGGAGGAAAATTTACTGCATGATCTCTTTCTTGAGCGACTTGCATCAGGTCTGAGCAAGATCCATCGGAAGAATCAATAAATTTCACCGAACCCGTATCGGAGCGCCACAACGGATTAAAAGTCCTAACCATCCCACATCTGAACGGCTACGAATCCTACCGATCCATCTACACTTGTAAACATCGTCAATCTTTAACTTTATGAACACTGGAAGCAACATCTTTATAACCTCAGCAATGTTTGTTATCTTTATCCGAACAGAACACGACACCATGATCTTCGGAGAGGAGAAAACATCATGCCTCAAGTCCGGCTGATCTCCACCAACGACTCTACCATCTAGTGCGGATCCTAAAGAAACTCGCTTCAATATTAGAACTCGATCAATATCAATAAACGAGGTGTCTGTATATCACCGGAAAGTCACCCTGGTCAGTCCTTATCCCAGACAAGTCTGCTCTGACCGTATCTTTAACCGCATCACTCTTGGCTTCCATAAATATGGTGACCGGAACAATCAACATGCATTGATGAGGATAGATCAACGAAATGAATAGAAGGAAGATTTCAAGATATAAATCCTAAGGTAACTTAGGCGGAGTATCATATCGTAAATATGCCGTAGAACATATGTACGGTACGTCACTCTACTTAGTACCTACTCCATCAACCAAGGTCATCCTATATAATTAAAGTTCGGGTATAAGATCCCCAAAGTCAAGTCTAAGTTCTATAAGGTCAAGCCTAGGTAACAAAATGTATGCCCAGACTCCATATAGTCAACCTAGACTCGAACAAAGGTTAAACCAAACACTCTGATACCAACTTTGTCACGACCTAAATGTGGCCCGTGACCGGCACTCAAATCACGTGACATCTAAAGACGTCGACACGGTTCAAGTAAGCCGAAACCTGGAATCTAAACCCTTTTTGAAAATATTGGAGGTGAAGTTTAAAGTAGTCATCAGATGTAATAGGTTTAAAATAACATTTAAGTTTAACTAAGTATGTTTGAAAAACATCTATGACGTTCTGAAATTTGACAGCACCTCATTTGCATCTTTGTATAACCCGATAAAACATAATAATATAAATAGTATCCCAACGGAAGCGAGCTTCCACGCCCAAACAGTGGAGCAACCAAGCAAACAATATACGACGCACATTGGCGAAGAAAAGAAAAGCGAAACAAAATCAACAATCTAAAATGGTCGACTCCAATGAGTGCGGCATCACAACACACAAACTCTAAGTCTCGCTTCTAAGTCCACAATATATCATTTCTATGTTGATGGAGTTTTCACTAGATACAAGAATATTTGAATAATCAAGTGTGAGTATGATACAATAGTAACCCACTTACCCAACAATCACCGAGAAGAATGTGTGTCCAAACTGCTGATAATCCAAGCGGTAAAACGTGCACGAAACTGTGGCACAACGGGGATAAGTTGCCAAATCAATGAATAGAAGTACATCAAAAGGTAGAAATCAAAATGCACGACGATACCTAGGTCATAAATATAGTACTACCATAATCTGTACAATATACTATATGATATGCATATGTATCATAATGCAACACTAACTAACATGAAATCCCAATTAGAATATATCCAATGCTAATAACCTATCTCTAGGTATAAGCCCCCTAATGCAACCGAATATATATATATATATATATATATATATATATATATATATATATATATATATATATATATAAACCCCTTTTTTAAAATAACCGCGGAATAGATATGTCCCGGCATAAAGCATACGTGATAGTATGAAATATGATAAATATCTTATTTAAGATATACGTCCTGCTATTTTAATGAATAGTGTTTAGAGGTTTACAATTTAAAAGATTTCAGTGTCATCTCAGACACGACAAAATAATGTGGCTATAGCTCGATTTTGAAATCCTTTTTATATGCAACTACTCGTAAAAAGGTATGCGGGTACTGTCCCCCGGATCAGTCCTGGTCGGCTACTATGACTATGATATAACTGTATACCTCATGAAAGCAACATATCAATATATATATATGGATGTCCAAAATCGACACCCAAAATCATAAATCTCTCGTGTCCATCACCGACACGTAAATCCTCAATTCTCTCGTGTCCATCATCGATACGTAAATGCAGATATCGTCAAAACCATCTCAACAGATGATCGCCACCCGATATCCCTGGCTCCGATCGGTATCCCCTGGATTTCCGCTGGCCTAATCGAACCCCGGTCAGTATCCCCTGGATATCTGCCGTTCTCATCTCTATCTCCGGTATCGAGTATCCTCGTTAGGCTTCCCGCCTATAATGCGGCAATCCTGTCCCTCGGTCTCGAACCGGGTCCACTATGTATCCGACTGTATAGCTCCCCCGCTCAGTCTGGATAAGTAACAAGTCCGAAACCGTATAGCTCCCCCACTCGGTTTGGAATAAATACTCAGAAAACATAAAGCTCATGGTGGACGCCAACTCATCATTTCCAGAAATATCAAGTAAAGAATGAGAATACTTACATAGATCATTCTGATGATATATTATATATATACATATATAACAGCGTCCCATACCACTGATATATATCATCAGGAGTAAAATATCCAGAAATCTATAAGAATCAAATACAACATCTATAGTACTGATATTGGTAATTTACAACAGGAAATAAGGAAAGAATGCTTAATTAAATCATATAGGCATAATAACGTCAATCCTACTGTGTCATGGCACTACTAATGATGTGTAGTGTAGCATACGCGTCTGTGCTCATGCAGCATGGCAATCATTAGTATTTGTGCAAGTGTTCTAAAAGTGTAATAGCCTACTCATATCGACATCTACATATGCAATATATCACAACGGTCGTACAGTGACATGGTAGTACCAATGAGGTGTAGTGTAGCATAGATATACGTGCTTGTGCGGCATAGCACTCATTAGTAGTTATGTAGTGTTCTATCAGAGTGTTCGTATTATGGAAACGTATAACATCGATAATATAACGCAAACATGTAAAGTAATCTAAGCGTAGCTATTAATTGTAATTGCTTGCTATGAGCTATACCATTATCTTTAGAAATGGAACGATACGTTGGGCTTGAAATTAGAAAGCTGCATTAGTTTAAAATGGATATTCGTTTTGGAAATTGGTACCGCATTCTTGGATTGTATCATTAAAAGAGAAACGAATCATAGTTTTTAAAAGAAAATAGCTCACACAAGTATTACATCCTAAAACGGTATATAATCTAACTCTACTAGTCTAAAGGGAACTTGGCCGTTATTCGGCATACGAATCTCATCATTTCTAATACGTATAATGTTGGATATATACGAATCTCATCATTTCTAATACGTATAATGTTGGATATATAAGCCCTAGAGGCCTACATTATATAGGATGCTTGGGATATGTATGTACATGACAGTCTTGCTTGATATGATAGTACGCTATTTGGTTTGACTTTGTCTTAACGTATGATATATTTTACTTGGTATTTATATATATATGTTGATAAAGCCCATAGGGTGTTTGTCTGACTACCGGCGTTGTGATGGCAGTCATACTAGTGGGAGCTGGATAGTCAATAGGCACACCCTTAGATGTCCCTGGTCGCAGGAGTATCGAGATTGGGCATCGATACTCCGGAGTAGACTAGTGTATACATATCTAGACCCTGACGAGGGGCAATGGATTGGTACCGCAACCATTGGTGGTGTTCACCTAAGATTGTATACAGATACTCACTGGGTGTGAGTACACCGGACAGGACTCGCCGAGAACTGACTGGATGGTATTATACCTAACGTCAGATAGCAGTTCTCAGGTGACATGTGTGCAGATAGTCCGTTGACTTAAGGTCATCATTTGTCTCGTGTGAGTTCCCACCGTGCTTTGATTATTACCCTACCACGGCTCAAAGAAGTCATGCAAACAGGTTTCAGTTGGGCACAGTCCCGAGCCACGTGGAGGCAGTGAGCGACTGTTAGGGATTGTCTCTCCCGGTATAGGGAGTTGATATCGCACTGTGGTCGGTTGGTCATTACCATAAGTCCCTGGCCAGGGCTGATTGAGAATTACTGATGGAATGATCAGTAGATTCTTGGGTGGTCTTGAACCATACCGACACGACTTGTACGGTTATTAGGGGTCTGACGTCCACCACCTCCCTAGACCGTACATGTGATACTCTTAGACGAACAGACCGGACTGCGCGGATATTGTCATCGACAGGCTCAGTAGGATTTCAGATGGGTTATCTCATCGGCTTTCTTATCGATAACTACCTGGGGACCGTTACGTACAGCTAGTGCCGCTTGCGGTCTGTGGTTAAACCCACTGCCAGCGTAGTAGTTGAGTCTTTAGAGTCCCACATAGAGATTTCCCAAACCCATGCGAAAAGATATAGAGGTCGTATGGTTTTACGACAAAGGTTCGAACGCGTACGTGTTTAAACGCACGTGCGACATTCGGACAGTTTTTACTAGCTGGCTTTGGTTTAAGCCAGATTCTAGTATCAGGTTATTGGATTTATACAGTCTAAAGTTTTTTCGTGTTTTCACGGATGAGAGGGGCGTTCTCGTAATTTTCTGAGAAGCTTCTAGAAGGATGTGACATGGAGGGAGAGGTGGCATTTTCATTTAATGATTTAGTGACTCATTGTGAGTGATTCATCATGTCATTAATGCATTATTAAATGCTTAATCACTCACATAATGAATCACCCACTTGCATTTATGAAACATGATGAATAATCTCATATTATTCATTTCTTTTTATTCATTATGTTTCATATATCAAGTGAGAAGAATTTCATTATTATTATTATTATCATTATCATCTTCTCACTCTCTCTCTTTTCAAGCTCTCTCTCCTTCACCAAAGCCTAATCCTACCCCTCATGAGTTGAGAACAAGGATTAGGAAAGACTAATTACTCCATAACCTATCTCTACATCACCTTAGCTACTCTATTTAGCAACTAGAGAAACTAAGTAACCTCAAGTTTAGAGGTTATAGCTTGGATTAGGGTTCTCGGGTGGATCGTCTATCACGGAAGAAAGCCGAAGAGGACGTGGAGATCCAAAGAGGCCGTAGATAACATTAAGACGAAGGACTAGAACCGTTTGGTATAATCTCTTAACATAGTAGTTTAGAACTCTATAGCTTTTGTTAAAACTTGTTTAGCAAACGATTCATATGGTTATTCGATGTTTAATCATAAAACAAGATTGTTATTCATATTTCCGCCTCCCCATAAGTATTATGGTGTTGAACATCGACTTACAGTGGTATCAGAGCCTAGCTAAACAGTATTTAACACACTTGCAAATTTGTATGAATTTCGAACGGAAAAACAAACCGGAAAAACACCGATATCATGTACTTTCTGTCGAGTTTTAAATGAGGTCCAAAAATTTTTCAGGGACCTTCAGATTGACCTAAATGAATGTATTAGAACACCCAAGAAAATTGGGCTCATGAATCGGCCATAGCGCTGCGGAACCGCGGCCGATCCCACCGATCCGCCGCGATTCCACCGCGCTTTGGACGATTCATCATCCCAAGTTTCTTGTGTTGATTCTCTGTGATATTTGGTGTTTTCTGGTAATTTTTATTTTTGCTCAGGTTTCAGATTTACAGAGAAGTATTGGAGCAAAATTAAATGTGTTTAATCGATCGAAATTATACGGTATTTGCTTGTTTGATTATATCGGTGAAATGTTTTATGTGTTCGTAAATCTCCCCTAACTGCTAGTATGTCGGTTGGCAGGGGGTTGCACATATCTGTGATGTTATATATAACTGTTTGTGTATATAAACTGTATTGGACTGTTGTGGTGATTAGCCGGGTTTTGTGATGGTTATTGTATTAATTCATTTGATGTAAATGTAATAAGTTTTAATATTATTTTGCGGGGCACATCCAGGTTGCGGTTGTAGCCACCGTTGTACTATTTCTTTTTACTGTTTTTGCTCCTAGGATAGACCCAAGGTGGGGTGCACAAACTACCGGGTATTTTGAAGTGTTGGGGCAGACCGCTTCACTTCTGATACTTGGCGGGTAGTTTGCCGTACCCATAGGGGTCTGGGGTGGGAAAATGGCTATTCATCACAACTGTGTAATCCGTCTTTCATTGCAGGCTCAAACGAAATGCGGATTGCTTGCAAATCCAATATTGTTTATCTGTGATCTGGAATGCCTATTATTGCGTCTGACGAATGTACAATATCTATATATGATAGCTATTTAGACGTCGCTTATGTTTTACACCCGCGCTAGCCCAGCCCCCGCTCTGTCGTTAGTTAAGTAACCTAACGGGTGATGACGGGACCCCGTGGCGAATGTGGATGGCATAAGAGGACGTTGTATTTTCGTTGTTATCTGTAATGATAGGTTAAAGATGGGACGCATTATTATTAATGCAAAGAAAATAAAACCTAAACTGAATCGTTGGAACAATTTCTAAAAACCACTCGGTTTTCTTGAAAAAGCAAATTTTAAATGCGGAGCTTAAACCACTCCTTTTAATAAAAGCTATCTTAGTTCCTTCGATCAAATCAAGTTCACTACGTTAACGGTATTTTGCCAAAAACCAGCCGTAACCCTCCGTCGTTTCAGATAGACAGCACATCGTATTCATGCTATGCTTGTTGGCCTACGTCAAGGCATAGTGTATGGTAGCAGTGTGTGTGCCTATTTGTTGCATAGATAGATGCATTAGTTTAATACAGACGTACACCTTGTTGGCCTACGTCAAGGGCGTGTACGATGTATTTAAATTGATCAGGACAACGACGGGTAGAACTTGACTTGCGTCTTATGACTTGTTGGCCTACGTCAAGGTCTATAAGAGCTTGGGGTAAAAATTACATCGGGAGTTTCAAACATAAAGGAAACTTGCAGATTTAGCTTACCTTCTGGAGTGTGGTGACTAGAGTGGCTTCCATCTGGGGTATCATACAATGATAGTTGGATCCCGATCCCACTGATGAGTAGGATTACTCTCGGGAATTTCTCTCACTTAACAATCAATGCTATAAACCAAGTAGGTGCCTAGAAAGGTGTTAGAGGGGCTACGCCTCCAGGGAAAAGAGGTTCTCTAATTAAGGAACTTCGCGAAAGCGTTGGAAAACCTCCCTCGAAGTACCAACAAGAGCCTGGCTGAAAGGTTAAGCAAGAATTGTAACGTGTGATTAAATCCTGACTAGTTCATCTTTTAGGTTTTGAAGAAGGATTTGAAGAAACAGTGGGAGCCATCCTGTTTAGATAAAATAATAACCAATCTAAACTTGCAAGAGCATATGCTGAGTGTTTTCTTTTCTCTCTCTCTGGCAGCTACCATGACTGGACTAAAACTATTACTTGAAAAGAATATACTGACCGGGCAGAACTATAAAGATTGGCTAAGGAACGTCAATATTGCGCTGACTTATGACAAAGTTGCATATGTTACCACCGTTGTTCCTCCCCTTATCCCAGGACCAGATTCCTCAGTTGCAGACAAGGAAGTTCGTAAAACCTGGGATCTAGACCGTGAGCGAGCTAAGTGTATCGTGCTGGCGTCCATGAATAATGAACTCCAGAAACAGCACGAGAGTATGGATATTGCATCCATATTCCTCCATTGCAAGGAATTGTATGGTGAACACTCCCGTATCGCAAGGTACGAAACCTCAAGGAAACTCTTCCAGATGAGGTTAGCTCCAGGATCGCCTGTTGGAGAGCACGTCCTCAAAATGATCACCCTCATTGAGGAACTCGCAAACCTGGGATGCGTGCTAGAGAATGATTTGTATATCGACTTGATTTTGCAGTCCCTTCCCCACACCTTCTCTCAGTTCGTGCTGAACTTCAACATGCACGAAATGTAAGCGGATCTTCCAAAGCTCCTCAATATGTTGAGGGTAGCAGAGACCTCCTTGAAAAAGGAGAAGACCCCCATTCTGTATGTTGGCCAATCATATTCTTCTAAATCTAAAGCGAAAGCTAAAGGGAAGAAGAAGATAAAAGCCACCAAACCGAAGGGTGGGGTCAAGAAGGTGCAGGGAACGAACAAGGCAGGAAGGGTGAAGGCAGAAAAGAACGAGTGCTTCTATTGTCACAAGCAAGGGCACTGGAAGAAGGACTGTATGGCCTTTAAAGCCAAGGACATGAAGCAAGCTGTTGCTTCTGCTTGAGGTGTGTTCGTAATCGAAAATTGTCTTTCAGTAAACTCTACTTCATGGGTACTTGATACCGGTTCTGGTTCTCACATCTGTAATTCTTTGCAGGATCTGAGAAATAGTAGAGTACTGGGGGCAGGTGATATGACTCTCCGGATGGGCAATGGAATGCATGTAGATGCTGTTGCAATAGGGGAATATCACCTAGGGTTGAATAGTGGACACATTTTGGTATTGTACAACTGTTTTTGTATTCCCAGTATGTTGTGTAATATTATATCAGTATCTTTGTTGTCTAATAAAGGATATAATTTTGCGCTTGAAAGAAATGTCATGAACATTCTCCTAAATCAAGAACTGATTGGGTTTGGCACACTGGAAAACGGCATATACAAACTTAATCAACCTCAAATTTTCAATATTCAAAACACGCGTAAACGAAAGGCTCAAGATTCGAATCAAGCCTTCCTATGGCATTGTAGACTTGGTCATATAAATGAAACAAGGTTGACTAAGTTACATAAAGATGGATATCTAGATCCGTTTGAATATTCATCATATGCAACTTGTCAATCATGTATCAAAGGAAAAATGACCAAATCTCCGTTCACCGGACACGGAGAAAGAGCCACTGAACTCTTGGGACTAGTACACAGTGATGTATGTGGTCCGATGTCTACGCATGCACGAAGCGGTCACTCCTACTTCATAACTTTTACTGATGACTTCTCTAGGTATGGACATATATTCTTAATGAAACATAAATCCGAGGCCTTTGAGAAGTTTAAGGAGTATAAAAATGAAGTAGAGAAACAGACTGGTAAAAGCATCAAGACACTTCGATCTGATCGAGGTGGAGAATACTTAAGTACCAGTTTCCTTGAATACTTAAAAGAGAATGGAATTCTCTCTCAGCTTACTCCGCCTTATACACCTCAGCATAATGGTGTATCAGAAAGGAGGAATCGCACGCTATTAGATATGGTGCGTTCAATGATGAGTAGTGTTGAATTGCCACTTTCCTTCTAGGGATTTGCTCTAGAATCAGCCGCATACCTATTGAATAGAGTTCCAACTAAGTCTGTACCTACCACTCCATATGAAATGTGGTGTGGGAAGAGACCATATCTCAAGTATATCAAGATATGGGGTTGTCCGATATATGTTAAAAAGCAGAATCCGGACAAGCTCGAAGCACGATCGGTTTTATGCAAGTTTGTAGGATACCCCAAGCATTCAAGGGGGTACATGGTCTACCACACTGAAGAACAAAAGGTGTTTGTAGCTCGTCACATTGTCTTCTTAGAAAGCAAATTTCTTGCAAAAGAAATTAGTGGGAGCACGGTAGAACTGGAAGAAATTCCAGAACCTCATACTGCAACCGAAGACTTAGAAGAATCTCAGATTTCAATAGAACATGACGAACCAACGCCACTCCGCAGATCTAGTAGGCTTTCTCATCCTCCTGAAAGATACTATGGTTTTCTTCTTGATGGGGATCGAGAGGATTGCATCATCGATGATGATGAGCCTACGAGTTTTCAGCAGGCTATCACGAGTAGCGACTCAGTGAAGTGGCTGGATGCAATGAGATCCGAAATGGAATCTATGTACACCAATAAAGTATGGGCTTTAGAAGTTGCTCCTCCTGGGGTAAAACCAGTTGGGTGCAAATGGATCTTTAAAAAGAAGATTGGTATATTTGGACAAGTAGAAACATACAAAGCTAGACTAGTAGCAAAAGGTTTTCGTCAAAGACCAGGATTGGACTATGATGAAACTTTTTCACCAGTAGCTATGCTTAAATCCATTCGGATCATGCTTGCCATTGCTGCCTTCCTTGACTATGAAATCTGGCAAATGGATGTAAAAACAGCTTTTCTAAATGGACATCTAGAAGATAGTGTTTACATGGATCAACCAGAAGGTTTCTTAGACAGTGGGAGCAGCGGAAGAGTGTGCAAATTGCTTAAATCCATTTATGGGTTAAAGCAAGCATCGCGGAGTTGGAACATCTGCTTTGATGAAACAGTCAAGGAAATTGACTTTATCAAAAATGTAGATGAACCATGCATTTATAGGAAGATTGTAGAAGGAGCAGTAGTCTTCCTCGTTTTATACGTCGACGACATACTACTGATAGGGAATGATATCCTTATACTACAATCAGTAAAGCTCTTCTTATCACAAAAATTCTCCATGAAAGACTTGGGAGATGCATCATACATTCTGGGCATTAAGATCTATCGAGATAGATCTAATAGAATATTGGGACTTTCACAGTCCAGGTATATAGACACTATACTAAAGAGATTTAGTATGGAAGATTCCAAGCACGGCAATATGCCCGCTTGTCACGGAATCACCCTCTCCAAGGAAATGTCTCCAAAGACTGATGAAGAGAGGGCTCGCATGGGCATTATACCCTACGCTTCGGCGGTAGGATCAATAATGTATGCGATATTATGTACCAGACCGGATGTAGCTTACGTACTTAGTGTAGTAAGCAGGTATCAGTCTGACCCAGGTAAGAAACATTGGATAGCGGTGAAGAACATCTCAAGTACCTGAGAAGGACTAAGGAGATGTTCTTGATTTACGGTAATGGGGACCTCCAGGTAGAGGCTTTTACCGACTCCGGCTTCCAAAGTGACAAAGATGATTCTAAATCCATTTCGGGTTTTGTGTTTACCCTCAATGGAGGGGCGGTATGTTGGAAGAGTTCCAAACAAGATACCGTCGCAGACTCAACTATGGAGGCTGAGTATATAGCTGCTAGTGAAGCCGCAAAAGAGGCCGTCTGGATGAGGAAGTTCATTTCTGAACTTCAGGTGGTTCCGTCCATTGCCAATCCAATACCTTTGTATTGCGATAACAATGGCGATGTAGCTTTAGCGAAGGAACTAAGGTCCCATCAGAAATCCAGGCATATCTTAAGGCGGTTTCACCTGATCAGGGAGATCGTGGATCGTCGGGAGATCGAGATACGGAGAGTGGACACAAATGACAACACGGCAGATCCATTCACCAAGGCTATTCCTCAAGTATAGTTCGAGAGGTTATTTGAGATGTTGGGCATGCGGTACGCCAGCAACTGGATCGGGTAGAGACAGTGGGTACTCATTGCAGCAATTATAGGCCTTAGTGCAAGTGGGAGATTGTTGGATATATATGCCCTAGAGGCCTACATTGTATAGGATGCTTGGGATATGTATGTACATGATAGTCTTGCTTGATATGATAGTACGCTATTTGGTTTGACTTTGTCTTAACGTATGATATATTTTACTTGGTATTTACATATATATGTTGATAAAGCCCATAGGGTGTTTGTCTGACTACCGGCGTTGTGATGGCAGTCATACTAGTGGGAGCTGGATAGTCAATAGGCACACCCTTAGATGTCCCTGGTCGCAGGAGTATCGAGATTGGGCATCGATACTCCGGAGTAGACTAGTGTATACATATCTAGACCCTGACGAGGGGCGATGGATTGGTCCCGCAACCATTGGTGGTGTTCACCTAAGATTGTATATAGATGCTCACTGGGTGTGAGTACACCGGACAGGACTCGCCGAGAACTGACTGGATGGTATTATACCTAACGTCAGATAGCAGTTCTCAGGTGACATGTGTGCAGATAGTCCGTTGACTTAAGGTCATCATTTGTCTCGTGTGAGTTCCCACTGTGCTTTGATTATTACCCTACCACGGCTCAAAGGAGTCGTGCAAACAGGTTTCAGTTGGGCACAGTCCCGAGCCACGTGGAGGCAGTGAGCGACTGTTAGGGATTCGTCTCTCCCGGTATAGGGAGTTGATATCGCACTGTGGTCGGTTGGTCATTACCATAAGTCCCTGGCCAGGGCTGATTGAGAATTACTGATGGAATGATCAGTAGATTCTCGGGTGGTCTTGAACCATACCAACACGACTTGTACGGTTATTAGGGGTCTGACGTCCACCACCTCCCTAGACCGTACATGTGATACTCTTAGACGAACAGACCGGACTGCGCGGATATTGTCATCGACAGGCTCAGTAGGATTTCAGATGGGTTATCTCATCGGCTTTCTTATCGACAACTACCTGGGGACCGTTACGTACAGCTAGTGCCGCTTGCGGTCTGTGGTTAAACCCACTGCCAGCGCAGTAGTTGAGTATTTAGAGTCCCACATAGAGATTTCCCAAACCCAGACGAAAAGATATAGAGGTCGTATGGTTTTACGACAAAGGTTCGAACGCGTACGTGTTTAAACGCACGTGCGACATTCGGACAGTTTTTACTAGCTGGCTTTGGTTTAAGCCAGATTCTAGTATCACGTTATTGGATTTATACAGTCTAAAGTTTTTCCGTGTTTTCACGGATGAGAGGGGCGTTCTCGTAATTTTCCGAGAAGCTTCTAGAAGGATGTGACATGGAGGGAGAGGTGGCATTTTCATTTAATGATTTAGTGACTCATTGTGAGTGATTCATCATGTCATTAATGCATTATTAAATGCTTAATGACTCACATAATGAATCACCCACTTGCATTTATGAAACATGATGAATAATCTCATATTATTCATTTCTTTTTATTCATTATGTTTCATATATCAAGTGAGAAGCTATTTCATTATTATTATTATTATCATTATCATCTTCTCACTCTCTCTCTTCAAGCTCTCTCTTCTTCACCAAAGCCTAATCCTACCCCTCATGAGTTGAGAACAAGGATTAGGAAAGACTAATTACTCCATAACCTATCTCTACATCACCTTAGCTACTCTATTTAGCAACTAGAGAAACTAAGTAACCTCAAGTTTAGAGGTTATAGCTTGGATTAGGGTTCTCGGGTGGATCGTCTATCACGGAAGAAAGCCGAAGAGGACGTGGAGATCCAAAGAGGCCGTAGATAACATTAAGACGAAGGACTAGAACCGTTTGGTATAATCTCTTAACATAGTAATTTAGAACTCTATAGCTTTTGTTAAAACTTGTTTAGCAAACGATTCATACGGTTATTCGATGTTTAATCATAGAACAAGATTGTTATTCATATTTCCGCCTCCCCATAAGTATTGGGGTGTTGAACATCGACTTACATATAATTCCTCGTATAATACCTCATCGTATCAATATATTTGTATCATCTTAAATACGACATAATCCCTCGTACAAATCTATCAAACCATATCCATGTCATACGGAGCTAACGTCACGCACGTAGGTCATTAAACTATGTATAAAACTATATGTAATTGAAGGACATACTATATGTGATACTATATCAATAACCTTAACATCTAACTAGATATCATATTATTTTATTTATAAGGTTGCGGGGGTGCTAT
This sequence comes from Agapanthus africanus, assembly GCA_030015575.1. Lineage (NCBI taxonomy): Eukaryota > Viridiplantae > Streptophyta > Magnoliopsida > Asparagales > Amaryllidaceae > Agapanthus > Agapanthus africanus. The sequence goes on from JASDDO010000024.1 coordinate 484,437,412, forward strand.
ATGCCATCCACCCAACTTCCCCCGTAGATGTAAATCTATTCACCAACTTAATAAGCTTCCTGAAATCCACGCTGCTATATCCGCCAACTCCGTCTTAGAAATCCTCGAAATCGTACCTATAATCGTATTTATGAAATATCGGCGTAAATATCATATCCAAACCCAAAACAACGAGATAGGCACCTATAGATTAGAACCTACAGTATACTTCCGAAAAACGACAATATACATCCGTCGTTAACGTATAAACGTTAACGGTTCAGTTGCAGTACTGAAATACAGAAAATCATATCGAAATATCGGAACTTAATTAAAACCTCAACTAAGCTCATCCAGATTTCTCTGTAAACATCTAGAGACAAAACAAACAATACTAGTGACCATAATCTACCCAAAATAGGCCACAGAAGAAAAACCAACACCAAAATCCACAAGGGGGCCGGCGTCGCTGGAAATTGTGTGTATGTCGCTGGATGGACTAGGGAGTTTGGGGCTCGGGTTTTATGTAAAGTTCTCTAATGATCTCAGTATAGTTTTGGTCTTGCTAGTTATTCTAGTGATTACACCTATTAGTTCCAGATTCATTTTCAGTGAGCTAGATATCACAAAATACACTGTTTTCTGTTCTGCATATGAAAACTGATATTTGAACAGAATTGATTTAGTAAAGAGAGGAGAAGATAAACCTATTGGAATGATTTGCAAGAGAACACTGGCTCAAGGATTGCTTATGGAAGCATCTAGGATTTGTAATGGATCAAGCTTGATGATGTGCACAAGTTGATAAAAGGATTAAGATTTCATCATTTGGATTGATGAACACTTAGGAAATTTCATTGGCTTGGGGCTGAAGAGTGTATTGTTTCAGTTTGAGGAAACTAAGGAATTTCTAAGTATTGTGATAATAAAAGGTGAGAGATGTGAGATTGGTGTAGAGAGAGCATGAGGTGGAGGTTAAGAAGTGGAGGTGTTGTGTTGTGAGATGATAAGGTATAGTGTGAAGGAGGAGGTGTAGGGATATGAATAAGGGTGAGGGTTTAGACTTAGGTTAAGATATACCCAACTATACAAAAGAGTTAAAATAAAATAAAAGAAACACTTTTATGAAAAAGGAAATCCACCTCCATGTTAAAATGAAATATTTATCATGACACTTAATTATCATTATCTCATAAAACATCTTATATCATGTTTAAAGCAATTTAAATATCATATTTAAGATATCACATCTTTTCTTTATATTTACCAAAATAATTAGAATTTTACGGATATAATTTCGATACCAAAAGTCGTATGTGATATCACTTTGCAAACTTTATTTAAATTCTTATTTAAAATTATAATTTAATATTTAAAATTTTCCAAAATGTTACCGTCTCTCCCCCTTAAAGAAATTCGGTCCCCGAATTTAAATTAAACCCCTTTCTTAAAACATTTTTCTTAATCCAATCTGCTCAAATTCAAAACAATTTTCCGGGGTCCAAATTTAAAACATATAATCCGCTCGATATAACGAAACTCCAAAGTCCAATATGAGCTAAAACGCATCATAACGCAACCGTGTGAATGAAAACTCAAAATATACACTTTCACATGACTGTAACTCTAGCGGTTGCTATTAGAATTACTCCAGTTCTGATGCAATTTGCTAAATACGAAAATCGTTGTGTATCTTAAGTGCACAATAATTGCCACAATCGTAGAGCGATATCGATGCACACGACCAAGCGAAAATTTTTATATAAATCAAATCTATAATATATCCTATCAAGTGCAAAGCACGAAAACAAAATCAACCCTAATGGGTTTGTACGTAAATCTCAAACCACACGTCACGGTGTGCATGAAAACAAAACAGCGTTAAGTGCAACAGGCGTGCACGAAACGATATCCACTGCATCTATTGTGCATGGAACAAAAGTGTACAAAATAGTACCAAGTGCATCAGGGTGCACAAAATAAATCTCAAGTGCATCGGAGTACACAAATCAACTTCAAGTGCATCAGAGTGCACAAAATCAAAATCAAGTGCATCAGAGTACAAAAAATCAAAACCATGTATACCTAGGGTATATATATATATATAATCTCTTAACCATGTGCATCTGATGTGCATAGAAATATCAGTGTAGTGCATCTGGTGTACATAACATTCAAATCGAGTGCAGTCAACTCACACGAAGATCTCAACAAGTGCACCTGGTGTGCACAAAACATAAATCAAAGTGAAATCACTGTACATGAAAATCTCATCAAGTCACCTGGTGTGCACAAAACATCTTGTGACCTACAAATTCTCAAAAATACATATGTCAAATAATGAACATTGAGTTTTCCTTTCTTCAATGTTGAAAATGATATATTTTAGATCATAAAAACGCAAATCTAACTCAAAGGACATCGAAGCCAATCCTCTTCAATATCGGAAGGTATTCATACCACCGGAATTGGCATAGAAAGGATTAATACTTGCCATCTGCCACGTTCTAACATTCTCTGTCTCTGAATTCTGGTTCTTCTTGCGGATCTCTTATGCCATGGCTTCTTTATGCGATTGTCCGGTGAGGAGTAACGACACCATTCGTCTTATTGATGATACATCCCATCACATCTTCTTGACCAGTAGTCCAGTCTCTTGTAACGTAACATGTTGATAACGGAAATCTCTATCCTCTTCTTATGTGCTAACAACTGATACTGGGTCCAATCTTACTTATTATCAACTTCTAGAAAGATCCCCTTCAAGTCTCCTACTGATCTCAGCTATCCAGCCTGCCCGGAACTAGTACTCATTACTGAATCCACTTACTCTTTAGTAACAACTGTCATTCCTTTCTAATTTCTTTCTGAAAGTATAGTCGTACTCTTCTCAGTATATGCATCAAATCATCAATATCAACGGTGAAGAACACCGCCTACTGAAACTTCGCACCTATCTCCTGTTCTATAATTTTTCAAATATCAACCACTTAAGGAGAGTATCTCCGTGTTGTACTCCCTTCGCTCCAAATAGTGAACTCCTGGACTCTAAAAAGTCTCCACAAGATGAAAGGAACAAACTTTCTTGAAGTCTTTGAGGCCGAAGATGATCTACGTCGAGGAGACACTTACTCAAGTTACCTCTTCACTAATATGGAATTAGTGAAGATAAAACCCTAAACTAAATGACTAGTCTAGTAAATGATGATAATGTATGATTTTTGCTCACTTTAGAAATATTTTTCTCACTAATTTTCTTCACCTCCCAAAAGCTAGAGAGCTTAAGGAAGGAGATGAAGAAAAGCAACCATGGAAAAAGTCAAGTGTAGAATGGCAACCATGGGTGAGTTAATATCATATACTAACCTTTTTAGAGACTAAACCATGGCTAATCATAATGGTTGGGTTAATAAATATCTTAAGTAAAATAAAATTAGTGGACTTAGTCAATGGTTCTACAAGCTTCCACAAGATTCAACCATGTGAGTAATTTCCATCCAATTTTACTTACTTTAAATAAATAAAACCCCTAATTATGTTAAGCATGGTGTGAGTCTCATACACCCATGTAGCATGTAGCAACAAGCATGACACAATAATATATATCACATATATATTAAGTGTACACACAAGTGAGAAAAAGAAATTCTTAAGTGAGCAAATATTAGTTAATGTAAATCAATATATCAAATATATAATTATACACTAAATTATTAAATCAACACTAAATTTAATAATCCGGCTATATCGCATATAACAAATTAATATCATGTGTATCATCTTATCGAATCAACACTTGATCCGATAACCCGGCTATATCACATATAACTGTCCGATAACACAAATCGCGAGAATAGAATGCGGTATCACATACGCGCATTAATCTCGGTCCCGCACATATCACATATGTGCTCCTACTTCATTTTGCCTGAGCCAGGAAACCTCTGTGTAGGACTCTAAAGACTCGTCAATAGCCGGCAGTAGGTGATGATCATATCAAACACCCACAAGCCGTCAGCGGTACAATCTGGACGTAACGACTAACCGGGTATTGAGCGATCAGAAGATCAACAAGAAAGCCTGCTCATACTTGTGCGAATCTAATAAGTAACACTACCATACAGTCTGGTCTCTTCGTCAGATATGTCGCATATCTCCGCCCGGGCGTGGTAAACGTCAGACCCTAATAGTCTGATAAGTCATGCCTATGTGAGGCTTATAACGGTTTGAGAAACTACTGATAACACTTAACAGTAGATCTCAGAAACCCTGGCCAGGGATTTCCTGTTATGGCCAATAAAGCATAGTGCAACATCAACCCCCAATACCGGGACAGAAGAAATCCCCTCTTATCGCTCATTGCCTCCATATGACTCGGGACAGTACCTAAAAACCACCGTTTTGCACGATCTCTTGAACGTGGTAAGGTTGAAATCAAAGCACAGTGGGAATCACAAAAGACTCTATGTCGATCTCGGGTCGACAAACTAACCTGCACCCGTGTCACCAGAGAACTGCTATCTGACGATAGGTATAATACCATCTAGGAGTTCTCGGCGAGTCTGTCCAGTGTATCCAGTCTCTACTGAGCACCCATATACCATCTTTGATGTAAAATACCAATGGATATGGGATCATCCATCGCCCATCATATGGGTTGATAAGCGTATACGCTAGTCTACTCTGGAATATCGATGCCATATCTCGATACTTCCATGACTAGGAACAATTGAAGGATGTACTTACCGACTACCCTTGGACCACTAGTATGATCTGCATCGTAATCCTGGTAGTCAAGTACTTATCCTAAGGGCTTTATCCACATGTAATAGAGAGACAATAAGTGTACATATTAAGATAAAGAGCAACCAGATAGCATACTATCATGTCGTGCAAGAAAGTCCACCCTTTATATGTCCAAGCATCTACTATAATATACATCACATGTATAATAATGGCCTCTAAGGCATACATATAACTAACAATATCCCACTTGCACTAAGGCCATTTGTTGTAGTATCTCATACTCAACGCCCCATAAAAGTCTCTCTCTAGGTAAAGGCCTCTTTGAGTGGATCCGCCGTGTTATCCTTCGCGTCAACTCTCCTTAGCTCGATCTCTTGGAGATCAACCATCTCCCTGATCAGGTGATACTGTCCTCAGAATATGTCTGGATGGCCGATGGGACCGGCGTTCCTTGGCCAAAGCCACAACTCCATTGTTGTCACAATAACAGTTATTGGACGCTCAATGGTAGGAACCATGTTCATCTCATGAATAAGAATTATCCAGACATCCACTTTGGTAGCATCGTTGGTAGCGATGTATTCCGCCTTTATATTCTAGTTTGCTACAGTATCAAGCTTGGAACACTTCCAACATACCGTCCCTCCACTGAGGGTAAAGACAAAGCCCGAGACTGACTTTCAGTGATCCTTATCACTCTGGGAGCTAGAATTGGTAAAGGAATCCCACTGGAGTTCACCGTTACCAAACACAAAGAACATTTCTTTAGTGCTTCTCAAGTACTTAAGAATGTCCTAAACAGCTATCCTGTGGTTCCCAAGATCCGATTGATTCCTTGTCACTACACCTAGTCAGTTAGCTACATCTGGTCTGGTACATAATATCGCACACATGATAGAGCTTACTGCCGAAGCATAGGGTATTTCTGGCACGCGAGCTCTCTCCAAATCAGTCTTGGAAGACATCTTTTTGGAGAAAGTGATTCCTGAGTAAGTGGGCGAACCGCCACGCTTAGAATCATCCATACTAAACCCTTATAGTACGGTGTTAATGTACCTGGATTTGGGACACTCCCAACATCCACTTAGATCTATCACCATAGATTATAATTCATAAGATGTAGTAGGTATCATCCAGATCTTCCATGGAGAATCTTCGTGATAAGAGGAGCTTGACCAAGTGTAGCATAGGAAACCATTTTCTATCAAGAGTATGTCATCTACGTACAATACGAGGAAGATAATCTTACTCTCTACAACCTTCTTGTATATACAAGGTTCATCTACCTTTTTGATGAAGTCAAACTCTTTGACTGCCACATCAAAATAGATGTTCCAACTCCGCGATGCGTGCTTTAATCCTGATGGACTTAAGCATAGCCACTGGAGAAAAGGTTTAATCATAATCCACACTTGGTTGCATGACTAGAACCTTTTACTACAAGTCTAGCTTTGAAATTCTCAACTTTTCCATTTACACCAAGAATCTTCTCAAGATGCACTTGCTCCCGATGGGTTTTACCCCTTCAGGTGAAACATTCAAAGTCATACTTTGTTGGTGTACATGGATTCCATCATTGATCGCATAGCATCCAACCATTTCATAGAGTCCCCACTCGTGATGGCCTGCCTGAACCTGGTTAGGTCATCATCTACTATGATGCAATCCTCGCTCCCACCATCACCGAGGAAACCATAGTATCTCTCAGGTGGATGAGGAACCCTACTAGATTCGCGGAGAGGCTGAGGTTTGTCAAAGACTATTGAATCCTTTGGTTTCACCAAATCATCAGCTGTTAGTTTGTCCAGCCGGAACTCCTTCCAGTTCTGCCTCATGACCACTAATTTCTTCATAAGAAATTCCTTTTCTAAATAAATGACATGCTGATAAACAAAACACCTTTTCCTCCTCAGTGTGGTAGAAGATATACCCTTGCGAATGTTCGGGATATCCAACAAACTTACAGAACTGACCTTGCCTCGAGCTTGTCCGGATTCTGCCTTTCAACATGGGCCGGACAACCCCATATCTTAACATGTTTAAGCCACGGTCTCTTCCCATACCATATCCCATATGGATTGGTAGGCACAGATTTGGTTGGAACGCTATTCAATAGGTATGTAGCTTCTCAAGTTCATAACACCAAAAGGAAACAGATAACTCAGCAGTGCTCATCATAGAGCGCGTCATATCTCATAGCGCGTGATACCTCAGCCCTGATACGCCGTTGTGCTGTGGTATATACGAAGGAGTAAGCTGAGAGAGAATCCCATTCTCTGTTTAGAAAATCTAGGAACTCCATGCCCAAGTATTCGCCTCCCCGATCTCATGTAGGGCTTAATACTTTTACCCGTCTGGTTCTCAACTTCAAACTTATATTCCTTGAATTTCTCAAAATTTTCAGACTCGTGTTTCAACAGGAACACATGTCCGAATCTTGAGAGATCGTCGATGAATATAATGAAATACAAAGAACCGACCCTGGGATTTGTAGACATAGGACCGTATAAATCATCATGTATCCATCCCAAGAGATCAATAACTTTTTCTCTGTTTCCAGTAAGCGGAGTATTGGTCATTTCACGTTTGAGATAAGACTGGAAAGCATCATAAGATGAAAATTCGAACAGATTCTCATATTCATCCTTATATAACTTAGCTATTCGTGTCGCATTGATATGACCTAGTATACAATACCACAAGAAAGATTCGTTCATTTCTGAACTACTCCTCTTGTGTGTGTTCTACATATTTTGAACTGTGGTTTGATTTAGAACGTATATGCCATTTCATAATGTGCCTGATCCAATCAACTCTTGATTATGGAAAATATTCACAACATTATCCTGCAATATAAAATTTTATCCTTCTTTAACTTAATAAAGAAACTGATGTAATGTTATATATCAGGTTCGGCATGTAATAACATTTGTTCAGAATCAATGTATTTACTATTTGGTAATACAAGGTGATATCTGCCAACTTATTTGGCTGCAACAATTGCACCATTCTCTACACTAGAGAACGATCACCTATTCTCAGTTCTCTAACTTTCTATAGCCCATTTAACAGATTACATTTGTGAGATTCTAACCCGGTAAATCATACCTAGGACGTAGAGGATACTGAGAAACAGTTCTTAGTAATGAACACACCCGAAGAATATGCATCAACGTGCTTATTCCTCGATTGGGTCGCATAGGAATCCGTATATTCCCCTATTTCCTGCTCGGACTTATAACAATTATAAGATGGAGCGGAACCAACGTTCCCCAGCTCAGCATAATAAGCAGATTCGGTCAATGCATCCATATTATTATCTTGATTAAGGCATGACATGGTCTCTACCAGGAAAGAGAGAACAAAACACTCAGTATATGCTCTTGCAAAATAAGATTGGTTATTATTTTATCTAATCAGGATGGCTCCCACTGTTTTTATCAACTCTTCCTTCAAACCCTAAAAGGTAAGACTAGCCGGGATTAATGACACCCTATAAGTTCGTCAATCTTTCAGCCAGGCTAGTGTCGGTACTTTGAGGGAGGTTCCCCGTGCTTTCGCACGGACCTAATTAAAATAAACTTCGTTTTTTCAGGGGCGTAACCCCGTTAACACCTACTTGATCGGCTAATTGTCATGTGCAAAATTCTCCCAGGAGTAACTCTTACTCGCAGTGGGTATCGGGATCCAACTATCTCATAGAAGGTATGCAATCTCATTGCAAATTTCAACACTTGAAATTCCTGATAATATTTTTCCTCTAGCGTCCTTTGACCTTGACGTAAGCTAACAAACCATAGTCCGCTAGTCAAGTTCAACCCGTACAATTTATGATTGAATTAAACCCACCCGCACGACCCTTCACGAAAGCCAACAAAGTCGTACGACTATCCTAATCAAATCGCATCATATACAGCAGATAAGCAGTAAGTAGCTACCGCACACTACGCCTTGACGAAACCCAACAAACGTAGCACGAATAGTAAGTAGCACTTATCTGAAATGACGGAGGGCTACGACAGGTTTTTAAGAAAACCTTTTGCGAAATGAACTTAATATCGTTGCAGAATCGAGTGATTTAGAAAAGGAGTGTTTTTTAGGCTTTTACTAGTTTTGCTAAAGTGGTCACTCCCGGTAAAGGGATCCCGGCTCTTTCCTCATCGAATGAGGTGCTGGATATTTCACAAATACCACTATGCAAAGCATGAACTAAAAAAGCAATCAAAAGACAAAACCGAGTGGGTTGTAGCATCTTCCAGTTTCGCTAAAGCGGTCATTGCCGGTGAAGGGATCTCGACTCTTTCCTTATCGAATAAGGTGCTGAATATTCTACAAGGAATACTGCTTTGCAAAGCATGAACTAGAGCTACCAGTTTTTAAAACAAGATTCTACAACATCATTATGTTTCTTTTATTTCATTAATCTCATTAATGAAGTCCGATCAATTATGCTTCCTAAGCATCACAGAAGAAACGGAAGCAACAATATTTATAATATATATTATATATAATATAAGCATTCGTCTTAACATATCAAGTGATCACATCAAAAAATATCAGCAACAGAAGAACACATATGAAATATTGGATATACTAGGAATTCCGTGTTTTAAATTAAGCCAGTAAAAAACAAGGATTCCACGGTCGCGATGAATAGCCAAACCCACATCCCTAGACCCCTATGAGAGCGGCAAGCAACCCTCCCAATTCTAGAGTTAGGAGACCCGTTCTCGACTCCTCAAGATGGTCTCCCACTGGACTCCAGAATCCAGTTACTTGTGCTCCCCACCTTGGGTCTATCCTAATAAGGAAAAGTAAATAATATCCATCAATAGTGACATCATCTTCAACCCGGAAGTGCCCCAATAAAAGAATATTACATACAAGTCTTTACATGAATGAAAATGAAAAACTCTCATCTCACATAAAAAAAACCTCGGCTATTCAAAACGCGACGATCCAATATAACATATCACAGCAACACATAACATCACATGTCATCAATGTAAGTAAATATGTGTATCCCAATTGTCATTGACATATAGCAACGAAACCGGCGATACACCACATATTACACTTACGGTCGCAGAAAAGAAAGTGAAAACTACAATAATTGGAATCCGCAACCACCTTAGACATCATAAACCTAATGTATCACATACTTTGGATTTCATGCCTAATAAGATGAATTCCTTAGACATTGCATGCCTAAGAATTATAAACCCCGCATTTTAGTCTCGATATTGAAAACACTTTTCAATAACCAGTCGGGTAATTCAACAAGATTCCCGACAACCTGATCGAATGCTCGTCGGAAACTTTAGTAGACGGCCGCACCCCTAATGCCATTGACGAAGTGCACTTAGGTGGAACACCACGGCCGCGAGCACCCGAACGGATGCTTTTGGCGACGGGGTTCTCCTACAGTCACTTGGTTGGGGCTATAGGGCGTGGCTACCTAGTAAGGTTACCCGGCGAGTATCTGCATACGCTACGTGATTGCTACGGAGTTTTGATCCACATCAAAATCCCGTGGCAACCGATCAAATAAGACTAAATTGCTAGATTTATAAAATTCAAATTAGTTTTCACAAAAATAAATATTGTGGATTCCAAGTATTGTATCACAATTCATAGATAGCTAGACGATGTTAAACTTTTCGATCGAATCAACAAATACCCAAAACTTCCCAAAGAGCTCAACACTTAAGCACAGTTTAAAAAACACCCAGAACATGCCACAGAACCTATGGACCAACCATAGAAGGGTCAACCCTTGCCTCACTTATGGCGCCACGGAACGACCACAAACCCTAGGTTTTGGTGGCGGTTCTGGCGGTCATAGAATCGAGTTAGGGTTTCGTTCTTCTAGAGGGTCTATAGAAAACATCTACATGATTTTTTGAAGATTTTAAACTTGTAAAAATCCAACACTTGGAAAATTTCCAGCGAGGGAGAAAATGGGTTATTGATATCCGTTCGAACTTTTTAATGTCGTCTAAATTACCCAAAACGATGTTAGAATTACGACTACGAAACACTCCGAATTGCCTTTTAAGAAATATAACATCACATGCAATATCAGTAAAAACAAGCAACACCTGAAACACTAAAACGCAGAGACTGGAACACCGACCCAAAACGAACCCCAGATGAGCATAGAAAACCGGTAGGGCCAGTCCTGTAGCAACATGTGGCCGGTCCAAATCTGGCGAGAGGATCTCATTTCGTCTGGTGTTCATGTTACATCTCATGCAACATTCTGCAACTGCTTAAAAAAATCTTAGACACCTTAAAAATTTTGACAGAAACTTGTTTTTGTTTCGAGTGTTTCGGAGTTGTTTCAGTTTCGTAATCCCACAAACATCGTCTAATTCTCTAGCCTGTCTCTGATACCACTGTAGGGTTCCGCAGCACCACCACTGGTTTTCAGGAGGCATCGACCATGCCATTTAAAAAAATTGGCGCGCTAAAGAACCCTAACCTAGAATCTTAACTAGAGAATTAGACGAATCAAGAATGTAAACATCTATACAAATAAGTGAATAAGGAATACAACCTTTATAGACCGGTCCTTCACTTCAATAGCTCCGTGTAGTTGTCCTTTCGCTCTAAGTAGTGAACTCCCGGACTCTAGAAAGGCTCCACAAGATGAAAGGAAAAAAGCTTGCTTGAAGTCTTCGAGGCCGAATATGATCTACGTCGAGGAGACAATAACTCAAGCTACCTCTTCACTAATATAGAAATAGTGAAGCTAACACCCTAAACTAAATGGCTAGTCTCGTAGAGGATGACGAAGTAGGATTTTTGCTCACTTTAGAAATATTTTTCTCACTGATTTTCTTCACCTCGCAAAAGCTAAATAGCATGAGGAAGGAGATGAAGAAAAGCAACCATGGAAAAAGTCAAGTATAGAATGGAAACCATGGGTGAGTTAATATCATATACTAACCCTTGTAGAGACTAAACCATGGCTAATCATAATGGTTGGATTAATAAATATCTTAAGTAAAACAAAATTAGTGGACTTAGTCAATGGTTCCACAAGCTTCCACAAGCTTCAACCATGTGAGTAATTTCCATCCAATTTTAATTTACTTTAAATAAATAAAACCCCTCATTATGTTAAGCATGGTGTGAGTCTCATACACCTATGTAGCATGTAGCTACAAGCATGAGACAATAATACATATCACATATATATTAAGTGTACACACACAAGTGAGAAAAAGAAATTCTTAAGTGAGCAAATATTAGTTAATGTAAATCAATATATCAAATATATAATTATAAATTAAATTATTAAATCAACACTTGATTTAATAATCCGGCTATATCACATATAACCGACTAATATCATGTGTATCATCTTATTAAATCAACACTTGATCCGATAACCCGGCTATATCACATATAACCGTCCGATAACACAAATCGCGAGAATAGAATGCGGTATCACATACACACATTAATCTCGGTCCCGCACATATCACATATGTGCTCCTACTTCGTTTTTCCTGAGCCAGGAAATCTCTGTGTAGGACTCTAAAGACTCGCCAATACGCCGGTAGTAGGTGATGATCATATCAAACACCCACAATCCGTCTCATTACTAGCTGGACGTAACGGCTACCCAGGTATTGAGCGATCAGAAAATCAACAAGCAAGTCTGCTCATACTCCTGCGAATCCAATAAGTAACACTATCGTACAGTCCGGTCTCTTCATCAGATATATCGCATATCTCAGCCTGGGGGTGGTAAATGTCAGACCCCAATAGCCTGATAAGTCATGCCGATGTGAGGATCATAACGGTTCGAGAAACTACTGATATCACTTACCAGTATATCTCAGCAACCCAGGCCATGGATTTCCTGTTATGGCCAATCAAGCATAGCGCAACATCAACCCCCAATACCGGGAGAGGCGAAATCCCCCTATCTCTCATTGCCTCTATATGACTCGGGACTGTACCCAAAAACCACCGTTTTGCACGAACTCTTGAACGTGGTATGGTGGAAATCAAAGCACGGTGGGAATCACACAAGACTCTATTACGATCTCGGGTCGGCAGACTAACCTATACCAGTGTCACCAGAGAACTGCTATTTGATGATAGGTATAATACCATCTAGTAGTTCTCGGCGAGTCTGTCCAGTGTACCCAGTCTCCACTGAGCACCATATACCATCTCCGATTTCAAACGCCAATGGATATATGATCATCCATCACCCATCATATGGGTCAAGAAGCGTATATGCTAGTCTACTCTGGAATATCTATGCCCCGTCTCGATACTCCCACGACTAGAAACAATTGAAGGATGTACTTACCGACTACCCTTGCCCCACTAGTATGATCTGCATCATAATCCTGGTAGTCAAGTACTCATCCTAAAGGCTTTATCTACATGTAATAGAGAGAAAATAAGTGTACATGTTAAGATAAAAAGTAACCCGATAGCATACTATCATGTCGAGCAAGAAAGTCCTCCCTATATATGTCCAAGCATCCACTATAATATACATCACATGTATAATAATGGCCTCTATGGCATACATATAACTAACACAAATAAGCACAACTTAGCTATCGTATACTACGCCTTGACGGTGCCAACAAACGCAACAAAAATACTAAGTACTACTCGTAGGAAATGACGGAGGGCTACGACTGGTTTTTGACGAAAAACCATTAACGTAATGAACTTGATATCGTTAAAAGAACTGAGTAGTTTTGAAAAGGAGTGGTTTAGGCTCCGCTTTTGAAAAATTATGCTTTTGAAGAAAACCGAGTAATCTACAGTATAAAATTTTGCTCAAGAGGTCACTCCCTGCGAAGGGATCTAGGCTCTTGCCTCCTCGAATATGGTGCTGGATATTCATGACCGAATACCACCATGTAAAGAGAATGAATACGACTATAGTTTTTTGAAATTTGTTTCAACAACATCCTTTAGGTTTATTTTGCATTAATCAAAATTAATGTGGTCCCATCAATTAATTCCTATCACACCAGAAAAGAAATGAAAATACAATGTATGTATATGCCATCCGCATTCGCCATGGAGGCCCATCATGCACCGTTAGGTTACTTAACTAACGGCAGAGCGGGGGCTGGACTAGCGTAGGTGCAAAACATATACAACATCTACTAGTGTGTGTGTCTATATATATATATATATATAATATTCATCCCAGGCATGATATAAGCAACATCACAGATCAACAACAAGCAACACAGAGTGGTGGATAATCTTGGAGCCTCGGGTTTCATTTGTGCCGCAAATAAAACCCGACGTTCCCGGTCGTATGGATAGCCCGTGCAATGAAAACCTGGACCCCTACGAGCGCGGCAAGTTATCCGCCAATCCCAGAAGTGAGGTAACCCCAATCAACAAAGTGAATGGGCCTTCTAGCACTTCATGGGATCCGGTAACTTGAGCGCCCCTCCGTGGTTCATCCTATACCCTCTACGAGTGGGGCGAATAGCCCACTAATTCTAGAGTGAAGCCCCCTCCGTCTCAATGCCGTGAGATGCGGGCTCATTTCCCTCTAGAACCTAGCTATTCGAGCACTGCACCGCCGGTTAATCCTAGTACAGAAAAGAAAAATATATGTACAATGGTGACATCGACCTCAACCCGGTCGTGCCCCAATCAAATAATATACAACCGGCAGAAGTGGCTGTCCACATGTCGGATGCTCGCCCTGCAATATGAATATACAAATGAATCTGAACTATACTACTACCATTGCACCGCAAGCTATCCACCATGACAATCCAACCACAATTTCAGAACAATCACAGAACATCATGGTGAATGTCATGCTCGCAAAACCGTCTAATAGAACATATAGCAGTTAGACGGGTTATACCGCTCAATGACATTCACGGTCACAGTTAGTAATGTATGCACTGAAACACACGTATTTAAAATTTCGATCGACAAAAATCTTTCCCATATAGGCCCAAAGTGATAACCAGTACTCAAACAAATCTGGGCCAAAAATATACATCCCAAAAATCACATTTCCAGACAATAGAACTCCAGAAGAATTTTTGAGCACTGAAGCCCCACTTCGGCCGTGGAACCGCCGCAAACAGGCATGTTTCGCGGTGCTTCCGCGGCGAAATGAAGAGCTTACATGCTCAAGTTTCTTCTGGCTCTCCAAAATGCCCTGCATGTATTTCTAAGTTCATTGAAAATATTTTTTGAACACTTTTAAAATTTGACAGAAAGTGTATGTCATGAAATTGTGATTTGTAAAAGTTTTGCAGATCGATATTTTAAACACGTGTAAACTAGCTAGTATGGGTTTATGGGTTGGCTCTGATACCATGTTGGGTTACACTAACGCCCTGGACATCCACCGTGGCCGTTTGCGGAACAAATTTTTTCTAGGGTTTGAAACTGACGCTAGAATAACCCATTCACCGGATTCTACCATAAACCTAAACTTGCTAACACTAGAGGAGCTAACTAATATGATAGGAATTCTCACCCAAGGATCCATGTCCTTCGGTCTTCTTTCCTCTTCGTTCGGTCCAAGTGATTTCCTTAAACGAGCTTGTTCTTCTTTTCTTGCTCCTTCGGTTCTCCGGGATCAATCTTGTTCGTTGGCCCTCCTCCGTCGTAGATGATCCACCCGAGGGATGTGGTCCATAGCTCTAGCTCCACACTAAGTGTCAAGTGGAGCAACTAGAAGCCTTAGATTGCTAGTCTAAGGAATTTAGGATGTAGTGTGAGGTTCTTTGTATATTTCTATCTCACCTCCTCTCTTGATTTTCAACACATGAGAGTGTAGAGAGGAGGTTGGAGATGAAGGTGGAGGAGCTCTAGAAAACAAGAGAGGAGAGTGAAGCAAATGGTGAGCTAAGGAAAAATGAATCAAGCATGTGAGAGAAAATTCTGAGAACTGCTATATGACGATAGGTATAGTACCATCTAGAAGTTCTCAGCGAGTCCGTCCAGTGTACTCACCCCCAGTGAGAACATGTATACGATCTTAGTTGCAAAAGACCAGTGCCTGCGGGGCCAACCATTGCCCCTCGTCGGGGTCTAGAAACGTATACACCAGTCTACTCCGGAATATCGATGCCCAATCTCGATACTCCTACGACTAGGGATATTTTAAGGATGTGCTTATCGACTACCCTGCTCTTATAAGTATGATCTCCATCACAATGTAGGTAGTCAAGCAATGATCGTACGGGCTTTATCAACATGTATAGATGATACGTAATAACAAGAAAAACATATGTACATGTTAAGATAGAGGCAAACCACATAGCAAACTATCATATCGAGCAAGATTGTCCTGTATATACATATGTCCAACCATCCATATGTATACATATACAATAATGACCTATAGGGCATACATATCCAACAAAGGACAGAGAAACGGATAGAGGAATGTGCCTCCAGCAAGAAGGAATGTACCTAGGCGTCAGGCTTTCACAATGACTGTGGAAGAAGCTGAAGCCACTGGCCAAGTCATCACTGGTAACTTCCACTCTATCAAACCTTTTCAATATTTATATACATCAATATATATATATATATATATATTTTCCTTTAACTAAACATATCCCATAAAACTTAGGTACAATCTTAGTAGCTTCCCTACCTGTCCCAGTACTTTTCGATACTGGAGCATCACATTGCGTTATGTCGCAACGGTTCGTCCGAACTCATGCGATTCCAGTTAAACCGCTCGTATCCAGATGGAATGCCAGTTCATGGAACGGCGTTCT
Source organism: Agapanthus africanus (assembly GCA_030015575.1). Lineage (NCBI taxonomy): Eukaryota > Viridiplantae > Streptophyta > Magnoliopsida > Asparagales > Amaryllidaceae > Agapanthus > Agapanthus africanus. The sequence continues at coordinate 484,453,896 of JASDDO010000024.1, forward strand.
AAATGCAACTCCAGGATACGATCTGTGTCGAGTGGTTGTCTGCAGTAGAGAATTTTATGCGGACTTCAAAGTGCTTGATATACCGAATTTTGACATAGTCTTGGGTATGGATTGGTTAGGTACTTTCTACGCTACCATCAACTGTAGTCATAGGAGGGTATCATTCGAGATTCCAGATCATCCGGTCTTTTATTTCAAGAGTGGAGACCGTACCCTTGAGCCTAGCACCTACAAGGCTAAACCAATGAAGGCAGTGATTGCAACAATACAAGCAGAAGAAGATGAGCCAGAGATAGTTCAATAGTTCGAAGATGTATTCCCTGAAGACATCTCAGGTTTTCCTCTCGATCGAGCTCGTGAATTCAGTATTGACTTAGTGCCTGGTGCACAACCGGTGATCAAAGCACCATATCGCTTAAGTCTAGAAGGATTGAAGGAGATCCGTACTCAGCTGGACAAACTTTTGAAGAAAGGATGGATTCGTCCCAGTACTTCAAGTTAGGGATCTCCAGTTTTGCTTGTAAAGAAGAAGGATGGTTCATACAGAATGTGCATAGACTACCGAGCTCTGAATGAAGTCACGATAAAGAACAAGTATCCACTACCGCGCATCGACGATCTGTTCGATCAGCTAAGTGGGTCTTGTGTTTTCTTAAAACTAGATCTTTGTTCGGGTTATCATCAGGTGAAGGCAAAGAGTCTGATATACCGAAGACGACATTCAGGACTCGCTATGGTCATTATGAGTTTCTCATGATGCCATTTGGAGTGACCAATGCACCAGCTATTTTCATGAATCTGATGAACCAGGTTTTCCGAGACTACCTAGACAGGTTTGTTGTTATTTTCATCGACGACATTCTGGTGTATTCATAGAATCGGAAAGAGCACGGTGAGCATTTATGAATTTTCCTGGAGACATTGCGACATCATCAACTCTATGCCACAGTATGTTCGAATTTTGTCTAGATCAAGTCGGATTTATCGGACACGTTGTTTCGGGCGAATGAATCTCTGTGGATCAAGCTAAAGTATCAGCAATAAGCGAATTTCCGACACCAAAGACAGTGAAGGACATTCGAAGTTTCTTAGGACTAGCAGGATACTACCGATAATTTATTGAAGGTTTTTCGAAGATTGCAACACCCTTAACCAAGCTCACATGTAAAGATGAAGCATTCGTGTGGTTAGAAGCATATGAACAAGCTTTTGTAGAACTCAAGCCAAGATTGACATCGGCATTTATTCTTGTAATACCGGATCAATCTGGAGGTTTCGTTGTGTATTGCGATGCATCCGGTAAGGGATTAGGATGTGTTCTACACCAGCATGGAAAGGTTGTAGCTTTTTCCTCAAGACAGCTGAAGATTCATGAGCGCAACTATTCAACGCATGACTTAGAGTTGGCAGCCGTTATCTTTGCACTTAAGATTTGGTGCCACTATATGCTTGGAGAGCGAGTGGATATATACACATACCATAAGAGTATAAAGTATGTGTTTACTCAGAAAGAATTGAACATGCGGCAGAGAAGATGGCTAGAACTTATGGCGGACATCGACATCAACCTACAATATCATCCAGGGAAGGTGAATGTAGTTCCTGATGCACTTAGTCGCTAGCCGTTATCTATGAATCTCACCGCACAATGGAAGCTTCAGCAGGAATTGCATGGGATGGAGATAGAAGTGGTTATGCCAGGTAACGCTTTGTATTTGATGAACTTATAAGTTCGGTCTACTATTTTCAATCAGATCAAACCAGCTCAAGCAAGTGATGCCAAGTGGCAAAAGATCCGAGAACAAGTAGAAAGTGGATTTCGAACAGACTTCATCATCCACGAAGACGGATCTTTGAGATACGGAAGTAGATTCTGTGTACCACAAGGTCCTGTTCGGGAAGAGTTGATGAAAGAAGGTCACAACTCTCCATATTCAGTATACCCTGGTGGTACAAAGATGTACAAAGATCTACGTCAACATTACTGGTGGCATGGAATGAAGCGTGAAGTAGCCAGAAGTGTAGCAAAATATTTTGTGTGTCAGCAACTAAAAGCTGAATATCACAAAACTGCTGGTTTACTTCAACAATTACCTATCCCAGAATTAAAATGGCAACACATCACCATGGACTTCGTGACTGCTCTTCCTCGTAGCATGAAAGGTAACGATGCAGTATGGGTTATTGTGGATCGACTCACCAAGTCGGCTCACTTCATCCCATTTCGAGTTGGCCAATCTACCGATACACTAGCGAAGAAGTACATGTAGGTAAGCATGAATCTAATATAAGATTTAACCTCAATATGTACTATTTATGATTCCCATGAACTCATGCAGGAGATCATGAGATTACATGGAGTACCGGTTTTCATCGTCTCCGATCGTGACACCAGATTCCGATCGTAGTTTTGGCAGAGTCTGCAAGCTAGCTTGGGAACGAGTCTAAACTTTAGCACAACTTACCATCCACAAACAGATGGATAGTCTGAGAAAATGATTCAGATCCTTGAAGACATGCTAAGAGCTTTTATGTTGGACTTCGGAGGATCGTGGGAAGATCACCTACACCTTATGGAGTTTTCATACAATAACAGCTACCAGGAGAGTATTGGAATGGCACCCTTTGCAGCGCTGTTCAGACCATAATATTGCATTTAGCATTCCCCTATTCTTATCCTTTTTATAAATAAACAGGTACTCTTGACGCACGTTTGTTGCATATTACAGGATACAGGTTTCTGGAGTAAATACAGTGAAAAAGACACAAAACAACAGAAAAAGGGACTTTTGACCAACTATTAGACGGATCCTAGTCAAGCCTAGACGAAGAACAGTACAAGGTCCAAAATGTCAAGTGAACGGTCAAAAGATACGAACAAGTTTTCACTGAAGATCTGGAGAAGACCCAGAAGCCCAACAGAGAAAATACATATAAAAATACAGAACCCAAGAACCACTGAAGAAAGCCCAAAAGTTTGGCGGCCTAAGACCACCAAACGGCCGCGGATCCGCGGCCCAAGCCAACATTTGCCGCGGATCCGCGGCCATTCAGAGCCCGTGTCGGTGGATTTTCCTCGTGTCGGTGCGTCGGTGCAGGGGTTGGGATTTTTCGTGGGCATATCTGTAATTGCACATGTGCGAGACTTTGAAACCCTAATTCTTCTGTTTACTTATAAATTGTAATCTAAAATTGTAAAACCCTATGCCTCTTTTCAATAAATAAAATTCAGAATTTCTGGGAATGATATTCAGATCTCTTCTGTCTTCTACTTGGAGGGAGCCATCAAATCAGTAGGTAATTTTATTTCATTGCTTTTATTTTCTAGAATGTTTTCTCATCCCCTAATGAGCGAGTAATCTCCTCGCTTGTTAGGGTTAGCCTTAGGAAAAGGGTTGAGAGATGAGATCTCTCACCCCTTTCAATGCCACTTTCACCTAATGAATTAGAACTCCACGCATACGAGCACAACCGCTCCCTGCGGCATCCTACCCATCGAGGTAACGATGAACCGTAGTATAAAGGCCGGTTGCGCGCGTTTTCCGTGGGGGTTAGGGTAATTATCAACAAAGGAAGGATACAAATCTAGAGAAAGAAACATCTTCCCAAAAGATTTGGATCCACTTTATTAATAATTATCTTAACATCTAATAGATCTAAAAAAAAGAAGGCATTGAAAGCGGTGAAGAAAAACGTTAATCTCCAAAACTTCCCCTAAGCCTAACCCAAGCAAGACTCTTAATTAGATTAATTAGATCCAGTTTTTATAGATTTTTATAAACCAACCAAAACGACACTTTGAATCAACTCGTTAAAACACATAAAATGAATTTACCCGTCTCTGTGGATCGACCCGTACTCACCGGCTAGCTGCGAAGCGACGCCGTTTCTGATTGCGGTAAATACAAGTTTTGACACACTTATCAAATGGCGCCGTTGCCGGGGACGGCGTAATCTTTCTTTTTGTGAATTTTCGTGTTGATATAAATTTTTAAAATTATAAAAATCTCAAAATATAAAAAAAAAATAAAAAAAATTATCAAATTTGATCTGTTTGAAGGGTGTATCTTTTGAATCTTGCAGGAACAGCGAAGAATTGAGGATCTGGAAATTTACAGAGGGCAAAACAAAAATTGGTACAGAAGAACAGAGAGGAATTGAATGTACAGAACCACAGAATTTTTTCCAGAACCTGATACCCTCACTTAGCCGCGTTTCCGCCGCATTAGGGGTCCCTGACCGCGTTTTCGCCGCAACATGGCCACGTCAGCAGTTCAAAATTAGTGGGTTTGTTCTCTTTTCTTCCCCTCTGCAACCTACAATATATCTCTCTGTAAAAAGTTTTCTGCAGGAATTCTTTGCGTAAAGAGTCTTTCTCCCCCTTCTAAATAACAGATTTTCTGCAGCTTTTTTTGCGCCGCGCTAAAAATTGATTGCAAGTGAAATTTTATTTGTTTTGCATAATTTAACCGGACTCTAAGGGGCTAATCGACCAAACTCAGATTGGGTAGGGATTTCATCACCCTTCCCAGGACCCCAGAAAACACCTAAAGCATTTTGCATCGACCACAATTAATAAAAAAGATTAGACTCAGACCTAAGGACATCGAGCTCAATAGGAAAAGGACTAGTATAGGCATCGGCCGTTTATCCTAACCGACTTTGCGGTGTCTAGGCTAGTGGTTATTAATTAGGCCCACTGTAGTGGTGGTTCCTTCCCACTTACCTGGCGGTATTTGTCCGTGAAGAGGCGGTTTGAGGTCCTATTTCTAGCCCTAGTTAGGAGCTGTCTAGCAGACCTAGGCAACCCTAGATCTAGGTCTGATTGTGCATGTGTGGTTGATACATTTGTGTCACGAGTCCCATTTTCTAAAACCTTCTTGCAAAACTCTCCAATAAAAAAAAATAAATAAAGAAAAATCTTTTCAAAACTTGCAACTTGCCGCTGAGAAAACTTGCACCTCACTTCCACCAATTCTCCTTCATTGACGTTATCTTACCCCCACATTCTGTTTTTCTATTTTTTCTGACTACACCACCCCTTCTAGTGTATGTCATTTTGGACTAGGGATACTAACGCCCGATTAGTCCGTGTTTCGTTGGTCCCGACCGACGAACCCTTCGATGAACCCTTCGTCGACATTCCGTCCATTTCCTTACCTCCACCTTTAAATTCTTCTTTCGAAGGTATGTCGGGACACAACCCTAACAATACCTTACCGACGGGAATGATTCCACCTCCGTTAGGTGCGAATAACCCGAATCTTCCGCCTGTTGTAGCGCCCGCACGAGTTGCGCTCCAGGATCTCTTCTACCCCGTCCGCACTTCTTTACCTATATGTCTTTCACCCCCACCGGCGAATGGGGATAATTTTGAAATAAAACCACACTTCATCAATATGCTACCTAAGTTTCATGGTTTAGAATCCGAAGATGCATATATTTCATTAATAAATTCCAAAACGTTTGCGCCATGATGAAGACAACCCAATTAAGTGATGACGCAATAAGGCTAAGGGTCATTCCTTTTACCTTATGTGACCTAGCCGAGAAGTGGCTATACAGCACCGCATCACACTCCTTTAGAAATTGGGACGAGTTTGTGAGAGCTTTTCTGAAAAAGTTCTATCCTCATCACAAAACTGCTAGAATCCGAAACGAGATTATACAATTTTCACAGCTTCCTTCCGAACCATTTTGGAAGTGCTTCGAGAGATTTAAAGACCTACTTGTTCAATGCCCTCATCATGGGATAGAAAGTTAGCAACTTTGCCAAACATTATACGAGGGATTGAACGCAGCAACGAAGCAGTTGCTAGAAACAATATGTCAAGGTCATTTTCTCTCCAAGTCTAGCGACGAAGCTTGGCAGTTTCTTGAGGACCTAAGTGAGCAAACAATTCAGTGGGAGAGTACCAAGACCACATCATCTTCTTCAGTTGGTCAATCTAGGGCAGGCATACATCAAATAGGTATGTCGATTGCTATGAAGGCCGAGATGGCCTCACTTATGAAAAAGCTAGAAGCCATTGAGACCAAAATCTCATCGTCTTCTCCTGCCCCTACTCTACCCACACGAACTGTTTGTGCTTGTTGTTCGAACCCGTCGCACCTAACCGAAGAGTGTCCTTATAATGCACCCATTCAAGGACAGGATCAAGTCAATGCTGCATTTCAGCAATGACAAAGAAATGATCCGTACTCTTCAACATACAATCAGGGGTGGAGGAGTCACCCAAATCAACAGTTCCAAGGGAATAATAATTTTCAAAGACCTCCTCCACAACAACAACAAGCACCCGCACAAACTCAAAACCAGCAACCTTTCCAACAACAACCTTATCAAACGAACAATTTGGTTCAACCTAATGATGATAAGGTTACCTCGCTCGAGAAGAGTCTAGAAGCATTTCTCAAGCAATCTACAGAATCCGCAGCAAGATTTGAAAGTTATGTTCAATCTTTAATGAATAACAATGCCTCACACGATCAAAGTATCAAATCTATTGAGGCACAAATTGCATAATTAACTGCTGCGTTGAGCGAGAGAGAAAAGGGAAAGCTTCCAACTCAACCATTGCCAAATCCCGGTCACACACAAAACGCATATCACAATCACAATGTAAATGCGGTGACCACGTTGAGATCCGGAAGAGAGTTGCAAAATAATGTGGAAACTAATGATGACATCCCCGCCGGTGGTTCTTCTTCTTCTTCTCCATCGTCACCTTCCCCTTCTTCATTTTCTTCACTTTCTTTTTCACCTTTTTCTTTAGAGCCTATTCTCCACCCTTCACACGGCTCTACTTCTTTTAGTTCGAACGGACCTAATTCTCACAACATGAACACATCTACACCGGGATCCGTTCTTACTCCACATTCTACTCCACAGACATGTGACTCAACAAATTTTCAAAATGCACCATTTCCAAACAGGTTGAGTCCCAATAAACCAACTGCACAAGTGGAGAAGATTGTGGAATTATTTAAACAGGTTAGCATAAATATACCTCTCTTAGATGCCATCCAACAAGTCCCTTCATACGCGAAAATCTTAAAGGGCTTATGCACCTCGAAGAGAAAGGCATCTCAAGTACCCAAGAAAGTGCTAGTGGCTAGTGCAGTGAGCAATGCTATTAACCACCATCAAACCTTACCCCAAAAACGAAAGGACCCCGGCTGTCCTACGATTTCCATCACAATTGGGGATAAGAAAATTAATCGAGCACTTTTAGATCTTGGGTCTAGTGTTAACCTGATTCCCTACTCCGTGTACGAACAATTAGGGGTTGGAGAGTTGAAACCCACTCGTTGCACTCTCCAAATGGCTGATCGATCAATCACCCATCCAAGGGGTCAACTAGAGGATGTGTTGATCAAAGTTGGGGAGTTCATATTCCCCGTTGATTTTATTGTTATGGATACACAACCTGTTGCTAACCCACGGAACCAAATTCCGGTGATTCTTGGTCGACCATTTTTAGCCACTTCCAATGCTGTAATAAACTGTCGAAATGGCTCCATGACTCTATCCTTCGGGAAAATGTATAGCGAGTTCAATATTTATAAGATGGGAAGTCTGCCCCCCGTACCTAAAACTAGTACACGAGAAGTTTGCTCTGTTCATGAAATCCCGCAGGAGGACTGCAAGCTTGAGAGATTTCTATTTGATGAAGACAGTTCTGACGCCACTAGTACGTCCCTCTTTGAGCCTACCACCATTGACACAACCGATGTTGATTATGAATGTTTCACTTTTTTGGATGATGACGACTCATAGCCCGAATATGAGTCGTTTGAATTTTTGGATGAATCAGTCGAGTCATCCGAATCGGTTGTCTGCAGTGATTTCGAACCTGTGTTGGAGTCCTTTGAGTTCGAGGTAGATTCTGCAATGATTCTTTCGCTTCCAAAACTCGAACTCACGCCCTTGCCGTCTCACCTTAGATATGCTTACATAGGTAAGAATGAGACATTTCCCATTATCATATCGGCCTCTCTAGCCTTCGAGCAAGAGAACGCCCTTTCAATGGTCTTACAAGATAGGTGGCAAGTTTTCGGTTGGACTATGGCGGACATCGAGGAGATAAGTTCCCTCATAATTAAGTATCATATACAATTGATGGATGATGCCAAGTCACTAGAGGACACACAGGAACATCTTGGGGGTATTGTGGTGAGTAAACCTCCTCCTTTAGAAGTTGAAATACCCCCATTTCTTTTAATAAGCTACGAGAATGCCAACACTCCACTGATTGCTGATCATTTACATTCTCGTGTTGATGCATCACCACCTCATGTATATTCATTTCCACACCTTCCATACCACCACTTCTATCTTCCCCAATTCTGTTTGGACCGCCACAACTTATTCTTCCACCAACCAATACTTTTTACTGATAAATTTTTCAAATGGTTGGTGTTGACGTTTGGTCGATGCAAAGTTTGGCAGTAACGTCTAACATAGTTTAAATGAAGTTTGGGGGAGGGCCTTTCTGTATATATATTTGTTTTCCTTAACAATAAAAAATTATAAATAAATAAACAGGGGAGTATCGGTATTTTGACCCTCTTGGTTTAGCATGACAGTGAGGACACTGTCAAGTTCAAGTTTGGGGGTATGCTCGGTACGTTTTCTTCCTTCGCATTCATTTGTACATATTTTTGCATTTGCATATTTATTTAAAAAACCCATAAAAATTGAAAAATTTCAAAAATTATAAAAATTATTGTATTCAATTTTGGCTAATTGACTTGAGTTTGACAAATAGGTTAACTGGCTAGGAACAACTAGATCTTAGACTTAGTGAATTAAAAACCCTAAAGATAACATTCCTTAAAGTTTAACGGTAGAAAGTATATGCCTTGTAGTTTATTTAGAAATAGGCAAATTTTGGGTTCACCTTTTGGGATAAGTCGAAACAAGGGAAGAGTATAGATGTTCTTATTAGAGTATAAGTTTGAAAAATAGTTCCTAGCTTAAGTCTAAATTCTGAAAATGTATACCCTACAATTTGCACATTCACGCACCTTGAAACTTGGAATAGTAGAAGAGACCTTGAAATGCTCTTGTCTAAAGTCCTTAGTACAATGAAAATAAAAAGAAAAAAAAAGTGAATAAAAAAAAATGGACACTGGTTTTTTTTTAACTTAAGGCTGTAAAAATAGAAAAATATTTAGCGAGGGTGCTTCATCACCTAGTGCCTTAGACCAACTGGTTTGGGAGTCACTGCTAAAGCCTTGGGTGTTGCAAAGACTAGGAAGTACACTTTAAAGTGCAAACGTATTTTGTAATCGGTCGTTGGTACCTCAAGAAGTATTAACGGTCGCATGAAGGATGTGTAAGCAAATTTCATTCACCAACTAATTAGTACTTTGGACAACGGACAAGGGGTTGATTGCTTAATTTGAATTTCCAAGTGTAGGGGTGACTTATACACACACGTAGGGGTATGTGATTGGTGTTTAGACGAGAGAAAGGAGTGAAGAATAGAACTTGTATCTTTAATAGAGTTGATAAAAATTCCTAAGTGGAGATGGAACCCTAGAAGGAAAACTTAAGAAATGCCGAAAGCTATGTAAGTCTACATAACATATATAATCTTAAGTTAAATGATGAGGAAGTGTGAAGAATATGGGTGGATAATTTACAAGTATATGATAATAGAATTCCTTGTTGGAAAACCTAATTGGAGAACAAAAGTCAATGGGCCGAGTTGATAGGATTTTGTGGGTAGTATCCACTGAAAACCCTCAGGAGACAACACTCATCCTACTAGGGACACCTAGAGGTTTAACGGCTTGTTGCACGTGCTCAGTGCAATCGCATTTCCCTGCGAAAGTGCGGTTAGGATTTTAGTGAATAAATAATAAGTTTGCTCGAGGACGAGCAAAAGGTAAGTTTGGGGGTATTTGTTCAGACCATAATATTGCATTTAGCATTCCCCTATTCATATCCTTTTTATAAATAAACAGGTACTCTTGACGCACGTTTTTTGCATATTACAGGATACAGATTTCTGGAGTAAATACAATGAAAAAGACACAAAACAACAGAAAAAGGGACTTTTGACCAACTATTAGACGGATCCTAGTCAAGCCTAGACGAAGAACAGTACAAGGTCCAAAATGTCAAGTGAACGGTCAAAAGATACGAACAAGTTTTCACTGAAGATCTGGAGAAGACCCAGAAGCCCAACAGAGAGAATACATATAAAAATACAGAGCCCAAGAACCACTGAAGAAAGCCCAAAAGTTTGGCGGCCCAAGACCACCAAACGGCCGCGGATCCGCGGCCCAAGCCAACATTTGCCGCGGATCCGCGGCCATTCAGAGCCCGTGTCGGTGGATTTTCCTCGTGTCGGTGCGTCGGTGCAGGGGTTGGGATTTTTCGTGGGCATATCTGTAATTGCACATGTGCGAGACTCTGAAACCCTAATTCTTCTGTTTACTTATAAATTGTAATCTAAAATTGTAAAACCCTATGCCTCTTTTCAATAAATAAAATTCAGAATTTCTGGGAATAATATTCAGATCTCTTCTGTCTTCTACTTGGAGGGAGCCATCAAATCAGTAGGTAATTTTATTTCATTGCTTTTATTTTCTAGAATGTTTTCTCATCCCCTAATGAGCGAGTAATCTCCTCGCTTGTTAGGGTTAGCCTTAGGAAAAGGGTTGAGAGATGAGATCTCTGACCCCTTTCAATGCCACTTTCACCTAATGAATTAGAATTCCACGCATACGAGCACAACCGCTCCCTGCGGCATCCTACCCATCGAGGTAACGATGAACCGTAGTATAAAGGGCCGGTTGCGCGCGTTTTCCGTGGGGGTTAGGGTAATTATCAACAAAGGAAGGATACAAATCTAGAGGAAGAAACATCTTCCAAAAAGATTTGGATCCACTTTATTAATAATTATCTTAACATCTAATAGATCTAAAAAAAAGAAGGCATTGAAAGCGGTGAAGAAAAACGTTAATCTCCAAAACTTCCCCTAAGCCTAACCCTAGCAAGACTCTTAATTAGATTAATTAGATCCAGTTTTTACAGATTTTTATAAACCAACCAAAACGACACTTTGAATCAACTCGTTAAAACACATAAAAGGAATTTACCCGTCTCTGTGGATCGACCCGTACTCACCGGCTAGCTGCGAAGCGACGCCGTTTCTGATTGCGGTAAATACATGTTTTGACACACTAATCAAGCGCTCTATGGAAGGAAGTGTTGTTCACCATTAAGTTGGGATGACAACCGAGATTGTGAACTCCTTGGACCAGAGATGATCGTGGCAACTGTAGACGTAGTTCGTATGATCAGGAAAAAAATGCGCATAGCCCAAGACAGACAGAAGCACTGGGCTGATGCAAAACGTCGACATCTGGAGTTCCAACCGGGAGATCATGTGTTCTTAACGATCTCTCCAACCGTGGAGTAATTCGCTTTGGCAAGATGGGTAAGCTCAGTCCCAGATATATTGGACCGTTCGACATAATCGAACGAGTCGGAGAAGTGGCATATCGTTTGGCACTTCTACCCCCATTAGAAGGAGTGCACAACGTGTTCCATATATCCTAGCTTCGAAGATATGTGAGCGGCCCCAGCCATATTCTTGATCACTCCGAGCTCACTGTACAGACAGATCTATCTTGTGAGCAGCAACCCGTTGAAATCCTGGACCGAAAGGTAAAGACACTAAGGAATAAAGAAGTAAACTTGGTCCGAGTGATGTGGAGAAAAGATTAACCAGGAGAATCAACGTGGAAATGTGAGGACGACATGCGTGCAAGATACCCATTCTTATTTGTAAATTAGTTCTTATGTAAATATAAATTTCGATGACGAAATTTTTGTAAGGAGGGTATATTGTAACGAATCTAATTTCACTGTACAAAATTTTTTCAAGTTAATATACAGAATGGAGTTTGCAAGCCTGAGTATACTTTAAATGTTGTTTTTATTTAAGAACAGCAAGAAGCAACTTGTAGCTCACTGGTAAAGCCCTTGTACTGCTGTGACGTAGCCCATGTGTTCGAATCCCATCAGCCACATATTATTTTTCTGATTTTTCTTTTAAACATTTTCGAAGCCCAAAAGTTTATACGTGTACTGTACATAAGAAATGAAAAGACAAAAAATCAAACATGTGTAAAATGCTAATAACAACGATTAGGAAACATAGCAAGAATCCAAGCACCCAACGCTTCAGTTCGACCAGAGAGATTGGCCCCCAGGCCGGCACCGCCGGGCCCCCCGTAGGTAATGGCCTCCGTGTTTTGCACACAACACCCCATGGGCTACCCACTATCCCTGTTCTGTTTGATTTCCCTGAAAATTAACAGAGAATTAAAATGAAGCTTTAAATCCAATTTTTAATGCATTCTTCAATTCCAAAACCCTAATTTTACACTATAAATACAACCCCATACCCTAGCCCTCTTCATTTAGAAATCTATTGCCAAAATTCTCAAAAAAAAATTCTAAGTCTAAGAAGAGTACAAGTGGAGTTAGCCCTAGGTCAAATTCTGGCGAGAATTCGAGACGTTATCGGCGACTCCATGACTGCACGAAGGCTACCTTTCTCTTCCTCTTCCTCTACCTCCTCTCTATTCTTTTAGCAAGTAAGTCCTACCCCCTCTTCTCTTTCTACCATAAAAATTCTTCTTTTCAAAACATGTTAGTAGGTGGAGTTATACCGAAATTTGTTTCTAAAACCTTTGAAAACCATAATTCTTCTTAAGAATCACTTGTACTCATGTATATACCTTACTTGTAATCATTTAACTAATGTTTAGAAACTGATTTCATTCTAAAACTCCATGTTAAGTAACTTTAATTAAGCTTTTACGCTTAAACAACATGAAGTTTACATACGGCATCTTTTAATTACCATGCTTAGCATACCTTTAAAAAACCTCACGAGGTAATGACCTAGCTATCACATACACACATCTTGACATAGCACGATTTCTCTTGAACAATATTTTTGTGGCAAAATACGACTTTTCATAAAAATACCTTAAACTATTAAAAACCCGGATTTCTTTAAATTGTGTTACTTAATTCTTTGCTATTGTGCCTCTACAACCAATTTTGAGGAACCCGCTATTGGATGGTGCGGATTATCGCACATTCTCGGGACTAGTAGGGCGAGATGCAGACCTCCTCATGGAACATATGATCTCGATGGAATTTTAATACAATTTTTAAGAAAAACGAGGATTTCTATTTAATAATAAAAATTTATTTTTAATAATTATATAAATATTATCAAACCACATATTTTTAAGATATTATTAAATTCCATGTTTTCTAGAAAATAAAAGAATTACAAGTTTCATGAAAATACCATCAAGAATCAATACAACTCAAACTTTACACTAAAATCCCTTGAACTATTCAAGCTATGAATATTTTTACTAATATAACTCTTTCTCTAAAATTCACGTTCATGACAATTCTAAATAACATAAATAAATACTTGAGCTTTATTTTGAAAGTATATAAAAATATTTTTCTTAAAAACCCCTCAAGTTATATTAAATTACAATAAGGACCTTAGTAAATATAGGTTTAAGCGGGATCAATTCTCTTGAGTCTTAGGGAGTCGGAGAAAGTGGGTGCTTGCCTATTTAAGGTAGAAAACTAAAACGGGGTTATCAATGGTAATTGTCTTGGAAAAAGACACAAATCCTGCCGTCCATGTGCAGCTGTTACCGATAATACCAAAATCTAATTTAGGATCCAAATTTGTTTAAGTGTCTTACTCAATCTGAGTCCCAGTCTAATCTGAATACAATCCAAACATGAATCCAATCATAACTCCAATTCAACATGATTCCAATATACCAAACATGAACACTTGAACTTGAATATGAATACCAGAACAATATCCAACATGCAACATAACTTGACTTGATCAAACCATGGCTATATCTTAAACTTGACTACATGGCTACCGTTTATATCCTAAATTAGTTTATATGAACAATTTATACCATGGTCTCGGCAAGTCTGATAACTACAAGTCAATACAATCAATATAATATACACTACGGGGTTTTAACGGGATAGATTGGTACGGAACGTGTTAAAAGTGGCACGATGATTGTCACTAAAAGACACCTTCATGAACATCCTGTACCGTTGTCCCGTAGGTTTTGACGGGGCCTTGTAATTACATGTTATCTTAGTCCACGGAGCAAGTTGGACTCCTCTCGTATACACTGATGCATTCTATACCAAGCTACAAATAACTACGTTATCCTAACAAACACATACTTTACCCATTCTATTCTCTTTACCTATCTATTACAATCTATCTTTTGGGACTTACCGAGCGCTAGCTCGCTGACAACATTTCTGTCTCTTCTTTCTTTGGAATATTGTCAGGAGGATCCGACTCTCAGGAGATCGAGCCCAGCCAGGACGATTTGAAGCTGTTTATAGAGGAGGCAGATTTTCGGGCCTTATTTGTAATATTTTCTCTTCAGTTCATATGCCATTATTTAGCCATCGCTTTCTATCATTGTACTTTGATTTTCAGTTGTATGTAAAGAATGATTATCAATAAAAAGTTGTTGTTTTATTACATTTCTTGTTATTCTTATGTTATTCATTTATATTGCTTATTTACGCATAACGTGTTTACTTCTGAGTAAATATGTCGCGGTCCGCCACGTCTCCTTCCCTGTACACTGGTAAGCGGAGCGTGACAGTGTTATACTGAATGATTCGTTTCCTTCAGTCTTTTACCCTATTCTTTGGCTCCTTAAGGTCTCCTCGATCGAGCTTGGTTGCTGGTCCTCCCCCGTCAAAGATGATCCACTCGAGGGATGTAGCTCATGGCTCTAGCTCTATACTAAGAATCTTGTGAAGCAATTAGGGACTCTAGGTTGCTAATCTAGAGTGTCTATGGATGTAGTGAGATTCTCTACGTGTGTATCTAGCTCTCTTCTATCCTTGATTCTCAACACATGAGATGGTATGGTAGAAGATGAAGAAGAAGAAGGAGGAGCTCAAGGAAGGTAATTAAGAGAGATGAAGCAAAATGGTGAGAGTCTAACCATGCAAAAGCTCCAAAAAAAACTAAAGTGAGAAAACTCTAGAGAGAGAAAAACATCAAGCATGGTTTTCAAAAACTCAATTTTCAAATATAATATATCAACCATACTTGAATAGTTTGCACAAATGAATTAACAATTCATTTGTCAACACTATTCAAGCATGGTTCTCACCATTCTCTCTTCTTTACCTTTACACCTCATTTCCATTTAAATTAAAAAATGGATAAACCAAAATAAGATGTCCACCTTCTAGAATGTTTTCCGCATAAATATGGATTACACTCTACTGTATATACATACCCGTATTCATACCAATATACGAATACCCAAAGAGATAAAATAACATAAAGAACATAATACTAGAATATACATATCGAAATATATATATATAAATTATTAAATCCATACCTGATTTAATAATCCGGCTTAATCCTAAGCCAGCTAGTATTATCAACCGTCCGATCGAATGTCTGGGTAACTAGTACAATTATTCGATCGGAGCGCTGCACGTATCAAAATACAGCTACTATATCATTTTGCTTGAACCAGGGTGTCGCGACCCAAAAGTACGGAACATGACCGGCACTTAGTCTACGACGTCTCAAGGCGTACGTGCGCTAAGTAAGCCGAGCCCAGAAATCCAAACCAAGAAAAGTAGTGGAGTGAAGGAAAAATCATATGTAAAACAATCAGTTTGCAACATAATATACAACGCCTAAAGACGAGGATCACAATGAAAAGGGAACTCAACAGCATGAAACCCAGAGAAATATAACGTGAGATTCTAAGGTCGAAAGAATAAACACCACTGGTCTCTATCTTAAATAAGTACATGTTTGGTTGATGGAACTTCTAGATAAAACTGAAATATAATATACAATGTATAATGATGGGTACAATATAAATAAACCCACCTACTAGCAAGTCACCCGAAAGAAGCAGTGCCGTAAGCCGTAATGAAACCTGTACGGCAAAACCTGCAAGGACTGGGGCACAACGGGGGTGAGTTGCCAACTCGTGAATAGAAAAACATCTACGAACAGAAAATCGCATGTATGACGCAATCCTAGGTCATACGATCAACATATATAAACCTCAAAAGGATAAGTCTGAAGCATGATAAGGTAGCAATATAACATCTATACATGTAGGTAGTGCCAAGTGCTCGTACCAGTGCCTCAGGTAATAACATGTCATAATATAAGGTGTGTCTGCATGAAGTAAATATGATAAGGTATCAAAATGGATATCAATACACATATATTAGCGTCCCATTCCACTAATATTGGTGTAAGGGTATATATAACAGTGCCCTCATACCCTGTTATATATACAAATGAAGTATGATCAATGAAATCAAGGTCCGTATGTGATCAATGTCTGTATATATGTGGATCCCGTCCACCTGTCACCCAATGACAATAAGCATCATGCATGTAAATATCGTAAAGCATATGCATGGAAATATGAGGATATAATCAAATCATGGAACCTGAGTGCCTAGCATCGACACTCGAAAAGATCATGAAACCTGTGCCTAGCATCGGCACGTAAATCCTCGTCTATCAGGCGCTGTCATCAAGACTGGCCCTGATAGGTACGTATCATACGCTATCTCAAAAACCCGAGTGCCCAGCTTCGACCCTCGAATTTCGACGTATCCATATGTACATACTCCGGTCGGTATCCTCATGATAACCGTCGAGTCCAAATACTATCATCGGTAGGTAGTGCTTCCCTGCCAGGCTCACCGTCTACAACACAGCGATTCGTTCTGGCCCCGGGGTACCATACCGGGTCCACCTTGTACCCGCAATCGGTGCCTACCTCTCCTCGAATCGGGTGTACTCACACAAGCTCTCTGGAACCGAGAAAACTCATGGTGGACGCACTGAAATATCATATCAAGGGTAACCGGGTTTTTAAAACAATTACATATTTTCTTCTGAAATATCCACGGTTCCCAAATCCAGAAATATCATGGAAACAATATATCTCAATGCGTATAATCAAAGAGCATGATATATGCGACATGTAAAAGAAATGCAAGCGCATCTGCCTATCATGCAACCAGGAATAGTAATATGCACATATTGAGGGAAACCGCTCTTTTAAATGAATCAGTTTTAAAGAGTATCTTGCGGTTTCCAAATCTAGAAATATCATCTATGTATGTGCAAACATGTATGTGTACAAGTATGAGTGTACAATAAGTATGTGTACAAATATGCCATGAAAGGGTCATATCCTGAATGCAACGGTACTACAGTGTAGTGACATGGCAATTATCGATGATGAAGTATGTGAGCCGGCAAGCAAGTGTATGTGGAACATACGCATCATCGATAATGGTCCTGGTGTCCTAACAGCATGATGGTAATATAGCAATAGCATATGAAATGAAATGTGAATAGCAATGAAAATACGGAATCGAATAAATCAACGTAACAGTAAAGAGTCTACCTCAATATGTATATGCCATGCAATTGTGCCATTTGAAATAAGACAAATTGGGGTTTTTAGTAAAATAAGGGCTACGGAGTTTTTAAGAAAGATACGTCTTTTGAAAATAGCCGTAGAATCCCTTTACTTGTATTTTAAGATATTCCCGATCCGTAAGTTTTTGAAATAGGTATGACTCGGGTCTAGTCTAACATCTACTATACTAACTACTGATCTAACTATCAAGTCAATCGGGAGGGGTATGGAAACCACCTAGATCTGAGTCGATATATATATAAATATATAAATATAATAGTCGGTGATCCCGCCTCAATAGTATCGCGTACTATACCGTATGTCATCTACATCATCGAGTCATGAGCGCGGATCAATCATCAATATATAGCTCGTACGGTAAATCGTCGTACGGTATCCCAATAGCTGGGTACGGGTCAATATCACAATCAGCTCATCAATTATTTGGTATCCTTATTATCATCTCACATAATCTGGGGTACCGATCTAAGTCTAGTACAAATCGATACCATTATCCAAGTAAGAATGCGTGTGTGAAACACACGTCCAAAGGCCCTCTAAAATCTCATATCGTATCCCAAATACGAATCACATCACATCACCGATGTCACGGCACTAAGCCCAATCTCATCGACTCATCTCTAATGTCCTCCAATATCCTCATCATCACAGTATAACATAGAAAATATGCACGTGTGTGCGTGTGGGTGTAAACCTATTCTAGGTTCACGACTGGAAACTACACAAGTTACTTCTAACCCTAACCTATGCATATTACACCTAACACATCCTAAATAACCAAGTCTCACATACGCTAGCATATACATGTATATATATAGTATATATGATATACTAGACATCGGACTGCGGGGGTGCTATACGCCATCCACCCGACTTCTCCCTGTAAATATGAATCTACTCACCTTTCTTATGTGTGCCGGTGCCGATGTCGCCATTTGCATCTCCAACGCTTCGACACCACGTGGGGCACCTACAAGGATATCACACGCTAAAACACATGAAAACCATGTCGGAAACCAAAATGGTGCACGCTACGCCCATAAGTAAAAACCTGTAGCCTCGCGTCCAAACACGGCCAATAACCCTCTGTTGTTGGCGTTCAAACGCCACCCGACAGAAACGAATCATCGAATACCAAAATCCATACGAAAACAAGTCGTAAATCATGCGCCAACTCAAGAAAATCAACGCAGATTCTACCCTGGTTGGGACCAGACAAAACTAGACATACCCAGGGTCAAGTTTACAGGTAAAAGAGTCATGCACCAAAAACGAGGCGATTCCCCCTGCTCTGGCCACAAATTGCAACCAGGGGGAATAAATCTGCTGCCGGAAATAAGACGTGGGGGCTAGGGTTTTCGGTATTGGTTGCTATCTGCCTGCACATCTCACTGCCAACTCAAAATTATCTTAGGGTATCTCGGGTTGTAGAAGATTCCAGAAAGGCTTAAAGAGTCGACAAAACACTAACCGACACTAAATCGAACAATCTGGTATCTTTGCTGGAATCTGGGGAAACTCTAGGGTGAACTGTTCTTAACAGCACCAAGTCAAGCTATACTAACATTCAAAACCATCCATTGGCCAAATCTCACTCAAAATCACTAAAACTAGCACTAAACCACCTAGCAAACACTAAATTTCAGCTTTACGACCATAATCAAGCAAGAAGGGAGTTGGGTTGCAAGATTATACCTCAAGGAAATCCTAGGATGTAGGAGAAGAGAAGGAGGAGGAGGGGAAAGAGGGCTGTGCTGCTGCTGAGCTGCTCCTTTTGCTCCAGATGTTGCTGCTGCAGCTGTAGTTTTTGGTTGCAGTCTGTTGCAGTTGCTTGCAACCTGCTCTCTCTTTTTCCTTGCTACTGTAGCAGCTGCTACTGCTGTGTCTTGGTTGTTTTTGGGTTATGAAGGGTTGTAGTGTTGTGTGGTGGAGTGTGAGGGTGAGAGAGGGATATGAAAGTTGAAAAGAGAGTGTGAAAGACAAGAAAAAGGGTTGAAGTGAATGGTGTGACATAACCTTAGAGCCTCCCTTCTCTCTCTCTTCTTAAATGTTGCATGACAACCATCAAATCCTCTCTCTCTCTCTCACCATAAGTCAACCCAAACCCTAATCCACTTTTTTTTGCAAAGCTAAACCCTTAATTAACCCCAATCACTTAATCAAAAAGGTTCAACCCATCATGGTTGCCTAAACTTGGCTAACCCACCATCCTCATCTAACTTGGTAACCCTAGACTACCATGAATCCAAAACATGAAACAAGTGTGACAAGTGTGGAAAATGTTATGTGCACATTTTTGCACAAAAAGCCAAAAATCCCAATTAGCGATTTTAATCGCGATTAACACTAAAATAGCATATAATTCATCATAAAAACTGTAAAATGGCATATTTCCACAAAATAACCTATTTTAGAATTTCCATAATTTTCTCCAGAATTTTCCCCATTTATCGGTATTTAATTATACCGAAATATTAAAATATTCATTAAAAATTAATATTAAATTTTGAAAATTCCCCAAAATAATATTTTATTTTTCTGAAATGTTACAGTCTTCCCCCCTTAAAGAAATTCGGTCCCCGAATTTAAATTTAAACCCCCAAATTCTAAAACATTTCAATAAAATGTCCAAGTCAACGTGGCTCCGAAACCATCAATACATAAAACGCATCGTAGCGCAATACATGCGCATGCGTAACGAGCAGATAACTCGAAAACAAAACTCCGTCAAGCACCTCGCAATCATTGGAGTCAAGGTGAAACACGAATGCCAAATCCAAGGCAAAACCGATATGCTAGAAATCGGAACTATACATGTAAATATATGAAGGAAATGCATGCCAAAATTCCTTAAAATCGATGTACAATGCGCATAACTCTGCACAGTGGCGGACGTCTCTATAAGAAAATAGCCATATATGTATATATATATATATATTTTTTGTTTAGTATGCACGATCCGCCGTTTTGAAAACAATTTAGAAGGGTTCCCTGTTTAAAACGTTTCGTGTCATATCGGACACGTATGTAAATAATGAGACTATAGCTCGCTTTTGGAAATCCCTTTGAAATCTATCAGTGCATGCAAAATATATCCAGGCACTGTTCTCTGACTAGTCCTGCTCAGTACGAAAATGCAGAGCAAATATCATAAAACGTACTGCTCCATAAAAACCAATTCAAAAGTGCATATGAAACCCTGTGCATCCAGTGAGCACGGAAATCAAAATCCGTACATGTGCCAAGCAGGTGCATAGAAACAATATCAAGGTGCAACGGTTGTGCACACAACATCGGTCATAGGCAACGTGCGTGCCTGACCGCAAAATCAGTGCATCTGACATGCACGAAAAAAATCCCGATTTAGTGCATCTGGTGTGGACCAAATCGCATCTCATAATCTGCGCCCAACATGCGCTAACAATCCAAATCCGGTGCATCCATCATGCACGAAATTATGAAATCCAATATCAAGCGCCGAACACGCGCAAAATCCAATCAGGTGCATAAAGTGCACAAAACAAATATCGAACATCACCATCGAAATCGAAGTCTAGTGCATCCAAGTGAACAAAATACGAATCACTGCACTGCAGCATATGTGAACTATACCGAGTGCAAAAACTAAATCGTGTGCGTACATATGCACAAAATCAACTCAACCGTATGAAACCCATGAAATCATAAACATGTGAAACTAAGGCACGAAAACGATATCAAGTGCAACAATTGGGCGAAAATCGTAAATACTCAATAGGTGCAACCAAGGTGCATGAAAACAATGTTATGAAACCCAATCATCAAATCAGTCATGCAAATAAATGACCCAAAACATCGAAATCAAGTATGGCGGAATAGTTCCGCTCAAGCACGTCCTCTAAGAATCTCTGGCCAACTGTCGTGATCACTCATAGCATGTCTCGTCAACGATCCTGAACTCTGGCCTGCTGGTGTGCGTAACATGACCACTCCTTGGTCCAAGTCTTCTCTGTGGATTACCAATCTCACGATCCATCGGCTCATCGGCCCTGTCAGATGTGCTAACGGGGACGATTCCGTTCTGGCCCTCTCTGGTCCTCTTTCATTCAATTCTCATGACCACTCGCGAAGCAGTATGTCACTGGCGTCGGCCTCTGGCTCTCTGAATGTACGTGACACATCTGATCCTGGGTGCAAGTATCATTGCAGCAGTATCCTGGAAGGAATCTTGCTCAAGGTTTCTTCCAAGTCTCGTTCATATCAACTGTCCGGAAGACATCGTCCTTTTCTATTTCTGCTTCTTGCTCCTGAATGGCTGCATACTCAACGCGACTCCTTCTGGAAGGTATATCTAGTACTATGTCTCGGCATGCGTATCGCATCTCTGATGTCTGCGGAGTGGAACATCACCTCGTCAAAATCTCTTGCGAACTCTTTACTTCACTCCACTTCAATGTCGACTGATTTAGACTCGTCTCATCGTGGCTGCATGGTCTGCGCTCTAATGGCTATGCTTGTATCTGGAGTCTCCCAAGCAGTGTGTCCTATCACATGATATCCAAATGATGTCGAACCATCCGATTGACTCGTCAGAACCTCATAATCCCCTAAGAGCTCAACATCTTGGGTACAGTATAATAGTATCGAGTACATACCACAGTATCGGTGGTCCAGCCGTAGAAGGGCAAACCCAAGCCTCACTAATGGCGCCGCAGAACTGCCGCAAACCCTAAGGTTTAAAGGCTTTCACACGGTCATTAAGTCGAGTTAGGGTTTCATTCTTCTAGAGGGACCATCGAATTGCCTGCATGTCTTCCCGACTACTTTAAACTTGGAATAATAGGTTTCTGACATTCGATCGTCTCTGTCGACTCTCAACGTCTCCACGTGAAGTCATCTCTAGCTGGAATCAATCTATCTGATGATCTCGCATCGGGGTAGCGAACGATCCACATGTCCTAATCATTCATCCTTGGTGACTAGGGTCCTTCTATCATCTCTTAGTACAACTCGTACTGCCATAGCTCCAACATCTGGGGCAATATCTCGTCGTTCGCAGCAACAACTGTTCGTCTGTACGCTGATCAGCGCCTCAATCTTTTAGGAAAGGCGATACATTGGCGGTCATCTCTAAATCGGACTGCTCTAGATCTGAGTAAGACTCCCCACACAGGAAATCTTCAACTCAACTGGGCCTGCTCCGGTGCATAAATCGGACGAACCACCTTCGTCTCTCAATTCGGGTAGACTAGCTATCATCTGTCTCATATCTGCCTGGAAGCTCCGGCGATCTCAGCTCGTAAGCTCCAGAAGCGACACCCTATCAATCTCAGCAACAGCTGGTTCATCTGCCTGTACGGTAGGCGACATCATAATCTTTGAGGTATGCTGTACATCGACAGTCCTCTCTCAACTGGCAGCTCTAACAATGGACCGATCATCCGGTGTAAAACCAAGAACTCTCCTCCATAAGAGGTCACAATCATCAATACTAACTTGAGACGTTCCCATGTCACCAGAAAACACAATTAAAAGATACATCTCTACAATCGTGTGTCGCCGGAATTACGCCCCGGTCAGTCCTCTTTCGTAAAGAGCTCATGCTGACCGTAACTCTAGCCGTAGCTCTCCCTGCCCGTAATCATGGCAGTAAAACATAACGGGTACCGATGAGGCTAGATCAGGAATGAATATGATACTGAACAAAGAAATGTACATCCTAAGGCTTCTTAAGTGGAATGGCGTGTCGTAAATATGCCGCGGACATACCCACGGTACGCCACTCTACTTTAGTCACCTATTCCATCAACCAAGGGTCATCCTACGCTCCGAAGGTAATACCTAACGCTCTGATACCAACTTTGTCACGACCCGAAAGTACGGAACATGACCGACACTTAGGCTACGACGACTCAAGGCGTACATGCGCTAAGTAAGCCGAGCCCAGAAATCCAAACCAAGAAAAGTAGTGGAGTGAAGGAAAAACCATATGTAAAAAAAACTAGTTTGCAACATAATATACAACGCCTAAAGGAGAGGATCACAATGAAAAGGGAACTCAACAGCATGAAACCCAGAGAAATATAACGTGCGACTCTAAAGTCGAAAGAATAAACACCACTGGTCTCTATCTCAAATAAGTACATGTTTGGTTGATGGAACTTCTAGATACAACTGAAATATAATATACAATGTATAATGATGGGTACGATACAAATAAACCCACCTACTAGCAAGTCACCCGAAAGAAGCAGTGCCGCAAGCCGTAATGAAACCTGTACGGCAAAACCTGTAAGGACTGGGGCACAACGGGGGTGAGTTGCCAATTCGTGAATAGAAAAACATCTACGAACAGAAAATCGCATGTATGACGCAATCCTAGGTCATACGATCAACATATATAAACCTCAAAAGGATAAGTCTGAAGCATGATAAGGTAGCAATATAACATCTATACATGTAGGTAGTGCCAAGTGCTCGTACCAGTGCCTCAGGTAATAACATGTCATAATATAAGGTGTGTCTGCATGAAGTAAATATGATAAGGTATCAAAATGGATATCAATACACATATATTAGCGTCCCATTCCACTAATATTGGTGTAAGGGTATATATAACAGTGCCCTCATACCCTGTTATATATACAAATGAAGTATGATCAATGAAATCAAGGTCCGTATGTGATCAATGTCTGTATATATGTGGATCCCGTCCACCTGTCACCCAATGATAATAAGAATCATGCATGTAAATATCGTAAAGCATATGCATGGAAATATGAGGATATAATCAAATCATGGAACCTGAGTGCCTACCATCGACACTCGGAAACAACATGAAACCTGTGCCTAGCATCGGCACGTAAATCCTCGTCTATCAGGCGCTGTCACCAAGACTGGCCTTGATAGGTACGTATCATATGCTATCTCGAAAACCCGAGTGCCCAGATTCGACCCTTGAATTTCGACGTATCCATACGTACATACTCCGGTCGGTATCCCCATGATAACCGTTGAGTCCAAATACTATCACCGGTAGGTAGTGCTCCCCTGCCAGGCTCACAGTCTACAACACAGCGATCCGTTCTCGCCCCGGGGTACCATACCGGGTCCACCATATACCCGCAATCGGTGCCTACCTCTCCTCGAATCGAGTATACTCACATAAGCTCTCTGGAACCGAGAAAACTCATGGTGGACGCACTGAAATATCATATCAAGGGTAACCGGGTTTTTAAAACAATTACATATTTTCTTTTGAAATATCCACGGTTCCCAAATCCAGAAATATCATGGAAACAATATATCTCAATGCGTATAATCAAAGAGCATGATATATGCGACATGTAAAAGAAATGCAAGCGCATCTGCCTATCATGCAACCAGGAATAGTAATATGCACATATTGAGGGAAACCGCTCTTTTAAATGAATCAGTTTTAAAAAGTATCTTGCGGTTCCCAAATCTAGAAATATCATCTATGTATGTGCAAACATGTATGTGTACAAGTATGAGTGTACAATAAGTATGTGTACAAATATGCCATGCAAGGGTCATATCCTGAATGCAACGATACTACAGTGTTGTGACATGGCAATTATCGATGATGAAGTGTGTGAGCCGGCAAGCAAGTGTACGTGGAACATACGCATCATCGATAATGGTGCTGGTGTCCTAACAGCATGATGGTAATATAGCAATAGCACATGAAATGAAATGCGAATAGCAATGAAAATGCGGAATCGAATAAATCAACGCAACAGTAAAAAGTCTACCTCAATATGTATATGCCATGCAATTGTGCCATTTGAAATAAGACAAATCGGGGTTTTTAGTAAAATAAGGTCTACAGAGTTTTTAAGAAAGATACGTCTTTTGAAAATACCCGTAGAATCCCTTTACTTGTATTTTAAGATATTTCCGATCCGTAAGATTTTGAAATAGGTATGACTCGGGTCTAGTCTAACATCTACTATACTAACTACTGATCTAACTATCAAGTCAATCGGGAGGGGTATGGAAACCACATAGATCTGAGTCGATATATATGTAAATATATAAATATAATAGTCGGTGATCCCGCCTCAATAGTATCGTGTACTATACCGTATGTCATCTACATCCTCGAGTCATGAGTGCGGATCAATCATCAATATATAGCTCGTACAGTAAATCGTCGTACGGTATCCCAATAGCTGGGTACGGGTCAATATCATAATCAGCTCATCGATTATTTGGTATCCTTATCATCATCTCACATAATCTGGGGTACTGATCTAAGTCTAGTACAAATTGATACCATTTTCCAAGTAAGAATGCGTGTGTTAAACACACGTCCAAAGGCCCGCTAAAATCTCATATCGTATCCCAAATACGAATCACATCACATCACCGATGTCACGGCACTAAGACCAATCTCATCGACTCATCTCTAATGTCCTCCAATATCCTCATCATCACAGTATAACATAGCAAATATGCACGTGTGTGCGTGTGGGTGTAAACCTATTCTAGGTCCGCGACTAGAAACTACACTAGTTACTTCTAACCATAACCTATGCATATTACACCTAACACATCCTAAACAACCAAGTCTCACATAAGCTAGCATATACATGTATATATATAGTATATATGATATAGTAGATATCGGACTGCGGGGGTGCTATACGCCATCAACCCGACTTCTCCCCGTAGATATAAATTTACTCACCTTTCTTATGTGTGCCAATGCCTATGTCGCCATTTGCATCTCCAACGCTTCGACGCCACGTGGGGTACCTACAAGGATATCACACGCTAAAACTCATGGAAACCATGTCGGAAACCAAAAATGGTGCACGCTACGCCCATAGGTAAAAACCTGTAGCCTCGTGTGCAAACACAGCCAATAACCCTCTGCCGTTGGCGTTCAAACGCCACCCGACAGAAACGAATCATCGAATACCAAAATCCATACGAAAACAAGTCGTAAATCATGCGCCAACTTTATAAAATCAACCCAGATTCTACCCTGGTTGGGACCAGACAAAACTAGATATACCCAGGATCAAGTTTACAGGTAAAAGAGTCATGCACCAAAAACGAGGCGATTCCTCCCTGCTCTGGCCGCTAATTGAGGCCCGGGGGAATAAATCTGAGGCCGGAAACAAGAGGTGGAGGCTAGGGTTTTGGGTATTGGTTGTTATCTGCCTGCACATCTCACTGCCAACTCAAAATTATTTTAGGGTATCTCGGGTTGTAGCTGTAAGTCCATATTGCGACCCCCGGTTCTTACGGGGAGGCGGAAACGGTATAAAAAACGAATTTTTATCGCAAGAGGCAACATGGACTAAACTATGGTCGGGATCGTTACCTAAACTAAAACTAGCAAACTAAGCTAAAGATATTTAGCTACTCGGATGAAGATGGTTATACCTAAACTTGAACTCCTTCTCTTCAAGCTCCGATGGTGGTCCGATGGCTCCTCTCGTCGTCTCCGTACGCCGAAGATAGATCCACTTGAAAGCTCCAACCTTTAGCTCCTTCTTCGGTCTTTGAAGAAACTAGCTCACTTGGTTTGCTAAACCTAGTGAACTAGAATGAGTAGAGATGATTTAGAATGGGATTTTATCTATGGTTCTTGATTCTCAACTCATGAGACAAGAGAACCATAGATCAAGAGAGGGAGCAAGAGGTTGAGGATGAGAGCAAGAGGAGAGCTCAAGAACAAGAGAGAGAATGAGCAAGAAAGAATGAGCAAGTATTTTTGTCTCTCACCCTCTCATAATCCAAAGCAATGATAACTCATCATATCAACAAAAGTCTTATGTGATGGTTGAAGTAACCATAACCTTATCATGTCATGCACTCATTTTACTCAAATGAACAAGCAAGAAAAAGTCTTTGGCATGAAATGATAACCATGGTTATCATGATGGTCAACTAGTCAAGCCTAGTCAACCGGTCAACAAGTCAACAAAAGTCAACAAGTCACCAAAGTCAACAAGTCAACAAAAGTCAACAAGTCAACAACCATATCACCATAACACTTAATTAATATAATAGTTAATCACATATCATATTCTCATTAGGGTTGAGCATAAAGTCAAAAAGTCAACGGTCAACTGTCAACAACCCTAATGAGAATCCGCTGCCTCTGCCTCCCTGTCAACTGTGCATACACACCCGCATCCGCGTTCCGAGGAACACGAATGCAAACTGGATAAATCCAATCCCATAAGGTACACTAGGATCTGGCTTAAACCAAAGCCCGCTAGTGTAAACTGTCCGGACACTGTACGTGCACAAGTGCACGGATGTGACCGAACCCTGTCGCAAAACCATGCGACCTGTCGCAATACCATGCGACCTCTACTCTTTTGCCTAAAGGCGAAAAGCTTTCTGTGTGGGACTCTAAAGACTCAACACTACGCTGGCAGTGGGTTTAACCACAGACCGCAAGCGGCACTAGCTGTGCGTAACGGTCCCCAGGTAATGCCGACAAGAAGACCGACGAGGCGAAACCCATCTGAACTCCTACTGAGCCTGAGCGTGACATTCTCCGTACAGTCCGGTCTGTTCGTCTGATACATCGCATGGCGGGCCTAGGGGGCGGTAAACGTCAGTCCCCCAATAGCGGTACAAGTCGTGCCGGAGTGAAGCCCAATACACCCTGAGATAACACTGGAAACCTACCAGTATATCTCGTTTGCCCTGGCCAGGGACTACTCGTGTAATGGCTCTCCTAGACACAGCGCGATGTCAACCCCCAATACCGGGAGAGACGAATCCTGTCTAACCATCACTGCCTCCAAGTGCTTCGGGACTGCACCCAACCACCACCTGTTTGCACGACTCCTTTGAGCCGTGGTAGGGTAGTGATCAAAGTACAGTGGGAACACACCCGAGGCGAAGTGACAGTGTCAAGTCAGCGGACTAAGCTGTACTCATGTCACCTGGGAACTGATAACTGACGATAGGTATAATACCAACTAGTCAGTTCCCTATGAGTCCTGTCCAGTGTACCCGTAACCTAACGAGCACCCGCATACTATCTCAAGTACGACGTACTGACGGCTGTGGGACAGACCGTCTCCCACACTGGGATGAGAAGCGCATGCGCTGGTCTACTCCGGAGTATCGATGCCCTGTCTCGATAGTCCTGCGACCAGGGACCTGAATAAGGATGTGCTTATAGATTACCCAGCCCCCACTAGTGTGACTGCCATCACAACGCTGGTAATCAAGCAAAGATCCTAAGGGCTCCACTAATGCGTATAAGTGATATACTGAAATAAACACAAGTACACATTGAAGTAGAAACAAACCAAGTAGCATACTACTATTTTGAGCAAGATTGTATATACAAGGTGAATATCCCAAGCATCCATTAAGTAATATACAAACTAGTATGATACAGTAATGGCCTCTAGGGCATATACACTAACAATCTCCCACTTGCACTAAGGCCATGTACTGGCGTATCGAAGACCTATCATCTCGATCAGCCGCTCGAACTGAGTCTGGGGCAAGGCCTTGGTGAATGGATCTGCAGTGTTATCTTCTGAAGCGACTCTCCGAACCTCGATCTCCTGGCGATCCACGATCTCCCTGATCAGGTGATACCGCCTTAAGATGTGCCTGGATCTCTGATGGGACCTGGGTTCCTTCGCTAAAGCTATAGCCCCGTTGTTGTCGCAATACAGAGGTATTGGGTCAACAATGGACGGAACCACCTGAAGTTCTTTCAAGAACTTCCTCATCCAGACAGCTTCTTTTGCGGCATCAGATGCAGCGATGTATTCCGCTTCCATCGTCGAGTCTGCAACGGTTTCTTGTTTGGAACTCTTCCAACACACCGCCCCTCCATTGAGGGTAAAGACAAAACCCGACATGGACTTGGAATCATCCTTGTCACTCTGGAAGCTGGAGTCAGCAAAGGCCTCAATCTGGAGGTCTTTTCCGCCATACACCAAAAACATCTCCTTAGTCCTCCTCAGGTACTTGAGAATGTTCTTTACCGCTATCCAATGTTTCTCCCCAGGGTTTGACTGATACCGGCTTACTACACTCAGTGCATAAGCTACATCCGGTCTGGTACACAATATCGCATACATTATAGAGCCTACCGCAGAAGCGTAGGGTATAATAGACATGCGATCCCTCTCCAAATCAGTCTTGGGAGACATCTCTTTAGAGAGGGTGATCCCGTGACAAGCCGGTAGGTTACCGCGCTTGGAATCTTCCATACTGAATCTTTTCAGTACGGTGTCGATGTACCTGGACTGAGAAAGTCCCAATATCCTCTTGGATCTATCACGATGGATCCGGATCCCCAGGATGTATGAGGCATCACCCAGGTCTTTCATGGAGAACCTTTGTGACAAGAACCCCTTGACAGATTGTAGCATAGGAATATCATTTCCTATTAAGAGAATGTCATCCACGTATAAAACGAGGAATACTACAGTTCTCGCTACAAATCTACTATAGATGCATGGTTCATCTGGATTTTTGATAAAGCCAAATTCCTTGACCGTCTCATCAAAACAGATGTTCCAACTCCGCGATGCCTGCTTTAGTCCATAGATGGACTTAAGCAACTTGCACACCTTTCCGCTGCTCCCACTCTGAATGAAACCCTCTGGCTGGTCCATATAGACACACTCCTCTAAATTTCCATTTAGAAAAGCTGTCTTTACGTCCATTTGCCAGATCTCATAATCGTGGAAGGCAGCAATGGCAAGAAGGATCCGAATGGATTTCAGCATGGCTACTGGAGAAAAGGTTTCGTCGTAGTCCAAGCCAGGTCTTTGACGAAAACCCTTTGCTACCAGCCTAGCTTTATAGGTCTCAACCTGTCCATCTACACCAATCTTCCTTTTGAAGATCCACTTGCATCCTACGGGTTTTACCCCGTCTGGAGCAATGTCCAACGTCCATACCTTGTTGGTGTACATGGACTCCATTTCGGTCCGCATTGCATCCAGCCATTTCACTGAGTCAACGCTCTGAACGGCCTGCTGGAAGCTAGTAGGCTCATCATAATCTATGATGCAATCCTCTCTATCCCCGTCTATGAGAAAACCGCAGTATCTCTCGGGCGGATGAGACTGCCTACTACTCCTGCGGAGCGGCGTAGGAATGTCCTGTTCTGTTGAACCCTCTGGTTCCACTAACCTTTCAGTAATAGTCTGTGGTTCTGGAATTTCTTCTAGTTCTACTGCGCTCCCACTAATTTCCTTTTCCAAGAACTGGTGTTCTAGAAAGTGGGCATTACGAGAAACAAGGACTTTTTGTTCCTCTGCGTAGTAGAAAAGATACCCCCTGGTGTTCTTTGGGTATCCCACAAACTTGCACAGTACTGAGCGTGCCTCAAGTTTGTCCGCATGCTGCTTTTTGACAAAAGCTGGACATCCCCAGACCTTCAGATATTGAAGATAGGGTTTCTTCCCACTCCACATTTCATATGGGGTGGTAGGCACAGTCTTAGTCGGAACTCGGTTCAAAAGGTATGCAGCTGATTCTAGCGCATACCCCCAGAACGATCGCGGTAACTCAGCGTTACTCATCATGGACCGCACCATATCCAATAGGGTGCGGTTCCGTCTCTCCGATACACCATTATGTTGCGGGGTGTATGGAGGAGTAAGCTGAGAGAGAATTCCGTTCTCTTTTAAATAGTCCAGGAACTCGGCACTTAAGTATTCTCCACCTCGATCCGATCTTAGAATCTTAATACTTTTGCCGGTCTGTTTCTCTACTTCATTCTTATACTCCTGGAATTTTCCAAAGGCCTCGGACTTATGTTTCATTAAGAAGACATAACCGTACCTTGAGAAGTCATCCGTAAAAGTAATGAAGTAAGAATGTCCGCTTCGGGCATGTGTAGACATTGGACCGCACACGTCACTGTGTACGAGTCCCAAGAGCTCGCTCGCTCTTACTCCATGTCCAGTAAACGGAGTCTTTGTCATCTTTCCTTTGAGACAGGATTGACAAGTGGCATACGACTGATATTCGAACGCATTCAAATACCCTTCTGTATGTAACTTCGTCAACCTTCTCTCATTGATGTGACCCAATCTACAACGCCATAAGAAAGTCTGATTTATTTCTGGAGACTT
Organism: Agapanthus africanus; assembly: GCA_030015575.1. Taxonomy (NCBI): domain Eukaryota; kingdom Viridiplantae; phylum Streptophyta; class Magnoliopsida; order Asparagales; family Amaryllidaceae; genus Agapanthus; species Agapanthus africanus. The sequence goes on from JASDDO010000024.1 coordinate 484,485,548, forward strand.
TCTTTTGTGTGTATTCTGGACATTAAAAATCTGTGGTTGGTTTAACACGTATATACCATTACTCAGAGTACCTGACCCAATCAATACTTGATTAAGGTGAATGTTTACAACATTACTTACAAACGCAAATTCATAACCTTCTTTAGAAACTAAAGATACAGAAATGATATTACAAGTTGCGTTGGGTACAAAAAAGCAATTACGCAAAACCAAAAACATGTCCATCTGACATTCCCAGGTGATAGTCCCCCACGGCTTTAGCATCCATGCTAGCTCCGTTTGCAACTCTGAGGGTCATGTCACCTGCTTTCAAAACACTACGGTTTCTCAACGCCTGCAAAGAATTACAGATATGAGATCCTGATCCGGTATCCAATACCCAGGAAGTAGAGTTTATTGAAAGACAGTTTTCAATAACATACACACCTGAAGCTGAAGCTGCAACCTGCTTCAATTCCTGTGTTCTGGCCTTCCAGGCCCTGCAATCATTCTTCCAGTGTCCTTTCTTATGACAATAGAAGCATTCTTCCTTATCCACAAGCTTCCCCGCTATCTTTGTTGCTTTGCCTTTTCCCTTCGTATCCACTTTACCAACACCGCCCCTTGGTTTGGCGGGGGCCTTCTTCTTCTTTCCCTTGGCTTTTGCCTTGGACCTAGAAGAAGATGATCCTCCTACAAACAAAGTGGATGTTTCCCTACCTTTCTGTAGGGTGCCCTCTGCGCTCCTCAGCATGTTGAGGAGCTCTGATAGTTCAACCTCTTTTTCTTGTAGGTTGAAGTTCAGTATAAACTGGGCGTAAGTGGAAGGAAGGGACTGGAGAACTATATCCGTATATAGCTCACTCTCCAATGTGATCCCTAGGTCAGCGAGTTCCTCAATGAAGCCGATCATCTTTAGCACATGCTCGGCTACTGATGATCCGACGGCCATTCTTGTCGAAAATAACTTTTTCGACGCTTCGTATCTTGCGATACGTGATTGCTCTCATACAGTTCTTTTGTATGGAGCAATATGGACTCCATGTCCATATTCTCATGCCTCCTCTGATGTTCGTTGTCCATCGAGGCAAGCAGGAGGCACTTGGCCTTCGCGCTATCAATCTCCCAAGTCTTGCGGATTTCCTTATCCGCGACGCTGGAAGTTGGACCAGGGACAGGGGGAGCTTTGGTGGTAAGAAGATACCCCAGCTTGTCATAAGTGATTGCGATCTTGACATTCCTGAGCCAATCTTTATAGTTTGGCCCCTGTCAGTTTGTTTTTATCTAGGAGTAACTTAAGTCCAGTCATGTTGATTGGTCACTGCAATTAGGAGAGAGAAGAAGAAACACTCAGCATGATGCTCTTGCAAGTTTAGAGTGGTTTTTTAGTTTGTCTAAACAGGATGGCTCCCACTGTTTCTCGAATCCCTCCTCAAACCATAAAGGAAGAAATTAGCCGGGATCAATCCCACCGCACAATACTTGCTTAACCGTTCAGCCAGGGTCCGGTGTCGGTACTTCGAGGGAGGTTTTCCAACGCTTTCGCGAAGTTCCTTAATTAGAGAACCTCTTTTCCCTGGGGGCGTAGCCCCGCTAACACCTTTCTAGGCACCTACTAGGTTTATAGCATTGATCGTTAAGTGAGAAATTTCCCGAGGAGTAGCATTATACTCACAGTAGGATCGGGATCCAAATATCATCGCGTGACGAAACTGAAGGAATCCTACCAGAATCATCACACTCCAAATGGTATGCAAATCTAGCAAGTTTCAGTACTTATGAAACTCCCGATGTGGATTTTTGCCCCATGCTCTTATGACCTTGGCGTGAGGTCAAAATGTCATAAGTCACATGTCAAGTTCGTCCCATCATTATCCAGGTTAATTTGAATCCACCCGTACATACCCTTGACGTAGGCCAAAATAGCAGTACGACTGTCTCAAACCAACGCATTCTATCTATGCAACAGATAAATATCCGGCAGCTACCAATCACTATGCCTTGGCGTCGAGGTCAAAATACATAGCTTGAATACTACCGAATATTTAACTGAAATGATGGAGGGCTACGGATGGTTTTGGCAAAACCGTGAACGTAGTGAACTTGATTTGGTCGATGGAACGAGATAGCTTTTAAATGGAGTGGCTCAAACTCCGTATTTTAAAAGTTTGTTTTGAAAAGAACCGAGTGGTTTTTCGAAAGTGTTCCAACGACTTTAACTTGGTTTATTATCTTGCATTAGTTCTTTTAATGCGTGATATTCTTGCATTAGTTCTTTTAATGCGTCCCATCATTTAATCCTACCATTGCAGAAAACAACCAAAATATGACGTACGCTTATGCCATTCGCATTCGCCACGGGGCCCCGTCATTACCCGTTAGGTTACTTAACTAACGACAGAGCGGGGGCTGGGCTAGCGCGTCTGTAAAACATAAGCAACGCCTAAATAGTAAGCAATGATAGACATTACAGACCACAGATGAATGCATTGGATATACTAGCAATCCGCAATCCTTTCGAGCCTGAAACGAAAAGCGGATAACACGGTCGCGGTGAATAGCCAAATACCCCACCCAAGACCCCTACGGGTGCGGCAAACTACCCGCCAAGTACTCGGTAGTTTGTGCACCCCTCCATGGGTCTATCCTAGGAGCAAAAACAGTAAAAAGAATTATACAATGACGGCTACAACCCCGACCCGGTTGTGCGGTCAAACAAATAATAATTATTACATCAATTTACATTTACAATGAATGAAAGAAAAACAAAAGCTCATCTCACATCCACCCCGGCTATTCACCCGCGACAGTCCAACACATTCATATACACATTCCAGCACATTACAGATCATGTATAACCCCGACTAATCGACTTATAGCGATTAGCCGACGTTCAATACATGCAAACATCACAGATATAACCATCATAGTCAAAGTGCAGTGAAGTTCGGAAAAAAATACGGAATTATAGGACCCCAAAAGGAAATTTCTTTTCTGGAAAATCTGGGCACATATAATATATTTTAAAAATCCCAAAACCAACACACAAACACACTGCACGAAAAACGATGCAGAGAAGACACCAAGACGCGGCGGTTCCGCGGCGGCTAAGAAGGATCACGCGGCGGAAGCGCGGCACTTTAGGCGAATCACTGTATCGTTTTTCTTGGGTGTTCACACAAAACCCTGAGCCGAATTTACAAGTGTAAAGTTTTTCATTTTGGGCAGAAAAAATTTCAACAGAAACTCAGTTTTTGTGATTATCCGGTTTTGTGATTTTTTTCGGTTCCGAACTTCGTTACACTTCACTACTAAGCTAGTTTAAGTTTAGTTAGGCTCTGATACCACTGTAAGTCCATATTGCGACCCCCGGTTCTTACGGGGAGGCGGAAACGGTATAAAAAACGAATTTTTATCGCAAGAGGCAACATGGACTAAACTATGGTCGGGATCGTTACCTAAACTAAAACTAGCAAACTAAGCTAAAGATATTTAGCTACTCGGATGAAGATGGTTATACCTAAACTTGAACTCCTTCTCTTCAAGCTCCGATGGTGGTCCGATGGCTCCTTCTCGTCGTCTCCGTACGCCGAAGATAGATCCACTTGAAAGCTCCAACCTTTAGCTCCTTCTTCGGTCTTTGAAGAAACTAGCTCACTTGGTTTGCTAAACCTAGTGAACTAGAATGAGTAGAGATGATTTAGAATGGGATTTTATCTATGGTTCTTGATTCTCAACTCATGAGACAAGAGAACCATAGATCAAGAGAGGGAGCAAGAGGTTGAGGATGAGAGCAAGAGGAGAGCTCAAGAACAAGAGAGAGAATGAGCAAGAAAGAATGAGCAAGTATTTTTGTCTCTCACCCTCTCATAATCCAAAGCAATGATAACTCATCATATCAACAAAAGTCTTATGTGATGGTTGAAGTAACCATAACCTTATCATGTCATGCACTCATTTTACTCAAATGAACAAGCAAGAAAAAGTCTTTGGCATGAAATGATAACCATGGTTATCATGATGGTCAACTAGTCAAGCCTAGTCAACCGGTCAACAAGTCAACAAAAGTCAACAAGTCACCAAAGTCAACAAGTCAACAAAAGTCAACAAGTCAACAACCATATCACCATAACACTTAATTAATATAATAGTTAATCACATATCATATTCTCATTAGGGTTGAGCATAAAGTCAAAAAGTCAACGGTCAACTGTCAACAACCCTAATGAGAATCCGCTGCCTCTGCCTCCCTGTCAACTGTGCATACACACCCGCATCCGCGTTCCGAGGAACACGAATGCAAACTGGATAAATCCAATCCCATAAGGTACACTAGGATCTGGCTTAAACCAAAGCCCGCTAGTGTAAACTGTCCGGACACTGTACGTGCACAAGTGCACGGATGTGACCGAACCCTGTCGCAAAACCATGCGACCTGTCGCAATACCATGCGACCTCTACTCTTTTGCCTAAAGGCGAAAAGCTTTCTGTGTGGGACTCTAAAGACTCAACACTACGCTGGCAGTGGGTTTAACCACAGACCGCAAGCGGCACTAGCTGTGCGTAACGGTCCCCAGGTAATGCCGACAAGAAGACCGACGAGGCGAAACCCATCTGAACTCCTACTGAGCCTGAGCGTGACATTCTCCGTACAGTCCGGTCTGTTCGTCTGATACATCGCATGGCGGGCCTAGGGGGCGGTAAACGTCAGTCCCCCAATAGCGGTACAAGTCGTGCCGGAGTGAAGCCCAATACACCCTGAGATAACACTGGAAACCTACCAGTATATCTCGTTTGCCCTGGCCAGGGACTACTCGTGTAATGGCTCTCCTAGACACAGCGCGATGTCAACCCCCAATACCGGGAGAGACGAATCCTGTCTAACCGTCACTGCCTCCAAGTGCTTCGGGACTGCACCCAACCACCACCTGTTTGCACGACTCCTTTGAGCCGTGGTAGGGTAGTGATCAAAGTACAGTGGGAACACACCCGAGGCGAAGTGACAGTGTCAAGTCAGCGGACTAAGCTGTACTCATGTCACCTGGGAACTGATAACTGACGATAGGTATAATACCAACTAGTCAGTTCCCTACGAGTCCTGTCCAGTGTACCCGTAACCTAACGAGCACCCGCATACTATCTCAAGTACGACGTACTGACGGCTGTGGGACAGACCGTCTCCCACACTGGGATGAGAAGCGCATGCGCTGGTCTACTCCGGAGTATCGATGCCCTGTCTCGATAGTCCTGCGACCAGGGACCTGAATAAGGATGTGCTTATAGATTACCCAGCCCCCACTAGTGTGACTGCCATCACAACGCTGGTAATCAAGCAAAGATCCTAAGGGCTCCACTAATGCGTATAAGTGATATACTGAAATAAACACAAGTACACATTGAAGTAGAAACAAACCAAGTAGCATACTACTATTTTGAGCAAGATTGTATATACAAGGTGAATATCCTAAGCATCCATTAAGTAATATACAAACTAGTATGATACAGTAATGGCCTCTAGGGCATATACACTAACAGTAGCAGATTCCATAAAGGCTTAAAATGTCGACAAAACACTAACCGACACTAAATCGAACAATCTGGTATCTTTGCTAGAATCTGGGGAAACTCTGGGCTGAACTGTTCTCAACAGCACCAAGTCAAGCTATACTAACATTCAAAACCATCCCTTGGCCAAATCTCACTCAAAATCACTAAAACTAGCACTAAACCTCCTAGCAAACACTAAATTTTAGCTTTACGACCATAATCAACCAAGAAGGGAGTTGGGTTGCAAGATTATACCTCAAGGAAATCCTAGGATGTAGGAGAAGAGAAGGAGGAGGAGGGGAAAGAGGGCTGTGCTGCTGCTGAGCTGCTCCTTTAGCTCCAGATGTTGCTGTTGCAGCTGTTGTTTTTGGTTGCAGTCTGTTGCAGTTGCTTGCAACCTGCTCTCTCTTTTTCCTCGCTGCTGTAGCAGCTGCTACTGCTGTGGCTTGGTTGTTTTTGGGTTGTGAAGGGTTGTAGTGTTGTGTGGTGGAGTGTGAGGGTGAGAGAGGGATATGAAAGTTGAAAAGAGAGTGTGAAAGACAAGAAAAAGGGTTGAAGTGAAGGGTGTGACATAACCATAAGTCAACCCAAACCCTAATCCAATTTTTTTGCAAAGCTAAACCCTTAATTAACCCCAATCACTTAACCAAAAAGATTCAAACCCATCATGGTTGCCTAAACTTGGCTAACCCACCATCCTCATCTAACTTGGTAACCCTAGACTACCATGAATCCAAAACATGGAACAAGTGTGACAAGTGTGGAAAATGTTATGTGCACATTTTTGCATAAAAATCCAAAAATCCCAATTAGCGATTTTTAATCGCGATTAACACTAAAATAGCATATAATTCATCATAAAAAATGTAAAAATGGCATATTTCCACAAAATAACCTATTTTAGAATTTCCAGAATTTTCTCCAGAATTTTCCCCCATTTATCGGTATTTAATTATACCGAAATATTGAAATATTCATTAAAAATTAATATTAAATTATGAAAATTCCCCAAATTAATATTTTATTTTTCTGAAATGTTACACAGGGAAACCCTCTGTATGGGACTCTAAAGACTCGTCAATACGCTAGCAGTGGGTTTAGCCACAAGTACATCAGCGGCACTTGCTGTACGTAACGACTACCGAGGTATTGAGCGAAAGGAAGGCCGACGAGCAAACTCATCCGAACCTCTACTGAGCCTTTCTGTGACAATCTCCATACATTCCGGTCTGTTCGTCTAAGAGTATAACATATCGGGTCTAGGGTTGATAAAGTCAGACCCCTAATAACGCGATATATCGTGTCGATATGAAGCCCATCACCCACTGAGAAACTACTGATCCAAATCAGTAATTATTGTCTACCTTAGCCAAGGATTTCTTATGATGGCCACCCGTGCATAGCGCGACATCAACCCCTAATACCGGGAGAGACGAATCCCTGACGATCCTCTCACTGCCTCCATGTGGGTCGGGACTGTACCCAACTAAAACCTGTTTTCATGACTTCTTTGAGCCGTGGTCGGGTAGTAATCAAAGCACAGTGGGAACTTACATGAGACAAATGGCGATCTCATATCGATAGACTAACCTGTACTCATGTCACCTGAGAACTGCTATCTGACAATATGTATAATACCATCTAGTATGTTCCCGGCGAGTCTCTCCAGTGTAACTCATAACCCAATGAGCACCTGTATAAACCTGACACCAATGGCTTATTAGACTGGCCACCGCCCCTCATCGGGGTCTCGAAAAGTATACACTAGTCTACTCCGGAGTATCGATACCCAGTCTCGATACTCACTCGACTAGGGACATTTAAGGATGTGCTTATAGACCATCCAGCACCTACGTATATGATCGCCATCACAATATTGGTAGTCAAACAAGAATCCTATGGGCTCTATCAACATGTAATAGTGATATGTAATACCACATAATGCATGTATATGATGATAGAGATAAACCAGATAGAATACTATCATTTCGAATAAGACTGTTCTACCCGTATAGGTCCTCTCTCAATTATCACAATCGCGTGCATGCGACTACAATAATTGACTTGAGGGCACTACATCCAAGAATCTCCCACTTGCACGTAAGGCTAATTGTTGCGGTGTCGCATACTCACAGCCCGTGTGATACCAAACACCCAACTTCTATACTAATCAATCTCGCAAAGCACGTTTGTGAAACTATTGCATTCGAGAAATTGCCTCAGTAAGTGGATCTGCTCCAATATTTCTATCTTTATCTCTCTATATCTCAATTTCACGGAGAAAGACTATCTCCCGGAATGAGCGATACATGTCTTAGAATTTGTCTGGATATCTGATGGGACCTAGTTCACAAATAAACTCCAAATCCAACAAACTTCTTAGACTGTATCTTCCACTGAATTTAATCAGTACCATACTGTAAGTCCAAGTTGCCCACCTCGGTGCTTGCGGGGAGGCGGAAAACGAAATAAAAATCAAGTTTTTATCACTTTAGGCAACATGGACTAGACAAAGAAGGATCTTTGCTAAATAAAAACAAGCTAAAGCTAACTAGAAACTAGCTAAGGGTAGAATGATTATACCTAGGGCTTTATGTCCTTCTCTCCTTGCTCCTTGGAGTAGTAGAAAGAGGTCACCTTTGTCGTCTTCTCACGTCGAAGAAAGATCCACCCGAAAGCCTCAACCTTTGGCTTCAACTCCAAGCTAGAAGTAACTAGGGTGCAAGAAGTGCTAATCCTTGAACCCTAGATGAGAGTAGAGATTATCAAGAAGAGGTTTTTCTCAAGCTCAAGTGTTTCTCAACACATGAGAGGGGAGAGCTTGAGGGAGAGGAAGAACAAGAGAGAGAAAGTAAATGATAGAATGAGAGAATAAAACAACCATTCTCACATATATGTGTGAATTATTATAAATTGATAATTAGCTAGATAATTGTCATGGTTAATCAAGACATGACCATTATCATTTCATTTTTAATGCAAATTGCAAGGATCAAAGAGCATCTTCCAAATGAAATGATGATGGTCAAAGTGTCAACCTAGGTCAACAAGTCAAGAAGGTCAAATGGTCAAAAACCATAACCATGCACAATTATATTAAACTAATATCAATTAACCATAATACACACATAAGCATTAAGGTTAATAAAATGACAATAGTCATTAACCCTAATCAAAGTCCTCTCCCTCTGTCTCAAGCAACTGTGCATACGCACCCGTATTCGTGATCCGAGGAACACGAATACAAAGAGAAAAAACCAATCCCAAATCATATACTAGGATCCGGCTTAAACCAAAGCCCGCTAGTATAAGCTGTCCGGACAGCAAATGTGCATGAGTGCGCGGATGTGAACGAACCCTGTGGCAAAACCATGCGACCTCTACTCATTTTGCCTAAAGGCGAATAGCTCTCTGTGTGGGACTCTAAAGACTCGACACTACGCTGGCAGTGGGTTTAACCACAGACTGCAAGAGGCACTAGCTGTACGTAATGGTCCCCAGGTAGATGTCGATAAGAAGACTGACGAGGTGAACCCCATCTGAACTCTTACTGAGCCTGTATGCGACAGTCTCCGTACAGTCCGGTCTGTTCTTCTGATACATCGCATGGCGGGCCTAAGGGGCGGTGAACGTCAGTCCTCTAATAGCGGTACAAGTCGTGTCGGAGTGTAGCCCAGAACACCCTGAGATAACACTGGAAACCTACCAGTAAATCTCGCTTGCCCTGGCCAGGGACTACTCATGTAATGGCTCTCCTAGACACAGCGCGATGTCAACCCCAATACCGGGAGAGACGAATCCTGTCTAACCGTCACTGCCTCCAAGTGCTTCGGGACTGCACCCAAAAACTACCTGTTTGCACGACTCCTTTGAGCCGTGGTAGGGTAGTAATCAAAGTGCAGTGGGAACACACCCGAGGCGAAGTGACAGTGTCAAGTCAGCGGACTAAGCTGTACTCATGTCACCTGGGAACTGATAACTGACGATAGGTATAATACCAACCAACAGTTCCCGACGAGTCCTGTCCAGTGTACTCGTAACCTAACGAGCACTCGCATACTATCTCAAGTACGACGTACTGAAGGCTGTGGGACAGACCGTCTCCCACGCTAGGATGAGAAGCGCATACGCTAGTCTACTCCGGAGTATCGATGTCCTGTCTCGATAGTCCAACGACCAGGGACCTGTATAAGGATGTGCTTATGGATTACCCAGATCCCACGAGTGTGAGCGCCATCACAACGCTGGTAATCAAGCAAAGATCCTAAGGGCTCTACTAATATGTATATAAGCGTTATGCTAAAAGAAACACATGCACATATTGAAGTAGAGACAAACCAAGTAACATACTACCATTTCGAGCAAGATTGTATATACAACTGTGAATATCCCAAGCTTCCATCAAGTAATATACATACTAGTATGATACAGTAATGGCCTCTAGGGCATATACACTAACATTCTCCCACTTGCACTAAGGCCATGTACTGGCGTATCAAAGACCTATCATCTCGATCAGCCGCTCGAACTGAGTCTGGGGTAGGGCCTTCGTGAGTGGATCTGCAGTGTTGTTCTCCGTATTTACTCTCTTCACCTCGATCTCCTGGCGATCTATGATCTCCCTGATCAGGTGGTACCGCCTCAAAATGTGCCTGGACTTCTGATGGGACCTGGGTTCCTTCGCTAAAGCTATAGCTCCGTTGTTTTCGCAATACAGCGGTATTGGATCAACAATGGTAGGAACCACCTGAATCTCCGTGAGGAACTTCTTCATCCAGACAGCTTCCTTTGCGGCATCGCAAGCAGCTATGTACTCCGCTTCCATAACTGAGTCAGCAACGGTCTCCTGCTTGGAACTCTTCCAGCAAAACGCCCCTCCATTGAGTGTAAAGACATAACCCGACATGGACTTGGAGTCATCCTTGTCACTCTGGAAGCTGGAGTCAGCAAAGGCCTCGAGCTGGAGGTCTTTTCCGCCATACAGAAAGAACATCTCCTTAGTCCTTCTCAGGTACTTGAGAATGTTCTTTACCGCTATCCAGTGTTTCTCCCATGGGTTTGACTGATACCGGCTTACAACGCTCAATGCGTATGCTACATCTGGTCTGGTACACAACATCGCATACATTATAGAGCCTACCGCAGAAGCGTAGGGTAAAATAGACATGCGATCCCTTTCCAAATCAGTCTTGGGAGACATCTCTTTGGAGAGGGTGATCCCGTGACAAGCCGGTAGATTACCGCGCTTGGAATCTTCCATACTGAATCTTTTCAGTATGGTGTCGATGTACCTAGACTGTGAAAGTCCCAACATCCTCTTAGATCTATCACGATAGATCTGGATCCCCAGAATGTAGTTGGCATCGCCCAGGTCCTTCATGGAGAACCTCTGCGACAAGAATCTTTTGACTGACTGTAGCATAGGAATATCATTTCCCATTAGGAGAATGTCATCCACATACAAGACGAGGAAAACTACAGTTCTCCCTACAATCTTACTGTAAATGCATGGTTCATCTGGGTTTTTGATAAAGTCGAATTCTTTGACAGTATCATCAAAGCAGATGTTCCAACTCCGCGATGCCTGCTTAAGTCCATAGATGGACTTTAGCAACTTCCACACTCTACCGCTGCTCCCACTCTGAATGAATCCCTCCGGCTGATCCATATAGACGCACTTTTCCAAATTTCCATTTAGGAAAGCCTTCTTTACGTCCATCTGCCAGATTTCATAATCATGGAAGGCAGCAATGGCAAGAAGGATCCGAATGGATTTCATCATAGCCACTGGAGAAAAGGTCTCGTCATAGTCTAAGCCAGGTCTTTGACGAAAACCCTTTGCAACAAGTCTAGCTTTATAGGTCTCAACCTGCCCATCTACACCAATCCTCTTTCTGAAGATCCATTTGCAGCCTACGGGTTTTACCCCTTCTGGAGCAAAGTCCAAACTCCAAACTTTGTTCGTGTACATGGACTCCATCTCGGCCCGCATTGCATCCAGCCATTTTACCGAGTCGCCGCTCTGGATGGCTTGCTGGAAGCTAGTAGGCTCACCATAATCCATGGTGCAATCCTCTCTATCCCCGTCTATGAGAAAACCGTAGTATCTTTCGGGCGGATGAGACTGCCTACTACTCCTGCGGAGTGGCGCTGGGATGTCCGGTTCCCTTGAGACTTCTGGTTCTTCCAAGCTTTCAGTAATAGCTTGTGGTTCAGGAATTTCTTCCAGTTCTATTGCGCACCCACTTATCTGATTTTCTAAAAATTCAGTTTCCAAGAAGTGGGCATGCTGAGAAACAAAAACCTTTTGTTCCTCTGCGGAATAGAAAAGATACCCCCTGGAGTTCTTTGGGTATCCCACAAACTTACACAGTACTGAACGTGCCTCGAGCTTGTCCGCATGCTGCTTTTTTACAAAAGCTGGACATCCCCATGTCTTAAGGTACTTGAGACAGGGTTTCTTTCCACTCCACATCTGATATGGGGTGGTACGCACAGTCTTAGTTGGAGCCTTGTTCAAGAGATATGCAGCTGTTTCTAGCGCATAACCCCAGAAGGATCGCGGCAACTCAGCCTTACTCATCATGGAACGAACCATATCCAATAGGGTTCGATTCCGCCTTTCCGATACACCGTTGTGTTGTGGTGTGTATGGAGGAGTAAGCTGAGAGAGAATTCCATTCTCTTTTAAGTAGCCCAGAAACTCGGCACTCAAGTATTCACCACCTCGATCAGGTCTCAGTGTCTTGATACTTTTGCCTGTTTGTTTTTCAACTTCATTCTTGTATTCTTGAAATTTCTCAAAGGCCTCGGATTTGTGCTTCATCAAGAAGACATGCCCATACCTAGAGAAATCATCTGTGAAAGTAATGAAGTATGAATAACCACTTCGCGCATGTATAGACATTGGACCACACACATCACTGTGTATGAGTCCCAAAAGCTCGCTCGCTCTTTCTCCGTGTCCAGTGAACGGAGTCTTTGTCATCTTTCCCATGAGACAAGATTCACAAGTGGCATAAGACTGATACTCAAACGGATTCAAGTATCCCTCTTTATGTAACTTTTTTAACCGTGTTTCATTAATGTGACCCAGTCTACAATGCCATAAGAAAGCCTGATTTGTTTCCGGAGACTTTCTTTTAAGTGTGTTCTGGACACTGAAGATCTGAGCTTGATCCAATACGTATATCCCGTTTTGTAATGTACCTGACCCAATCAGAACTTGATTTAGGTGGATGTTAACTACATCGCTTACAAAAGTAAAATCATATCCTTCCTTAGAAATTAAGGATACAGATATAATATTACAAGTCGCACCTGGTACATAAAAACAGTTACGCAGAATCAATATCTGCCCAGTTGTTAGTCCTAGATGATATTCCCCTGCGGATTCAGCATACATGCTCATTCCGTTAGCAACCCTGAGAGTCATATCACCTTTCCTGATAACCCTACGGTTTCTCATAACCTGTAATGAATTACAGATATGAGATCCTGATCCGGTATCCAATACCTAGGAAGTAGGGTTAACTGACATACAGTTCTCTATTACAAACACACCCGAAGTCGAAGCCACAACATGTTTCGAATTCTGGCTACTGGCTTTGCAAGCCCTGCAATCCTTCTGTCCATGTTCATTCCCGTAACAATAGGAACATCCCTCTTTTACTGCATCCATTCCCGAAACTTCTGCCTTTCTCTTTCTTTCTACTTCCCTGGTTTCCTTCAGGGTAATAGGTAGAGACTGTTGAACTAAGTCAGCATCTGACCCGCTCTTCAACGTGGTCTTCAGGTCCGAGAGCTCAAAAGAGCTGGTTTCTGTAAGGACGTTGTCCCCTACAGATCACCCGATAGCCAACGTCGCTGGAAGAAATTCGTTCGAGGTCTCATATCTTGCGATACGAGATTGCTCTCCATATAAAACTTTGTTATGGAGGAAGATAGAAGCTGAGTCCATCTTCTCGTGCTGCCTCTGGTATATACCATCAACTGAGGCTAACACGAGGCACTTGGCTTTCGCACAGTCTTCTTCCGATGTCCTACGGATATCAATATCCGCGACAGGGGAAACTGGACCTGAGACGGCAGGGGTTGGATCAGTCAAGAGGTGTCCCAGGTTGTCCTGGGCAATGGACATCTGGACAGACCCTTGCCAGTCAAAACAGTCAGATTCAGTCATTTTATTATCTAGATGTAACCTAGGTGCGGTCATTGGGTCGCTGCAATTAAGAGAGAGAGAAGAAAACACTTAGCATGATGCTCTTGCAAGTTTAGATTGGTTTTTAATTTATCTAAACAGGATGGCTCCCACTGTCTCTCGAATCCCTCCCCAAACCATAAAGGAAGGATTAGTCAGGATCAATCTCACCGTACAATACTTGCTTAACCGTTCAGCCAGGCCAGTGTCGGTAATTCGAGGGAGGTTTTCCAACGCTTTCGCGAAGTTCCTTAATTAAGTAACCTCTTTTCCCTGTGGGCGTAGCCCCGCTAACACCTTTCTAGACACCTACTAGGTTTATAGCATTGATCGTTAAGTGAGAGTTTTCCCGAGGAGTAGCATATACTCACAGCAGGATCGGGATCCAAATATCATCGCGTGATAAAACCGAGGGAATCCTACCAGAATCATCACACTCCAAATGGTATGCAGCGCTAGCAAGTTTCAGTACTTATGAAACTCCCGATGTGGATTTTTTCCCCATGCTCTTATGACCTTGACGAAGGTCAACAAATCATAAGTCACATGTCAAGTTCTACCCATCATTATTCAGGTTAATTTGAACCCACCCAAACATACCCTTGACGAAGGTCAACAAGGTAGTACGACTGTCCCAAACCAACGCATCTATCTATGCTACATATGAACACCCAACAGCTACCAATCACTATGCCTTGACGAAAGTCAACAAACATAGCTTGAATACTATTGAATATCCATACGAAACGATGGAGGGCTACGAATGGTTTTGGCGAAACCGTGAACGTAGTGAACTTGATATAATCGACGGAACGAGATAGCTTTTAAAAGGAGTGGTTCAAGCTCCGCGTTTAAAAGTTTAGTTTTGAAAAGAACCGAGTGGTTTTCAAAGTGTTCCAATCGACTTTTACTTGGTTTATTTTCTTGCATTAGTTCTTTTAATGTGTCCTATCATTTAATCCTACCATTGCAGAAAACAACCAAAATATGACGTACGCTTATGCCATTCGCATTCGCCACGGTGCCCCGTCATCACCCGTTAGGTTACTTAACTAACGACAGAGCGGGGGCTGGGCTAGCGCGGCTGTAAAACATAAGCAACGCCTAAATAGTTATCATATATAAATATATAGCAATGATAGACATTACAGATCACAGATGAATACATTGGATATACTAGGAATCCGCAATCCGTTCGAGCCTGCAACGAAAAGCGGATTACACGGTCGCGGTGAATAGCCAATACCCCACCCAAGACCCCTACGGGTGCGGCAAACTACCTGCCAAGTACCCGAAGCGAAGCAACCTCCCTCACCATCGTGAGTAGGCCACTCGGCACTTCGAGATACCCGGTAGTTTGTGCACCCCCTCCATGGGTCTATCCTAGGAGCAAAAACAGTAAAAAGAATTATACATGACGGCTACAACCCCGACCCGGTTGCATGGCCATACAAATAATATTACATCAATTTACATGTTACAATGAAGGAAAGAAAAAGAAACACTCATCTCACATCCACCCTGGCTATTCACCCGCGACAATTCAACGCATTCATATACACGTACCATCATCAAACACAGATCACAGATATGTATAACCCCCACTAATCGACATATAGCGATTAGCCGACGTTGAATACATAAAACATCACAGATATAACCCTTTAGTCAAGTGTATTGAAGTTCGATCAAAAATACGGATTTATAGCCCCCCAAAAACAAATTTCTTTTCTGGAAAACCTGGGCACATATAAACCATCTTAAAAATCCCAAAACCATGCCAGAAGAACACTGCACCAAACTCGACCCAGAGCCGAGCCAAAACGGCCGCGGTTGCGCGGCAATAGCTTGCTATTGCCGCGGAACCGCGACGCTTTGATCGAATCTCTGGATCGTTTTTGGTGGCTTTCTTCACAAAACCCTGAGATGATTTTTGACGTATGATTTATTTTATTTTGAACTGGAAAAATTTTAACAGAAACTTAGGGTTTTGATGTTTTGATTTTTCGATTTTTCCGATCAAACTTCCATACACTTTTACTACCTAGCTAGTTTATGTTTAGTTAGGCTCTGATACCACTGTAAGTCCACGTTGCCCACCCCGGTGCTTGCGGGGAGGCGGAAAACGGAATAAAAATCAAGTTTTTATCACTTTAGGCAACATGGACTAGACAAAGAAGGATCTTTGCTAAACAAAAACAAGCTAAAGCTAACTAGAAACTAGCTAAGGGTAGAATGGTTATACCTAGGGCTTTATGTCCTTCTCTCCTTGCTCCTTGGAGTAGTAGAAAGAGGTCACCTTTGTCGTCTTCTCACGTCGAAGAAAGATCCACCGAAAGCCTCAACCTTTGGCTTCAACTCCAAGCTAGAAGTAACTAGGGTGCAAGAAGTGCTAATCCTTGAACCCTAGATGAGAGTAGAGATTATCAAGAAGAGGTTTTTCTCAAGCTCAAGTTTTTCTCAACACATGAGAGGGGAGAGCTTGACGGAGAGGAAGAACAAGAGAGAGAAAGTAAATGATAGAATGAGAGAATAAAACAACCATTCTCACATATATGTGTGAATTATTATAAATTGATAATTAGCTAGATTATTGTCATGGTTAATCAAGACATGACCATTATCATTTCATTTTTAATGAAAATTGCAAGGATCAAAGAGCATCTTCCAAATGAAATGATGATGGTCAAAGTGTCAACCTAGGTCAACAAGTCAAGAAGGTCAAATGGTCAACAACCATAACCATGCACAATTATATTAAACTAATATCAATTAACCATAATACACACATAAGCATTAGGGTTAATAAAATGACAATAGTCATTAACCCTAATCAAAGTCCTATCCCTCTGTCTCAAGCAACTGTGCATACGCACCCGTATTCGTGATCCGAGGAACACGAATACAAAAAGAAAAAACCAATCCTAAATCATATACTAGGATCCGGCTTAAACCAAAGCCCGCTAGTATAAGCTGTCCGGACAGCAAACGTGCACGAGTGCACGGATGTGAACGAACCCTGTCGCAAAACCATGCGACCTCTACTCATTTTGCCTAAAGGCGAATAGCTCTCTGTGTGGGACTTTAAAGACTCGACACTACGCTGGCAGTAGGTTTAACCACAGACCGCAAGCGGCACTAGCTGTACGTAACGGTCCCCAGGTAGATGTCGATAAGAAGACTGACGAGGTAAACCCTATCTGAACTCCTACTGAGCCTGTATGTGACAGTCTCCGTACAGTCCGGTCTGTTCGTCTGATACATCGCATGGCGGGCCTAGGGGGGCGGTGAACGTCAGTCCCCTAATAGCGGTACAAGTCGTGTCGGAGTGTAGCCCAGAACACCCTGAGATAACACTGGAAACCTACCAGTATATCTCGCTTGCCCTGGACAGGGACTACTCGTGTAATGGCTCTCCTAGACACAGCGCGATGTCAACCCCCAATACCGAGAGAGACGAATTCTGTCTAACCGTCACTGCCTCCAAGTGCTTCGGGACTGCACCCAAAAACTACCTGTTTGCACGACTCCTTTGAGCCGTGGTAGGGTAGTAATCAAAGTGCAGTGGGAACACACCCGAGGCGAAGTGACAGTGTCAAGTCAGCGGACTAAGCTGTACTCATGTCACCTGGGAACTGATAACTGACGATAGGTATAATACCAACCAACAGTTCCCGACGAGTCCTGTCCAGTGTACTCGTAACCTAACGAGCACCCGCATACTATCTCAAGTACGACGTACTGACGGCTGTGGGACAGACCGTCTCCCACGTTGGGATGAGAAGCGCATACGCTAGTTTACTCCGGAGTATCGATGCCCTGTCTCGATAGTCCAACGATCAGGGACCTGTATAAGGTTGTGCTTATGGATTACCCAGCTCCCACGAGTGTGAGCGCCATCACAACGCTGGTAATCAAGCAAAGATCCTAAGGGCTCTACTAATATGTATATAAGAGATATGCTAAAAGAAACACATGCACATATTGAAGTAGAGACAAACCAAGTAGCATACTACCATTTCGAGCAAGATTGTATATACAACTGTGAATATCCCAAGCTTCCATCAAGTAATATACATACTAGTATGATACAGTAATGGCCTCTAGGGCATATACACTAACACATACGCCATGCCTTCCTCAGTATCTTCTTGGACCACCTGTCCAATATACTGCACCTCAAAAGAAAGAAAACTATAATTCTGACAGTCACTCTGTCATCCACGTCACCTTGGAAGCCTAAATGATAACTGCCTCCTGAAGAAGGCTGCCGTTACTATATACCAAGAACATACTCTTATATTCATAACTTCTTCCTAATGTTTCTTCAGGATTGGATTAATATATGCTTATTGCAGCTAGTGCAAAAGCAATATCTGGCGTGATACTTGACATCTCATGATTGACTCAATTGCCTAAGCAAGAGATATGCCAATCATGCAAATCCCTTTCCTCATCAGTTTAGAAGACATCTCTTTAAAGAGGGTGACTCCCTCCCCTGCGGGTACACCACCATACCAGGAGTCGTCCATTTTAAAACACTTTAGAATAGTGTCAAAGTACCTGAATTAGGACACTTCCCAAATCTAAATCTAAAACCATAGATCTAGTCACCAGAATCCCTGATATTTTATCCAGATCTTATATGGAGAAATAACTTGTAACAACCACAGTATAACCGATCGTAGCATTGCAAGATCACTTTCTATCAAGGGCATGTCATCCAAATACCAGGATATCACTTCCTACTACCTTCTTACTAGGTCCATCTGTTATTCTGATGAAATTAAACTCTATGACTGTCACATCAAAATAGATGATCTATCTCAGCTATCCTTTCTTTAGTCTATAAATAGACATAAGCTACTTGCCCACTATGCTTTCGCTACTCCCACGGACTACAACAACCCTTTGGCAGAGTCATATACACATGCACTTCTAAAGCTAATTTAGAACAACGTTATACTCATCCACCTGCCAGATCTCATAGTCTAGAACAGCAGTAGTAGCAAGTTGGGTAATCAAAAACCTCACTCTCACCGTCTTTAAGGAAACCGAAGTACCTCACGGGTGGCTGAGGTTATCCACCAAATCTGTGGAGTGGCTAATGGATTATCGAATCCAATTGAATCTTTAGGTTCTACTAAATTTTCAGTAATCGTTTGTGGTTCTGGAATCACTTCTAGTTTTACCGTACTCCCAACAATATTTTATGAAAAGAATTCATTTTATTAAAACGGGTGGCGAGTCTATTGATCTTCCAAATGGTAGAATGTTAACCCTCGTTAAAGACCGAGATAACCCACAAACTGCCATTACTAAAATGTGCCTTGAGTTTATCCGGATTCTGGTTTTAAGCATAAGCCGGAAAACTCCATATACCTTAACATTGTCAAGATATGAATCCATTCTATATCCAATTTAATTGGAACTAGATTCAAAAACAAGCAGCTGTTCCAGTGCATATCGATTAAATGGAAGAAGGCCAAGCAGCATTACTCATCAAGGAGCGTACTCACGGATGAGTAACCTGAGAGAGAAGCAAGTTCTCAAATATATTACTTACGTCAGAATACCTAGCACAAGTATCTACAACTTCAATCACCTCGAAGAATCCTGATATTTGCAACATATGGTTCTCTACTTTATTCTTATCCCTATAACTTCTCAAAATTTGGATCTTTTATTTCAACGAAATGCGTTTCTAAAACAAGAGAAGCCATAAGTAAATGGAATATAGTATGAGTACCAACTCTCTTGTCCTAATGGACATCAGACAACATACAATACTTTGTATAAGTCCTCTGAGTTTAATAACTCAAACCCTGTGCGTCGTAGGTTGAAAACCATGTCATGGTTAAGAAGAATTACACCATTGTTGAATGCACCTTACCTAAATATCAACTGATATAGGTAAATGCCATAAATATAATTTCAAAAAGTTATATCTCACTTTATAAAATAAACGTACAGATATATCAGTTTGAAACTGGTGCATAACAACGGATATTCAAAACCAAATATTTTCCATTAGGCAAAACCCAGGTGATTTTCTCAAATATCACCAATTACAAAGAATTCTGATATATTGAGGATCAAATCACCTAATTCCCAATATCTTACTCCCACTCAGCATCTGTAACGCATACAGATGTGAGAATCAACTCTGGAAAATACATACCATGGAGTCAGAATCTAATTGGGAAAACAGTTTTCAATTAATATCGCACAGTAAAACTGAAACATGAAAATGTTTTGAAGGGGTGGCTGGGTTTTCTTAGTAATGCCTCTTCCACTATCTAGATTTATGACAGTAGTCGCAATTTTCCTTACCCTCACTCCAATCCCTTTAAATGTCTTTACTTCTTACCTTCTGTACACCATACTTAGGCTAATTGGTTTTCTACTTTCCCTACCTTTTGGCACCTGCCTAAGGTTTTAGAAGAAGACCATCCAATAAGCGTAATTGGTATACTCTCCTAATACTAGGAGCTATCTTAACCTGAAAGAAGGGAAAAAGAAAAGACAACCGAATAATCTTATTCAATTTTTCCAGAACCGGAAACTATCCTCGAACTGAAACAAGTTTCTTCGATTTCGTATGTAACCATACGATGGCATACCCAAGCAATATGGATCTTCTTAGTGATACAAAGTGTTATGAAGAAGTTCAAAGGGGAAGTAGAAGTGGCAGGGATATACGCGGCTTCGTCGTGAATGATAGTAGTCGCAATTTCCTTTTCCTTTACTCTAATATCTTTATATGTCTTTACTTATTACTTTCTGTACACCACACTTAGGCTAATTGGTTTTCTTCCTTCCCTACCTTTCGACAGCTGCCTATGGTTTGGAAGAATACTATCCAATAAGCGTAAAAGGTGTACTCTCCTAACATTAGGAGCCCTCGCAATATGAGAGAAGGTAAAGAGAGAAGGCAACCAAATAATCCTATTCAATTTCTCCAGAACCGAAAACCATCCTCGAATTGAAACAAGTTTCTTCGAGTTCGTATGTAACTATACGATAGCATACCCAAGCTATATGGATCTTCGTAGTGATACAGAGTGTTCTGGAGAAATGCAAAGGGAAAGTAAGAGTGGCAGGGATATATGCGGCTTCGTCGTGAATGATACCAATCCAAAAGCCAAAGTGTTTTAAGAAGATTCGGTTAACTTGGTTCATGAGTTTTAGTTTAAGGTCAGGCCATGGTTGCTGCCAAAGAGAGAGAAAGAGAGAAAAGAAATACTCAACGTGCACTCTAACCTAGATTAGATTGGTTAATCATTTTATCTAATCAGGATGGCTCCCACTGTTTCCTCGAATTCTTTTTCAAACCCTAAAATGAGAATTATTCGGGATCAATTGAAAATCACCCAAGGAGTAACACCTACTCATCAGTAGGAATCGGGATCCAACTATCATTGCATGACAACTTGATGGAAGCCACTCAAGTCACCACACTCCGGAAGGTATGCGCATGCCTAGCAAGTTTCCTGTATATTTGAAACTTCCGATGTGTTTATTGCCCCAAGAGCTTATGACCTTGACTTTGGCCAACAAATCATAACACGCAAGTCAAGTTCTACCCGTCATTATCCAGATTAATTTAGACCCACCCGTACACACCCTTGACTTCGGCCAACAAAGTGGTACGACTGTCCTAAACCAATGCATTTATCTATGTTACGGATATGAAACACACAGCTACCATTCACGATACCTTGACTTTGGCTAACGAACACCGCATGAATACTATGTGCTACTTATTCGAAAAAACGGAGGGCCATGGTGGGTTTTTGGCGAAAAACCTTTAACGTGATGAACTTGATATTGTTGAAGGAATCCAAGTAGTTTTACAAATATATGTGGCGAAAACATTTGCTAAAGAGGTCACTCCCTGTGAAGGGATCTCGGCTCTTTCCTCATCGAATGAGGTGCAGGATATTCCAAACTGAATATCACGATACAAAGCAGAAGAATCGACTATAATGAAGTTATTACGATGACGCAAACTTTTGCTCAAGAGGTCACTCTCGATGAGGGGATCTCAGCTCTTGCCTCGTGGAATGAAGTGCCGGATATTGATAATTGAATACCACTGTGCAAAGCAAAAGGAAACGTCTGTAATGTTCAAAAATTGGTTCCAACAATATATTTTAAGTTTATTTTTCCTTGCATTAACAAAATTAACGCAGTCCCATCAATTAATCCATATCACAATAGAAAAGAACAAAAATAAAATGTACGTATATGCCATCCGTATTCGCCATGGGGCCCCGTCATGCACCGCTAGGTCACTTAACTAACGTCAGAGCGGGGGCTGGACTAGCGCGGATGCAAAACATATACAACATCTACTAGTATATATAAATATATATATATATAAAATTCATCCCAGGCATGATATAAGTAACATCACAGAAAAGCGATAAGCAACATAGAATAACGGATAATCTAGGAGCTCTGTGTTTTCTTTGAGCCGCAAATGAAACCCGACATTCCCCAGTTGTGTGGATAGTCTGTGCAATGTAAAACCAAGACCCCTACGAGTGTGACAAGTTACCCGCCAATCCCAGAAATGAGGCAACCCCAATCAACAAAATGAATAGGCTATCCAGCACTTCACGGAATCCGGTAACTTGAGCACCCCTCCGTGGGTCATCCTATACCCTTACGAGTGCGGTGAATAGCCCGCTAATTCTAGAGTAAGGCCCCCTCCGTCTTAACGCCATGAGATGCGGGCCCGTTGCCCTCTAGAACCCAGCTACTCGAGCACTCCACCACAGGGTAATCCTAGTACAGGCAAGAAAAGTATATATACAATGGCGACATCGACCTCAACCCGGTCGTGCTCCAATAAAAGAATCTACAATATGGCAGAAATGGCTGTCCACATGTCGGACGCTTACCCCGCATTAATGAATACACAAAATAGTCTGAACTGTACTACTACCATTGCACTATAGGCTATCTATCACGACAATCCATCCACAATAATCAACACAACATAGAACATCAACATGAATATCATGTTCGCAAACCTGTCTAGTTGAACATATAGCAACTAGTCGGGTTGTACCGCTCAATGATATTTACGGTCGCAGATATTAACATATGCACTGATAAACACGTATCCAAAATTTAGATCGACAAAAAATTTTCCACATTGGCCCCAAATGCAAACCAGCACTCAAACAAATCTAGGCCAAAACCAAATATCCCAAAAATTATATTTCCATGAACTAGAGCCCCAGAAAAAAAATTGGGACACTGTAGCCTAAAAAGGGCCGCGGTTCAGCAGCCGAATGTTCCATTTTGTTTCTATTCCGCGGTCGTTTTTTGGGATCAGGTGCCCAAATTTTTTTATTAGCTATAGTTTTTCCTGCACATAATTTTAATACAACCAGAAATTTTTTTAACAGCTTTGAAATTCAAACAGCAAGCAACGGGTTTGGAAATACGATTCGGAAAATTCCGTTGATCGATATTTTAAACATGTGCAAACAAGCCAGTAAAGGTTCATGGGGTGGCTTTGATACCACGTTGGGGT
Source organism: Agapanthus africanus (assembly GCA_030015575.1). NCBI lineage: Eukaryota > Viridiplantae > Streptophyta > Magnoliopsida > Asparagales > Amaryllidaceae > Agapanthus > Agapanthus africanus. The sequence continues at coordinate 484,508,824 of JASDDO010000024.1, forward strand.
TTGCTAGCGCCTCGGCCATCTACCGTGGCCGATGTGGAACAAAAATAGTGCTTAAATGTTTTGGCGCTAAAAAACCCGTCCTAGAATCGAACCATAAACCTAAAGCTAGCTATAAAAGATAGAAGTGTTATACCGAATGATTCGTGTCCTTCGGTCTTCTACCCTCTTCTTTGGCTCCTTGCAGTTTCCTCAATCGAGCTTGGCCGTCGGTCCTCCTCCGTCGAAGATGATCCACCCGAGGGATGTAGCCCATGGCTCTAGCTCCATACTAAGAATCTAGTGAAGCAACTAGGGACTCCAGGTTGCTAATCTAGAATGCCTAGGGATGTAGTGAATTTCTCTAAGTGTGTATCTATCTCTCTTCTACCCTTGATTCTCAAAACATGAGATGGTAGGGTAGAAGATGAAGACGAAGGAGAAGGAGCTTAAGAAAGGTAGTGAAGAGAGAGGAAGCAAAATGATGATAGTCTAACTATGCAAAAGCTATAAAAAAAAATCTAAAGTGAGAAAAATCTAGAGAGAGAAAAATATCAAGCATGGTTTTGTCAAACTCAATTTTCAAATATAATATATCAACCAAACTTGAATAGTTTGCACAAATGAATTAACAATTCATTTGTCAACACTATTTAAGCATGGTTCTCACCATTCTTTCTTCTTTACATTTACACCTCATTTTCATTTAATTTAATAAATGGATACACCAAAATAAGGTGTCTACCTTCTAGAATATTTTCTGTATAAATACTAATTACACTCTACTTTATATACATACCCGTATTTGTACCAACCTACGAATATCCAAAGAGATAGAATAACATAAAGAACATAATACTAGAATATACATATTGAAATATATATACGGAAATTATTAAATCAATACCTGATTTAATAATCCGGCTCAATCCTAAGATGGATAGTATTATCAACCGTTCGATCGAAAGTACGGATAACTAGTATAATCATTCGATCGGAGCCCTGCACGTATCAAAATACGACCACTATATCATTTCGCTTGAACCAGAAAAACTCTCTTTGTGGAACTCTAAAGACTCGTCAATACGCTGGCAGTGGGTTTAACCACAAGCACGTCAGCGGCACCAGCAGTACGTAACGGCTACCCAGGTATTGAGCAAAGGAAGGCCGACGAGCAAACTCATAGACCACCCAGCTCTTACGTATATGATCGTCATCTTAATGCTGGTAGTCAAGCAAGAATCCTATGGGATCTATCAACATGTAATAGTGATCTGTAATACCACATAATACATGTATATGATGATCAAGACAAACCAAATAGTATACAATCATTTCGAGTATGACTGTTTTACCTATATAGGTCCTCCCTCAATCATTACAATCGCGTGCCTGCGACTAAAATAATTGAATTGGGAGCACTATAGCTAACAAATCTCCCACTTGCACTAAGGCCTGTTATTGGCGTATCGATTACCCAACTCCTGCACCAGGCCAGTTGTTGGCGTATCTCATACCCAACATCTTGAAAAGTCGCTCGAACCGTGCTTGAGGGAAGGCCTTTGTGAGTGGATCCGCTGTGTTTTATTTTGTATCTACTCTCCGAACCTCGATCTTCCGGCGATCTACGATCTTCCTGATCAGGTGATATCATCTCAAGATTTGTCTTGATCGCTGATAGGACTGTTGTCCTTTGCTAATGCAATAGCCCCATTGTTATCCAATACAAAGGTATTGGATCAACAAAAGACCTCATCCAGACCGCTTCTATTGTGGCATTATTGGCAGCAACGTATTCTGCCTCTATCGTCGATGAAAGTGTGTCTTAGCACCTCTAATAGGTTTCCACATGCATCAAGTATGCAATTTAAAAAAATCTAGAGGTCTAAACTACACTAACCTAGAATCTAACTAGAGAATTAGGGTTTTATGCAAGCAAAATAGTTCTATAACTAAGTGAAGAGGATTGTAACCTTTGTAGAGCAATTCCTTCACTTCTATAGCTCCAAGTAGTAGTCCCTTAGCTCCAAGTAGTAGTCCCTAGAACTCTTCTTGGCTCCACTTGAAGACAGGAACGAGCTTGCTAATGGATCTTCGATGCCGAAGATGATCTATCTTGAAGTCTCTCTAACTCAAGCTAATGCTTCACTAATCAAGTATTAGTGAAGCTAACAACCTAAACTAATGGGCTAGATGAGTGTAGGTTGATGAAGTAAGAATTTTGCTCACTTTAGAAAACATTTTCTCTTTTTCTTTTTCAACTCAAGAAAAACTGGAGAGGAAAAAGATGAACTTGGGTGAGGAAAATATCTTAAGTGATCATGAGAGAGTTAACCATGGGCTAAAGATAATGGTTGGGTAAAAAAATATTTTAGAGTAAAACAAAATAAGTGGGATGAGTCATGGCTTCTACATGCTTCTACAAGCATCTAAGCCATGCTCATTTCCAACTCATTTCTAATTTTCCTCTTAAAAAATAATCACCCAAATAATCTTTAGTCTTGGTGTGAGTTTCATACACCCATGTTCTATGTATCATCCACCATGACACAGTAGTATCTTATATATCAATATATATATATATATATATATATATATATCATATATATATATCACTATATATAACAAGAGAATAAAATCTTTAGTGAGTTAATATTAGTTAATATATATTTATATATCATATATATTAATATATATATATCAAATTATTAAATCAACACTTGATTCAATAATCCGGATATATCATATATAACCGACTAATATCATTTATATGTATATCATATTATCAAATCAATGCTTGATTCAATAATCCGGTTATATCACATATAACCGACAACTATTCAATACTTCATTAAATCAACACTTGATTCAATAATCCGGTCATACCATATATAACCTGTCAATATCAAATATATATACATATAACATATCATTGAATCAATACTTGATTCAACAATCCGGTTATGTTACATATAACCTAACAGATATCAAATATTGCGAGATTAGAATAAGGTATCACATACTCGTATTTAATCAAGCTCCCGCACATATCACCATATGCGCCCTACTTCGTTTCACTTGAGCTAGGAAACCACTGTGTGGTACTTTAAAGACTTATCAATACGCGAGCAGTAGGTAATGATCACATCAGTCACCCACAAGCCATCAGTGGTACTAGCTGGACGTAATTGTAGGTTTACTAGGCACTAGAACAAGGTTCTACAAGGCATCAACCATGCCAAAATCAAATTTTTCAAGTGCCGAACAACCCTAACCAAGATCTTAAACTAGAGATTAGGTGAAACAATGAGCAAGTAAACAACTTTACTTCTAAGAGTTTAGGATTATAACCTTTGTAGTCCGTTCCTTCACTTCATAAGCTCCGTGTTGAGGTCCCTTCGCTGTGATCATCTAGTACCCGGACTCTAGAGAGGATCCATGAAGAGAAAGATGCAAGCTTGCTTCCGATCTTCAATAACTAAGATGATCTACCTTGAAGAAACTCAAACCAAGCTCTTGCTTCACTAATCAAGTATTAGCAAAGCAAACACCCTAATCTAAATGGCTATAATAGATGAGGATGATGAAGTAGGAATTTAGCACTCTTTTGTTTTCAATTTCTTACTCATTATCATCACATGTCAAAAACCTAGTCAAGGTTTTCATGCAAGAAGAAGGAAGAAGAAGAAGTAAATCCTTTTGTGATGAATAATGAATCTTGTGTGAGGTTAGAATTGCAACCATGGGTTAAGAATGAAGACTTAACCCTTGTAGAGAATTAACTATGGTAAAGGGTTTGGGTTGGGTTAAAGAAATATCCACACAAAATATCAAAGTCAAAGTCAAAGCTTCAAGAAGCTTCATGAAAGCTTCATCCAAGCTTAACCCTAATCCAAGCCTTAACCATATTTATACTCCACAAAACATGTTGCATTTGTAACCCTAACTTGTTACAATATTATATATCACATATACAATATTTATTGTAACAAAATAAAATAATACAATTAACATATATCACATATATATCAACGTATTATCCAAGTGAGAAAAAGAATCTTTAAGTGAGCTTATATTAGTTAATGTATTATAATATATCAAATATATAATTATACATTAAATTATCGAATCAATCCTTGATCCGATAATCCGGCTATTTCACAAATAACCGACTAATATAATCTGTATCAGTTCATCGAATCAACACTTTATCCGATGACCCGGCTATATCACATATACCCGGCCGATATCACATATCATGAGAATCTAATACGGTATCACATACACGTATTGTTCTCGGTCCCGCACATATCACATATGTGCTCCTACTCCATTTTCCCTGAGCCAGGAAACCTCTGTGTAGGACTCTAAAGAATCGTTAATACGCCGGCAGTAGGTGATGATCATTTCAAACACCCACAAGCTGCAAGCGGTCAGCTAAACGTAACAGCTACCCAGGTATTGAGCGATCAGAAGATCAACAAGCAAGCCTGTACATTCTCCCCCGAATCCAATCAGTAACACTCCCGTACAGTCCGGTCTCTTCATCTGATATGTCGCATATCTAGTCTATGGGTGGTAAACGTCAGACCCCAGTAACCGATAAGTCGTGTCGATATGAGGTCCATAACAGTTTGAGAAACTACTGATAACTCTTACAAGTAAATCTCAGCAACCCTGGCCAGGGATTTCCAGTTATAACCAATCGAATACAGTGCAACATCAGCTCCCAATACCGGGAGAGACGAAACCCTTCCTATCGCTCATTGCCTCCATGTGATTCGGGACTGTACCCAAAAGCCACCGTTTTTCCCGCCCTCTTGGACGTGGTAAGGTGGAAATCAAAGCACAGTGGGAATCACACAAGAATCTATGACGATCTCGGGTCTACAGACTAATCTGTACCAGTGTCACTAGAGAACTGCCATCTGACGTGAGGTATAATACCATCCGGGAGTTCTCGGCGAGTCCGTCCAGTGTACCCAATCTCCACTGAGCACACGTATACTATCTCTGATATCAAACACCAATGGATATGGGATCATCCATCGCCTATCTACATGGGTCGAGTAGCATACGCTAGTCTACTCTAGTATATCGATGCCCTGTCTCGATACACCTGCGACTAGGAGCATTTGAAAGATGTACTTAGCGACTACTCTGTCCCCACTAGTATGATTTGCATCATAGTCCTGGTAGTCAAGTACTCATCCTAAGGGTTTTATCAACATGTAACATAGAGACATTCAGAGTACATGTTAAGATAAAGAGCAACCAGATAGCGTACTATCATGTCGAGTAAGAAAGTCCTCCATATATATGTCCAAGCATCCACTACAATTTACATCGCATGTACAATAATGGCCTCTAGGGCATACATATCACTAACAATCTCCCACTTGCACTAGGGCCATCTGTTGTAGTATCTCATACCCAACAATTAGCTGTGGTTGAAGTATCTCATACTCAACCATCCCATAAAAGTCTCAACTGGGAAATAGGACTTTGTGAGTGGATCTGCGTTGTTGTCTTCTGTATCTACTCTCCTATCCTCGATCTCCTTGGAGATCAACCATCTCCTTGATCAGGTGATACTTCCTAAAAATATGTCTGGATCTTTGATGGGATGGGGGTTCCTAGGCATAAGCAACAACTCCATTGTTTCACAATGGTAGGAACGAAGTTCATCTCATGAACTTATATATATCTAGACTGTCTCTTTGGTAGCATCCATGGTAACGATGTATATTGCCTTTAATCGTCTAGTAGGTCATGGTATCTAGCTTGGAACTCTTCCAACATACCGTCCCTACACTGAGGGTAAAGACAATGCCTATGACTGACATTCAGTCGACCTTATCACCCTGGAACCATTCCAGTGATTCTCCCCAGGATCGATTGATACCATCTCACTACACCTAGTGAGAATCCTAACATCCAGTTAGATCTATCTCATAGATCAAAAACCCAGGATTTAGGAGGTATCTTCTTGATCCTATATGGAGAATTCTTATGATAAGAGGAGATTGACCGAGCGTAGCATAGGAAACTCCTTCACTATCAAGAGTATGTTATCCACGTACTATACGAGGATCACCACCATAATCCCTACTACCTTTTTTGTATATACTAGGTTCATCTACCATTTTGATGAAGTCAAACTTTTTGACTACCACATCAAAACAGATGTTCCAACTCCGCGATGCCTAATTTATTTCATAAAACAACTTGCACACGTTTCCGCTGCTCCCACTGTCTACGAAGCCCTCTGGCAGTGTACTGATAGACGCTCTCTTCTAAATCAATATTTAGAAAAGCAGTCCTGACACCCAACCGCCAGATATCGTAGTTATGGTATGTAGCAATAGCAAGTAGGATATGGATGGACTTAAACTTAGCTTTGAAAGTCTCAACTTTTCCATATACACCAAGTAATCTTCTCAAGATATACTTGCTCCTGATAGGGATTTAACCCTTCAGATAAAGCAACCAAAGTCCATATTTTGTTGGTGTATATGGATTCCATCTCAGATCGCAAAGCATCCAGCCATTCTCACAGAGTCCCTACTCCTGATGGCCTACTCGAAGCTAGTTGGGTCATCATCTCATGAGGCTATCCTCGCTCCCACTGTCATAGAGAAAAACCGAAGTATCTCGTAGGTGGGTGAGGAACCCTACCAGATCAGTAGAGTGGCTGATGTTCGTCGGGAGCTATTGAATCCTCCGGTTCTACCAAATCATCAGCTGCAGTTTGTATAGCTGGAACTTCTTCCAGTTCTACCTCATGACCACTAATTTCTTCATAAGAAATTCCCTTTTTCTCAAAAAGGTGGCATGCCGAGTAATAAAACACCTTTTGTTGCTCGGTTCGGTAGAAGATATTCCCTTTCGAATGCTTGGGATATCTAACAAACTTCCACAGAACTGACCTTGCCTCTAGCTTTTCCGGATCATGCTTTTAGACATAGGCCGGACAACCCCAAATCTTAACATCCTTAAGTGAGGGGCTCTTCCTATACCATATCACATATGGAGTGGTAGGCACCTAATTTGATTGGAACCCTATTCAATAGGTATGCAGCTTCATAAGAGCATAACACCCAAAAAGAAATAGGCAACTCAATAGTACTCATCATAGAGCACACCATATCACATAGGGTGCGATTGCTCCACCTCGATGCACCATCGTGCTGTGGTGTATTCGGAGGAGTAATGCTGAGAGAGAATCTCATTCTCCTTTAGAATGTCCAGGATCTCCGTGCTCAAGTATTTTCCTCCCTGATCTTATCAAAGGACATAATACTTATACCCATTATGGTTTTCTACTTCTAACTTATATTCATTGAATTTATCAAAAGGTTCAGACTTGTGTTTCAACAGGAACATATGTCTGAATCTTGAGAGATAATCAGTAAATGTAATGAAGTATAAAGAACCGGTCCTGGTATGTGTAGACAGGGGACCTTACATATATCATCATGTATCAATCCCAAGAGTTCAATAACTCTTTCTCTGTTTCCAATAAACAGAGTCGTGGTCATCTTATCTTTGTGACATGACTGGCAAGTTTCACAAGATGTAAATTCAAACAGATTTAAATATGCATCTCAATGTAACTTAGCTAGTCGTGTCGCATTGATATGACCTAGTCTACAATACCTCAATAAGGATTTGTTCATTTCTGAACTCTTCCTCTTGTGTGTATTCTGTACGTTAAGAACTATAGTTTGATTTAGAACGTCTATGCTTTTAGATAACGTGCCTGAACCGATCAACTCTTGATATAGGAATTGTTCAAAACATTATCCAACAATACAAAATTATATCCTTCTTTAATAAATAAAGAGACTGATATGATGTTGTATATCAGGTTCGGTATCTAATAACATTCGTTCAGAATCAATGTATTTGGTAATACAGGGTGATAATTGCCAACATACTTGGTTGCAACACTTGCACCATTTTTAACTCTTAAAACTTTTCACCCTTTCTCAGTTCTCTACCTTTCAGTAGCCCATGCAATCATATTACATATGTGGGATCCTGATCCGGTATCTTATACCCAGGACGTAAAGGATACTAAGAAAACAGTTCTCTGTAATGAACACCCGAAGAAGATGCATCAGCATGCACTTTCTTCGTTTGGGCGGCACGAGAATTATGGCAATCCCCAATTTCCTGCTCGATCTTATAACAATTATAAGTTGGAGCGGGACCAACATTCCCTAGCGCAGTATAACAAGCAGGTTCGGTCAATATATCCGTATTATTATCTTGATTAAGGCGTGACATGGTCGCTACCTGGAGAGAGAGAGAGAGAAGAAAACACTCAGCATATACTCTTGCAAGATTAGATTGGTTATTAATATATCTAATCAGGATGGCTCCCACTGTTTTAGTCAAATCTTCCTTCAAACCCTAAAAGGAAAGACTAGCCGGGATTAATTACACCCTAAAAGTTTGTCAATCTTTCGGCCAGGCTAGTGCCGGTACTCTGAGAGAGGTTCCCCGTGCTTTCGCACGGACCTAACTAAAATAAACCTCGTTTTCCCAGGGGCGTAACCCCGTTAACACCTTTCTAGACACCTACTTGATCGGCTAATTGTAATGTGTAAAACTCTCTCAGGAGTAACTCTTACTCGCAGTGGGTATCGGGATCCAACTATCTCATAGAAGGTATGCAATCTTATTGCAAATTTCAACACTTGAAATTCCTGATAATATTTTACCCCTAACGTGCTATGACCTTGACGAATGCCAAACAACCCATAGTCCGCTAGTCAAGTTCAGCCCGTACATTTCCTGATTGAATTAAATCCACTCGCACGACCCTTGACGAATGCGAAACAACGCCGTACGAATACCCTAATCCAATTGCATCGTATGCTTGCAGATAAGCACTAGTTAGCTACCGTACACTACGCCTTGGCGAATGCCAAACTTCCGTAGCACGAATACTTAGTAGAACTTATCTGAAATGACGGAGGGCTGTGACAGGTTTTTATGAAAACCTTTTGCGTAATGAACTTGATATCGTTGTAGAATCAAGTGATATTAAATGGAGTGTTTTTGAGACTTTTACTAGTTTTGCTAAAGAGGTCACTCCCGGTGAAGGGATCTCGGCTCTTTCCTTATCGAATAAGGTGCTGGATATTCTACAAGGAATACCGCTATGCAAAATAAAAACTAGAAAAACAATCAAAAGACAAACCGAGTTTGTAGTATCTGCTAGTTTCGCTAAAGAGGTCACTCCCGGTGAAGGGATCTCGGCTCTTTCCTTATCGAATAAGGTGCTGGATATTCTATAAGGAGTATTGCTATACAAAGAAAGAACTAGAGCTACCAGTTTTCGAGACAAGTTTCTACAACATCTTTAGGTTTCTTTTAGTTTCATTAATCTCATTAATGAAGTCCCATTTTGTTATGCTTCACAAGCATCAGATATGAAACGAAATCAATCAATATATAATATATATATCTCATATATATAATATAAACATTCGTCTCAGGCAGTAATATGATCTCATCACAGAACATTGCAGCAGAAGAACATATATGAAATATTGGATATACTAGGATTTCCGTGTTTTATATCAAGCCAGTATAAAACACGGATTCCACGGTCGCGATGAATAGCCAAACCCACATCCCTAGACCCCTACGAGAGCGATAAGTAACACTGCCAACTCTAGGGTTAAGAGACCCGGTCTCGACTCCTCGAGATGGCCTCCTACAGTACCCTAGAACCCGGTTACTTGTGCTCCCCGCCTTGGGTCTATCCTAATTCGGAAAAGTAAATAATATACAATGGTGACATCATCCTCAGCCCGGAAGTGCCCCAATAAAAGAACATTACATACAAATGAATTTTACATGAATGAAAAAGAAAAACTCTCATCTCACATAAAAACCCCGGCTATTCAGAACACGACGATTCAATATAACATATCACAGCAACACATAACATCACATGTCATCAACGTAAGTAAATATGCGTATCCCAATTGTCGTTGACATATAGCACCGAAACCGGCGATACACCACATATTACACTTACTGTCGCAGAAAAGAAAGTGTAAAACTACAACATTTGGAATCCACAATCTCCTTAGACATCATAAATCCGAAATATCACATATTTCGCATTTCATGCCTAACTGTATGAATTCCACATATTGTATCACATTCCAGATAAATAGACAAAATTAAACTTTCCGATCGAATAATCAAACATCCAAGATTTCCCAAATAGCTCAACACTTGAGCGGAGTTTAAAATACCCAGAACATGTCACAGCCCCAATGAACCAGCCGTAGAAGGGTCAAACCAACGCCTCACATGTGGCAACGCTAAATTACTACAAACACTAGGGTTCAGTGGCAGTTTTGACGGTTACATAATCGAGTTAAGGTTACGTTCTTCTAGAGGGTCTACAGATACGCTTGCATGATTACCCGAAAGTTTTAAACTCGTGGAAAAATCCAACACTTGAAAGTTTTCCGACAGGGGAAAAAGTGAGTTATTGATATCTGTTCGAACCTTTTAACACGTTCTAAATAACCCGGAAAAAAAACTAAACGAAGTTAAACTTTCCGATCGAATCAACGAATTTTTAAGATCTCCAGAAAACTCAACACTTGAGTAATATTAAAAATTCCCAGAAGCATGTAGTAATACCTACGGATGTTACCTAGAAACATCTATCCCTAATACCCAAGTTCGGCCGCGGAACCGCCGCACAAAGCATGGTATTGCCGCGGTTCCGCGGCGACTTGAGGGAATTAGGAGTTCGTATTTCACAGTTATCCATAGAATCACCTGCTTATTTTTCTGAGTATTTTTAATAAGGAAAAAATCAATATTTTAAAATTTTTCCAGATAGGGCGTCTAAAACGATGTTTCGGGGTTCGATCAGACTTTTAACTTCGTCTACACGTTGCTTAATGCTCTAGCTTGGTTCTGATACCACTGTAAGTTTACTAGGCACTAGAACAAGGTTCTACAATGCATCAACCATGCCAAAATCAAAATTTTCAAGTGTCGAACAGGCCTAACCAAGATCTTAAACTAGAGATTAGGTGAAACAATGAGCAAGTAAACAAGTTTACTTCTAAGAGTTTGGGATTACAACCATTATAGTCCGTTCTTTCACTTCATAAGCTCCGTGTTGAGGTCCCTTCGCTGCGATCATCAAGTACCCGGACTCTAGAGAGGCTCGATGAAGAGAAAGAAGCAAGCTTGCTTCCGATCTTCAATAACTAAGATGATCTACCTTGAAAAAACTCAAACCCAAGCTCTTGCTTCACTAATCAAGTATTAGCAAAGAAAACACCCTAATCTAAGTGGCTAGAATAGATGGGGATAATGAAGTAGGAATTTAGCTCTCTTTTGTTTTCAATTTCTCACTCATTATCATCACATGGCAAAAACCTAGTTAAGGTTTTCATGCAAGAAGAAGGAAGAAGAAGAAGAAGCAAATCCTTTTGTGATGAATAATGAAATCTTGTGTGAGGTTAGAATTGCAACCATGGGTTAAGAATGAAGACTTAACCCTTGTAGAGAATTAACTATGGTAAAGGGTTTGGGTTGGGTTAAAGAAATATCTACACAAAATATCAAAGTCAAAGTCAAAGCTTCAAGAAGCTTCATGAAAGCTTTATCCAAGCTTAAACCTAATCCAAACCCTAACCATATTTAAACTCCACAAAACATGTTGCATTTGTAAGCCTAACATGTTACAATATTATATATCACATATACAATATTTATTGTAACAAAATAAAATAATACAATTAACATATATCACATATATATCAATGTATTATCCAAGTGAGAAAAATAATCTTTAAGTGAGCTTATATTAGTTAATGTATTATAATATATCAAATATATAATTATACATTAAATTATCGAATCAACCCTTGATCCGATAATCCGGCTATTTCACAAATAACCGACAAATATAATCTGTATCAGTTCATCGAATCAACACTTGATCTGATGACCCGGCTATATCACATATACCCGGCCGATATCATATATCGCGAGAATCTAATACGGTATCACATACACGTATTGTTCTCGGTCCCGCACATATCACATATGTGCTCCTACTCCATTTTGCCTGAGCCAGGAAACCTCTGTGTAGGACTCTAAAGAATCGTCAATACGCCGGCAGCAGGTGATGATCATATCAAACACCCACAAGCTGCAAGCGGTCAGCTAAACGTAACAGCTACCCAGGTATTGAGCGATCAGAAGATCAACAAGCAAGCCTGTACATTCTCCTGCGAATCCAATCAGTAACACTCTCGTACTGTCCGGTCTCTTCGTCTAATATTGTTAGGTTTACCAAGCACCCTATGAAAGGTTTGGAAGCATCACATGTCACAAATATTAGATTTTTATGGTGCTAAGTAAGCATACAAAGGATATATCCTAGAAAATTAGAGTTTCTAAACATTACAAGTAGCAAAGACTAGGGTTTTGAGAGTACAACCTTTGTAGCTCCCTACGCTAGACTCCTTGGCCACTTGAGGGTTGGAGGAGGGTTCGCTTGAGGTCTTCTAGTGTCCACGACGATCCACCCGAAGCTCCTTGTCCAAGCTAACAACTTCACTAGATCAAGTGGAGAAAATGAAGCTAACACTCGTGTAGAATGATGTTGTGGTGGCTAGACTTGTGTAGAATGATGTTGTGGTGGCTTTTCTCACTTCAAAAACCTAACTTGATGAGTGCTTTGCCCACTATAGAAAACTAGAGAGCAAAAGAAGAAGGAGGAAGAAGATGATGGCTTTTCTTTGAACAAGAGTAAAAGATTAACTCTCACATGAAAATAGAAAAATATATCTATATATATTTTTCCTCTTCATCTTAAACCATTGTTATATAATATGGATATTTATTTCATTTTAGTTAAAACATAAGAAGAAGATAAAATTATGGTTAATAAGTAGGTGAACATGGTTAGGTCAAAAGAAGAGTGTAGAATATAACCATTCATTAATTTTTTCTCTTTTCTTTTATTTTAAATTAAATAGAAATAATTATCCATACATATAAACATGGTGTGAGTCTTATATTGCCACCATTTTCAATGTATAAGCAACCATGAAGGATGATGTATGTATGTATGTGTGTATGCACATCCATATGTGCATGAATCAATAAAAAAAGCATACATGCATGCATACATCCATCAAATACAAGAAAGGATTTCTAGTGAGAAACTAATGGTTAAATGATAAATCAACACTTGATTTATCAATCCGGCCATATCACATACGACCCCACCAAAAGCAAACCGCCCGATCAATATACGGTATCCTATACACGCATTTTAACCGGGTCCATGCGCATATCGTATACGCGCACCACAACGTTTCGCCTGGACTAGGTAACTTCTTTGTGGGACTCTAAGACTCGTCAATACGCCGGCAATGGGTGATGATCATATCAAGCACCCCCAAGCCGCAAGCGGTCAGCTAAACATAACGGCCACCCGGGTATTGAGCGATCAGAAGAAAACAAGCGAACCTGCTGCAACTCCCGTCGAGCCAACCGGTAATACTACCGTCCAGTCTGGTCTCTTCGTCAGATATGCTGCATATCGAGCCTAGAGATGGTTGTGTCGATCCCAATAACTCAATAAGTCGTGCCGGTGAATGGTTTATAACAGATCGAGAAACTACTGATAACACTTATCAGTAAATCTCAGCAGCCCTGGCCAGGGACTTACTGATATAACCAGTCGGGCACAGCACAGCATCAACTCCCAATACCGGGAGAGACGAAACCCCTCCTATCGCTCATCGCCTTTGTGTGTCTCGGGACTGTACCCAACCGCCACCTGTTTGCACGACTCAGTAGAGCCGTGGTAGGGTGGCAATCAAAGTACAGTGGGAGAACACACAAGACTCTATGACGATCTCGGGTCTACAGACTAACCTGTACCAGTGTCACCTGAGAACTGCTATCCGACGATAGATATAATTCCATATAGGAGTTCTCGGTGAGTCCGTCCAGTGTACCCAGTCACCACTGAGCACCCGTATATGATCTCGATATCAAACATCGATGAATGTGGGAATATTCATCGCCCATCGTATGGGTCTAGTATCATATACGCTAGTCTACTCTGGTATATCAATGCCCCGTCTCGATATACGTATGACTAGGGACATTCCAGGATATGCTTATAAACTACAGATGTCCCACTAGTATGATCTCCATCATAATCACAGTAGTCAAGCCGATATCCTCAGGGCTTTATCAGCATGTATGAATGAATAAAAGCATGATCAAATCAACATGTCAGATAAAGAAGAACCAGATAGCATACTATCATGTCGAGCAAGAATGTATACTGAATATATATATATATATATATATATACATATACAGATACATCCACTATCATATAATGGCCTCTAGGGCATACATATATCCAACAATCTCCCACTTACACTAAGGCCAGTTATTGGAGAATCTCGTACCCAACATCTCAAAAAGTCGCTCATGCTGCGGCTGAAGGAGGGCCTTGGTGAATGGGTCCACGGCATTATTCTTTGTGTCTACTCTCTTAATCTCGATCTCGCGGCGATCTACTATCTCCCGGATCAAATGAAAGCGCCTCAGGATGTGTCTGGACCGCTGATGGGACCTGGGCTCCTTGGCCAACGCCATAGTCCCATTATTGCCACAATACAAAGGTATTGGATCAATAATGGTTGGAACTACTCTTAGCTTCGAGACGAACTTCTTCATCCAGACGGCTTCCTTGGCGGCATCATTCGCAGCAATGTACTCGGCTTTCATCGTAGAGTCTGCAACGGTATCCTGTTTGGAGCTCTTCCAACTTACCGCCCCTCCATTGAGGGTAAATACAAATCCAGAGATAGATTTGCTGTCGTCCTTATCGCTCTGGAAGCTCGAATCGGTAAAGGCCTCCATTTGGAGATCTCCATTACCATACACCAAGAACAATTCTTTAGTCCTTCGTAAGTACTTAAGAATGTTCTTCACAGCCGTCCAGTGGTTCTCCCTTGGGTTGGATTGATACCTGCTTACAACACTAAGTGCATAAGCTACATCTGGGCATGTACATAACATCGCATACATTATAGATCCTACTGCCGAAGTATAGGGTATAATGCTCATGCGAGCTCTCTCTTCATCGGTCTTTGGGCAAGATTCCTTGGAGAGAGTGATCCCATGGCAAGCGAGTAAGGCACCCCGCTTGGAGTCTTCCATACTAAACCTTTTTAGGATGGTGTTGATGTACCTGGTTTGGGACAATCCCAATAACTTTTTGGATCTATCCCTATAGATCCTTATGCCCAGGATGCATGTGGCATCACCCAGGTCTTTCATGGAGAACCTTAGTGATAAGAAAGATTTGATCGACTGTAGCATAGGAATATCATTTCCTATCAGAATAATGTCATCCACGTACAATACGAGGAATGTGACAGCTCTTCCTACAGACTTCTTATAAACACAAGGTTCATCTGGATTTTTGATGAAATCAAACTCTTTGATAACATCATCGAAACAGATGTTCCAACTCCGTGACGCCTGCTTTAACCCATATATGGATTTAAGCAATCTACATGCTTTCCCGCTGCTCCCACTGTCAATGAAGCCCTCTGGCTGATCCATATAAACGCATTCTTCTAAATCTCCATTTAGAAATGCTGTTTTAACGTCCATCTACCAGATTTCATAGTCGTAGTGAGCAGCAATAGCAAGTAGGATCCGAATGGATTTAAGCATGGCTACGGGTGAAAATTTTTCGTCATAGTCCAAACCTGGTCTTTGACGAAAACCCTTCGCCACAAGTCTTGCCTTATAGGTCTCTACCTGCCCATCTACACCAATTTTTCTTTTAAAGATCCATTTGCATCCCACAGGCTTTATCCCAGGGGGAACAACATCCAAAGTCCAAACTTTGTTGGTGTACATAAACTCCATTTCAGATCTCATGGCATCTAGCTGTTGCGCCACGGCAGCGCCACGGCCTCTTACTCGAGGCCAAAATGCGGAATCAAAATTTTTGCGAACTTTGCAAAACGGCGCTACCGCGGACAAAGAAAACCCGGATCGAAACCATTAACCTATACTAGCTAACTAGAGAGATAGGGTGAGAAGTTATACCAAGCGATCCGTGTCCTTCGGTCTTCATCTCCACTCCGATCTCTTGCGGAATCTCCATCACCTCCTCACTCGTCGGAAAGGGGCACCACATAGCCGGAATCTTTTACGGGCTCCCGCCTCTTGACCGAGGCAACTCGGGCGCGAAGTTGGCTAGCCGACGCGTCCAAGGCTTGCTATAGAATAGTGTAGTGAACTTGTCTCTTTAGGGTTCTTGAAGTTACCATGATGGAGGAATCAAAGAATAGAAAAATGGTGCTTGCATTTTTCTAGCAAGAAAATGAGATCAAGAAGAAACTCTCAAGATGAAGCTCTCATTTTCTTTTTCTCTCTTCTTTTTCTCTCATGAAAACTTATCATCTTCTCAAGTGAGTATGAGAATGGTGGAGCAAAGAAAACATCATGCAAAGGGAGGTGAGTGTAGGAGCAAAAGAAAGGTGACCATATCCAAAGCTTCATGATAACAATCTTACATCAACTTAACATCCAATTCTAATCACAATCAATCCAAGAAAAGGTGATGGAAAAAGAATATAATGATGATGGAAAAGAATGGAATCTAAAGATGTTATCATAACAAATCCTTTTGCAAGAAAAACCTCCACAAAATGTTATTTGCAAACTTGCAAATAACACCCTCCATCGGAAAAGTCCGGCCGGGAAAGAACAAAGGAAAACCGGCCGGGACGGAATGCAAACTGGCAACTCCAGAAAACTGGTCCCGTAATAAATTACAGGAAAACCCCAATACTGTGCATACACACCCGCATCTGTATTCCGACTGAACACAAATGCAAAGAGACAAAACTACACTATCAAATACTAGAATCCGGCTTAAGCCAAAGCCGGCTAGTAAAAAACTGTCCGATCATGATCCGTGCAATACCGCACGTATCTGATCGAACCCTGCCATATCTCCATACGGCCTCTACAGCGTTTCGCCCGAAACTTGAGTAACTGAGTGTGGTGGACTCTAAAGACTCGTCAATACCTTGGCTGTGGATTTAACCACTAGCACGTCAGAGGTATAAGCCAATACGTGACGGGCCACCAGCTATTGACCAAATGGGACGTCGATGAGGAAGCTCACCCCGACACCCAACTGAGCCTGTCAGTGACAATATCCGTACAGTCCGGTCCGTTCGTCTATGAGTATCGCATGGCGGGCCTAGGGGGTTGGTGAAAGTCAGACCCCCAAAAGCGGTACAAGTCGTGTCGGAGCGTAGCCCAGAACGCCCTGAGATACTACTGGAATACCTACCAGTAAATCTCCTGCCTCGGCCGAGGGCTTTGCGTAATGGCTCTCCTAGACACAGCGCGACCTCACCCCCAATACCGGGAGAGACGAACCCCTGCAGATCCGCTCACTGCCTCCATGTGGCTCGGGACTGTACCCAACTAAAACCTGTTTGCACGACTCCTTTGAGCCGTGGTAGGGTAGTAATCAAAGCACAGTGGGAACTCACACGAGACAAATGACGATCTCAGGTCGATGAACTAACCTGTACACATGTCACCAGGGAACTGCTATCTGACATCTGGTATAAGACCAACTAGCAGGTTCCCGGCGAGTCCTGTCCGGTGTACTCATAACCCAATGAGCACCTGTATACATCTTAGGTGAACCAACTGACACCAGTGGCTTGTGAGACCGGCCACCGCCCCTCGTCGGGGTCTCGACTGTATACACTAGTCTACTAACGGAGTATCGATGCCCTGTCTCGAAACTCCTACTACTAGGGACCTTTTAAGGATGTGCTTATAGACCACCAGCTCCCACGTATATGATCGCCATCATACTGCTGGCAGTCAAGCAAGAATCCTAGGGGCTCTATCAACGTGTAATAGCGACATGTCAGGTCACCTAAAGCAGTACACGATGATAAAGATAAACCAGATAGCATACTATCATCTCGAGTAAGACTGTCCTACCGGGATAGGTCCTCCCTCAATCATTGCAATCACGTGCCTGTGATCCAATAATTGACTCTGAGGGCACTATCTCCAACAATCTCCCACTTGCACTCAAGGCTAATTATTGCGATGTCGCATACTCACAGCCCGTGTGATACCGAACACCCAACTCCTCTACTAGTCAGTCTCACAAAACCCGTTTGCGAAACTATTGCGTTCGAGGAATAGCCTCAGTGAGTGGATCCGCTGTGATGTTTCTTTCTATGTCTCTCTATATCTCAAGTTCGCGGAGAAAGCCATCTCCCGAAATGAGCAATACCTGTCTTAGAATGTCTGGATGTCTGATGGGACCTAGCTCATAAATGAACTCCAAATCCAAACTTCTTAGACTGTATCGTCAACTGAACTTAATCAGTATCCTGCGCCATGCCACCCTCAGTGTTGCCTTGGACAACCTGTCCAAAATACTGCCCCTCGTCAGAAGGAAAAATATAACTCTGACAACCTCCTTGTCGTCCATGTCACCTTGGAAGCCTGGAATGATAACTGTCTCCCAAATGAGGCTGTCGTTATCATATCCCTAGAACATTCACTTATGTTCTAAAACTGCTTCCGACTGTTTTTCCAGGATTGGATTAATATCAACTTATTGCACCTACTGCAAGAACAACATCTGGTGTGGTACTTGACATCTCATGATTGACTCAATTGCCTAAGCAAGTGATATGCCAATCATGAGTATCCCTCTCCCCTTTAGTCTATAAGACACCTTTAGAGAGGGTGACTCCATCAACTGCAGGTACACTACAGTGTCAGGAGTCGTCCATTCTAAATACTCATAAAATGCTGTCAAGATACCCAGATTGGGAAACCACCCAAATCTAGATCTAAAACCATAGATCTAGTAACCAGTATGTCTGATATAATATCCAAGTCCCTTGTGGAGAAACCACTGTGTGACTACCAAAGTATAACCGATCGTAGTATAGGAATATCACTTCCTACTACCTTCTCAACAGATCCATCCCCTATTCTGATGACGTCAAACCTATGACTGTCACATCAGAAATAGATGATCTATCTCCGCTACATCTGCTTTAGTCTATAAATAGACATAAGCCTGATGTCCACCAATGCTTCCGCTGCTCCCACTGACTACGACAACCCTCTGGCAGAGTCATATAGACGTGCACTTCTAAAGCTAGTTTAGAACGACGCTATACTCATCCTCCTGCCGGGTCTCGCAGCCTGGAACAACAATGGCAAGTGTGGGTAAACAAGAACTTCCCTGTCACCGTCCTTGAGGCTACCGGAGTACCTCTCGGGTGCCTGAAGTTACCCACCGTATCTGCGGAGTGGCTAATGGAATGTCAAATCATATTGAATCTTTAGGTTCCTTATCAAATCTTCAGTAATCGTTTGTGGTTCTGGAATCACTTCCAGTTCTACCATACTCCCACTACATTTTCTGAAAAAATCCATTTTTAATAAAAACTGTGGCGAGTCTAGAACAATATTTCTATTGATCTGCCAGATGGTAGAAAGTCAACCCTCGTCATAGCCTGGGTCAACCCACAAACAGCCATTACAGAAACGTGCCTTGAGTTATCCGGAGTCTGGTTTTAAGCATAAGCCGGACAACTCCCCGTACCTTAACATCGTTAAGATATGAACTGTTCTATATCCAATATAGAACCAGAGGCACTGATTTAATTGAACCAGATTCAAATCATGCAGCTGTCTCCAGTGCATGTCAACTAAATGGAGAGAGGCCGATCAGCGTTACTCAACTTAGGAATGCTTCCAATTATGAGTAACCTGAAAGAGAAGCAATTTCTCTTTATCATTACTATCAACTGAACACCATACACAAGTATCTACATCTTCGATCACCTTGAAGAATCCCGATACTTGCTACACCTGGTTCTCTACTGTATTCAAATACCTATAACTCCTCAAAACTTAGACACTGTGTTTCCACGAAGCACATGTCTAAGATCTAGAGAAGCCATAAGTAAACCGAATATAGTACGAGCACCAACCCCTCTGTCCTAATGGACACTGGACAACATACAATACTCTGTATAAGTCCGCTGAGTCTAACAACTCTTTCACTGTGCGTCGTAGGTTGAAAACTGTACTTATGGTTAAGAAGAATTACACCGCTGTTCAATGCTCCTTACCTAACCATCCACTGATATAGGTAAATGTCATCGACATAATATCAAAAGGTATATCTCACTCTATGAAAATAGACGTACAGATATATCGATTTGAAATTGGTGCACAACAGCGGATATTCAAAACCAAATATTTGCCGACCGGCAAACAACCCAGGTGACTTCCTCAAATATCACCGATTACAACGAATCCCGATATAATGAGGATGATCACCCAATTCCCAATAACTTACTCCCACTCATCATCTGTAAAACCATACAGATGTGAGAATCATACCTGGTAAATACATACCCTGGAGCAAGTGTCTAACTGGGAAATCAGTTTTCCATTAACAGTACACAGTGAAACTGAAACATTGAAATGTTTCGTTGGGGTATCGTGGTATTCCTAGTAATGCCTCTTCCATTATCCAGATTCACAACTGTAACCGTATAATTCTTTGCCACCTCTCCAAATCCCTTTATGTGTCTTTAGTCATTACCTTCTGTACACCCCTTTAGGCCAATTGGTTTTCTTCCTTCCCTACCGTTCGGCACCAGCCTATGGTTTGGAAGAAGACTATCCAATAAGCATAAAAGGTGTACTGTCCTAATCCTAGGGGCACTCGCAAAGCGAGAGAAGGTGAAGATAAAAGACACCTGAATGTACTTTATTCCTATTTCTCCTGAACCAGGATCCATCCCCGAACTGGAACAAGTTCCTTTCGAGTTCGTATATAACCATACGATGGATTATCCAATAAAATGGGATCTTCGTAGTGATACGGAGTGTCCTGGAGAAATACAAAGGTGATTTAGGATTGGCGAAGAAATACTTGGTTTGGTCGTGAATATCAGTTGCAATTTACTTTGCCCTCCTACTAATCCCTTGCTTTGTCTTAACTTAATACCTTCTGCACACCATCGTTATGCTAATTGGTTTTCTTCATTCCCTACCGGTCGGCACCAGCCTAAGGTTTGGAAGAAGACTATCCAATTTGCGTAATAGGTGTACTACTCCTAAACCAAGGAGTACTCGCAACCTGAGAGAAGGTGAAAAGAAAAGACAACTGAATAATCCTATTCGTTTTCTCCAGAACCAGAAACCATCCTCGAAGTCCTTCGAGTTCGTATCTAACCATACGATGGTTTTGTCCAATGGAAGTGGACGTTCGTAGTAATACGGGGTGTCCTGGAGAAAAGGGTAAAAGTAGGAGTGGCAATGAGGTCTGCAACTCTGACAATCCAAAAGCCAGTGTTAAGAAGGTTCGGTCAACTTGGTCACTGAGTCATAGTCTTAGGGTCGGGTCAATGGTCGCTGCCAGAGAGAGAGAAAAGAAACACTCAGCGTGCACTCTAACCTAGATCAGAATGGTTACCACTTTATCTAATCAGGAAACCTCCCACTGTACCTCAAATTCTCCTCCAAACCTGAAAGAAGAATTAGTCGGGATCACCCGAGGAGTAAACTAACTCATCAGTGGGAATCGGGATCCAACTATCATCGCATGATAACCTGACGGAATCCACTCAAGTCACCACACTCCAGAAGGTATGCGCATGCCTGGCAAGTTTCAGTTCTTTTGAAACTCCCGATGAAAGTTTTACCCCTAGGACTCAAGTGACCTTGACACAGTCAACAAATCAAAGAGTCCTAGTCAAGTTCAACCCGTCATTATCCTGGATTGCATTAAACCCACCCGTACGAGCCCTTGACACAGTCAACAAGGCCGCACGACTGTCCTAACCAATCCCATTTATATGCTGCAAACAAACACTACTTAGCTACCGCACACTACGCCTTGACACAGTCAACAAACGCAGCACGAATACTAAGTAATACTTGTAAGAAATGACGGAGGGCTACGTCTAGTTTTTGGCGAAAAACTTTTAACGTAATGAACTTGATATCGTTGAAGGAACTGCATAGCCTTTTATAAAAATATAGTGACGAAAACCTTTGCTAAAGAGGTCACTCCCGGTGAAGGGATCTCGGCTC
Organism: Agapanthus africanus; assembly: GCA_030015575.1. Classification (NCBI taxonomy): domain Eukaryota; kingdom Viridiplantae; phylum Streptophyta; class Magnoliopsida; order Asparagales; family Amaryllidaceae; genus Agapanthus; species Agapanthus africanus. The sequence goes on from JASDDO010000024.1 coordinate 484,531,024, forward strand.
TTTCCCCGTAGAATGAGGTGCAGGATATTCCAACTGAATACCACGATGCAAAGCAAAAGTAATCGGCTATAGTGAAGTTAATGCCCTGACGCAAACTTTTGTCCAAGGGGTCACTCCCGGTGAAGGGATCTCGGCCCTTGCCTCGTCGACTGAGGAGCAGGATATTCCAAATGAATACCACGATGCAAAACAAAAGTGAACGTCCTTGCAATAACAGCTTTTTGAAAAAGTGTTCCAACAACATCAGAATAGGTTTGTTTAACTTGCATTGATCCGAATCAATGCAGTCCCATCAAATGATCACACCACAAAGAACGAAAATATACTGACGTACGTATATGCCATCCGCATTCGCCACTGGGTCCCGTCATCACCCGTTAGGTTAGCTAACTAACGGCAGAGCGGGGACTGGACTAGCGCGGATGAAAAACATATACAACATCTACTAATATATATACCAATATATAGTATTTCGCTCAAGGCGTGAATAAAAGGCAACATCACAGAAATGTACAGCATCACAGAACAATACAGATATCTGGAAACCCCGGGTTTCACAGAGCCGCTTCAGAAACCCGACGTTCCCCTGGTCGTGTGGATAGCCTGTGCAATGAAATCCTAGACCCCTACGGGCGCGGCAAGTCACCCGCCAAAACCTGAAGCGAGGCAGCCCCCTTCAGCTCCGTGAACGGACCACCCAGCACTCCACGGAATCCGGCAACTTGGGCACCCCTCCTGGGTCAACCTGTACCCCCTACGAGTGCGGCGAATAGCCCGCCAATCCTAGAGTGAAGCCCCCTCCGTCTCAATGCCATGAGATGCGGGCTTTGTTGCCCTCTAGAACCCGGCTATCCGTGCACCCCTCCGCGGGGTAATCCTAGTACAGAAAGTAAAATATACATACACCGGGTACATCGACCGCAACCAGGTCGTGCCCCAAAAGAATAATACAAACAGGCAGTGACGGCAGTCCACATGTCGGACGCTCGCCCCGCAATAACAAATGTACATAATACAACAAAACTGTACTAGCATTGCATCCAGGCTATCCCCCACGACCGATCCGCAACATCACAGCATAAACATAGGACATCAACGTGAAAGTCACGTTCGCAAATCCGTCTAACCGGGCTATAGCAGTTAGACCGGATTTACCGATCGAGTGACATTTACGGTCGCAGATATAATGTAAATACTGTGAAATAATGTGTTTAAAATTTTCCGATTGACCAAAAATTAACAAGTGGGCCCCAATCAAAACTGTAGCAGTCACAGAAAACCTGGGCCCAATTTTAATATCCCAAAACCCATATTTTAAGTCCACAAGCCCACTGGAAAAAAATGATGAAGTGATCTCCTGTTCACGCGGCGGAAGCGCGGCAAATGTGGGGCTAACGCCGCCCTTCCGCGGTCAAAAGAAAGGATCACTGTATCAAATTTTTGCAGTAGTCTTAGATCTCCCTGCACATAATTCTGAGACCACCTGAAAAATTTTTAGACTCCAAAAAATTTCGACAGAACCTGATGTCAAGGAAAAATACGGTTTTTGGAATTTCGGTCGATCGGAACTGAAAAACACATTAGAACAAGATAGTATAGGTTAATGGCGTGTCTCTGATACCATGTTGCGCCACGGCAGCGCCCCGGCCTCGTACTCGAGCCCAAAATGCGGAATAAAATTTTTTCCTAACTCGGAAACCGGCGCTACCGCGGACAAAGAAAACCCGGATCGAAACCATTAACCTATACTAGCTAACTAGAGAGATAGGGTGAGAAGTTATACCAAGCGATCCGTGTCCTTCGGTCTTCATCTCCACTCCGATCTCTTGCGGAATCTCCATCACCTCCTCGCTCGTCGGAAAGGGGCACCACATAGCCGGAATCTTTTACGGGCTCCCGCCTCTTGACCGAGGCAACTCGGGCGCGAAGTTGGCTAGCCGACGCGTCCAAGGCTTGCTATAGAATAGTGTAGTGAACTTGTCTCTTTAGGGTTCTTGAAGTTACCATGATGGAGGAATCAAAGAATAGAAAAATGGTGCTTGCATTTTTCTAGCAAGAAAATGAGATCAAGAAGAAACTCTCAAGATGAAGCTCTCATTTTCTTTTTCTCTCTTCTTTTTCTCTCATGAAAACTTATCATCTTCTCAAGTGAGTATGAGAATGGTGGAGCAAAGAAAACATCATGCAAAGGGAGGTGAGTGTAGGAGCAAAAGAAAGGTGACCATATCCAAAGCTTCATGATAACAATCTTACATCAACTTAACATCCAATTCTAATCACAATCAATCCAAGAAAAGGTGATGGAAAAAGAATATAATGATGATGGAAAAGAATGGAATCTAAAGATGTTATCATAACAAATCCTTTTGCAAGAAAAACCTCCACAAAATGTTATTTGCAAACTTGCAAATAACACCCTCCATCGGAAAAGTCCGGCCGGGAAAGAACAAAGGAAAACCGGCCGGGACGGAATGCAAACTGGCAACTCCAGAAAACTGGTCCCGTAATAAATTACAGGAAAACCCCAATACTGTGCATACACACCCGCATCTGTATTCCGACTGAACACAAATGCAAAGAGACAAAACTACACTATCAAATACTAGAATCCGGCTTAAGCCAAAGCCGGCTAGTAAAAAACTGTCCGATCATGATCCGTGCAATACCGCACGTATCTGATCGAACCCTGCCATATCTCCATACGGCCTCTACAGCGTTTCGCCCGAAACTTGAGTAACTGAGTGTGGTGGACTCTAAAGACTCGTCAATACCTTGGCTGTGGATTTAACCACTAGCACGTCAGAGGTATAAGCCAATACGTGACGGGCCACCAGCTATTGACCAAATGGGACGTCGATGAGGAAGCTCACCCCGACACCCAACTGAGCCTGTCAGTGACAATATCCGTACAGTCCGGTCCGTTCGTCTATGAGTATCGCATGGCGGGCCTAGGGGGTTGGTGAAAGTCAGACCCCCAAAAGCGGTACAAGTCGTGTCGGAGCGTAGCCCAGAACGCCCTGAGATACTACTGGAATACCTACCAGTAAATCTCCTGCCTCGGCCGAGGGCTTTGCGTAATGGCTCTCCTAGACACAGCGCGACCTCACCCCCAATACCGGGAGAGACGAACCCCTGCAGATCCGCTCACTGCCTCCATGTGGCTCGGGACTGTACCCAACTAAAACCTGTTTGCACGAATCCTTTGAGCCGTGGTAGGGTAGTAATCAAAGCACAGTGGGAACTCACACGAGACAAATGACGATCTCAGGTCGATGAACTAACCTGTACACATGTCACCAGGGAACTGCTATCTGACATCTGGTATAAGACCAACTAGCAGGTTCCCGGCGAGTCCTGTCCGGTGTACTCATAACCCAATGAGCACCTGTATACATCTTAGGTGAACCAACTGACACCAGTGGCTTGTGAGACCGGCCACCGCCCCTCGTCGGGGTCTCGACTGTATACACTAGTCTACTAACGGAGTATCGATGCCCTGTCTCGAAACTCCTACGACTAGGGACCTTTTAAGGATGTGCTTATAGACCACCAGCTCCCACGTATATGATCGCCATCATACTGCTGGCAGTCAAGCAAGAATCCTAGGGGCTCTATCAACGTGTAATAGCGACATGTCAGGTCACCTAAAGCAGTACACGATGATAAAGATAAACCAGATAGCATACTATCATCTCGAGTAAGACTGTCCTACCGGGATAGGTCCTCCCTCAATCATTGCAATCACGTGCCTGTGATCCAATAATTGACTCTGAGGGCACTATCTCCAACACTAGCCACTTCACAGAGTCTCCACTCGTGATAGTTTGCTGAAAACAGGTAGGGTCATCATCCTCCATGATGCAGCCTTCTCTGTCACCATCAATGAGGAAACCGTAGTACCTCTCCGGTGGGTGAGAAGTCCTACCAGACCTACGGAGTGGCCGAGGTTCCTCAGTTTCTATTGCAACAGCCGGTTCAACCAAATCGTCATTTGTAGTTTGTGTCTTTAGAACCTCTTCTAGATCCACCACCTTCCCATCATCTTTATCTTTGAAAAACTCTTTTTCCAAGAATGTGGCATGCTGAGAAACAAACACTTTTTGTTCCTCTTTGTGGTAGAATAGATATCCATAAGAATTCTTTGGATACCCCACAAAGTTACACATGACTGACCGTGTCTCGAGTTTGTCCGGATTCTGCTTTTTAACATAGGCCGGGCAACCCCAAATCTTAATTCTCTTAAGAGATGGTCTCTTCCCATGCCATATCTCAAATGGCGTGGTAGACACGGTTTTGGTTGGAACCCTGTTTAGTAGAAACACTGCAGTCTCCAATGCATGCCCCCAAAATGAGACGGATAACTCAGCATCACTCATCATGGAACGGACCATATCTAATAGGGTCCGATTCCGTCGTTCTGACACACCGTTGTGCTGTGGTGTGTAAGGAGGAGTGGACTGAGAGAGAATCCCATTCTCTTTTAGGAAGTTTGCAAATTTCGTACTGAGATACTCTCCACCTCAATCTGATCGAAGCATCTTGATACTCAAGCCGGTTTGTTTTTCTACTTCTTGTTTATATTCAATGAATTTCTCGAAAGCTTCGGACTTGTGCTTTAATAAAAATACATGACGAATCTTGAGAAATCGTCAGTGAACGTAATGAAGTATGAAAAACCGCCTCTAGCCTGTGTAGACATTGGCCCGCATACATCACCATGTATGAGGCCTAGGAGCTCAGTAGCTTTTTCTCCATGTCCGGTAAATGGAGTTTTGGTCATTTTACCCTTGATACAAGACTAGCAAGTCACATAAGATTTATATTCAAAAGAATTTAAATATCTATCTTTATGTAACATGTTTAGTCTTGTTTCGTTAATATGACCAAGTCTACAGTGCCAAAGAAAAGCTTCATTTAATTCTGAAAGTTTTCTTTTATTAGTGTGTTGTATACTGAAAACTGTGTGTTGATTTAGGACATATATCCCGTTATTACCCAACCAACATTTGATTCAGGTGAATGTTCATAACATTGTTCTGCAATACAAAATTATATCCTTCATTGTCTAACAAAGAAACGGATATTATATTACAAAGCATACATGGTACAAAATAACATGGATTCAAAACCAAAATACATCCAGATGGCAACCCCAAGTGATACTCTCCCACTGCGACTGTATGTACATTGGAACCATTTCCAACGTGGAGAGTATGGTCACCTGTCTTCAAAACTTTGCTATTTCTCAGCCCCTGCATAGAATTGCAAATGTGAGAACCCGAACCGGTATCTAATACCCAGGAAGCAGAGTTTATTGAAAAACAGTTTTCTGTCACAAACGCACCTGAAGTAGAAGCATCCCCATGCTTCTTCTTGAAATTTAAGTACTCCGTGCAGTTGCGCTTTCAATGTCCTGTCTTGTGGCAATGAAAACATTCACCTTTCCCCGAGTCTCCAGCTTTGGACTTTTCCTTTCCCTTCACCTTTTTAATTCCACCCTTAGGATTGGTGGGCTTCTTCTTTTTCTTTCCTTTGGCCTTAGCCTTTGGGCGAGAAGAAGAAGATTGCCCAATAGTCATAACGGGAGTTTTCACTGATTTCATAGTGCTCTCTGCAATCCTTAATATATTAAGGAGTTCAGGTAGTTCCTTCTCCATGCCGTGCATGTTGAAGTTAACTATGAATTGAGCAAAGGTGGAGGGGAGGGACTGCAGAATAATATTTGTATATTATTCATTGTCCATTGTCCATCCAAGGTCCTCAAGCTCTTCTATAAGAGCTATCATCTTCAGAACATGGTCTCTTACTGGTGTGCCAGGGGCCATTCGCATCTGAAACAATTTTTTTGATGCTTCGTATCGCAATACGCGTGATTTCTCTCCATACAACTCCTTTGTATGGAGCAATATGGCGTGAATGTCCATATTCTTGTGCTGCTTTTGATGTGTGGTATCCATCGATGCAAGTGCGAGGCATTTAGCCGTGGCACAGTCAGCGTCCCATGTCTTGCGGACTTCAATATCCGCAACTGAGGATTTTAGGCCTGGGACGGGCGGGGCTGGAGCCGTGAGGACATATGATACCTTATCATATGTCAAGGAAATGTTCAAATTCCTCAGCCAGTCTTTATAATTGGTCCCATTCAGTTTATTTTTATCTAGTAGAAGCTTGAGTCCAGTCATGGGTATCTGCCATTAAGAGAGAGAAAAGAATACACTCAGCGAAAGCTCTTGCATAGATCAGATTGGTTATTATCTTGTCTAATCGATGTTTCCCACTGCTTTAATCGAGTTTTTCTTTCAAACCTTAAAAAGAAAAACTAGCCAGGATTAATTACAGTCTACAACTTCGCTAACCGTTCAGCCAGGCCAGTGTCGGTACTTGAGGGAGGTTCCCCGTGCTTTCGCACGGACCTAATTAAAGTAAACCTCGTTTTCCCAGAGGCGTAGCCCCGTTAACACCTTTCTAGACACCTAATGAGTTAGTTAATTGTAAACTGTAAAACTCTCCTAGGAGCAACTATTGCCCACAGTGGGATCGGGATCCAACCATCACATGGAAGGTATGCAATCTCATTGCAAATTTCAACTATTGAAATTCCCGATATGGTTTTTACCCCTAGCACTCGTGACCATGGCTAAGGTCAACAAATCACGAGCACTAGTCAAGTTCAACCCGTCATTTCTTGATTAATTAGACCCGTTCACATGACCCTTGGCTAAGGTCAACAAAGTCATATGCCCGTCCTAATTAATCTGCATTATATGCATTGTAGGAAGACATCACTTAGCTACCGTACACTACGCTTTGGCTAAGGTTAACAAACGTAGCACGAATACTAAGTACTCTACTTCCTAAAATGACGGAGGGTTGCGGATGATTTTTAAGAAAATCTTTAACGCTTTGAACTTGATATCGTTGTAGAATCAAATGGTTTTCAAAAGGAGTGTCTTAAGCTCCGCAGTTTTGAAATGTAGCTTTTTCATAAATAGCCGAGTGGTTTTCAAATCCGATTCTACATCATCTTTTTAGATTTATTTTCTTTACATTAATCACATTAATGTAATCCCATCATTTAAGTCCTTAAGCCAATCACAGAAAAGAAACGAAAATAACATGTACGCTTATGCCATCCGCATTCGCCGCAATATTCCGTTATGCACCGTTAGGTTACTTAACTAACGGCATATCGGGATGGGACTAGCGCGGGTGTAAAGCATAAGCAACGTCTACTATATATCATATATATAATATCTCATTCGTCTCACATATCACAGAACACATGCAGCAGAAACATAGATATAATGTGGGATATACTAGGACGTCCGTATTTAGTATTTAGCTAATAATAGAAAATACGGATTCCATAGTCGCGATGAATAGCCAAGACCACACCCTGGACCCCTACGAGAGCGGCAAGCGACCCTACCAATTCTGGAGTTTAGGAGACCCGGTCTCGACTCCTCGAGATGGCCTCCCACTGAACCCCAGAACCCGGTCACCTGTGCTCCCCTCCTTGGGTCCATCCTAATGCGGAAAAGTAAATAATATACAACACTGGTGACATCAACCTCAACCCGGAAGTGCCCCAAATAAAAGAATATTATATTACATTTGAATTTACATGAATGAAAATATAAAAACTCTCATCTCACATAAAACCCCCCCGGCTATTCGATCGTGACAATCCTGCACATCATATCTCAGCAACACATAATATTATATATCATCAACGTAAGTAAGTATGCATACACCGATTGTTGTCGACGTATAGCAACGACAATCGGCAATACCACTACATACTACACTTATGGTCACAGAAAAGAAAGTGTAAAACTGCAATATCTGGAATCCACATTCTCTTTAGATATCGTAAATGCGAAATATCACATACTTCGTATTTCATGTCTAGTAATATGAATTCCACACATTGCATCACATTCCAGATATATAGACAGTATTAAAGTTTTCGAACGAACGATCAAATACCCAAGATTCCCTAAAGCTCAACACTTGAGCGGAGTTCAAAAACCCGGAGTGTGACACAGTAGTAGCGGTCCAGCCGTAGAAGGGTCAAGCCAACGCCTCATATGTGGCACGCCGTACTGTCCAAATCCTAAGGTTCAAAGGGCAGTTCAAGATGGTCACATAATCGAGTTAAGGTTTGTTGTCTTCTAGAGGGTCCACCACAAAACTTGCACGTATCTCCAAAAGATTTAAACCCCGTGAAAAGTGAGCAAATGATACTCGTTCGAACACTTCAATACTTTCTAATTTACCCGGAAAAGACACGAAATCAAAATTCCGATCGAATCGTCGAGTCCAAAATCATCTCCAGAATATACAGTACTAAAACCATATTAAAAATACCCAAAAACATCTACAAGCAGACAAGAACACACTGTACAAAAATGAAGCCTTAATGGCTCTGTACGGCCGCGGAACCGCGGCCTAAGCAAGCTTTGGCCACGGTTCCGTGGTGGAATTGTCCAATTAGGGTTTCATTTTTCACAGTATTTCTTATAATTCCCTGCTCTATTTTTTACTTATTTTTAATTCTGAAAATAACCAGGTTCGGAAAAATGTCCAGAGAGGGTTCTAAAAAACCGTATTTCGGTTCGATCGGAGTTTTTACTTCGCTAAAGTGTCGCCTAATATTCTAGGTCGGCTCTGATACCAATGTTAGGTTTACCTAGCACCCTATGAAAGGTTTGGAAGCATCACATGTCACAAAGATTAGATTTTTATGGTGCTAAGTAAGCATACAAAGGATCTATCCTAGAAAATTAGGATTTCTAAACATTACAAGTAGCAAAGACTAGGGTTTTAAGAGTACAACCTTTGTAGCTCCCTACGCTAGACTCCTTGGCCACTTGAGGGTTGGAGGAGGGTTCGCTTGAGGTCTCCTAGTGTCCACGACGATCCACCCGAAGCTCCTTGTCCAAGCTAACAACTTCACTAGATCAAGTGGAGGAAATGAAGCTAACACTCTAAACAAGTGGGCTAGACTTGTGTAGAATGATGTTGTGGTGGCTTTTCTCACTTTAAAAACGTAACTTGATGAGTGCTTTGCTCACTATAGAAAACTAGAGAGCAAAAGAAGGAGGAAGAAGATGATGGCTTTTCTTTGAACAAGAGTAAAAGATTAACTCTCACATGAAAATAGAAAAATATATCTATATATATTTTTCCTCTTCAACTTAAACCATGGTTATATAATATGGATATTTATTTCATTTTAGTTAAAACATAAGAGGAAGATTAAATCATGGTTAATAAGTAGGTGAACATGGTTAAGTCAAAAGAAGAGTGTAGAATATAACCATTCATTAACCTTTTCTCTTTTCTTTTATTTTAACTTAAACAGAAATAATTATCCATACATATAAACATGGTGTGAGTCTTATATTGCCACCATTTTCAATGTATAAGCAACCATGAAGGATGATGTATGTATCTATGTGTGTATGCACATCCATATGTGCATGAATCTATAAAGAAAGCATACATGCATGCATACATCCATCAAATACAAGAAAGGATTTCTAGTGAGAAACTAATGGTTAAATAATAAATCGACACTTGATTTATCAATCTGGCCATATCACATACGACCCCACCAAAAGCAAGCCGCTCGATCAATATACGGTATCCTATACGCGCATTTTAACCGGGTCCATGCGCATATCGTATACGCGCACCACAACGTTTCGCCTGGACTAGGTAACTTCTTTGTAGGACTCTAAGACTCGTCAATACGTCGGCAGTGGGTGATGATCATATCAAGCACCCCCAAGCCGCAAGCGGTCAGCTAAACATAACGGCCACCCGGGTTTTGAGCGATCAGAAGAAAACAAGCGAACCTGCTACAACTCTCGTCGAGCCAACCGGCAACACTACCGTACAGTCCGGTCTCTTCGTCAGATATGCTGCATATCGAGCCTAGGGATGGTTACGTCGACCCCAATAACTCAATAAGTCGTGCCGGTGAATGGTTTATAACAGATCGAGAAACTACTGATAACACTTATCAGTAAATCTCAGCAGCCCTGGCCAGGGACTTACTGATATAACCAGTCGGGCACAGCACAGCATCAACTCCCAATACCAGGAGAGACGAAACCCCTCCTATCGCTCATCGCCTTCGTGTGTCTCGAGAATGTACCCAACGGCCACCTGTTTTCACGACTTAGTAGATCCGTGGTAGGGTGGCAATCAAAGTACAGTGGGAGAACACACAAGACTCTATGACGATCTCGGGTCTACAGACTAACCTGTACCAGTGTCACCTGAGAACTGCAATCCGACGATAGATATAATTCCATATAGGAGTTCTCGGTGAGTCCGTCCAGTGTACCCAGTCACCACTGAGCACCCGTATATGATCTCGATGTCAAACATCGATGAATGTGGGAACATTCATCGCCCATCGTATGGGTCTAGTATCATATACGCTAGTCTACTCTGGTATATCAATGCCCCATCTCGATATACCTACGACTAGGGACATTCCAGGATATGCTTATAAACTACAGATGTCCCACTAGTATGATCTCCATCATAATCACAGTAGTCAAGCCGATATCCTCAGGGCTTTATCAGCATGTATGAATGAATAAAAGCATGATCAAATCAACATGTCAGATAAAGAAGAACCAGATAGCATACAATCATGTCGAGCAAGAATGTATACTGAATATATATATACATGTACAGATAATCCACTATCATATAATGGCCTCTAGGGCATACATATATCCAACAAATATGTCGCATATCCAGTCTTGGGGTGCTAAACGTCAGACCCCAATAACCGATAAGTCATGTCGATAGGTGCATAACAGATCGAGAAACTACTGATAACTCTTACCATTAAATCTCAGCAACCCTGGCCAGGGATTTCCAGTTATAGCCAATAGAACATAGCGCAACATCAACTCCCAATACCGGGAGAGACGAAACCCTTCCTATCGCTGATTGCCTCCATGTAATTCAGGACTGTACCCAAAAGCCACCGTTTTGCACGCCCTCTTGGACGTGGTAAAGTGGAAATCAAAGCACAGTGGGAATCACACAAGACTCTATGATGATCTCGGGTCTACAGACTAACCTATACCAGTGTCACCAGAGAACTTCCATCTGACGTGAGGTATAATACCATCCGGGAGTTCTCGGCGAGTCCGTCCAGTGTACCTAGTCTCCACTGAGCACCCGTATACTATCTCTGATGTCAAACACCAATGGATATGGGATCATCCATCGCCCATCTACATGGGTCGAGAAGCATGCACTAGTCTACTCTGGTATATTGATGCCCTGTCTCGATACACCTGTGACTAGGAACATTTGAAGGATGTACTTAGCGACTACTCTGTCCCCACTAGTATGATCTACATCATAGTCCTGGTAGTCAAGTACTCATCCTAAGGACTTTATCAACATGTAACATAGAGACAATCAGAGTACATGTTAAGATAAAGAGCAACCAGATAGCGTACTATCATGTCGAGCAAGAAAGTCCTCCATATATATGTCCAAGCTTCCACTACAATATACATCGCATGTACAGTAATGGCCTCTAGGGCATACATATCACTAACAGTAATGGCTACCCAGGTATTGAGTGAATAGAAGATCAACAAGAAAGCTTGTCCAAACTCCCGCAAACCCTATAAGCAGCACTTACCGTACAATCCGGTCTCTTCGTCTGATATGTTGCGTATCAAGTCTAGGGGTGGAATCGTCAGACCTCAGTAACTTGATAAGTCATGCTGATATGTGGCCTATAACCGTTCGAGAAACTACTGATAACACTTACCGGTAAATCTCATCAGCCTTGGATAGGGACTTGCTGTTATAGCCAATCGAGCATAGCGCAACATCAGCTCCCTATACCGGGAGAGACGAAACCTCTCCTATCGCTCCTTGCCTCCATGTGACCCCAGATTGTACCCAAAATTCACTTGTTTGCACGACTCCTTCGAGCCGTGGTAGGGAGGAAATCAAAGCAAAGTGGTAACCACACAAGACTCTATGACGATCTCGGGTTTATAGAATTGCTATCTGACGATAGGTATGGTACTATCTAGGAGTTCTCGGCGAGTCCTGTTCGGTGTACCCATTCTCCAGTGAGCACCTATGTACAATCTTTGATGTCAAACACTAATGGATGTAGGATCAACCATCGCCCTATATAGGGTCAAGAAACGTACACACTAGTATACTCTGGAATATCGATTCCCTGTCTTGATACTCTTTCGACTAGGAACTGTTAAAGGATGTGCTTGCGTACTACACAAGCCCCACTAGTATGATCTGCATCATCATCCTGGTAGTCAAGCTAACATCCTAAAAGCTTTATCAACATGTATCGGAGATTCAGTACAATAATACTAGTGTGCATGTTGAGATAAAGAGCAACCAGATAGTATACTATCATGTCGAGCAAGAAAGTCCTCTATATATTTGTCTAAGAATCCACTATATCATAAAATAATAGCCTCTAGGGCATACATATTCTTAACAATCTCCCACTTGCACTAAGGCCAATTGTTGTAGTATCTCATACCCAACATCCTAAAAATTCTCTCAAATTGCGTCTGGGGAAGGTCCTTCATGAATGGATCCGCTGTGTTATCCTTCGTGTCAACTCTCCTGATCTCGATCTCCCGGAGATCTACTATCTCCAGGATCAGGTGATACCGCCTAAGAATATGTCTGGATCGCTGATGGGACCGGGGTTCCTTAGCCAAAGCCATGGCTCAATTGTTATCATAATACAAGGGTATTGGATCCACAATGGAGGGAACCATACCAAGTTCAGCAATGAACCTTTTCATCCAGACAACTTCTTTGGCAGCATCGTTGGCAGCGATGCATTCAGCCTCAATCGTCGAGTCTGCCACAATATCTTGCTTAGAACTCTTCCAACACACCGTCCCTTCATTTAGGGCAAAGACAAAACCCGAGACCGACTTACTGTCGTCCTTATCACTCTTGTAGCTCAAATCATTAAAGGACTCCACCTGGAGTTCTTCATTACCATACACCAAGAACATCTCTTTAGTCATTTTCAAGTATTTAAGAACGTTCTTCACAATTGTCCAGTGCTTAACCCCAGGATTTGATTGATACCTACTTACCACACTAAGTATGTAAGCTACATCCGGTCTAGTGTATAACATCATGTACATGATTGATCAACTGTAGAAGCATAGGGCATTCCTTGCATGCGAGCTCTCTCCAAATCAGTCTTCAGAGACATCTCTTTGGAGAGAGTGATTCTTGAGCAAGCGGGTAAATTACCATGCTTAGAATCTTCCATACTAATCCTCTTTACTATGGTGTCAATTTACCTGGATTAGGACAATCCCAACATCCTCATAGATCTATCTCTTTAGATCTTAATCCCCAGGATGTATGAGGTATCACCTAGATCTTTCATGGAGAACTTTTATGATAATCAGAGCTTGACCGAGTGTACCACAGGAACATCATTTCCTATCAAGAGTATGTCATCCACGTATAATACGGGGAAGATAACCTTATTCTCTACAACCTTCTTGTATATACAAGGTTCATCTCTGTTTTTGATGAAGTAAAACTCTTTGACTGCTATATCAAAACAGATGTACCAGCTCCGCGATACCTGCTTTAATCCGTAGAATGATTTAAGCAGCCTGCACACCTTTCCACTGCTCCCACTGTCAATGAAGCCCTCTGGTTGTGTCATGTACACGCTCTCTTCTAAATCACTATTTAGAAAAGCTGTCTTGACGTCCATCTGCCATATTTCGTAGTCATGGTATGCAGCAATGGCAAGTAGGATCCTAATGGACTTAAGCTGGAGAAAAGGTTTCATCATAGTTGACACCTGATCATTGATGAAAACCTTTTGCTACAAGTCTAGATTTGAAGGTCTCAACCTTTCCATCTACACCAAATTTCTTTTTAATGATCCACTTGCTCCCAATGGGTTTTACCCCTTCATGAGTAACTTCCAAAGTCCATACTTTGTTGGTATACATGGATTCCATCTCAGATCGCTTAGCATCCAGCTATTTCACAGAGTCTCCACTTGTGATGGCCTGCTCGAAACTAGTTGGGTCATCATCTTCCATAATGCAATCCTCTCTCCTACCGTATATTAGTATCTCTCAGGTGGATGAGAAACCCTACTAGATCTGCGGAGTGGCTAAGGTTCGTCGGGGACTACCGAATCCTCCGGTTTTACCAAATCATCAGTTATAGTTTGTGTAGTTGGAACTTCTTCCAGTTCTATCTTATTACCACTAATTTCTTTCACAAGAAATTTCTTTCCTAAAAAGGTGGCATTTTGAGAAACAAACATTTTTTGTTCCTCAGTGTGGTACAAGATATATCCATGTGAATTTTTAGGATATCCCACAAACTTGCAAAGAACTGATCGTGCCTCGAGTTTGTCTGGATTCTGTTTTTTAACATAGGCCGGACAACCCCATATCTTAACTCGTTTAAGATATGGTCTCTTCCCTTTCCATATCTCATATGGAGTGGTAGGCACAGATTTGGTTGGAACCCTATTCAATAGGTATGCAGCTGTCTCAAGTGCATAACCCCAAAAGAAAATAGGTAACTCAGCAATACAAATCATAGAGTGCGCCATATCTAATAGGGTGCGATTCCTCCGCTCCGATACTCCATAGTGCCGTGGTGTATACGGAGGAGTAAGCTGAGAGAGAATCCCATTCTTATTTAAATAGTCTCGGAATTCCGTGCTAAGAATTCTCCTCCTCGAGCAGATCGAAGGACTTTAATAGTTTTACCCATCAGGTTCTCAACTTTGTACTTATATTCCTTGAATTTCTCAAAAGCTTCAGATTTGTGTTTCATCAGGAACACATGTCCGAATCACGCGAGATCATCAGTGAATGTAATAAAGTACGAGAAACCATTCCTGGCATGTGTAGATATAGGAACGCATACATCACTATGTATCAGTCCCAAGAGTTTAGTAGCTCTTTCTCCATGTCCAGTAAACAGATTTTTGGTCATTTTTCTTTTGAGACATGACTCGCAAGATTCATAAGATGTAAATTCGAACGGATTCGAATATCCATCTTTATGTAACTTAGCTAGTATTGTTATATTGATATGACCATGTCTACAATATCACAAGAAGGATTCGTTCATTTCTGAACTTTTCCTCTTGTGTGTGTTTTGTATGTTTAGAAATGTTGTTTGATTTAGAACGTATATACCGTTATACAACGTACCAAACCACCCAATCAACACTTGATTTAAGAAAAAGTTCATAACGTTTTTCTCTAGTACAAAGTTATATCCTTCTTTATCTAATAAAGAAATTGATATTATATTGCACATCATTTTTGGTATGAAATAACAGTCGTTCAGAATCAATGTATTACCATTTTGTAATACAAGGTGATATTCGCCAACTGCTTTGGCTGCAACAATTGCACCATTCCCTACTATGAGAGACTTATCACCCTTTCCCAGTTCTCTACTTCTTCTTAACTCATGTAACAAATTACAAACGCGGGATCCTGATCCGGTATCCAATACCCAGGACGTAGAGCATACTGAGAAACAGTTCTTGGTAATGAACACACCCGAAGAAGATACATCATCATGCTCTTTCTTCTTTAGGGCTGCGTGGGAATCCGTATATTCTCCTATTCCTTGCCCAGACTTACGAAAATCATAATATAGAGTGGAACCATTGTTCCCAATCTCAGTATAATAAGCAGGTTCGGTCAATACATCCATATTATTATCTCGATTAAGGCGTGTCATGGTCGGTACCTGGAGAGAGAGAGAGAGAAGAAAACACTTTAGCGTGCACTCTTGTAACATTAGATTGGTTATTATCTTATCTAATCAGGATGGCTCCCACTGTTTTTATCAAATCTTTCTTCAAACCCTAAAAAGTAAGACTAGCTAGGATTAATTACACCCTACAAGTTCTCCAATCGGCCAGCCAGAACGGTATTGATACTCCGAGGGAGTCTCTTCGCATGGAACTAATTAAATAATCTCATTTCCGAAAGGGCATAACCCCGTTAACATCTTTCTTAGACACCTACTGGATCAGCTAATTGTAAAGTGAAAAACTCTCCCAAGAGTAACACTTACTTGCAGTGGGTATCGGGATCTAACTATCTCATAGAAGGTATGCAATCTCATTGCAAATTTCAACACTTGAAATTCCCAATATCTGTTTTTACCCCTAGCAACTTAAGACCTTAACAAGGTTAACAAATCATAAGCGCTAGTAAAGTTCAACCCGTCATTTCGTGATTGAATTAAACCCACCCGTACGACCCTTAACACGGTCAATAAAGCAGTACGACTACCCTAATCCAATCGCATAATATGCGGCAGATAAGCACTAATCTGCTACCACACACTACGCCTTGACTATGGTCAACAAACGCAGTACGAATACTAAATAGCACTTATATGAAAGGACGGAGGGCTACGACTGGGTTTGAATAAAACCTTTAACGTAATGAACTTGATATCGTTGTAGAATCTAATGATTTTGAAAAGGGAGTGATTTAAGCTCCGCTTTTAAAATCAAGTAGTTTCAAAACAAACCGAGTGGGTTGTAGTATTTGCTAGTTTTACTAAAGAGGTCACTTCCGGTGAAGGGATCTAGGATCTTTCCTCATCGAATGAGGTGCTAGATATTCATAAAGGAATACCGCTATGCAAAGCAAAAACTAGAGCTACCTTTTGAAATATTTGATTCCAAAACAACTTTAGGTTTCTTTTCTTTTCATTAATCTCATTAATGAAGTCCCATCATTTATGTTTCCTAAACATCACAGAAGAAACGAAAATAGAACATATGTTTATGCCATCCGCATTCACCACGGGGCCCCGTCATGCACCGTTAGGTTACTTAATTAACGATAGAGCGGGGGCTGGACTAGCGTGGGTACAAAACATAAGCAACATTTATTATATATATCATATATATATAGCATTAGTTTCACGCAGTTATATGATCACATCACAAAACACAGGCAGCGGAAACAAACATATGAAATATTGGATATACTAGGGGGTTCGTGTTTTAAATTTAGCCAGTAATGAAAAACAAGGATTCCATAGTCGTGATGAATAGCTAAACCCACATCCCTAGACCCCTACGAGAGCGGTGTTCGTCTCGTAAAAAAGCATTTTAATACCTCTCATTCATTATATATTTTGTTATATCGGTGCTATTAATCAGTGTATGCTCAGTAATTACAGTTAACAGGTATTCATGATACAACACAGAAAACACACTCAATATCACGGATATAGCATTTGGGAGCCGACACTGCAAACAGAACAGGGAAATAACCGATGTCCCAAGAGCTTTTGTAAAATAAATGTGTGCATACACTTTTTGGTCCAACACACTGCCCTAGAGGCCATTATATGTATAGTGGATGCTTGGACATGTATATATGAATATAGATGACTTTCTCGCTCAACAAGATAGTATGCTATCCGGTTTATTTTATCTTGACATGTTGATTTGATCATGCTTTTATTCATTTGCACATGTTGATAAAGCCCTCAGGATATTTGCTTGACTACTGTGACTATGATGCGGATCATACTAGTGGGGCATGTGTAGTTTATAAGCATATCCTTGAACTGTTCCTAGTCGTGGGTGTATCGAGACGGGGCATCGGTATTCCAGAGTAGACTAGCGCATACTATTCTTGTCCCATATGATGGGCGATGGATGATCCCATATCCATCTGGTGAGATGACACCAAAGATTGTATGCGGGTGCTCAGTGGAGACTGGGTATACTGAACGGACTCACAGAGAACTCCTATGTGGTATTATATCTATCGCCGGATAACAATTCTCAGGTGACACTAGTACAGGTTAGTCTGTAGACCCAAGATCGTCATAGAGTCTTGTGTGTCCTCCCACTGTACTTTGATATCCACCCTACCACGACTCTACTGAGTCGTGCAAACAGGTGGACTTTGGGTACAGTCCTGAGGCATATGGGGGCGAAGAGCGATAGGAGGGGTTTCGTATCTCCCGGTATTGGGAGTTGATGTTGTGCTATGCTCGATTGGCTATAATAGGAAGTCCCTGGCCAGGGCTGCTGAGATTTACTGATAAGCCTTATCAGTAGTTTCTCGATCTGTTATGAGCCATACACCAGCATGACTTATTGAGTTATTGGGGTCGACGATTCTATCCCTAGACTCGATATGCAACATATCTGACGAGGAAACCGGACTGTACGGTAAGTGTTGCCAGTTGGCTCGACGGGTGTTTTAACAGCTTCGCTGGTTTTCTTCTGATCGCTTAATACCCGGGTGGCCGTTACGTTTAGCCGATCGCTTGCGGCTTGTGGGTGTTTGATATGATCATCACCTACTGCCGGCGTATTGACGAGTCTTAGAGTCCGACAATGTAGTTTCCTGGCTCAGGCGAAAAGATGTGGTGTGCATATGAGATATGCGCGGGGACCCGATTAAATACGGATATGTGATACCGTATATTAATCGGGCATTTTCTATTGGTCGGGTCGTATGTGATATGACCGGTTTGCAAAATCAAGTGTTGATTTAACAAACGACTTTTAGATTAATTCTTTAATTAAACCCTTTTTCTATTTTTGTATGCATGCATGTATGCACATGATGATGTGCATGGACACATACATACATACATACATTGTATCATGGTTGTTGATACATATTTGGTGGCAATGCAAGACTCATATTGTAGTAATTATTTATTTATTTATCATTTTGAATTAAAAGAAAGGATAATTCACTCATGGTTAATGTTTATCATCTTTGACCATACCTACTTTTTAACCTTGAGTTAATTATCCTTTTGCTTTATTAACTTATTGATAAAGATCTAGATAATTACTAACCATGGTTGAAGTGAGAAGGATATAATATAGATTATTCATTCTCATCTCAATAATTCATGATATTATCTTTTGAGCTCAAGCTTAGCCACCATTATCTTCTTCTTCCTTTCTTGAGATTTTTATTTGAGTGAAGTTGATAAAAAGAAAGGGTTTTGATTATAGAATACAAACCACATCATCATACTACACATATCTAGCCCATTTGTGTAGGGTGTTTGCTCTACTTCATTCACATATCAAGTAAAGCAAGGAGCTTTGGGCAAAGGGACTTCGGGTGGATCTTCGTGGACTAGGAAGGCTTCCATCGATCCGTTTCAAACCCTCATAGTGCTAAGGAGTCACCAAGGGAGGTCTACAAAGGTTGTAATCTCTACCTTTAGTGATAGTTTTTCATTTGCTTGTGATACTTAGTTGAAAAGAAACCCTAAATTTCTAGTTATGATTCTTGTTAAGTTCACTTAGCATCTTTAAATTTTGATTGTGGCATATGTGATGCTTCTAAACCCTTGATGAGGCGCTAGGTAAACCCAACAATGGTATCAGAGCCAAGCTAAAGCTTTAGGTGATGTTTAGGCTAAGTTAAAACTCCAATCGAACCACGAAACACCAATTTAGACCCTTCTCTGGAAATTTTCTAAAAATGTGATTTTTTCTGCATTAAAAATACTCAAAAAAATCAGCAAGGAATTCTAGGAGTTACTGTGAAAAACGACACCCAAATTCCACTAAAGCGCCGTGGAGCCGCGGCAGAACCATGCCTTGCGCGGCGGTTCCTCGGCGATACTGTAGAATTAGGGTTAGCTTTTTCGTATAGTACATCCGTAGGTACTTGTACATGATTCTGGGTATTTTTAATTTTACTCAAGTGTTGAGTGTTCTGGAGATTATATTGTATTTGTTGATTCGATCGGAAAGTTTAATTTCGTTCTGTTTTCCGGATAATTTAGAAACTGTTAAAATGTTCGAACGGATATCATTAACTCAGTTTTTCCCGGCACGAAAAACTTTCAAGTGTTGAATTTTTCTTGAGTTTAAATCTTTCGGAAAAACGTGCAAGTAACGCGGTGGACCCTCTAGAAGAACACAAACCTTAACTCGATTATGTAACCGTCTGAACCGCCTCTAAATCTTAGGGTTTGGGGTAGTACGGCGTGCCACATGTGAGGCGTTGGCTTGACCCTTCTACGGCTGGACCATTGGTACTGTGACATATTCTGGGATTATTTGAACTCGGCTCAAGTGTTGTGCTATTTGGGAAATTTTGGGTGTTTGATTATTCGATCGGAAAGTTTAATATTGTCTATTTATCTGGAATGTGATACAATATGTGGAATTCATATAGTTAGGCATGAAATGCAAAGTATGTGATATTTCGGATTTACGATCTCTAAAGTGATTGTGGATTCCAAATGTTGTAGTTTTATACTTTCTTTTCTGTGACCGTAAGCGTAGTATGTGGGGTATCGTCGGCTTCGGTGCTATACATCAATGACAATCGGGATACGCATACTTGCTTACGTTGATGATATAAGATATTATGTGTTGCT
Organism: Agapanthus africanus; assembly: GCA_030015575.1. Taxonomy (NCBI): domain Eukaryota; kingdom Viridiplantae; phylum Streptophyta; class Magnoliopsida; order Asparagales; family Amaryllidaceae; genus Agapanthus; species Agapanthus africanus. The sequence continues at coordinate 484,551,478 of JASDDO010000024.1, forward strand.
GAGATATGATGTGCAGGATTGTCGCGATTGAATAGCCGGGGGTTTTATGTGATATGAGAGTTTTATTTTCATTCATGTATAAATCAATTGTATGTAATATTCTTTTATTGGGGCACTTCCGGGATGAGGAAGATATTTCCATCATTGTATATTATTTAATTTTTCGTATTAGGATAGACCTAAGGAGGGGAGCACAAGTGACCGGGTTCTAGGGTTCAGTGGGAGGCCATCTCGAGGAATCGAGACCGGGGCTCCTAAACTCTAGAATTGGTAGGATCTCTTGCCGCTCTCGTAGGGGTCTAGGGGTGTGGGCTTGGCTATTCATCGCGACCATGGAATCCGTATTTTCTATCGTTGGCTAAATACAAAATACGGACATCCTAGATATCCTTTTATTTTCATATGTGCTTCTGCTGTTGATATTCTGTAATGTGATTACTTAGTATCTGAGACGAATGGATTATTATTATATATATGATATATAATAAACGTTACTTATGTTTTACACCCGCACTAGTCCTGCCCCACTATGCCGTTAGTTAAGTAACCTAACAGTGCATAACGGGACACTGTGGCGAATGCGGATGGCATAAGTATACGTTCTATTTTCGTTTCTTTTCTGTGATGGCTTAGGAACTTAAATGATGGTATTACATTAATGAGATTAATGTAAAGTAAAAGAAACCTAAAAGTTGTTGTAGAATCAGATTTGAAACCTACTCGGCCTTTTTATGAAAAATGCATGTTTCAAAAGATGCGGAGCTTAAGCCACTCCTTTTCTAAACTATTTTGATTCGACAACGAGATCAAGTTCAAAGCGTTAAAGGTTTTCATAAAATCCATCCGCAACCCTCTGTCATTTTAGGAAGCAGAGTACTTAGTATTCGTGCTGCGTATTTTGATCATAGTCAGGGCGTAGTGTACGGTAGCTAAGCGATGTCTTTCTACAAAGCATATGATGCGATCAGTTAGGACATTCATGTAATTATGTTGATCATAGTCAAGGGTCATATGGGTGGGTCTAGTTAATCTCGAAATAACGGGTAGAACTTGACTAGTACTTATGATATTTTTACCATAGCCAAGGTCATAAGTAACTAGGGGTAAAAACAATATCGGGAGTTTCAAGAGTTGAAATTTGCAATGAGATTGCATACCATCTATATGATAGTTGGATCCCGATCCCACTGTGTGTAAGTGTTACTTCCAGGAGAATTTTACACTTTACAATTAGCTAATCCAGTAGGTGTTAACGGGGTTTGACCTCTGGGAAAACGAGGTTTATTTTAATTAGGTCCGTGCGAAAGCACGGGGAACCTCCCTCAAAGTACCGACACTGGCCTGGCTGAACGGTTAGCGAAACTGTAGAATGTAATTAATCCTGGCTAGTTTTTTTTTCAGGTTTCGAAAGAAAATTTGATTAAAGCAGTGGGAGACATTGATTAGATAAGATAATAACCAATCTAATTCTTTGCAAGAGCATTTCGCTGAGTGTATTCTTTTCTCTCTCCTAATAGCAGATACCGATGACGGGACTTAAGCTTCTACTAGAGAAAAATAAACTGACAGGACCGAACTATAAAGAATGGTTGAGGAACTTGAACATTGCACTTACATATGATAAAGTATCATATGTCCTCACAACCAAAGCCCCACCCGTCCCAGGACCTGAATCATCTGTCTCGGATAGGGAGATCTGAAAAACTTGGGATATTGATTGTAACACGGCCAAGTGCCTCGCGCTTGCTTCAATGGACAATATCCATCAGAAGCAACACGAGAATATGGATGTACAATCCATCTTTCTTCACACAAAGGACTTGTATGAAGAGCAATCTCGTACTTTGAGATACGAGGCATGTCAAAAGCTGTTTCAGATGCGAATGGCCCCTGGTACATCAGTAGGAGACCATGTTTTGAAGATGATTGGTCTTATAGAAGAACTTGAGGAACTGGGATGGACCATGGATAATGAGCAATATACAGATATTGTTCTACAGTCTCTCCCCCCTGCCTTTGCTCCGTTCATAGTAAATTTCAATATGAATGATTTGGAGAAATCATTGCCTGAACTTCTCAATATGTTGAGAAGTGCAGAGAGCACGTTGAAAACAACGAGGACTCCCGCTCTGCTTGTTGGGCCATCTTCCTCTTTAGTCCCAAAAGCCAAGGCCAAGGGAAAGAAAAAAAAGAAGCCCATCAAACAGAAAGGTGGAGTTAAAAAGGCAAAGGGGAAAGACAAATCCGGGGCTGCGGGAAGCGGGAAAGGAGAATGTTTTTACTGCCACAACTCGGGACATTGGAAACGCAACTGTGATGTGTATCTTGCTGATCTCAAAAAGAAGAAGCATGCTGATGCTTCCACTTCAGGTGTGTTTGTAACTGAAAACTGTTTTTCTTTAAACTCTGCATCTTGGGTATTAGATACCGGTTCTGGTTCTCACATCTGCAATTTTATGCTGGGATTGAGAAACAGTAGAGTTTTGAAGACAGGTGACCATACTCTGCAGGTTGGAAATGGTTCCAATATACATGTTATATCTGTAGGAGAGTATCATCTTGGGTTTCCTTCGGGTTGTATTTTGGTTTTGAACCCGTGTTATTTTATACCTAGCATGCTATGTAATATAATATCCGTTTCTTTGTTGAACAATGAAGGATATAATTTTGTATTGCAAAATAATGTTATGAACATTAAATTAAATCAAGAGTTGATTGGGTATGGTACACTAAATAACGGTATTTACGTTCTGAACCAACACACAGTTTTCAATATGCAACATATTAATAAAAGAAAGTTTTCAGATATAAATGAAGCTTTTCTTTGGCATTGTAGACTTGGTCATATTAATGAAACAAGACTAAACAAACTACATAAAGATGGATATTTAAATCCTTTTGAATATAAATCTTATGCGACTTGTCAGTCTTGTATCAAAGGTAAAATGACCAAAACTCCATTTACTGGACACGGAGAAAGAGCTGTGGAACTCTTAAGCCTCATACATAGTGATGTATGCGGACCGATGTCTACACATGCTAGATGTGGTTTTTCATACTTCATTACTTTTACTGATGATTTCTTAAGATTCGGACACGTGTTTTTTTATAAAGAACAAATCCGAAGCCTTCGAGAAATTCAAGGAGTACAAACTTGAAGTAGAAAAACAAACAGGCTTGAGCATCAAGAAACTTCGATCAGATCGAGGTGGAGAATATTTAAGTGCAGAGTTTTTAGACTTTTTAAAAGAGAATGAGATTTTCTCTCAGATCACTCCTCATTACACACCACAGCACAATGGTGTATCAGAACGGAGGAATTGTACCCTAATAGATATGGTACAATCCATGATGTGTGATGCCGAGTTATCGCTTTCTTTTTGGGGGCATGCATTAGAGACAACGATGTATCTGTTAAACTGGGTTTCAACCAAGACCGTGTCTACCACTCCATATGAGATATGGAGTGGAAAGAGATCATCTCTTAAAAGTGTTAGGATTTGGGGTTGTCCGGCTTTTGTTAAAATGCAGAATTCAGACAAACTCGAGACACGATCGGTCATGTGTAAATTTGTGGGGTATCCAAAACATTCGTATGGATATCTATTCTACCACAAGGAGGAACAAAAGGTGTTTATTGCTCAGCATGCCACATTTTTGGAAAATGAAATCTTTACAGACAATACTGATGGCAATGCGGTAGAACTAGAAGAAGTTCTAGAGACACAAATTACCCAGGATGAATTGGTTGAAACTGTTGTTGCAGTAGAACTTCAAGAACCTCAGTCGCTCCGGAGATCTAGTAGAACTTCTCGCCCACCAGAGAGATACTATGGGTTTCTCATTGATGGTTATAGAGAAGATTGCATCATGGATGATGATGACCCTATTAGTTTTGAGAAAGCTATCACGAGTGGTGACTCAGTAAAGTGGCTGGAAGCCATGAGATCCGAATTGGAGTCCATGTATACCAACAAAGTATGGACTTTGGACGTTGTGCCTCGTGGGATAAAACCCGTTGGGTGCAAATGGATCTTTAAAAGAAAGATTGGTATAAATGGAAAGGTAGAGACCTTTAAGAAAGGCTAGTAGCGAAAGGTTTTCGTCAAAGACCAGGATTGGACTATGATGAAACTTTCTCTCCAGTAGCAATACTTAAATCCATTAGGATCCTACTTGCTATTGCTGCTCACTATGATTATGAAATCTGGCAGATGGACGTTAAAACTGCATTTCTAAATGGTGTCTTAGAAGAATGCGCTTTTATGGATCAGCCAGAGCGCTTCATTGACAGTGGGAGCAGCGGGAAATCATGTAGATTGCTTAAATCCATTTATGGATTAAACAGGCCTCACAGAGCTGGAACATCTGCTTTGATGATACAATCAAAGAGTTTGATTTTATCAAAAATATGTATGAACCATGCATTTATAAGAAGATTGTAGGGAATACTGTCACATTTCTCGTATTGTACGTAGATGACATTCTCCTGATAGGTAATGATATTCCTATGCTACAATCGGTCAAACTATTCTTATCACAAAGGTTCTCCATGAAGGACCTGGGTGATGCCTCATGCATTTTGGACATAAGGATCTATAGAGATAGATCCAAGAGGTTATTGGGATTGTCCCAATCAAATTACATAGACACCATCCTAAAAAGGTTTAGTATGGAAGATTCCAAGCGTGGTGCCTTGCATGCTTGTCATGGGATCACTCTCTCTAAGGACTTCTGTCCGAAGACTGATGAAGAGAGAGCTCGCATGAGCGTTATACCCTACGCTTCAGCCGTAGGATCTATAATGTATGCGATGTTATATACTCGCCCTGATGTAGCTTATGCACTAGCTGTAGTAAGCAGGTATCAATCCAACCCAGGGGAGAAACATAGGATAGCAGAGAAGAACATTCTTAAATACTTGCGAATGACTAAAGAATTGTTCTTGGTGTATGGTAATGGGGATCTCCAGATGGAGGCCTTTACCGATTCCAGCTTCCAAAGTGATAAGGATGACAACAAATTTATCTCAGGGTTTGTATTTACCCTCAATGGAGGGGCGGTTAGTTGGAAGAGTTCCAAATAAGATACCGTTGCAGACTCTACGATGGAAGCTGAGTATATTGCTGTAAATGATGCTGCCAAGGAAGCCGTCTGGATGAGGAAGTTCATCGCGGAACTAGGAGTAGTTCCAACCATTGTTGATCCAACACCATTGTATTGTGATAATAATGGATCTATGGCGTTAGCCAAAGAACCAAGGTCCCATCAGAAATCCAGACACATCCTGAGACGATATCATCTGATCCGGGAGATAGAAGATCGCCAGGAGATCGAGATTCGGAGAGTAGATACAAAGGATAACACAGCGGATCCACTAACCAAAGCCCTTCCACTGCCGCAGCATGAGCGACATTTTGGGATGTTGGGTATGAGATACGTCAATAATTGGCATTAGTGCAAGTGGGAGATTGTTAGATATATGTATGCCCTAAAGGCCATTATATGTATAGTAGATGCTTGGACATGTATATATGAATATAGATGACTTTCTCGCTCAACATGATAGTATGCTATCTGGTTGTTTATCTTGACATATTGATTTGATCATGCTTTTATTCATTTGCACATGTTGATAAAGCCCTTAGGATATTTGCTTGACTACTGTGACTATGATGCGGATCATACTAGTGGGGCATGTGTAGTTTATAAGCATATTCTTGAACTGTTCCTAGTCGTGGGTGTATCGAGACGGGGCATCGATATTCCAGAGTACACTAGCGTATACTATTCTTGTCCTATATGATGGGTGATGGATGATCCCATATCCATCTGGTGAGCTGACACCAAAGATTGTATGCGGGTGCTCAGTGGAGACTGGGTACACTGAACGGACTCACAGAGAACTCCTATGTGGTATTATATCTATCGTCGGATATCAGTTCTCAGGTGATACTGGTACAGGTTAATCAGTAGACCCAAGATCGTCATAGAGTCTTGTGTGTCCTCCCACTGTACACTGTAGTTTGATATCCACCCTACTACGGCTCTACTGAGTCATGCAAACATGTGGACTTTGGGTACAGTCCTGAGGCACATGGGGGCAAAGAGCGATAGGAGGGGTTTCGTCTCTCCCGGTATTAGGAGTTGATGTTGTGCTATACTCGATTGGCTATAACAGGAAGTCCCTGGCCAGGGCTGCTGAGATTTACTGATAAGCCTTATCAGTAATTTCTTGATCTGTTATGAGCCATACACCAGCATGACTTATTGAGTTATTGGGGTCGACGATTCTATCCCTAGAATCGATATGCAACATATCTGATGAGGAGACCGGACTGTACGGTAAGTGTTGCCAGTTGGCTCGATGGGAGTTTTGACAGCTTCGCTAGTTTTCTTCTGATCGCTCAATACCCGGGTGGCCGTTACGTTTAGCCGACCGCTTGCGGCTTGTGGGTGTTTGATATGATCATCACCTACTGCCAGCGTATTGACGAGTCTTAGAGTCCCACAATGTAGTTTCCTGGCTCAGGCGAAAAGATGTGGTGTGCATATGAGATATACGCGGGACCCGATTAAAAATGGATATGTGATACCGTATATTAATCGGGCATTTTCTATTGGTCGGGTCGTATGTGATATGACCGGTTTGCAAAATCAAGTGTTGATTTAATAAATGACTTTTAGATTAATTCTTTAATTGAACCTTTTTTCTATTTTTGTATGCATGCATGTATACACATGATGATGTGCATGGACACATACATACATACATTGTATCATGGTTGTTGATACATATTTGGTGGCAATGCAAGACTCATATTATAGTAATTATTTATTTATTTATCATTTTGAATTAAAAGAAAGGATAATTCACTCATGGTTAATTTTTATCATCTTTGACCATACTTCAACTACTTTTTAACCTTGAGTTAACTATCCTTTTGCTTTATTAACTCATTGATAAAGATCTAGATAATTACTAACCATAGTTGAAGTGAGAAGGTTATAATATAGATTATTCATTCTCATCTCAATAATTCATGATATTATCCTTTGAGCTCAAGCTTAGCCACCATTATCTTCTTCTTCCTCTCTTGAGATTTTTCTTTTAGTGAAGTTGATAAAAAGAAATGGTTTTGATTATAGAATACAAACCACGTCATCATACTACACACATCTAGCCCATTTGTGCAGGGTGTTTGCTCTACTTCATTCACATATCAAGTAAAGCATGGAGCTTTGGGCAAAGGGACTTCGGGTGGATCTTCGTGGACTAAGAAGGCTTCCATCGTTCCGTTTCAAACCCTCATAGTGCCAAGGAGTCACCAAGGGAGGTCTACAAAGGTTGTAATCTCTACCCTTAGTGATAGTTTTTCATTTGCATGTGATGCTTAGTTGAAAAGAAACCCTAAATTTCTAGTTATGATTCTTGTCAAGTTCACTTAGCACTTTTAAAATTTGATTGTGGCGTATGTGATACTTATAAACCCTTGATGAGGTGCAAGGTAAACCCAACACAACTCTTGGGCAAGGACCAAATGGGGGCAGCCATGGCATGATGGGTTATGCAAGTGGGCATGGTGTGATGTGCATTAATGTGCATTGAATGCATAAAGATATGATGTTATTTGAAGCATCTTGTTCCTTCCAAAACTTTGAAGACAAACCACGTTAAATTTGTAGGGTTCCTAGGCACACTAAGGAGGTCCCACAAGGCATCAACCATGCCAATTTCAAAAAATTCCGGTGCCGAGAAACCCTAATATAGATCGTTAACTAGAGGATAGGCGAAACTACAAGTAGTAAACAACTTTACTGCTAAAAGGGAAGTGACAACAACCTTTGTAGATCTGGTCCTCCACTTCCTTAGCTCCGTGAAGATGTCCCCTCGCTGCGATCATCGGATCCCGGACTCTAGCATCGGCTTCAACGGAGAAATGGGCGGGCTAGGTCGTCGACTTCGATGCCGAAGATGATCTACGTCGAGGCAACTCAAGATCAAGCTCCAACTTCACCAAGTCATGAAACTTGTGAAGAAAACACCCTATACTACTTGGCAAGTAGTAGAGGATGAAGAAATAGGAAGTGGGTTCACTTTGGATTTGGATTTCTCACTTGGAATCATCACTTGCCATTTTTGAAGCAAGCTTTTCTTTTCTTTCTCAAGAGGAAGAAGAAGAAGAAAAAGAATAATGAATTATGCTCAAAAATAAAATGAAGTGATGGTTATCATAATGCAACCATAGTTAAGTGTAGAGAATAAACTAGGGTTAGCTGAATGGTTAGGTTAGGCAAAAGAAACAAAAATGGTTGAACTTTTCAAAGCTTCATGAAGCTTCAATGTAAATCCAAAAGAAGCAACCATTTCTTTTTCCTTTGCCAAAAAGAATAAAGAGAATAAATAAATAAGTAAATGAAACCCTAACCATTCACTAAACATGGTTTAAGTCTTACACAAACCCAAGTTTGCATGTATCATCAAACATGATACAAACAAGTGCACAAAAATATATCACATATACAACTTGTGCATTTCAAGTGAGAAAATCAATCTTGAGTGAACCAATACTAGTTAATGTAAAGTAATATATCAAATATATAATTATACATTAAATCATTAAATCAACACTTGATTCAATGATCCGGTCATGTCGTATATAACAGACTAGTATCAAGTGTATCAATGTATCGAATCAACACTTGATTCGGTAACCTGGTTATATCATATATAACCGTTCGATGATACAAATCGCGAGAATAGAATACGGTATCACATACACGCATTATTCTCGGTCCCGCACATATCTCATATGCGCTCCTATTTCGTTTCGCTTGAGCCAGGAAACCTCTGTGTAAGACTCTAAAGACTCATCAATACGCCGGCAGCAGGTGATGATCATATCAAACACCCACAAGCCGCAAGCGGTCTGCTAAACGTAACGGCCACCCGGGTATTGAACGATCAGAAGATCGATGAGCAAGCCCGCTCATACTCCTGTGAATCCAACCAGTAACACTTACCGTACAGTCCGGTCTGATCGTCCGATATGTCGCTTATCTTGCCTAGGGGTGGTAAACGTCAGACCCCAGTAGCTCGATAAGTCGTGTCGATATGAGGTCTATAACAGTTCGAGAAACTACTGGTAACACTTACCAGTAAATCTCAGCAACCCTGGCCAGGGATTTCCGGTTATAGCCAATCGAACACAGCGCAACACCAACTCCGTATACCGGGAGAGACGAATCCCTTCCTATCGCTCATTGCCTCCATGTGATTCGGGACTGTACCCAAAAACCACCGTTTTGTATGCCCTCTTGGACGTGGTAAGGTGGAAATCAAAGCACAGTGGGAATCACACAAGACTCTATGACGATCTCGGGTCTACAGACTAACCTGTACCAGTGTCACCAGAGAACTGCCATCTGACGTAAGGTATAATACCATCTGGGAGTTCTTGGCGAGTTCGTCCAGAGTACCCAGTCTTCACTGAGCACCCGTATATCATCTCTGATGTCAAACACCAATGGATATGGGATCGTCCATCGCCCATCTGTATGGGTCGAGAAGGTATACGCTAGTCTACTCTAGTATATCGATGCCCCGTCTCGATACACCCACGACTAGGGACCTTGAAGGATGTACTTATGGACTACCATGTCCCCACTAGTATGATCTGCATCATAGTCCAGGTAGTCAAGTACACATCCTAAGGGCTTTACCAACATGTAACAGAGAGACAATCAGTGTACACGTTAAGATAAATAGCAACTAGATAGCATACTATCATGTCGAGCAAGAAAGTCCTCCCTATATATGTCCCAGCATCCACTACAATATACATCCTATGTACAGTAATAGCCTCTACGGCATACATATAACAAACAATCTCCCACTTGCACTAGGGTCATCTGTAGCAGTGGTTGTAGTATCTCATACTCAACCATCCTATAAAAGTCTCTCTCTGGGAAAAGGCCTTTGTGAGTGGATCCGCCGTGTTGTCCTCTGAGTCTACTCTCCTAACCTCGATCACCTTGGAGATCAACCATCTCCATCGATCAGGTGATACTGCCTAAGAATATGTCTGGATCACTGATAGGACGGGCGTTCCTTAGCATAAGCCACAACTCCACTGTCACACAATGGGAGGAACGAAGTTCATCTCATGAACTAATATACACCCAGACTGCCTCTTTGGTAGCATCTTAAATAGCGATGTATCCAGCCTTTATCGTCTAGTATGCCACGGTATCTAGCTTGGAACTTTTCCAACATACCGTCCCATTACTGAGGGTAAAGACAATGCCTGCGACTGACATTCAGTCGTCTTTATCACCATGGAACTTTTCCAGTGATTCTCCCCAGGATCAATTGATACCATCTCACTACAACTATTGAGACTCCTTGCATCCAATTGCATCTATCTCATAGATGAAAACTTAGGATTTTAGGAGGTATCACTTTTATCCTATATGGAGAATCCTTGTGATAAGCGAAGATTGACCGAGCGTAGCATAAGAAACTCCTTCCCTATCAAGAGTATGTCATCCACGTACTCTACGAGGATCACCACCATACTCCCTACTACCTTTTTGTATATACAAGGTTCATCTACCATTTTGATGATGTCAAACTCTTTGACTAACACATCAAAACAGATGTTCCAACTCCGCAATGCCTGCTTTATCACATAAAACATCTTGCACACGTTTCCGCTGCTCCCACTATTTACGAAGCCCTCTGGCTGTGTACTTATAGACGTTTTTTTCTAAAACATCATTTAGAAAAGCAGTCATGGCACCCAACCGCCAGATATCATAGTCATGGTATGTAGCCGTGGCAAGTAGGATCTGGATGGACTTAAGCATAGCCACTGGAAAAAGATTTCATCATTATCCACGCCTGGTCGATGACGAAAACCTTTAACAAGTCTAGCTTTGAAAGTCTCAACTTTTCCATGTACACCAAGTAATCTTCTCAAGATATACTTGCTCTTGGTGGGGATTTAACCCTTCAGATATAGCAGCCAAAGTCCATACTTTGTTGGTATATAAGGATTCCATCTCAGATCGCCAAGCATCCAGCCATTCTTACAGAGTCCCACTCTTGATGGCCAACTCAAAACTAGTTGGGTCATCATCTCATGATGCATTCCTCGCTCCCACTGTCATAGAGAAACCGAAGTAACTCTCAGGTGGGTGAGGAACCCTACTAGATCGGCGGGGAGGCTGAGGTTCATTGGTTACTATTGAATCCTTCTATTCTACCAAATCATCAGCTGCAGTTTGTATAGCTGGAACATTTCCAAATCTAGATAACAGACCTTGCCTCGAGCTTTTCCGGATTTTGCTTTTAGACATAGGCCGGACAACCCTAAATTTTAACTGACTTAAGATATGGGCTCTTCCCTTTCCATATCACATATGAAGCGGTAGGCAACTGATTTGATCGGAACCCTATTCAATAGGTATGCAACTTCATAAGTGCATAACTCCCAAAAGGAAATAGGAAACTCAGTAGTACTCATCATAGAGCGCACCATATCATATAGGGTGTGATTTCTCTGCCCCGATATACCATCGTGCTATGGTGTATTCGGAGGAGTAATGCTGAGAGAGAATCTCATTCTCCTTTAGAATAGTCCAAGAATTCCATACACAAGTATTCTCCTCCCTGATCTCATCATAGGACATAATACTTATACCCGTATTTTCGTTCTCTACTTCTAACTTATATTCTGTGAATATCTCAAAAGGTTCGGACTTGTGTTTTAACAGGAACATAGGTCTGAATCTCGAAAGATCATCAGAGAATGTAATGAAATACAAAGAACCGGTCTTGGCATGTGCAGACAGGGGACCTACATACATCAACATGTATCAATCCCAAGAGTTCATTAACTCTTTCTCTGTTTCCAATAAACGGAGCTATGGTCATCTTATCTTTGTGACATGACTGGCAAGTTTCACAAGATGTAAATTCAAACTAATTTAAATATGCATCTCAATGTAACTTAGCTAGTCGGGTCGCATTGACATGACCTAGTCTACAATACCTCAAGAAGGATTCGTTCATTTCTGAACTCTTCCTCTTGTGTGTGTTCTGTATACTAGGAACTGTAGTTTGATTTAGAACGTCAATGCTTTTAGATAACGTGCCTGAACCGATCAACTTTTGATATAGGAAATGTTCAAAACATTATCCAACAAAACAAAATTTTATCGTTTCTTTACTTATAAAGAGACTGATATGATTTTGTATATCAGGTTCGGTATCTAATAGCATTTGTTCAGAATCAATGTACTGATAATACAGGGTGACAGTGACCAACAGACTTGGCTGCAACACTTGCCCCGTTTTCTATCTCATGAAACTTATCACCCGTTCTCAGTTCTCTACCTATCTGTAGCCCTATGTAACATATTATATATCTGGGATCCTGATACGGTATCAAATACCCAGGACGTAGAGGATACAGAGAAACAGTTCTTTGTAACGAACACACCCGAAGATGATGCATCAACATGCACTTTCTTCGTTTGGGCGGCACAGGAATTCTGGCATTTCCCTATTTCCTACTCTGTCTTATAACAATTATAAGCTGGAGCGGGACCAACGTTCCCCAGCTCAGTATAACAAGCGGGTTCGGTCAATTCATCCGTATTATTATCTCGATTAAGGCGTGATATGGTCGCTACCTGGAGAGAGAGAGAAGAAAACACTCAGCGTATGCTCTTGCAAGATCAGATTGGTTATTATTTTATCTAATCAGAATGGCTCCCACTGGTTTTTATCAAATCTTCCTTCAAACCCTAAAAGGAAAGACTAGCCGTGATTAATTACACGCTACGAGTTCGCCAATCTTTCAGCCAGGCCAGTGTCGGTACTTTGAGGGAGGTCCCTCGTGCTTTCGCACGAACCTAATTATAGTAAACCTCGTTTTCCTAGAGGCGTAACCCCGTTGACACCTTTCTAGACACCTACTAGATCGGCTAATTGTAATGTGTAAAACTCTCCCAGGAGTAACTCTTACTCGCAGCGGGTATCGGGATCCAACTATCACATAGAAGGTATGCAATCTCATTGCAAATTTCAACACTTGAAATTCCCGATAATATTTTGCCCCTAACGTGCTATGACCTTGACGAAAGCCAACAAACCATAGCCCGCTAGTCGAGTTCAACCCGTCATTTCCTGATTGAATTAAACCCACCCGCACGACCCTTGACGAAAGCCAACAAAGCTGCACGACTACCCTAATCCAATCGCATCATATGCAGCAGATAAGCAGCATATAGCTACCGCACACTACACCTTGACGAAAGCCAACAAATGTAGCACGAATACTATATACAACTTATCTGAAATGACGGAGGGCTATGACAGGTTTTTCTGAAAACCTATTGCGTAATGAACTTGATATCGTTGCGGAATCAAATGGTTTTAAAATGGAGTGCTTTTGAGGCTTTTCTAGTTTTGCTAAAGGGGTCACTCCCGGTGAAGGGATCGTCGGCCCTTTCCTCATCGAATAAGGTGCAGGATATATCATATATACCGCTGTGCAAAGCAAAAACTATAGAAGCAATCAAAAGACAAACCGAGGGTTGTAGCATCTGCCAGTTATTGCTAAAGGAGTCACTCCCGGTGAAGGGATCTCGGTCCTTTCCTTATCGAATAAGGTGCGGGATGTTCTACAAGGAACACCGCGATGCAAAGCAAGAACTGTAGCTACCTGTTTTCGATTTTGAAATTCGATTCCACAACATCTTTAGGTTTCTTTTCTTTCATTAATCACATTAATGAAGTCCCATCATTTAAATCACCTAAACATCACAGATAAATACGACGTACACTTATGCCATCCGCATTCGCCTCGATGTCCCCTCGTGCCCCGTTAGGTTAGGTAACTAACGGCAGAGCAGGGCAGGGCTAGCGCGGGTGTAAAACATAAGTAACGTTTATATAATATATCATATATACTATATATAGTATCTATCACAGAATATCAAATGATCACATCACAAATATCGCAGCAGAAGAATCATATGAAATATTGGATATACTAGGACATCCGTGTTTTTAATACGAGACAGTATAAAACACGGATTCCATGGTCGCGATGAATAGCCAAACCCACACTCTTAGACCCCTACGAGAGCGGCAAGCAACCCTACCAATTCTAGAGTTAGGAGACCCGGACTCGACTCCTCGAGTTAGTCTCCCACTGGACTCCAGAACCCGGTTACTTGTGCCGTCCTCCTTGGGTCTATCCTAGTGCGGAAAAGTAAATAATATACAAAAGGTGACATTTTCCACAACCTGGAAGTGCCCAAATAAAAGAATATTACATACAAGTTTTTACATGAATGAAAATGAAAAACACCCATCTTACATAAAAACCCCCGGCTATTCAAACACGACGATCCAATATAACATATCCAGCAACACATAACATCACATGTCATCAACGTAAGTAAATATGCGCATCCCAATTGTCGTTGACATATAGCAACGAAACCGGCGATATCACATATTACACTTACGGTCACAGAAAAAAAAGTGTAAAACTACAACAGTTGGAATCCGCAAACTCTTTAGACATCGCATGCCTAACTTTCTGAATTCCTTAGACATCACATGCCTAACAATTATAAACCCCGCATTTTAGTCTCATTATCGAAAACACTTTTCAATATCAAGTCGAGCAATTCAACAAGATTCCCGACATTTTGATCGAATGATCGTCGCAAACTTTAGTAGGCAGTCGCACCCCTGATGCCGTCGACGAAGTGCACCAAGGCGGAACACTGCTGCCGCTAGCACCCGAATGGATGCTTTCGGCGACGGGGTTCTCCTACAGTCACTTGGTCGGGGCTATGGGGTGAGGCTGTCTATTAAGTTTACCCGGCGAGTATCCGCGTACTCTACGTGATTGCGACGGACTTTTGATCACATCAAAATTCCGTGGCAACCGATCATGTGAGACTAAAGTGCTATGTTTATAACATTCATATCAGTTATCTCACAACTACTTGTGGATTCCAAGTATTGTATCCCATTACAGATAAATAGATAATGTTAAACTTTCCGATCGAACATTCGAACACCCAAGTTTTCCTGAAACAGCTCAACACATGAAACAAGTTTAAAAACATACAATTCATGCCTCAGTACCAACGGTCCAGCCGTAGAAGGGTCAAGCCAATGCCTCACATGTGGCACGCCGTACTGCCCCAAACCCTAAGGTTCAAAGGGCAGTTCAAGACGGTCACATAATCGAGTTAAGGTTTGTTGTCTTCTAGAGGGACCATCGCGTTACTTGCACTACTTAGAACGTCATTAAACTACGGAAAGATCCAACACTTGGAAAATTCCCGGCAGGGGAAAAAGTGGGTATTTATATCCGGTCGAACTTTTTAACAGTTTCTAAAATATCCGGAAAAACTTAAACGAAGTTAAATTATCCGATCAAATTAACGAGTCCCTAATAAAACCCTAGAAAACTCAACACTTGAGTGGAATTAAGAAATTCCCATAAAAAATTGGCAAGAAAGGACCTTAAGAATAAATACATGAAATTTCAGGGACTAAGTCCAAATTTTGGCCGCGGAACCGCCGCCAAACCCCTGGTTTAGCCGCGGTTCAGCGGTCATTTTGAGGATTTAGTGGACCGAACTTCACAGTAATTCTTAGTTTTTCCTTCTTGTTTTTCTGAGAATTTTTAATTCACAAAAATCCACTGTTTTGAAAAATGTACAGAGAAGGGTTTTATCGGGGTTTACGGGTTCGATCGGACTTCTAACTTCGTCTACACTTCGCCTAAAACTCTAGCTAGGCTCTGATACAACTGTAGGGTTCCTAGGCACACTAAGGAGGTCCCACAAGGCATCAACCATGCCAATTTCAAAAATTCCGATGCCGAGAAACCCTAATATAGATCGTTAACTAGAGGATAGGCGAAACTACAAGTAGTAAACAACTTTACTGCTAAAAGGGAAGTGACTACAATCTTTGTAGATCCGGTCCTCCACTTCCTTAGCTCCGTGAAGATTTCCTCTCGCTGCGATCATCGGATCCCGGACTCTAGCATCGGCTTCATCGGAGAAATGGACGGGCTAGGTCGTCGACTTCGATGCCGAAGATGATCTACGTCGAGGCAACTCAAGATCAAGCACCAACTTCACCAAGTCATGAAACTTGTGAAGAAAACACCCTATACTACTTGGCAAGTGGTAGAGGATAAAGAAATAGGAAGTGGGTTCACTTTGGATTTGGATTTCTCACTTGGAATCATCACTTGCCATTTTTGAAGCAAGCTTTTCTTTTCTTTCTCAAAAGGAAGAAGAAGAAGAAAAAGAATAATGAATTATGCTCAAAAAGAAAATGAAGTGATGGTTATCATAATGCAACCATGGTTAAGTGTAGAGAATAAACTAGGGTTAGGTGAATGGTTAGGTTAGGCAAAAGAAACAAAAATGGTTGAACTTTTCAAAGCTTCATGAAGCTTCAATGTAAATCCAAAAGAAGCAACCATTTCTTTTTCCTTTGCCAAAAAGAATAAAGAGAATAAATAAATAAGTAAATGAAACCCTAACCATTCACTAAACATGGTTTAAGTCTTACACAAACCCAAGTTTGCATGTATCATCAAACATGATACAAACAAGTGCACAAAAATATATCACATATACAACTTGTGCATTTCAAGTGAGAAAATCAATCTTGAGTGAACCAATACTAGTTAATGTAAAGTAATATATCAAATATATAATTATACATTAAATCATTAAACCAACACTTGATTCAATGATCCGGTCATGTCGCATATAACCGACTAGTATCAAGTGTATCAATGTATCGAATCAACACTTGATTCGGTAACCTGGTTATATCATATATAACCGTTCGATGATACAAATCGCGAGAATAGAATACGGTACCAAATACACGCATTATTCTCGGTCCCGCACATATCTCATATGCGCTCCTATTTCGTTTCTCTTGAGCCAGGAAACCTTTGTGTAGGACTCTAAAGACTCGTCAATACGCCGGCAGCAGGTGATGATCATATCAAACACCCACAAGCCACAAGCGGTCTGCTAAACGTAACGGCCATCCGGGTATTGAACGATCAGAAGATCGACGAGCAAGCCCGTTCTTACTCCTGTGAATCCAACCAGTAACACTTACCGTACAGTCCGGTCTGATCGTCTGATATGTCGCATATCTTGCCTAGGGGTGGTAAACGTCAGACCCCGGTAGCTCGATAAGTTGTGTCGATATGAGGTCTATAACAGTTCGAGAAACTACTGGTAACACTTACCAGTAAATCTCAGCAACCCTGGCCAGGGATTTCCGGTTATAGCCAATCGAACACAGCGCAACACCAACTCCCTATACCGGGAGAGACGAATCCCCTCCTATCGCTCATTGCCTCCATGTGATTCGGGACTGTACCCAAAAACCACCGTTTTGCACGCCCTCTTGGACGTGGTAAGGTGGAAATCAAAGCACAGTGGGAATCACACAAGACTCTATGACGATCTCGGGTCTACAAACTAACCTGTACCAGTGTCACCAGAGAACTGCCATCTGACGTAAGGTATAATACCATCTGGGAGTTCTCGGCGAGTCCGTCCAGTTTACCCAGTCTTCACTGAGCACCCGTATATCATCTCTGATGTCAAACACCAATGGATATGGGATCATCCATCGCCATTCTGTATGGGTCGAGAAGGTATACGCTAGTCTACTCTGGTATATCGATGCCCCGTCTCGATACACCCACGACTAGGGACCTTGAAGGATGTACTTATGGACTACAATGTCCCCACTAGTATGATCTGCATCATAGTCCAGGTAGTCAAGTACACATCCTAAGGGCTTTACCAACATATAACAGAGAGACAATCAGTGTACACGTTAAGGTAAAGAGCAACCAGATAGCATACTATCATGTCGAGCAAGAAAGTCCTCCCTATATATGTCCCAGCATCCACTACAATATACATCCTATGTACAGTAATGGCCTCTAGGGCATACATATAACTAACAAAATTTGACCAAGCAAACAACACCAGAGTGATATTGGGATGAACACAAACCCACCATGAAAATACGAGCCCAACTCGTCGGTTTTTGGCCGGCGAGGACCCCACCAATTCCAGCGAGCTCGGCCCCCATGCTCTAATGGGCCCCATCTTTTAACTATGCCTCCCTTGCTGCCACATCATATTATTTCTATTGTTTGTTTATACCTCTTTGAGGCCTATAAATAGCTGACCAGCAGCAAGGGGAGGCTCTCTCTTATACCATGTATGTACCACTTCTCATTTATAGTTTTAGTTTCTTTTGTTTAGCTTGAGGCTGAGTGTGCTTCATTATGGTGTTTTCTTCTTCTTCTTGCCTCTTGAAGCTCTGTTTAGAGAGCTTCATTAAGGAGGTTGAATAAGCTACCTTAAACCTTGTATCTCTTCTTCAAGTGATTAATAAACTGTTGCTTTCTATTTATACTTGCTTTCTTTAGTTGCTTTCTTTTTATTCATGCTTAACTAATCTTTTACTTTTGTTGTGGTGTGGTTGAGGAAGTGAGATGAAAGGGTTTGCCTCCTCCACCTCTTGATTATGTTAATATGCTAAATTTACGATTATAACTTGAATATTGTTTATGCATTGATATGATACGGTATGTTGAACCATGGTTACCTGTAACCTCCTCATATACCGTATTCATTCCTTTTCCCCATTTTAAATGTTTAAGTTAAAATCTATTTAGTGTTAAGTTTCCTAAGCTTGGATATCGTATCTTCTGATTAAGTACATGAAAAATCTCTTAATTACATATACGATATACCATCACAATTTCTTAGCAAACTCAACACTAATATCATTTTCTCTCACTAACCACTTTGTGATTTTGTTGTTGCGGTATGCTTGCTAACCCTTATGTTTAGTGTAGATACCCCAAGCGCGGACATACAAACGGTAAGTGATCAAAAGGACTCATTTCGTGCTTTGCGGCGAATATCAGACTTTGACGGTTTGTGCTCCGCAACCGCGTTGACAAGTCGTGCTTCATGCCCGGATCAAAGTAAGGCCGGACAACTCATGACCAAGGAAGTGTAAAGGTAAACGTAGCGATTCAAGCTTCCGAACGAAGCCACAACCATTCATAACTTGCTTGCTTTCTTGCTTTTCTTATTTTCGTATTCTTTTATATTTTTTGTGACAAACCCTAATTCATTAATTTGTTAACCTTAAACAATAATACATAATACACAATTCCCTGTGGATCAATCCGTGCTTGCCGGCTCGCTACAACGCGCCGTGCACTTGCGGTTATAAATATTTTAAAACGAGAACGATCTTGCGTGCATATTCCGTTTCATTAAAACAAACACATTTCCAAAACATACGCGTTTGCGCGCGCGGGTGAATTCCCAACAAGTTTTTGGCGCCGTTGCCGCGGAGATGTAGTCATTAGGTATTGTTATTTCTGGTTCCTACTAACAAAACTAACTTTTAACACAATTTTGTTCAAAACTAACACTAACTACATTCTTTTCACTTTTGTTCTCTGTTCTGAAAACCTGCAATCACCCTGTGCTAAAATTAAAAATCAAGTAAGACCATAAGAATACTTAGCTTGCCTAGAGAAGCCACCAAAATTTACAGCACCTACCTCCTAAACAAAACCGGTGACATCCAAGGAAATTCCGATATCGCCGGCCTGTTTGTGTGGTTTTGGGTTTTTTCTTTTTTGGTGATCTCCAGTGCAGTGTTGGTACTCTTTTGGTATTGTTTGATTTTTATAATTTTGTTTGTGCAGGAATTGGGGCACACGTATCGCTTTTGACACTAAATATCGTATTTTCTGATATTTTAGGTTTTTCGCATAATTACAACCAGCGATCGTTCGGAGCGAGGCTCAAATGCAATTACGAGACGTTAGCGAAGTACAGTGCCAATGATCCGGGTAGTTTGACCCGCGCAAGAGAACAATCAACGACTTGGATCAATTCAATGGGGTTTTCTTAAACCAAATCATATCGGTACGTATTTTCTAATACCTTCGCTCGAATCTGATGCAATCCAATTTTTTATCTGTTGCAGGATTCTTCGCACAATTTTGCCGCCAAATTGAACAAGAGAACAAACCGTATTTTTTTGCAGCGCTTAACTAAAATTGAAAAAGAATTGCTTTAATTGATTGATTTTGTTAAATTCTTTTATTGATTGCATATTGCATCTTAATACGGAAATTAAAAGCATAAATGACCAAACAAGATACGGTAAAGGATTTCATCACCTTTTCTCTGTAGCCCACAAATCACAAAACTGCATTCTTGCATACCCCCAGTAATTTAAAATCAACTAGAATTTTGACTTCAAGGACTTCGCACTCATTAGGAGAAGTTAACTGTATTTAGAACTTTGCTTAACGGTATATCATTCACGGGGTGTCTAGGTAAGTGTTTACGGTGCAACCGCCAAAAGAGAAAGGATTATTTAATTAAGGACCTTCGCGAAAGTGTTGGAAAACCTCCCCTTCTCTCTTGCACTTACCTGGCTTCGTGATCGGTATATCTTGAGCCTATTTCTCGATACAGTTTTGCTTCGTCAATCAGGTTCTTGAGCAGGTCTAGTTGACTTAGAATAACATAGACTGCTAGGGGTGTGATATTCGTTATTTTTATGATTTCTGTGCATTATTGTTAAATATGGGTGATACACGATTTAATTCATTTTTTCACGATTCTTATTCTTTTGTTTATACTCAGTCCCAATCCATTTGTTCAAATTGCAATGATTCTTCCCACATTCACGATAATTGTCCTTTTATAGGGGGTGACCAACCGTCCCAAATTTATGATAACGGTCACCCACCTAACACTCCTGAACCCATTCCCACTTCAACCATAGACCAAATGATCGAAATTTTAAAGAAAGAGGTCGACATGACTGCATCACCACCATCACAACCCATCCAACCCGAAATTGTTGAACCATTTTTAGGGTATGATGGTGAGATGGATGCTAGGTTGACCGCTCTAGAAAAAGGTATTGAAGTGATGACTGCGGTTGAGAATTAAATAGATTCTACGTTAGCCCTGTTCATACAACAGTCTGAGCAATTATTTCTTGCTCAGGCCCAATCTTTGGCTAACATAGAGGAACAAGTGAAATATTTAGCTGAAAGGATTCTAGGGAGAGAACACAGTCAATCGGAACCCTATAGTGTTAATGTCTGTCATCTAGGAAGTCACCCGAGTGAGTTAAATGATTAACCAAATTTTAATGATTTCATAGATGATGATACAATTGAATTGACTGAGTGTTTTCAGGACACACAAGAAAAACCTCCGACTGGGTTTTACTTTCCAATTTTAGAGGAGGAACCTTGTGAATTTGTCGGGTATGGTTGAGATAAATTAGAAGAGATCAATGATCAGGAACCCATAATTTTTATATCATCTGTTGATATTGTTTCGGAAGAAACATTAGTGTGGGAACCTACTTTTTTAGATAATATGAACCTACCCATTTGTGAGTGTGATGAGGGAGAAATCATTTTGGGAGAGTTAGTAAATAATGTGAATAGAATTGTAAAAAATCATAGGGAGGAAGACAGTTTTGAAAAACATTCTTTCATGTCGAGTTTTGATGAAAATTTTTGCTGATGAACTTGATATTCTTGGTGAGTTTGAGTCGGGAACAATTTGGGAACATCCAAGAAACCATTCTTTTACCGAACTTTTTGTGGATGAACTCCAGTTTTTAAACGATCCTGACTTTGAAACTCAACACATACTTATTGAAAATTCAATTTATTCAGAAAACAATGCTTTGACCACTTCAAAACTTCATCTTCACCTTAAACATTTTTTACTCCCTACTTTTACACGCCCATGCCCTTTACTAATATCTAACCATTCTTTTTATATTCTCTTTTTATTTTTACTATACCTGTTCTTTTGCCAGCCATGGCACTATATCGACAAAATTTTTGAATGGCCAGTATTAATTTCTGCACTAACCCAGTCTTTTAACATGTATATGTTGTAATTATTCGTATGTTTTTTCTTTTTCTTTGAATAAAAGTCTCACACCGATGTCTAAGTCTAGCTACTGGAGACGGGAGCAACGATGAGGACATCGTAAAACTCAAGTTTGGGGGTGAGCACTCCGTTTATTTTGCTGCATCATGTCTATATTCTGCATTGCATACATATTAAAAAACCCATAAAAATTGAAAAATTTTCCTAAAAATATAAAAACTTGTCCATGTTAGCTAGTGGGGGAACTTAGACTCAAAGTTTGACGGTTCGGTTGATGAGTTAGAAGCAACTAAACCCTTTTTGTAAGACCGACGACCCGAAAAATAACCCTCCTGTGTGTTTAACTATAGCCGATATACGTCTTTTATAACACTTTTCACGTATTGTATGTTTTTAAGAATGTGATGAAAGTCTGACATGTGTATAACTTTTTAAATTGATAAACATCTTTAGGATCAAACAGGTTTGGCTGAGTTAAGCAAAATATCAAGAATAGTTCATACAGTGAAGTAGATATGAAGAATTTTATAGAGATTTTAACAGAAGCTATAAGTCTGAAAAATAACCCATCTAGAACCTTGTTGGAGTAATTACACACCTTATCACATGTAACGTCTTCTGATTTAAAAGAAAAAGCTGGCTATATCTCCGTTTTCACTAAAGTGCTGAATTATTTAAAATAAAATAAGTCTTTTGTTTTGTGGCCTTGGTAACTTGGGTAATTAAGTCCTTGGGGTGTTTCCACACCTAATGCCCTAAAACCAACTGGTTTGGGAATCATTGATCCAAACCTCTCTAAGTTTCCATTTGCCAGATAAAGCAAGCAAGCAAGTGTTCTCTCCGAGTTAAAAGTCCTAACGGTTCTTTGTGTGAGAATAATCTTGGCGGTGACGAATTTTCTATTAAAACAGTTTTTTCGCGGAGATATGAAGGTTTGTATTTATTAAGATGTTTTCCATGATAATGAAAGGTGTGTATGAACAAAAACAGTTCAATGGTTGGTGTGAAAAATAAGACTTAGGTTCTCTTTTAAAATTGATATATATTCTGACTTGAAACCTAACTGGAGAATAAACCTTGAGAAAATCTTAACTCCTTTCAAACTCGTGTGATCCTTTAGAAGTCTATCCTGGTCTGTATTTGTGACATGATGAACCTAATCAAATTTCTTAAAAACTTATGGACACTATCCGCACAATCACGAAAAGACGCGTATGGGCTTATGTTAAGCAAATTGTGAGGAGTGAAAAATAGGGTTTAACGTTTCTAACTTGGGTAATAGAACGTCTAACTTTGATCTCTAACCTTAAGATTAGAATAAACAGTTTTTCCACGACGCTAACTTGACTGGATTTTGTGGGTGTAATCCGTTGAAAACCCTCAGGAGACAACACTCCTCCTACTAGGGACACCTAAAGTTTTAACGGTTTGTTGCACATGCTCAGTACAATCGCGTTCCCTGCGAAAGTGAGGCTAAGATTTTTGTATTGCTCGGGATGAGCAATAGATAAGTTTGGGGGTATTTGTTCATCTCGTAAACCTGCATTTTAATACCTCTCATTCATTATCTATTTTGTTATATATCGGTGCTATTAATCAGTGTTTGCTCAGTAATTACAGTTAACAGGTATTCATGATAAAACACTGGAAACACACTCAATATCATGGATATAGCATTTGGGAGCCGACACTGCAAACAGAACAGGGAAACGACCGATATCCCAAGGGCTTTTGTAAAATAAATGTGTGCACACACTTTTTGGTCTAACACAATGCATGTTGCACACAACTATTGGGCAAGGACCAAGTGGCGGCGGCCATGGCATGATGGGTTATGCAAGTGGGCATGGTGTGATGTGCATTAATGGGCATTGAATGCATAAAGATATGATGTAATTTGAAGCATCTTGTTCCCTCCAAAACTCTAAAGACAAACCAGGTTAAATTAGACCAAGCAAACAACACCAGAGTGATATTGGGATGAACACAAACCCACCATGCAAATACGAGCCCCACTCCTCAATTTTTGGTCGGCGAGGACCCCACCAATTCCGGCGAGCTCGGCCCCCATGCTCTAATGGGCCCCATCTTTTCACTATGCCTTCCCTTGCTGCCACATCATATTATTTTTATTGTTTTTTTATTCCTCTTTGAGGCCTATAAATAGCAGACCAGCAGCAAGGGGAGGCTCTCTCTTATACCATGTATATACCACTTCTCATTTATAGTTTTAGTTTCTTTTTTTTAGCTCGATGGTGAGTGTGCTTCATATTGGTGTTTTCTTCTTCTTCCCTCTTGAATCTCTCTTTGGAGAGCTTCATTAAGGAGGTTGAATAAGCTACCATAAACCTTGTATCTCTTCTTCAAGTGATTAATAAATTGTTGCTATCTTTTTATATTTGCTTTCTTTTTATTCATGCTTAACTAATCTTTTACTTTTGTTGTGGTGTGGGTGAGGAAGTGAGATGAAAAGCTTTGCTTCTTCCACCTCTTGATTATGTTAATATGCTAAATTTGTGATTCTAACTTGAATATTGTTTATGCATTGATATGATACGGTATGTTGAACCATGGTTACTTGTAACCTCCTCATATACCGTATTCATTCCCTTTCCCCATTTTCAATATTTAAGTTAAAATCTATTTAGTGTTAAGTTTGCTAATTTTGGATATCGTATCTTGTGATTAAGGACTTGAAAAATCTCTTAATTTCATATACGATATACCATCACAACTTCTTAGCAAACTCAACACTAATATCATTTACTCTCACTAATCACTTTGTGTTTTTTTTGTTGCGGTATGCTTGCTAACCCTTGTATTTAGTATTGATACCCCAAGCGCGGACATACAAACGGTAAGTGATCAAAAGGACTCGTTTTGTGCTTTGCGGCGAATATCGGACTTTGACGGTTTGTGCTCCGCAACCGCGTTGACAAGTCGTGCTTCATGCCGGGATCAAGGTAAGGCCGGAAAACTCATGACCAAGGAAGTGTAGAGATAAACGTCGCGATTCATGCTTCCGAATGAAGCCACAACCATTCTTAACTTTCTTGCTTTCTTGCCTTTCTTATTTTCGTATTCTTTTATATTTTTTGTGAAAAAACCCAATTCATTAATTTGTTAACCTTAAACAACAATACATAGTACACAATTCCGTGCAGATCGACCCATGCTTGTTGGCTCGCTACAACGCGTCGTGCACTTGCGGTTATAAATATTTTAAAACGAGAACGATCTCGCATGCACATTCCGTTTCATTAAAACAAACACATGTCCAAAATATACGCGTTTGCGCACGCGGATGAATTCCCAACAAGCGGCAAGTGACCCTGCCAATTCTAGAGTTAGGCAACCCGGTCTCGACTCCTCGAGATGGTCTCCCACGGGACTCTAGAACCCGGTTACGTGTGCTCCTGTCCTTGGGTCTATCCTAATGCGGAAAAGTAAGTAATATACATCAATGGTGACATCATCCTCAATCCGAAAGTGTCCCAATAAAAGAATATTACATATAGTTTTTACATGAATGAAAATAGAAAAAATCTCATCTCACGTAAAATCCTCGACCATTCAATCACGACGATCCAATATAACATATCACAACAACATATAGCATCATATGTCATCAACGTAAATATATATGCGTATCCCGAATGGCGTAGACGTATAGCAATTAGATCGGGGATACAACACATATTACATTTACAGTCGAAGAAAGGAAATGAAAATTATAATATTTAGAATCCGCTTATTCCTTAGAAATCATAAATCTGGAATATCTCATATCTCGGATTTCATGCAAACCCTTTAAATCTTGCATTGATGTCTATAATTGAATATATTTTTCAATATCAAGTTAGATAATTCAACATGATTCCCGATGAAATCATCGAATGCTCGTCGGAAACTTTAATAGATTGCCACACCACCGATGTCGTCAACGAAGTGCACTTAGGCGAAACACCACGGCCGCGAGCACTAGAGTGGATGCTTTTGGCTACGGTGTTCTCCTATAGTCACTTAGACTACACAATGGGGTGTGGCTATCTAGTAGCGTTTTCCGGCGACTATTCACGTACAATACGAGATTGCGACAGAGTTTTGATCTGAATCGAAACTCCGTGGAAATCGATCAAAAGAGATTAAAATGCGAGATTTACAAAACACAAACTAGTTTTCACAAAACTAATTAATGTAGATTCCAAATATTATATCGCATATCATAAATATCTAGACTATGTTAAACATTTCGTTCGATATCTCAAACACCCACAAATCACCGAGAGCTCAACAACTTGAGTCTCACTAAAAATACCCAGAAAGTGCAAAATCACATAATGGAGCAGCACAAGAAAAATGAGTCCCTAACTCACCAAACATGCCGCGGAACTGCGACTAAACCCTAGGTTATGCCACGGTTGTACGGCCAATTGGTTTAGCTGGGCTCTCGTATTTCTTGGGGCTCAATAAAAAAACCCTGCACGATTTTCTGCATATTTTTAATCTGCAAAATATCAACTTTTGAAAAAATGGACAGAAACAGGAGAAATGCAGGTTTTTGAACTTCGATCGAACACTTTAACATCGTCAAGACCTTACCTAATGCTCTAGCTTGGCTCTGATACCATGAAAGTGTGTCTTAGCACTTCTACCAGGTTTCCACATGCATCAAGTATGCAATTTAAAAAAATCTAGAGGTCTATACTACACTAATTTAGAATCTAACTAGAGAATTAGGGTTTTATGCAAGCAAAATAGTTCAATAACTAAGTGAAGAGGATTACAACCTTTGTAGACCAAGTCCTTCACTTCTATAGCTCCAAGTAGTTGTCACGACCCAAAAATTTAGGCCCGTAACCGGCACTTAAACTACGTAACGTCAACAGGCGTACGCAACTTAAGTAAGCCGAAACCAAGAAATCTAAACCACCCAAAACTGGATAAGCGGAGAAAAAAAATATAGTTTAAAACATTCGGAAAATCTCAAGTAAAATCTTTAACTTTAATTTTCTTTCTTGAAAATTTCGGGAGCACCTCCTTTGTAAAATCCAACCACGAAAATGGGTACAACATAGAATAAAAATAAAACATCCCAAACGGGAGCAAATCACGCCCAACGGCAGAGAAAACCACCACAAGCATATATACGACGCCGTAGCGAAGAAATATAAATGAAAACAGCATAGGGAGGTAAAAACTTTATAACAAGACCGGCTCCTACGAGCACGGCACCCAAAGTCACCAAAAATATATACAACACCGAATCCTCACAACTCGTCTCTAAGTCAAATACAAGAAGTGGTAGATGAAGAGTACTAGATACAAAAGGTAAATAATGAACATCGTCGGATAACCGCAAAACCCACCTATAGCAAAAAGCCTCACAGCCAAACATAGCGGTATCCGCAAAAGTAGAGATAATAAGGTGTTGGATATAGTGCCCTCAAAGTCAATTATTGGATCACAGGTACGTGATTGCAATGATTGTGGTAGGACCTATAACGATATGACAGTCTTGCTCGAGATGATAGTATGCTATCTGGTTTGTCTTTATCATTGTATACATGCTTTAGTTCACTATTGCATGTTGATAGAGCCCATAGGATTCTTGCTTGACTGCTAGAAGTATCATGGCGATCATATACGTGGGAGCTGGGGTCTATAAGCACATCCTTAAAGTGTCCCTAGTCGTGGGAGTTTCGAGACAGGGCATCGATACTCCAGAGTAGACTAGTGTATACAGTCGAGACCCCGACGAGGGGCGGTGGCCGGTCTCACAAGCCATTAGTGTCAGTTGGTTCACCTAAGATGTATACAGGTGCTCATTGGGTTATGGGTACACCGGACAGGACTCGCCGGGAACATGCTAGTTGGTATTATACATATCGTCAGATAGCAGTTCCCTGGTGACATGTGTACGGCTAGTTTGTCGACCTGAGATCGTCATTTGTCTCGTGTGAGTTCCCACTGTGCTTTGATTTCTATCCTACCATGCTTAAAGAAGACGTGCAAACAGGTATTTTTTGGGTACAGTCCGGAGCCGCATGGAGGCAGTGAGCGGATCGTCGGGGATTCGTCTCTCCCAGTATTGGGGGTTGATGTCGCACAGTGCACGGGTGACCATCACTAGAAATCCTCGGCCGAGATAGTGGAGAATTACTGATTTGGAACAGTAGTTTCTCAGATGGTGATGGGCTTCATACCGACACGAATTATCGCGTTATTAGTGGTCTGACTTTATCCACCCCCCTAGACTCGATATGCAATACTCTTAAACGAACGGACCGGACTGTACGGATATTGTCACGGTCAGGCTCAGTAGGGTTTCTGGATGAGTTCGCTTGTCAGCTTCCCTTCCATTCAATACATAGGCAACCGTTACGTACAGTTTGTACCTCTGACGTGCTAGTGTTTATACCCAGTGCGAGTGTGTTGATGAGTCATTAGAGTCCTCCACAGACAGTTTCCCAAGTTCGGGCGAAATGTTGTAGAGGCCGTTTGATGGCAGGGTTCGGAAAATGCACGTGCGTTTTCGCACGTGTTATATTTCGGGCAGATAATACTGGTAGGCTTTGGTTTAAGACGGATCCGAGTATTATACTGTGTAGATATAATATCTTTGTCTCAGTTGCATTTGTATTCGGTCATAATACAAATGCGGGTATGTTTATTCTGTTATGGGATTATCCTGAAATTCGTTTCGGGATCGCTTTTGGAAGTTGCCAGTTTCCAGTTTTCTATCGGCCGTATTAAACATTCGGTTTAATACGGATTTATCTTTTCTTGGGTGAGTCATGAGGGTGATGTGTGTAGATGCTTCTAGAAGTAGTGACTAGATTGGTGATTCATTGTGTGTATTTAATGATTGGATGACTAGGTTTAGATGATTCATTGTTTTCATTAAACGATTAAGCAAGGTGTTATATGACTCATTCTTCTCTTTATGGTTATGGTCACCTTTCCCTCTCCTACACTCACCCCCCACCTCTAAAAGTGGCCGGCCCCTCTTTTGAGATTGATGGCTGTTCATTTGAGAAAAGATTATGGTTCATGGAAATTAATATACTCATTTCCCGTTTACCCGATTCCAAAAAGGAAACTTCATTAACCGTTCGTCCATGGCTTTGGACGAATTGAGACAAAGTGATCTACTCATTCTTTACATCAATCTTGGTCATCTCTTTTAGCAAACTTGATGATCGAGTTGCCTCGGTTCAGAGGCGGGAGCCCATTTAAAGATCCGTCGACGTGGTGCCACCTGGACGAGAAGACAGGACATTCAGGAGATCGGAGCAGCCGCAACAAAGCGTGGGATGGTGGTTGAAGACTGAAGGACTCGGATCGTTCGGTATAACATTTCTACCCACTTTGTAGTTTGTTAGTTTAGCTTTAATGGAAGATCCGGGTTATAGTACGCGATAGCGCCAGTTTGTAAAAAGTTTTTTTTCCGCATTAGGCGTCTTTTAGACGGCCGGGGCGCTAACGTGGACTTACAGAGGTATCAGAGCCTCACCATTATGCTTTACTAACTTGTGCTAACGCGTTTAAAATATCGATCGAACAAAATTTTCAAAACTGCAATTTCCATGTTCTAAGTTTCTGTTAATTTTAAATCTGGTCTAAAAATCTTTTTGAGCGTCATAGAAAATTAAGCAGGCTTTTCTAAGAAAACCGGAGAAAACCGATCAACTGTGTCGACCGTACCGCCGCGGAAACGCAGTCAAAGCCTGGCTTTGACCGCGGAACCACGGCCATATTGGTGACTCAGTTGGTTATTTTTCTTCTGGTGCTTCTTTATTGGAAATTGTGGTTTCTGGTAATGTTCTTTTGGGCCCAGATTTTATTACTGTACAGCAGATGTACGTTGGGCCCACTTCGGAAAATTTTGTCGATCGAAATTTCAACGTGTTAGTTTACAGTATTTACATTATATCTCCGACCGGGAATGTCATTTGAGCGGTAAATTGCATTTAATTGCTATAGTTCTTTTAGACGGGTTTGCGAACGTGACATTCGCGTTGATGTTCTGTGTTGTGCTGTGATGTTGCGGATATGCCGTGGTGGATAGCAGTGTGCAATGGTTGTGTTGTTTGGATTTATTTGTACATTTGATATTGCGGGGCGAGCGTCCAACATGTGGACTGCCGTCACTGCCTGTTTGTATAATATTCTTTTGGGGAACGACCGGGCTGAGGTCGATGTACCCGTTGTATATATTTTTCATTTCTGTACTAGGTTTACCCCACGACGGAGTGCACGGATAGCCGGGTTCTAGAGGGCAACGGGTCCGTATCTCATGGCTTTGAGAGGCAGAGGGACCTCACTCTAGAATTGGCAGACTTTCGCCGCACTCGTAGTTGGTATAGGTTGACCCAAGGAGGGGTGCTCAAGTTACCGGATTCCGTGAAGTGCCGGGTGGTCCATTCACTATGTTGTAGGGAGTTTCCTCGCTTCAGGTTTTGGCGGGTAACTTGCCGCACCCGTAGGGGTCTAGGTTTCATTGCACATGCTATCCATACGACCAGGGGAACGTCAGGTTTCAGTAGCGGCTCTGTGAAACCCGGGGATCCCAGATTATCTTTATTGTTCTGTGTTGCTTATTACTTTTTCTGTAATGTTGCATATTTTCACGCCTGGTGCGATTATTGTATATTAGTATATATACTATTAGATGTTGTATATATTTT
Organism: Agapanthus africanus; assembly: GCA_030015575.1. Classification (NCBI taxonomy): domain Eukaryota; kingdom Viridiplantae; phylum Streptophyta; class Magnoliopsida; order Asparagales; family Amaryllidaceae; genus Agapanthus; species Agapanthus africanus. Next base: position 484,582,227 of record JASDDO010000024.1, read on the forward strand.
ACACCCGCGCTAGTCCAGTCCCCGCTGTGTCGTTAGTTAAGTAACCTAACGGGTGATGACGGGGCCCAGTGGCGAATGGGGATGGTATATACGTGCATTTTATTTTTCGTTCTTTTCTGGTGTGATTAATTGATGGGACTGCGTTGATTCTTATCAATACAAATAAAACAAACCTATATTTGATGTTGTTGGAACAGTTTTAAAAGTGTTATTACAAAGACGTTTCCTTTTGTTTTGCATAGTGATATATTGGTTGGAATATCCTGCACTTCATTCGACGAGGCAAGGGCTGATATCCCTTCACCAGGAGAGACCCCTTGGGCAGAAGTTTGTGTCAGGGTAATAACTTCATTATAGTCGATTACAAGTTGCTTTGCATCGCGTTATTCAGTTGGAATATCCTGCACCTCATTCCACGAGGAAAGAGCCGAGATCCCTTCACCGTGAGTGACCTCTTTAGCAAAGGTTTTCGGCACTATATTTTTATAAAAAGCTATCACGTTCCTTCAACGAGATCAAGTTCTTTACGTTAAAAGGCAACTTCATTAACCGTTCGTCCATGGCTTTGGACGAATTGAGACAAAGTGATCTACTCATTCTCTACATCAATCTTTGTCATCTCTTTTAGAAAACTTGATGATCGAGTTGCCTCGGTTCACAGGCGGGAGCCCGTTTAAAGATCCGTCGACGTGGTGCCACCTGGACGAGAAGACAGGAGATTCAGTAGATCGGAGCAGCCGCAACAAAGCGTGGGATGATGGTTGAAGACCGAAGGACTCGGATTGTTCGGTATAACATTTCTACCCACTTTGTAGTTTGTTAGTTTAGCTTTAATGGCAGATCCGAGTTATAGTACGCGATAGCGCCAGTTTGTAAAAAGTTTTTATTCTGCATTTGGCGTCTGTTAGACGGCTGGGGCGCTACCGTGGACTTACAGAAGGGGCCCTGCCTCGACTACTCTGAAGGTAAGTCCTGCAAAACACTGTGGCACAACGGGGGTGAGTTTCCAACTCATGAACAGTAATTAATATCATACTGTAATCGCAAGTATGCACGAACAACGATAAATCTATCACATGTAATCTGATAGCATAAGTATGGCAATATGAATATGCAACAATCATGCAAAGGTACATCATCAGGGTACTACAACTACATGAAGCAATGCATATCAAAATATTCCTGAGTGTGGGATGATATAATAAAACCTCATGCAAAATCATCAGCATGGAAAACCCCCAGTGTCCCTCACTGACACATCAAATCGCAAAATCCTTAGGCACCGCATCCTCAGATCGACCCTCATATCCTGTAAGTCTCATGGAACCTGAGTGTCGAACATCGACGCCCGAAAATATCATGAAAACTAGTGCCCAGCATCGACACATAAAAACTAGTATCTATACGTTCCTCAAAACCCAAGTATCCAACCTCTACACTTGTGTTTCACGTATCGGCTTCCTGATATCCATATGTTCCTCGAAAGCTAAGTGTCCAACCTCGACACTCGTGTTCCAAGTATCGGTTGCTCTGATATAAATACGTTCCTTGAAACCCAAGCGTCCAACCTCGACACTCGTGTTCCACGTATCGGTTTCCAATATCCATAAATCTCTCGGAATATAAGTGCCTAACATCGACACTAGAAATCCCGAAATCGCATGAAAACATATCTCAAATGCGTAAATCCATGTAATATAACATATGCAACATAGAACAACAATATGAGCATATCACGGGAAAAGTCCGCTATTTAAATGCATCAAGTCATTAAATATATCACGCGGTTCCCAAGTATCCAAATCCCATATACATATATAACAGCATCTCATACCACCGATCTATATCGTATAAAACTGAACATGTAACAATAGAAAAGTATATGTGTGAGCATATAGGTATAGCAAGGCATATGTGTAAGCATGTAGGTATAGCAAAGTATATGTGTAAGCATGTGGGTATAGCAAGGCATACTATATATCATATGCGCCATCGCACAAAAATAAATGCCTTTATGTCGCAAACCAATAGTAAGGTATATCATATGAATATCTGTGTTGTGTGTATCATGGCAATTACCGTCAGTGTGTGTGTAGCATACAATAAGTGCTCGTGCAACATGGACTCTCAATAATAGTGCAGTGTACAATAGGTACAGGTTCAGGCACAACAAGTAACTATATGCAACGAAGTTCATATGCAATCAACTCATATGCGAATAACATGCAGCTACCATATCATATCTAGCCCTGACGCATAACGCCATACAGAAGATTTCCACGTAGATGTTAAATCTACTCACCGATGATCTCGAGCTACGAAAATCCGACCACTTGCTTCCCTTTCTTCGTAGCGTCCGAAGTCCCCGCTTGTGATCCTAAAATTTCACAAACGCATAACATAAGCTAAATATCCTATGCCGACACAAAGATAACGAAACGCAAGGATAACGCCCAGAAAATTACACTGCGTACCTAGTGCACAAAACGCGCACGATATCGGCACAACCCTAGCTAGGATCTCTAAACTACGCAACCACCAAGTCTAGACCCGGATCGTACCGATCGCGCATTCACAACACAAAATATCGCGAAGAAGAGAATATAAATAGCGTCGCAACGACCAACCGAACCCACGTCCAACCTTTACCGAAACCTAGTAAGCAACTTTATCGTAAATTAGTATAAGTTTAAAGCTAACACAATTCTAACGATAACAAACATCGCAAAGTAGCTTAACTAAGATATCCAAACCATTTCCATAAATTTAATCTCACCCAATTTTGCTTTATTAAAACCTAGTTTTCTAAAAATCTCAATTAGACAAATTAGGAATTAGTAAGAACTTTCATCCACTAGATTAAGTTTTCCTAGACTTAACTTATCAATAAATCGTATCATCAACTTAACCCTAACTTGATTATCACAAAATTTTCATGAATCAACTAAACATGAACTTTAAAGCTATATTAATCATATAAATAGCTTGCTTAAAGATTTAAACATAACAATTAAAGATTAGGGTTAGAAATTATACCTCCTCAAGAACACAAAATAGCAACTAGATCCATCATCTTAGCCTCCAAAATGATGTTTTTCTTGAAGATCCATGCTAGTTTAGAGATGAAGAATGATGGGTTGTGAATTGTTTATGAGTTTGTGGGTTTATTTAAGGATTTTTGATGATTTTAGTGAGCTTGATGAAGTGAGAAAGACCAAAGAATCAAGAGAGGGTAGAACAAGGGAGGGCTCAGCCTTGGCTAAGAGTGAGGGGGTTTTGTGAAAAAGAAATGGAAAAATCTAGCTAAAATGCAATAAATGCTCAATAATGCAATTAAAGCCTTATGCCACCTCTTTCTTTTCTTTTAAAAATTCAATTTAAATCACAAATATCTAGATATTTTCTATTTATGGATTAACTTAAAATCTAGGGATTAGATTAACATAGATTCACATTAGAAGTAATTAACCTAAGCCCAAATTTGTAATTACCACTAATAAAGTGCATAATTAACAACTTAAAATAATAATTTAATAAGGGAAAAATTCTATATGAACCAAAACTTCCAATTGACCCCCAAAGCCCGCAAACTAGCACTATTCTAGTTAAACAAGACGCAGCCAAGTGTATACAGAACTTTGATCACAATCGGGTTTAAACGGAAAACACCGACTATTTTACCCTAAAACGGAAAAATTCGCATAAGGATTTCTATAACGTTACAATCTCCCCCCTTAAAGAAATTCGGTCCCCGAATTAAAAATTTAACTATGCGTACCTTCGAAGAGATGAAGGAATTTCTTCCGCATCTCGCTCTCGGCCTTCCAAGTGATCTCCTCACTAGTAGGGCCATGCCAAAGAACCTTCACAGATGGTAAGACCTTTGACCGAAGTTTCTTCACCTGCTGATCCAATATAACTACCAGCTGCTCGGTGAATGAAAGATCGCGCTCAAGCTGAACGGTCTGGTGCTGAATCATTTGAGAAGGATCATGAAGGTATCTACGAAGCATCGACACATGGAAAATGGGGTGAACATCCGAAAAACTAGGCGGGAGCGCCAAACGATAAGCAACAGAACCCACTCGCTCAAGGATCTCGAAAGGACCTACAAATCTGGGACTGAGCTTCCCCCTCTTCCCAAATCTCATAACGCCCTTCATCGGATAAATCCGCAGGAATACATGATCCCCCATTGCGAACTCGAGTCTGCGACGACGACCGTCGGCACAAGACTTCTGCCTTCACTGGGATGCTCTCATCCTGTCCTGAATCAGCTGGATCTTCTTCGTAGTCTCATGAACTAGCTGGGGTCCCAAAACCCTACTCTCACTGAGTTCGGTCCAACAGACTGGCGATCGACACTTCCTACCATACAAAGTCTCGAAAGGTGCCATCTGAATAGTCTCCTGATAGCTGTTGTTGTAGGAGAACTCAATCAACGGAAAGTAATGATGCTAACTGCCACCAAAATCAAGTACACACGCACGAAGCATATCCTCCAGAGTCTGTATAGTCCGCTCCGACCGACCATCGGTCTGTGGATGAAAAGCGGTGCTAAAACTCAACCGGGTACCCAAAGCTTCCTGAAGCTTCTGCCAAAGACGGCTAGTAAACTGGGTGCCTCCGTCAGATACTATGCATGTGGGAACTCCGTGCAAACGCACAATCTAATCTATAAACAACTGAGCATACTGAGCATAACCGAAAGTAGTCTTCACTGGAAAAAAGTGAGCCGCTTTCGTCGACCGGTCAAAAATCACCTAAATGGAGTCATACCCCCCACTGGTCCTGGGTAGACCTATAATAAAGTCCATGGAAATCTGCTCCCATTTCCACTCAGGAACGGGTAAAGGCTGCAACTCACCTGCCGGCCTCTGATGCTCAGCCTTGACTTGCTAACAAGTCAGCCACCTCGAAACGAAATCCGAAATATCGCGCTTCATCCCTTCCCACCAGTAAAAGTCTCTCAAGTCACGGTACATCTTGGTAGAACCTGGATGAACGCTAAAGGCTGACTGATGTGCCTGGTCTAGTATCTCGCGTCTCAACCCATCAGCATCTGGTACACACAAGCAAGTCCCGCATCGTAGCACACCCTGGTCATCAATAATGAACTCCAAAACTGTACCCTGCCGAACAAGCTTAAGAATCTCAGACAAACGGGCATCACTGGGCTGCACCTCACAGATACAATCAAAGAGTAGTGGACGGGGGCGGACATGAGCAAGCTGTCCCCCAGTGGAAGTGAACTCAAACAGTACTCTACCATCGCACAAGATCTGCCAATCTGCAGGAGATAGTCGCTGAACTGCGCTCAACTGGGACAAGCTACCCCCGGGCCTACGACTCAAAGCATCAGCTACCACATTCGCCTTGCCCGGGTGATAAAGGATCTCACAATCATAATCCTTCACAAGCTCCATCCAACGGCATTGTCTCAGATTCAGATCCCGCTGCTGGAAGATGTACTTCAAGTTCTTATGATCCGTGAAGATCTGACACGACTCCCCGTACAAGTAGTGTCTCCAAATCTTCAACGCAAAGACCACCGCGGCCATCTCATGATCGTGAGTGGGGTAATTCTGCTCGTGCTTCTTCAGCTGCCTAGAAGCATAAGCAATCACTCTATCATGCAGCATCAATACACAACCGAGCCCCACTCGAGAAGAATCATAGTAAACAACATAGCCGCCCGATCCAGAAGGCAAAGATAGAACTGGTGCCGCCATCAACCGAGTCTTCAACTGCTGAAAACTCTGCTCGCACGCATCAGTCTAAAAAAAAGCAACCCCCTTCCGAGTCAGTCCGGTCAGCGATGCAGCGATACTCAAAAAATCCTGCACGAAACGGGGTAATAACCAGCTAAGCCTAAAATGCTGCGGATCTTAGTCACAGATACAGGTCTGGACCAAAGCTGCACAGCCTCGATCTTCCTCGGGTCTACAAGAATACTATCTCCAGTCACCACATGGCCCAGGAAATCAACTCTATCAAGCCAAAACGTGCACTTCGAGAATTTAGCATACAGCTGGTGCTCTCTCAAAATCTGCATAGCAATTCTCAAGTGCTGCTCGTGCTCCTCTCGACTCCTAGAGTAGACCAGAATGTTATCAATAAATACAATAATAAACTGGTCGAGGAACGGCCTGAAAATCCGGTTCATCAGATCCATGAACGCTGCTGGCGCATTGGTGAGTCCGAACGACATCATCAAAAACTCATAATCTCCATAGCGCATACGAAAAGCAGTCTTCGGAATGTCATCATTCCGAACCCGTAACTGTTGATAACCCGAACGCAAATCAATCTTAGAATAATGTTTCGCACCCTGGAGCTGATCAAATAAATCGTCAATGCGAGATAAAGGATACCTATTCCACACCGTAACTCAGTTCAATTGACGATAATCCATACACAATCTCAAACTGTCGTCCTTCTTCTTGACAAACAGAACATGAGCTCCCCACGGCAACACTCGGACGCACAAGTCCCCTATCAATCAACTCTTGCAATTGATCTTTAAGCTCTCTAAGCTCCGCCGAAGCCATCCAATAAGGCGGTATAGAAATAGGCCCCGCGCCGGGAATCAGATCAATGCAAAACTCAATATCGCGCTCTGGCGGCAAACCAGGTAACTCATCGGGAAAAACGTCGGGAAACTCTTGCACGATTGGAACCCGGTCCAACGACTCTACTGCGGCTCCAGTATCACAAATGAAAGCCAAGAATCCCCGACATGCTCTCCTCAAAATCCGACTAGCACAAAGGGCAGAAATCAAACTGTGAGGGGCGGCACCACGGTCCCCCTGCACAACAAACACTTACTCGCCGGGAAAACAGAACCTAACTGTCTTCTCGCTGCAGTCCACGGACGCGTAGTATGTAACTAACCAGTCCATGCCCAGGAGAACGTCAAAGTCCAACATCTTAAGAAGGATCAAGTTGACGGACAAATCTCTATCTCCTAAACGGATAGCACACGACCTGAACACGTGTCGCACATCAAACGACTTGCCAACAGGAGTAGTCACGATAAGCGGCTGATCTAGCAAACACGACTCTCGGCCCAAACTCGGCACAAAGTGCGTAGAAACATACGAATGCATAGATCCCGGATCAAACAAGATGTGTGCATCAAAAGAACATACAGAAAGAGTACCTGAAACCACTGCATTGGACGCCTGCGCGTCCTAATGAGTCAAGGCAAACACCCGAGCCTGCCCTCTAACGGCGACTGGCTGACCTCCGCCTCTACCACCCTGTCCTCTCGGTACAAAACCACCACGACCCCGACCTTTCTGCACATGAGTCTGACGCGGAGCAACAACAGGCATAAGGGGCAACGCCCTCTGAAGTGGAGAAGGTGGTAAGGTAACCTGCGGTACAGCTGCCTTGCTCTCACGTGGCTCAGTACAATCTTGAACCCGATGACCCAAACTCCCGCATCCGAAACATCCAGATGCAAAAGCTGACCTCGTCCCGAACCTCCACTACCCCCAGAATGCCGGTTATAATGTATAACACATGTTATTTGGTATTTTACAGACGTTGTTTGGTATGCATGCAAAAACCCCAGTGTCCCTCACTGACACATCAAATCCCAAAATCCTCAGGCACCGCATCCTCAGATCGGCCCTCATATCCTGTAAGTCTCATGGAACCTGAGTGTCAAACATCGACACCCGAAAATATCATGAAAACTAGTGCCCAGTATCGACACATAAAGAATAGTATCCATACGTTCCTCAAAACCCAAGTGTCCAACCTCTACACTTGTGTTCCACGTATCGGTTTCCTGATATCCATACGTTCCTCGAAACCTAAGTGTCCAACATCGACAGTCGTGTACCATGTATCGGTTGCTCTGATATACATACGTTCCTCGAAACCCAAGAGTCCAACCTCGACACTTGTGTTCCACGTATCGGTTTCCAATATCCATAAATCTCTTGGAATATATATGCCTAACATCGACACTAGAAATCCCGAAATTGCATGAAAACATATCTCAAATGCGTAAATCTATGTAATATAACATATGCAACATAGAACAACAATATGAGCATATCATAGGAAAAGTCCGCTATTTAAATGCATCAAGTCATTAAATATATCACACGGTTCCCAAGTATCTGAATCCCATATACATATATAACAGCGTCCAATACCACCGATATATATCGTATAAAACTGAATATGAAACAATAGCAAAGTATATGTGTGAGCATATAGGTATAGCTGTTGGATATAGTGCCCTAAAAGTCAATTATTGGATCGCAGGCACGTGATTGCAATGATTGAGGGAGGACCTATACCGGTAGGACAGTCTTACTCGAGAGGTTTGTATACTATCTGGTTTGTCTTTATCATCATGTACATGCTTTAGGTGACATTGTAGTTCACTATTACACGTTGATAGAGAATAGTATGCTAGCATGGTTTGTCTTTATCATCGTGTACTACTTTAGGTGACCTTACAGGTCGCTATTACACATTGATAGAGCCCTTAGGATTCTTGCTTGACTACTAGCAGTATGATGGCGATCATATACGTGAGAGTTGGGTAGTCTATAAGCACATCCTTAAAGTGGTCCCTAGTCGTGGGAGTTTCGAGACTGGACATCGAAACTCCATTAGTAGACTAGTGTATACAGTCGAGACCCCGACGAGGGGCGGTGGCTGGTCTCACAAGCCATTGGTGTCAGTTGGTTCACCTAAGATGTATACAAGTGCTCATTGGGTTATGAGTACAACGGACAGGACTCGCCGGGAACATGCTAGTTTGTATTATACCTGACGTCAGGTGGTCGTTCCCTGGTGACATGTGTACATGTTCGTTCATCAACCTGAGATCGTCATTTGTCTCGTGTGAGTTCCCACTATGCTTTGATTACTACCCTACCATGGCTCAAAGGAGTCATGCAAAAAGGTTTTAGTTGGGTACAGTCCCGAGCCACATGGAGGCAGTGCGCGGATCGGCAAGGGTTTCGTCTCTCCCGGTATTGAGGGTGAGATTGCGTTGTGTCTAGGAGAGCCATTACACAAAGTCCTTGGCCAAGGTAGGAGATTTACTGGTAGGTATTCCAGTAGTATCTCAGGGTGTTCTGGGCTACACTCCGACATGACTTGTACCGCTTTTGGGGGTCTGACTTTTACCAACCCCCGAGGCCCGCCATGCGATGCTCATAGTCGAACGGACCGGACTGTACGGATATTGTCACTGACAGGCTCAGTAGGGTGTCAGGATGAGTTCGCTCATCGACCTCCCTTTTAGTTAATACCTGGTAGCCCATTACGTACGGCTAGTACCTCTGACGTGCTAGTGGTTAAATCCACAGCCAAAGTATTGACGAGTCATTATAGTCCCCCACAAACAGTTTCTCAAGTTTCGGGCGAAACGTTGGAGAGGCCATATGATATATGGCAGGGTCCGATCAAATACGTGCGGTAGTGCACGCATCATGATCGGGCGGATCATACTGGTGGGCATTGGTTTAAGCCGGATCCTAGTATTAGATTTGTGGTATTACTTTAGTCTCATCGCATTCGCTTTCGGTCGGAATGCGGATGCAGGTATGTATATACAGGTGGGGGGTATCCTTGTGATCCGTCACGAGATTACTTTAGCTGTTGTCGTATCTTTTTATTGTTGTAAACATTTGGATTAATATTTACAAATGGAAATTGTGAGCTTAAATCATCATTTTGTGCATTAAATGAGTCATGTACTTCATAGGTGACTCATGGTCATTTCTTGTGCAAATGTCACATTGTGTGATTGATTTGTGAGGTGAATTGAGAGGAAGAGAGAGAAGGGCAGCCATTGTATAGAGTTTGGTGTTGTATTTTTCATACTTACTCTCTCATTTTTATCATAGAACAAAAGAAAGAAAATGGCTCCTCTTCTTCTTCTTCCTCTAGCTCACAACCTCCAATAATGGCATCATCTCTAACCTCCTTCCATACACTCTCATATGATGAGAATCAATGGATACTTGAGACGAAGTGATCACACACATTCTCTACTTCACCTTAGGCACGTCGGCTAGAAAACTTCATGCCCGAGTTGCTTCGGATGAAGCGGGAGCCTGTAAAAAGACTTGATGATGTGGTGCCATTTCCGACGAGGAGATCGAGACCGGAGATGCCGCGAGGAGCTTGGGTTGGTGGCTAAAGACCGAAGGATACGGATCGATCGGTATATCTTTTCTAACCCTTCTCTATTTTGCTAGTTGTGGGTTAATAGTTCGATCCGGATTTAAGGTATACGATAGTGTCGGTTTCAAGTTTTGAAAAAGTTTTCGTTTCCGCATTTTGGCCTCGGACCGACGGCCGGGGCGCTACCGTAGACTTACATGGTATCAGAGCCACGCCATTAACCTTTACTAGCTTGTTCTAACGCGTTTAAAATATCGATCGATCGAAATTTCCGAATCGTGTTTTCATTTCTGTGTGCTTGCTGTCGATTTTCAAAGTTGGTCAAAAAAAATATTTTAGGCATCTTAAAAATACATGCAGGCATAACTAAAGCTACAGAAAAAGTTTGGAGACCTAACTCCAAAATTCCGCCGCGGAACCGCCGCTCAATGTCGCATTTGGCGGCCCTTCCGCGCCCCTTTTTGGGCTACAGTAACCCAAATTTTTTCTGGGGCTTTATTTCATGGAAATATGATTTTTGTGATATATAGTTTTGGCCCAGATTATTTTGAGTGCTGGAATTGTACTTGGGGCCCACTTCGGGAAGTTTTTTCGATCGGAATTTTAAATACGTTAGTTTACAGTACTTACATTATATCTGCGACCGTGAATGTCATTCGAGCGGTAAATCTTGTCTAATTGCTATAGTTTTTTTAGAAGGTTTGCGAACGCGACATTCACGTTGATGTTCTGTTGTGCTGTGATGTTGCGGATTTGTCGTGGTGGATAGCCTGGATGCAATGTTAGTACAGTTTGGTTATATTTGTACATTTGATATTGCGGGGCGAGCGTCCGATATGTGGACTGTCGTCACTGCCTGTTTGTAAATTATTCTTTTGGGGCACGACCGGGCTGAGGTCGATATACCCGTTGTATATATTTTACTTTCTGTACTAGGATTACCCCGCGGTGGGGTGCACGGATAGCCGGGTTCTAGAGGGCAACGAGCTCGCATCTCATGGCTTTGAGCCAGACGGGGATTTACTCTAGAATTGGCGGGCTGTTCACCGCACTCGTAGGGGGTATAGGTTGACCCAAGGAGGGGTGCACAAGTTACCAGATTCTGTGAAGTGCTGGGTGGTCTATTCACTTTGCTGAAGGGGGTTCCCTCGCTTCAGGTTTTGGCGGGTAACTTACCATGCCCGTAGGGGTCTAGGATTTCATTGCACAGACTATCCACACGACCAGGGGAACGTCGGGTTTCAGTTGCGGCTCTGTGAAACCCGGGGCTTCCAGATTATCTGTATTGTTTTGTGATACTTATTACATTTCTGTGATGTTGCATTTTATCTCGCCTTGAGCGATTATTATATATTGCTATACATATACTAGTAGATGTTGTATATGTTTTGCATCCGCGCTAGTCCAGTCCCCGCTCTGTCGTTAGTTAAGTAACCTAACGGGTGATGACAGGACCCAGTGGTGAATGCGGATGGCATATACGAACATCGTATTTTCGTTCTTTATTGGTGTGATCAATTGATGGGACTGCGTTGATTCGGATCAATGCAAGCTAAACAAACCTATTTGATGTTGTTGGAACATTTTTCAAAAAAAGCTGTTATTGCAAGGACGTTCTCTTTTGTTTTGCACAGTGGTATTCGGTTATGAATATCCAGCACTTCAGTCGACGAGGCAAGTGCCGAGATCCCTTCACCGGGAGTGACCCCTTGGACAGAAGTTTACGTCAGGATAATAACTTCACTATAGTCAATTACTTTTTGCTTTGCATCGTGGTATTCAGTTGGAATATCCTGCACCTCATTCTACGGGGAAAGAGCCGAGATCTCTTCACCGGGAGTGACCTCTTTAGCAAAGGTTTTCGCTACTATATATTTATAAAAGCTATGCAGTTCCTTCAACGATATCAAGTTCATTACGTTAAAGGTTTTTTGCCAAAAACCAGCTGTAGCCCTCCGTCATTTCTTACAAGTATTACTTAGTATTCGTGTTGCGTTTATTGACTGTGTCAAGGCGTAGTGTGCGGTAGCTAAGTAGTGTTTTTTGTGGCATATTAATGCGATTGGTTAGGACAGTCGTGCGGCCTTGTAGACTGTGTCAAGGGCTGATACGGGTGGGTTTAAAGCAATCCAGGATAATTACGGGTTGAACTTGACTAGGACTCTATGATTTGTTGACTGTATCAAGGTCACTGGGGTCGTAGGGGTAAAAATCACATCGGGAGTTTCTAAAGAAACTGAAACTTGCCAGGCATGCACATACCTTCTGAAGTGTGATAACGTGAGTGGATTCCATCGCGTTATCATGCGATGATAGTTAGATCCCGATTCTTACTGATGAGTTGGTTTACTCCTCGGGTGATCCCGACTAATTCTTCTTTCAGGTTTGGAAGAGAATTTGAGGTTACAATGGGAGATTTCCTGATTAGATAAAGTGATAACCATTCTGATCTAGGTTAGAGTGCACGCAGAGTGTTTCTTTTCTTTCTATCTTTGGCAGCGACCATGACCCGACCCTTGACTATGAATCTGTGACCAAGTTAACCGAACCTTCTTAAAACACTGACTTTTGGATTCTCAGAGTTGCATACTTCATTGCCACTCCTACTTTTACCCTTTTCTCCAGAACACCCCGTATTACTACTAACATCCACTTCCATTGGATAAAACCATCGTATGGTTATAAACGAACTCGAAGGAACATGTACCAAATTCGAGGATGGTTTCCGGTTCTGGAGAAAATGAATAGGACTATTCAGTTATCGTTTTACCTTCTCTCAGGTTGCGAGTGCTCCTTCCATTAGGACGATACACCTATTACGCTAATTGGATAGTATTCTTCCAAACCATAGGCATGTGCCGAACGGTGGGGAATGAAGAAAACCAATTAGCCTAACGATGGTGTACAGAAGGTAATAAGTAAAGACAAATAAAGGGATTAGTAAGAGGGCAAAGTAAATTGCGACTGCTATTCATGACCAAACCAAGTATTTCTTCGCCAATCCTATTTCACCTTTGTATTTCTCCGGAACACCCCGTGTCACTACGAAGATCCACAGTTTATTGGATACTCCATCGTATGGTTATATACGAACTCGAAGGAACTTGTTCCAGTTCGGGGATGGATTCTGGTTCAGGAGAAATAGGAAGAAGGTTTATTTAGTTGTCTTTTATCTTTACCTTCTCTCGCATTGCGAGTACTCCTAGGATTAGGGGAGCATACCCATTATGCTTATTGGATAGTCTTCTTCCAAACCATAGGCTGGTGTCGAACGGTAGAGAAGGAAGAAAACCATTTGGCCTAAAGGTGGTGTACAGAAGGTAATGACTAAAGACATATAAAGGGATTTGGAGAGATGGAAAAGAAATATACGGTTACAGTCGTGAATCTGGATAATGGAAGAGGCATTAATAGGAATACCCGGAAACCCCTTCGAAACATATTCATGTTATTGTTAATAGAAAACTGATTTCCCAATTAGCCCTTGCTCAAGGGTATGTATTTACCTGGTATGATTCTCACATCTGTACGGTTTTACAGATGATGAATAGGAGTAAGTTATTGGGAATTGGGTGATCATCCTCATTATATCCGGATTCGTTGTAATTGGTGATATTTGATGAAATCACCTGGTTGTTTGCCGGACGGCAAATATTTGGTTTTGAATATCCGTTGTTATGCACCAATTTCAAATTGATATATCTGTACGTTTATTTTCATAAAGTGAGATATAACCTTTTGAAATTTTGTCTATGACATTTACCTTTATCAGTGGATGGTCAGGTAAGGAGCATTAAACAGCGGTGTAATTCTTCTTAAACATAAGTACCGTTTTCAACCTACAACACACAGTGAATAAGTTATTAGACTCAGGGGACTTATACAGAGTATTGTATATTATCCAATGTCCATTAGGACAGAGGGGTTGGTACTCGTACTATATTCTATTTACTTATGACTTCTCTAGTTCTTAGACATGTGTTTCGTAGAAATACAAGATCCAAGTTTTGAGAAGTTACAGGTATAAGAATAAAGTAGAGAATCACGTGTTGCAAGTGTCAGGATTCTTCAAGGTGATCGAAAATGTAGATACTTGTGTATGGTATTCAGTTGAAAGTAATGATTATGAAAACTTGCTTCTCCTTCAGGTTACTCATAATTGTATGCACTCCTAAGTTGAGTAACGCTGATCGGCCTCCTCCCATTTGGTTTACATGCACTAGAGACAGCTGCATGATTTTAATCTGGTTCCAATTAAATCGGTGCCTTTGTTTTTATATTGGATATAGAACGGTTCATATCTTAACATTGTTAAGGTATGGGGAGTTATCCGGCTTATGCTTAAAACTAGACTCTGGATAACTCAAGACGCGTTTCTTTAATGGCTGTTTGTGGGTTGACCCGGGCTACGACGAGGGTTGACTTTCTACTATCTGGAAGATCAATAGTGATATTGTTCTTGACTCGCCACAGTTTTAATAAAAATGAATTTTTTCAGAAAACAGTAGTGAGAGTATAGTAGAACTGGAAAAGATTCTAGAACCGCAAATGATTACTGAAAATTTAATTGGACCTAAAGATTCAATATGGTTTGACATTCCATTGGCCACTCCGTAGATATGATGGGTAACCTCAGGCACCCGAGAGGTACTCCGGTAGCCTCACGGACGGTGACAGGGAGGTTCTTGTTTACCCAGACTTGCCATTGCTGTTGTTCCATACTGTGAGACCCGGCAGGAGGATGAGTATAGCGTCGTTCTAAATTAGCTTTAGAAGTGTACGTGTATATGACTCTGCCAGAGGGTTGTCGTAGTCAGTGGGAGCAGCGGAAGCATTGGTGGACAAGTAGCTTATGTCTATTTATGGACTAAAGCAGATATAGCGGAGATAGATCATCTATTTTTGATGTGACAGTCATAGGTTTGACTTCATCAGAATAGGGGATGGATCTTTTAAGAAGTTAGTAGGGTGTGATGTCCTGGTATTTGAATGACATACACAGAGTAGGAAGTGAAATTCCTATACTACGATCGGTTATACTTTGGTTGTCACGCAGTGGTTTCTCCACATAAAGCTTGGATATAATATCAGAAATTCTGGTTACTAGATCTATGGTTTTAGATCTAGATTTGGGAAGTGTCCCAATCTGGGTACTTAGACAGCATTCTAAAGGTGTTTTAGAATGGACGATTCCTGGCATGGTAGTGTACCTGCAGGTGATGGAGTCACCCTCTCTGAAGGTGTCTTACAGACTAAAGGGAGAGGGATGTGCATGATTGACACATCACTTGCTTAGGCAATTGAGTCAATCATGAGTTGTCAAGTACCACACCAGACGTTGTTTTTTGCACTAGATGCAATAAATTGATATTAATCCTATCCTGGAGAAACGTTCGGAAGCAGTTTTAGAACATAAGTGGATGTTCTAGGGAAATGATAACGACATGCTCTTTCGGGAGACGATTATCATTTCAGGCATCAAAGGTGACCTGTATGACAGAGTGGCTGTCAGAGTTATAGTTTTCCCTCTGACGAGGGGCGGTATTTTGGACAGGTGGTCCAAGCTGATACTGAGGGAGGTGTGGCGCAGGATACTGATTATGTTCAGTTGACGATACAGTCTAAGAAGTTTAGATTTGGAGTTCATTTATGAACTAGGTCCCATCGGATATCCAGACATATTCTAAGACAGGTATTGCACATTTCGGGAGATGGCTTTCTCCGCGAACTTGAGATAAAGAGAGACATAGAAAGAAACACCAGGGCGGATCCACTCACTGATGCTATTCCTCGAACGCAATAGTTTTTCGCAAACGGGCTTTATGACACTGATTAGTAGAGGAGTTGGGTGTTCGATATCACACGAGCTGTGAGTATGCGACATCGCAATAATTAGCCTTGAGTGCAAGTGGGAGATTGTTGGATATAGTGCCCTCAGAGTCAATTATTGGATCGCAGGCACGTGATTGCAATGATTGAGGGAGGACCTATACCGGTAGGACAGTCTTACTCGAGAGGTTTGTATACTATCTGGTTTGTCTTTATCATCGTGTATATGCTTTAGGTGACATTGTAGTTCACTATTAAACGTTGATAGAGAATAGTATGCTAGCATGGTTTGTCTTTATCATCGTGTACTGCTTTAGGTGATCTTACAGGTCACTATTACACGTTGATAGAGCCCTTAGGATTCTTGCTTGACTACCAGCAGTATGATGGCGATCATATACGTGAGAGTTGGGTAGTCTATAAACACATCCTTAAAGTGGTCCCTAGTCGTGGGAGTTTCGAGACTGGGCATCGATACTCCATTAGTAGACTAGTGTATACAGTCGAGACCCCGACTAGGGGCAGTGGCTGGTCTCACAAGCCATTGGTGTCAGTTGGTTCACCTAAGATGTATACAGGTGCTCATTGGGTTATGAGTACACCGGACAGGACTCACCGGAAACATGCTAGTTGGTATTATACCTGACGTCAGATAGTAGTTCCCTGGTGACATGTGTACAGGTTAGTTTATCGACCTAAGATCGTCATTTGTTTCGTATGAGTTCCCACTGTGCTTTGATTACTACCCTACCACGGCTCAAAGGAGTCGTGCAAACAGGTTTTAGTTGGGTACAGTCCCGAGCCACATTGAGGCAGTGAGCGGATCGGCAGTGGTTTCGTCTCTCCTGGTATTGAAGGTGAGATAGCGCTGTGTCTAGGAGAGCCATTACACGAAGTCCTTGGCCAAGGCAGGAGATTTACTGGTAGGTATTCCAGTAGTATCTCAGGGTGTTCTGGGCTACACTCCGACATGACTTGTACCGCTTTTGGGGGTCTGACTTTTACCAACCCCTTAGGCCCGCCATGCGATGCTCATAAACGAACGGACCGGACTGTATGGATATTGTCACTGATAGGCTCAGTAGGGTGTCAGGATGAGTTCGCTCATCGACCTCCCTTTTGGTCAATACCTGGTAGCCCGTTACGTATGGCTAGTACCTCTGACGCGCTAGTGGTTAAATCCACAGCTAAAATATTGACGAGTCTTTAGAGTCGTCCACAGACAGTTTCTCAAGTTTCGGACGAAACGATGTAGAGGCCGTATGATATATGGCAAGGTCCGATCATATACGTGCAGTAGTGTACGCATCATGATCGGGCGGATCATACTAGTGGGCTTTGGTTTAAGCCGGATCCTAGTATTAGATTTGTTGTATTATATTAGTCTCATTGCATTCGCATTCGGTCAAAATGCGGATGCAGGTATGTATATACAGGTGAGGGGTATCCTTGTGATCCGTCACGAGTTTACTTTAGATGTTGCCCTATCTTTTTATTGTTGTAAACATTTGGATTAATGTTTACAAATGGAAATTGTGAGCTTAAATCATCATTTTGTGAATTAAATGAGACATGTACTTCATAGGTGACTCATGGTCTCATTTCTTGTGCAAATGTCACATTGTGTGATTGATTTGTGAGGTGAATTGAGAAGAAGAGAGAGAAGGGCAGCCATTGTATAGAGTTTGGTATTGTATTTTTCATACTTACTCTCTCATTTTTATCATAGAACAAAAGAAAGAAAATGGCTCCTTTTCTTCTTCTTCCTCTAGCTCACAACCTCCATTAATGGCATCATCTCAAACCTCCATCCATACACTTTCATGTGATGAGAATCAATGGATGCTTGAGACGAAGTGATCACACACATTCTCTACTTCACCTTGGGCACGTCGGCTTGCAAACTTCATGCCCGAGTTGCTTCGGATGAAGCGGGAGCCCGTAAAAAGACTCGATGATGTGGTGCCTTTCTGACGAGGAGATCGAGACCGGAGATGCCGCGAGGAGCTTGGGTTGGTGGCCAAAGACCGAAGGACACGGATCGATCGGTATATCTTTTCTAACCCTTCTCTATTTAGCTAGTTGTAGGGTAATGGTTTGATCCGGATTTAAAGTATACGATAGCGCCGGTTTCAAGTTTTGAAAAAGTTTTCGTTTCCGCATTTTGGCCTCGGACCGACGGCCCGGGCGCTACCGTAGACTTACAATAGCAAAGCATATGTGTAAGCATATAGGTATAGAAAGGCATATGTGTAAGCATGTGGGTATAACAAGGCATACTATATGTCATATGCGCCATCGCACAAAAATAAATGCCTCTATGTTGCTAACCAATAGTAAGGTATATCATATGAATATCTGTGTTGTGTGTATCGTGGCAATTACCGACAGTGTGTGTGTAGCATACAATAGGTGCTCGTGCAACATGGACTGTCAATAATAGTGCAATGTACAATAGGTACAGGTTCAGGTACAACAAGTAACTATATGCAATGAAGTTCATATGCAATCAACTCATATGCGAATAATATGCAGCTATCAAATCATATCCAGCCCTGACGCATAACGCCATATGGGTGATTTCCCCATAGATGTTAAATCTACTCACCGATGATCTCGAGCTATGAAAATCCGACCACCTGCTTCCCTTTCTTCGCAGCGTCCAAAGTCCCCGCTTGCGATCCTAAAATTTCAAAAACACATCACATAAGCTAAATATCCTACGCCGACACAAAGATAACGAAACGCAAGGATAACGCCCAGAAAATTACACTGCGCACCTAGTGCACAAAACGAGCACGATATCGGCACAACCCTAGCTAGGATCGCTAAACTACGCAACCACCAAGTCTAGACCCCGATCGTACCGATCGCGCATTCACAACACAAAACATCGTGAATAAGAGAATATAAATAATGTCGCAACGACCAACCGAACCCATGTCCAACCTTTACCGAAACCTAGTAAGCAACTTTATTGTAAATTAGCATAAGTTTAAAGCTAACACAATTCTAGCGATAATAAACATCGCAAAGTAGCTTAACTAAGATATCCAAACCATTTCCATAAATTTAATCTCACCCAATTTTGCTTTATCAAAACCTAGTTTGGTAAAAATTTCAATTAGACAAATTAGGAATTAGAAACAACTTTCATCCACTAGATTAAGTTTTCCTAGACTTAACTTATCAATAAACTATATTATCAACTTAACCCTAACATGATTATCATAAAATTTTCATGAATCAACTAAACATGAACTTTAAAGCTATATTAATCATATAAATAGCTAGCTTAAAGATTTAAACATAAAAATTAAAGACTAGGGTTAGAAATTATACCTCCTCAAGTACACAAAATTGCAACTAGATCCATCATTTTAGCCTCCAAAATGATGTTTTTCTTGAATATCCATGCTAGTTTAGAGATGAAGAATGATGGGTTGTGAATTGTTTATGAGTTTGTGGGTTTATTTAAGGATTTTTGATGATTTTAGTGAGCTTAATGAAGTGAGAAAGAGCAAAGAATCAAGAGTGGGTAGAACAAGGGAGGGCTCGGCCTTGGTTAAGAGTGAGGGGGTTTTGTGAAAAAGAAATGGAAAAATCTAGCTAAAATGCAATAAATGCTCATTAATGCAATTAAAGCCTTATGCCACCTCTTTCTTTTCTTTTAAAAATTCAATTTAAATCACAAATTTCTAGATATTTTCTATGGATGGATTAATTAAAAATCTAGTGATTAGATTAACATAAATTCAAATTAGAAGTTACTAACCCAAGCCCAAATTTGTAATTACTACTAATAAAGTGCATAATTAACAACTTAAAATAATAATTTAATTAGGAAAAAATTCTATGTGAACCAAAAGTTCTAATTGACCCTCAAAGCCCGCAAACTAGCAATATTCTAGTTAAATAAGGCGCAGTCAAGTCTATACAGAAGTTTGATCACAATCGAATTAAAACTGAAAACACCGACTGTTTTACCCTAAAATGGAAAAATTCGCATAACGATTTCTAAAACGTTACAGTAGTAGCCCCTTAGCTCCAAGTAGTAGTCCATAGAACTCTTCCTGGCTCCACTTGAAGAAAGAAATGAGCTTGCTAATGGATCTTCGATGCTGAAGATGATCCACCTTGAAGTCTCTCTAACTCAAGGTAATGCTTCACTAATCAAGTATTAGTGAAGCTAACAATCTAAACTAATGGGCTAGATGAGTGTAGGTTGATGAAGTAGGAATTTTGCTCAGTTTAGAAATCTCTTTTCTTTTTCCTTTTCAACTCTAGAAAAACTAGAAGCATCTAAGCCATGGGCTAATGATAATGAGAGAGTTAACCATGGGCTAATGATAATGGTTGGGTGAAAAAATATCTTAGAGTAAAACAAAATAAGTGGGATGAGTCATGACTTCTACATGCTTCTACAAGCATCTAAGCCATGCTCATTTCCAACTCATTTCTAATTTTCCTCTTAATAAATAATCACCCAAATAATCTTTAGTCTTGGTGTGAGTCTCATTCACCCATGTTCTATGTATCATCCACCATGACACAATAGTATCTTATATATATATATATATGTATATATATATCACTATATATAACAAGAGAATACAATCTTTAGTGAGCTAATATTAGTTAATATATATTTATATATCATATATATTAATATATATATATTAAATTATTAAATCAACACTTGATTCAATAATCCGGTTATATCATATATAACCGCCTAATATCATTTATATGTATATCATATTATCAAATCAATGCTTGATTCAATAATTTGGTTATATCACATATAACCGACAACTATTCAATACTTTATTAAATTAACGCTTGATTCAATAATCCGGTAATATCATATATAACCGGCCAATATCAAATATATATACATATAACATATGATTAAATCAACACTTGATTCAACAATTCGGTTATATCACATATAACCTAACCGATATCAAATATCTCGAGATTAGAATACAGTATCACATATTCGTATTTAATCAAGCTCTCGCACATATCACCATATGTGCCCTACTTCGTTTCGCTTGAGCTAGGAAATCTCTGTGTGGGACTCTAAAGACCCGTCAATACGCCAGCAGTAGGTAATGATCACATCTGTCACCGACAAGCCATCAATGGTACTAGCTGGACGTAATGGCTATCCAGGTATTGAGCGAATAGAAGATCAAAAAGCAAACTTGTCCAAACTCCTGCAAACCCTATAAGCAACACTTAACGTATAGTCCGGTCTATTCATCTGATATGCCGCATATCAAGTCTAAGAGTGGAATCGTCAGACCCCAGTAACTTGATAATTCATGCCGATGTGTGGCCTATAATTGTTCGAGAAACTACTGATAACACTTACCAGTAAATCTCATCAGCCATGGCCAGGGACTTGCTGTTATAGCCAATCGAGCATAGCGCAACATCAACTCCCTATACCGGGAAAGACGAAACCCCACCTATCACTCATTGCCTCCATGTAACTCGGAACTGTACCCAAAATCCACCTGTTTGCATGACTCCATTGAGCCGTGGTAGGGAGGAAATCAAAGCACAGTGGGAACCACACAATACTCTATGACGATCTCGGGTCTACGGATTAACCTGTACATGTGTCACCAGAGAACTTCTTTCTGACGATAGGTATGGTACCATCTTGTTAGTTATATGTATGCCCTAGAGGCCATTACTGTACATATGAAGTATATTGTAATAGATGCTTGGACATATATATGGAGGACTTTCTTGCTCGACATGATAGTATGCTATCTGGTTGTACTTTATCTTAACATGTACTCTGATTGTCTCTATTTTACATGTTGATAAAGCCCTTAGGATATGTACTCGACTGGGACTACGATGAGATCATACTAGTGGGGCCATGGTAGTCGACGAGTACATCCTATAACTGTTCATAGTCGAGGGTCTATCAAGACAGGGCATCGATACACCAGAGTAGACTAGCGTTTACGCATCTTGACCCATATGATGGGCGATGGATGATCCCATATCCATCGGTGTTTGACATCAAGGATGGTGTACGGGTGCTCAGTAGAGACTAGGTACACTGGACGGACTCGCTGAGAACTCCCAGATGGTATTATACCTCACGTCAGATGGCAGTTCTCCGGTGACACTGGTACAGGTTAGTCTGTAGAACCGAGATCGTCATAGAGTCTTGTGTGATTCCCACTGTGCTTTGATTTCCATCATACCACGTCTAGGAGGGCGTGCAAAATGGTGGCTTTTGGGTACAGTCCCGAATCACATGGAAGCAATGAGCGATAGGAGGGGATTCGTCTCTCCCGGTATAGGGAGTTGGTTGCGCTGTGGTCGATTGGCAATAACTGGAAATCCCTGGCCAGGGTTGCTGAGATTTACTGGTATGTGTTATCAGTAGTTTCTCGAACTGTTATAGATCTCATATCGACATGACTTATCAAGCTACTGTGGTCTGACATTTACCACCCCTAGGCGAGATATGCGACATATCAGACGAAGAGACCGGACTGTATGGGAGTGTTACTGATTGGATTCGCAGGAGAATGTACAGGCTTACTTGTTGATCTTCTGATCGCTCAATACCTGGGTGGCTGTTACGTTTAGCTGACCGCTTGCAGCTTGTGGGTGTTTGATATGATCATCACCTACTGCCGGCGTATTGATGATTCTTTAGAGTCCTACACAGAGGTTTCTTGGTTCGGGCAAAATGGTGTAGGAGCACATATGTGATATGTGCATGACCGAGGATAATGCGATATGTGATACCGTATTAGATTCTCGCGATATGAGATATCGGCCGGGTATATGAGATATAGCCGGGTCATCAGATCAAGTGTTGATTCGATGAACTGATACAGATTATATTAGTCGGTTATTTATGAAATAGCTGGATTATCGGATCAAGTGTTAATTCGATAATTTAATGTATAATTATATATTTGATATATTAAATTACATTAAGTAATATATTGTAACACCTTAGGATGCGATTAGTGGCTAATTATATTTAAACAATGGGTTTTTAATAAAAAGTTTACCAAATTGAGTTTCAAATATTTTTTCCAAATTTAATAAATATTTTTCTAGAATTTTCCTAGGCTTGCACACACTTGTACATGTAAACTAGGGTTTTAAAATGAAGTAATACCATAATTAGCAACCATGGTGGGTTTAATCATGGGGATTAAGTCTTCTGGGTTTTAATTAAGTTTAATAAGTTATATGATGGTTGCTTTAATTTGAATTTCCCTTTTGAGTGTTGACTTGGTGAGAATGAAAGGGTGAGAATGTATCATGGCAAAAGCCATGCTTGCATTTAATGAAGAGAGAGAGTGGAGGGGTTGACATTTGGGGTTATGATTCCCTCTCATTCTTGTGTTCTTTTCTCTCAACCTCACTCTCACACTCACACACACACACACACTTACCTCTCCACAGCATCAGCAGCAGCAGAAGCAAGCAGCACAGCACAGCAAGCAACACAGCAGCAACAAGCAGCAGCAACAGTGAGAGCAGCAGCAACAGTGAGTAGCAGCAGCAACAACTCCAGCTGCAGCTCCTTCCCTCTACTCCTTCTTCTTCCAGCTCCCTAGGGTCGAGTGTGGCGTATACTTCCTGAACTTACTCCCTAGTTTGCTTATTTAGTGTAGCTTAGCTTCGATTAGTGTTTATTGGTGCGTTTTAATGCGATATGTGGTGATTTGTGGGATCCATGACCAAATGAAGTATGATTTGGTGTTGGTAAGTTGCTGGAGTGTTGTTAGGGCCATGTTAACCCGACTTAGCCCGTAATTGCATTAAAATACCACCAGATCCCTATTTGATGCAAATTCATCGTTTTTAAGTAAATTTTGACTTTCTGTAATCTGCTATCGACCCAGTGAGTTCAGAATAAATTTAAGATGACTGCAGCATAGTGGTTAGGTGCTGATCCCCCAGGTAGGACCCGACCCCGATACTTCATGTACAGGCCACCCGAAAATTCGATCTGGCCACAAATTGCAGCTGATGGGGAGGGTTTGGGTTGGGGTTTGTCTCTAGTGGTGTCTGCTGCAACCGTTAGACTCGTGGCATGTGCAATTTTGTTTGATTCTTGCTGTAGAAAAATCTGGAGCTAATTACCCTATTTCTCGTATTTTAAACCTTCACGACACGCGTGATATGCATGTGCTTTGGGGTTTCTGCATATCGCGACGCGTCGGGGTAGTTTCAGGCGCGTAATCACACGTTTTTGTGTATCGCGCACACGCGCGCTTGGTTTGCGACACGGGTTTCTAGTTTGACCTTAATGTCACGATTTTGTGGATTTGAGCTTATGTGTGATATATTGTGTGATTCTAGGATCGTAGGCGAGTGAGACGGACGCTGCGAAGAAAGGGAAGCAAGTCGTCGGCTACACTTAGCGCGAGACTTCGGTGAGTAGATTTAACATCTACGGGGATATCGCCTGCATGGCGTTATGCGTCAGGGCTAATAGGACCTTATAGTTATATACTGCATTTACCTACATTGACTGTCATGTATACTATTGTTGCATACTGCATTCACTGCAATATGTGTGTAAACTTAGAATTGATAGAACACCGCACTATTACTAACGGTTCATGTTGCACGAGCACAAATCTACATGTTACACACACACCGTTAGTAATTGCCATGACACACTCACTGTAGAATTGCCATGATGATATTGCTGTAGTTCATTTCATATATGATTCGTTATGATTTTCATAGAAATTGGGAGCCGCAAGATGTCTTTGAAAACTGAAACTATTTTAAAAAGCGGTTCTCCCTTGTACCTACATTATGACTTGATGTACATAGCACATCGCATTTGATTTACTCATTGGTGTTGGATTTCCATGTGATTTCTGGTTTTGAGGACCGTGGAATTAATTAAAGAAAAGATGCGCTATTTGAAAACCCGGTTTCTCGTGATATGATATTTTGGTTCATCCACCACACGTTTTCTCGGTGCTGAGACGTATGCTTGAAACCCAATTCGAAGAGTTGGATGATCCGTATGCGGGTTCGTGGTGGACCCGGTATGGTTCCCCGATGCGAGAAATATTTTTTATGGAGTAGACGATGAGCCTGGCAGGGTGCCGAGTACCTACCGGTGATTGGTTGGACCTGGCGGTTATCCGGAGGATACTGACCAGAGTCGAGAGATGGATGCAGGATAATCCGTACTACCGGGGCCGAGGGCCGATACCCCAGACGGAGCCCGTGGACTGATCCGGACTGACGGAGCTCGATATATGAAGATTTGCGTGTCGATGCTTGACACGAGTATTTTATGATATTTTGAGTGCCGATGTTGGGCACTCGTGATTCTCAGAGATTTACAGGATTTGAGGGCCGAGGAGAGTGCCGGCGCCTGAGTTTATTTGGGATTTGGGTGTAGTTGGGGCACCGATTATTTTTCCATGTTGATATTTCCATGTAGATGTTGTTTATCCCATGCTCAGCATTGTTTATCATGCATTTCATCCTATAGTCGTTTTACCAGACAGAGCATTTGCATGATTTTTTGCACCTACTTCTTGTCGCATATAGATCTTACTTGCTGGCATATGATAGAGTAACGCAGTACGTGCATGCTCGCGATTACCTTTATATGTTATCTCTATTCACGAGTTGGCAACTCACTCCCGTTGTGCCACAGTATTTGCAGGTTGCCCTTCAGAGTAGTCGCGGCAGGCTGCCTTTTGTATCTTTTGGCTACAGATACCACTACAGTTGGTGCGAGAGCTGTTTTGCTTTAGGTGGGTTGTGGTATCTGATTACTTTTATTGTACTTCTTTTGTATCTAGTATTCTCCATCTACCATTTATGTACTGGACTTAGATACTGTATGAGGACGATGATGTATATTTTGTATTCTGGTGTCGAGCTCGTAGGAGCCGACTGTTTTTATATGCAGTTTATATTTCTGTGATGTTCACTTATTACTCTTGTGATGATGGTTTCCGCCGTTGGGCGTGATTGCTCCCGTTTGGGAATGTTTCATTTCATTATATTCCATCTTTACTTATATCCTGTTTTATACCCGATTTCGGGGTTACTTTTACAAAGAAAATGCTGCCAAAATTATTTAAATGACAACGTAACTTTAAAAGAACTTATTGAATTATTTAAGGTTTTCTAAATGTGTTAATTAAATATTTTCAACACTCGCTACTTTTAAATGGTTTTGATTTCTGGGTTCGGCTTACTTAGTCGCGTTACGCCTGTAGACATAGCGTGGTTAAGTGCCGGTCACGAGTTAAAATATTCGGGTCGTGACAAAGTTGGTATCAGAGCGTAGGTTTTACCTTTCGGAGTGTAGGATGACCTTGGTTTGATGGAGTAGGTAGCTGAAGCGGAGTGGCGTAGCGTGTGTTTGTTCCGCGGCATGCTCACGATACGGTACTCCGCCAACGCGACCTTAGGACTTATTGATTTAAATTCCTTCTTGAGTATATATATTCTTATGATTCTATTTCCGTATTCTTATTGAATCCTAATTTCCTTTCAGCCATTATGCCGCCAAAGACTACGACGGCGCAGAGAGCGGCCGTGAGGGCCGAGATTCGAGTTGATTCGTCTGAGACGAGGACTGATCCGGGCAGTACACCGGTTGTTCCCGAGCTGGTTGTTCCTCCCGTGACAGATCAGATCGCCACGCTAGGGGCTGGTATGTAGGAGATGCGCCAGACGGTGGGCTCCAGCATGCAGGAGATGCGCCAGATGATAGGATCGCTAGTTGAGACGCTTCGAGCGCAGCGACCAGAGATAGCTCTATCCGTTCCATAGACCGCGATGGTACCTACCGCACAGCCAGTTGCCCTGCAGCTACGGAGGTGATTACAGTATCGCTATCAGAGTTCATGAGGCTGAAGCCTCCGGTCTTCACAGGCACCGATACAGCTGAGGACCCACAGTCTTTCATTGATAGGATGGCCCGGATATGCCATTCCCTCAGATGCGCAGATGCGAGATGGGTTGAGTTCGCGAGCTTTCGCCTGGAAGGACTTGCGCAGAAGTGGTGCGATTCAGTTGAAAAGGGCAGAGCGGCAGGTCTTCCTCCTATGACCTGGACGGAGTTTGTGACAGTATTTCTAGCCCGTTTCCTTCCCCAGAGTGTTAGGGATGCCCGAGCACACAGATTTAAGTCCTTGCGCCAGACGCCAGAGATGACAGTGACAGAGTATGACGTGCTATTTACAGAGCTAGCAGTTTATGCCCCGTATTTAGTGGCTACCGAGGAGTTGCGAGTCAAGAGATTTGTTCGAGGCTTGCTTACACCACTGTTCCTTGCGATCCGCGCACAGCATTACGAGACATATGCAGCAGCGGTAAACGCAGCCCTTTTAGTCGAGGAGCGCCTTGCTGGGACTTCGGTAGTTCCAGAGCCGAAGAGAGTTCGTACTAGTATATCCGCACGGAGACAGTCATTCAGACGCCGCGACAGGTACCGTTCTGGCATGAGGAGTGGCAGAGATCCGGGACGAGGCCAGATGTTTAGCTCATATCTGCGGGAGAGCCTGCAGTTGCCGCAGGGTTGCTTTAGATGCGGAAGTCTACTTCACCTCGTTAGAGATTGTCCTGAGATACACCGGAGGAAGGCAGCTGCGCCGCATGTTACCTTACCACCTTCACCACCCCAAAAGGCATTGCCTGTTGTACCTACCGTTGCTCCGCGTCAGACTCATACACAGAGAGGTCGTGGGCGTGGAGGGGTTGCTCAGAGAGGGCAAGACGACCGAGGTAGAGGGCAGTCAGTCACCGGTGGAGGACAGGCGCGGGTTTTTGCTTTGACGCATCGGGACGCTCAGGCGTCCGATGCGGTGGTTTCAGGTATCCTTTCAGTATGTTCTGTTGATGCACACGTGTTGTTCGATCCCGGATCCACGCACTCGTACGTATCCACACACTTCGTGCCGAGTTTGGGTAGAGAGTCCGGTTTGCTTGATCAGCCGCTTGTTGTGACCACTCCTGTGGGAGAGTCGTTTGTTGCTAGGCACGTGTTCCGATCCTGTACCGTCTGTATTGGCGAGAGGGAGTTGCCTGTCGACTTGATCTTTCTTGAGATGTTGGACTTCAACGTTCTTTTGGGCATGGATTAGTTAGCCACGTGCTATACTTCTGTAGACTGCCGTGAGAAGACAGTTAGATTCTGTTTTCCCGGCGAGTCGGTTTTTGTTGTGTTGGGGGACCGTGGTGCCGCCCCTCACAGTGTGATTTCTTCTTTTCGCGGCTGACAGCTTTTGAGGAAGGGATGTCAGGGATTTCTTGGCTATGATTGTGATGCTAGCGCTACAGAGGTTCCATTGGATCAGGTTCCGGTTGTTAGAGAGTTTCCTGATCTGTTCCCTGACGAGCTTCCTGGGCTACCGCACGAGCGCGACAATTCTTTCTGTATTGATTTGGTTCCTGGTTCGGGGCTTATTTCCATACCGCCTTATCGGATGGCCCCGGCGGAACTTCGAGAGTTGAAGGGTCAGTTGCAAGATTTGCTGGATAAGGGACTTATTCGACCCAGTGTTTCTCCTTGGGGTGCTCCAGTCCTGTTCGTCAAGAAGAAGGACGGCAGTTTGCGTCTGTGTATCGACTACCGCCCGCTGAACAGGTTGACAGTGCGGAACAGATATCCCTTGCCACGTATCGATGATTTGTTCGACCAGCTTTAGGGGGCAGGATACTTTTCGAGGATCGATTTACGATCGGGCTATCATCAGCTGCGGGTTCGACAGGAGGACATTCCTAGGACGGCTTTCCGTACGCGCTACGGCCATTATGAATTTTTGGTGATGTCGTTCGGACTCACCAATGCACCAGCAGCATTCATGGACATGATGAACCGTATTTTCCGGCCATATTTGGATCTGTTCATCATAGTATTCATTGACGATATCTTGGTGTATTCCCGGAGTAGTGAGGAGCACGAGCAGCACCTGCGGATTACACTGCAGACTTTGAGGGAGCACCAGCTTTATGCAAAATTCTCCAAGTGTGCTTTCTGGCTGGACAGCGTAGACTTCTTGGCGCATGTGATTTCACGAGACGGTATATGTGTAGACCCGAGGAAGATCGAGGCCGTTCAGCGTTGGCCCAGACCCACATCGGTTATGGAGATTCGTAGCTTTTTGGGGTTGGCCGGTTACTACAGGCGATTTGTGCAGGACTTCTCCAGTATTGCTACACCTTTGACCTGGTTGACCCGGAAGGGAGTTCCTTTCGATTGGACGGAGGGGTGCGAGCACAGTTTTGAGCAGCTACGGACTCGGCTGACTACGGTACCGGTGTTATCATTACCTTCCGGATCAGGCGGATTTATGGTCTATTGTGATGCTTCGCGAGTAGGGCTAGGGTGCGTATTGATGCAGCATGACAGGGTGATCGCGTATGCTTCGCGACAATTGAAGAAACATGAACAGAACTACCCCACTCACGATTTGGAGATGGCTGTAGTGGTCTTTGCACTTAAGATCTTGCGACATTACCTATACGGCGAGTCGTGCCAGATATTCACTGATCACTAGAGTTTAAGGTATATATTTCAGCAGCGAGACCTGAACCTTAGACAGCGCCGATGGATGGAGTTAGTGAAGGATTACGACTGCGAGATCTTGTATCACCCGGGCAAGGCGAATGTGGTGGCGGATGCTTTGAGCAGGAGGCCCAGGGGTAGTCTATCTTGTTTGAGCGTAGTACAGAGGCAGTCGTCGGCAGATTGGCAGATATTATGAGATAGCCGAGTACAGTTCGAGTTCACTTCGATTGGAGGACAGATCGCGCATGTTCGTGCACGCCCATAGTTACTTGACCGCATACATGAGGCACAGCGCAGTGATCACCGAAGTTTAGAGATCATGGCACATATTAGACAGGGCAGATTTTTCGAGTTCTTGATCGATGATTAGGGGGTACTATGATTTAGGGTTAGACTATGCGTACCAGATGCTGAGAGACAGCGGCGCGAGATTCTTGAGGAGGCACATCGATCGGTATATAGTGTTCATCCCGGTTTCACCAAGATGTACCATGACATGAGAGGTGTTTACTGGTGGGAAGGAATGAAGAGAGACATCACAGATTTTGTGTCGAGATGCCTGACTTGTCAGCAGGTCAAGACTGAGCACCAGAGGCCCGCGGGAGAGCTACAGCCGTTACCCATTCCGGAGTGGAAATAGGAGCAGATTTCGATGGATTTCGTTGTGGGTCTACCCAGGTCTAGGCGAGGGTATGACTCCATTTGGGTGGTCATGGATCGTTTGACGAAAGTGGCTCACTTCCTACCAGTGAAGACGACTTTCGGATTTGCTCAGTATGCCCAGATTTACATCGATGAGATTGTACGACTGCACGGAGTTCCGACGTGTATCGTGTCCGACAGAGGCACCCAGTTTACCAGTCGACTATGGCAGAGGCTTCAGGAGGCTTTGGGCACTCGCTTAAGTTTCAGCACAGCATTTCATCCGCAGACCGACGGACAGTCAGAGAGGACTGTTCAGACTCTCGAGGACATGCTCAGAGCGTGTGTATTAGATTTCGGAGGTAGCTGGGATCATCACTTACCTTTAGTAGAGTTCTCCTACAATAACAGCTACCAGGAGACCATTCAGATGGCACCATTTGAGGCTCTTTATGGGAGGAGATGCAGATCGCCCGCCTGTTGGACAGAGCTCAGTGAGAGCAGTATCTTAGGGCCACAGATTGTTGAGGAGACGACCGCGAAGATCCAGTTGATTCGCGATAGGATGAGAGCAGCGCAGAGTAGGCAGAGATCTTATGCGGACCGTCGGCGGCGCAGACTTGAGTTTTCTGTTGGTGATCACGTTTTCTTGAGGGTCTCCCCAATGAAAGGTATGATGAGGTTTGGGAAGAAGGGGAAGCTCAGTCCCAGATATGTGGGCCCCTTCGAGATCCTCGAGCGTGTTGATGCAGTTGCATACCGGTTAGCCCTTCCGCCCAGTTTTCCAGATGTGCACCCCGTATTTCACGTTTCAATGCTCCGTAGATATCTTCATGATCCTTCGCATGCGATTCAACACCCAACGATCCAGCTTGAGCGCGACCTTTCCTATGCAGAGCAGCCGGTGATGATCTTGGATCGACAAGTGAAGAAATTGAGATCAAAAGACATTCCATCAGTCAATGTACTTTGGCGTGGTCCGAGCAGCGAGGAGGTCACTTGGGAGACCGAAAGCGAGATGAGGAAGAAGTACCCCTGTCTTTTCGAAGGTACGTGTAGTTAGATTTTGAAATTCGGGGACGAATTTCTTTAAGGGGGAGAGATTGTAACACCTTAGGATGTGATTAGTTGCTAATTATATTTAAACAAAGGGTTTTTAATAAAAATTTTACCAAATTGAGTTTCAAATATTTTTTCCAAATTTAATAAATATTTTTCTAGAATTTTCCTAGGCTTGCACACACTTGTGCATGTAAAATAGGGTTTTAAAATGAGGTAATACCATGATTAGCAGCCATGGTAGGTTTAATCATGGGGATTAAGTCTTTTGGGTTTTAATTAAGTTTAATTAGTTATATGATGGTTTCTTTAATTTGAATTTCCCTTTTGAGTGTTGACTTGGTGAGAATGAGCGAGAGAGAATGCATCATGGCAAAAGCCATTCTTGCATTTAATGAAGAGAGAGAGTGGAAGGGTTGACATTTGGGGTTATGATTCCCTCTCATTCTTGTGTTCTTTTCTCTCAACCTCACTCACACACAAACACACTTACCTTTCCACAGTAGCAGCCGCAGCAGAAGCAAGCAGCACAGCAGCAACAAGCAACACAGCAGCAGCAAGCAGCAGTAAACAGCAGCAGCAACAGTGAGAGCAGCAGCAGCAGTGAAAAGTAGCAGCAGCAACTCCAGCTGCAGCTCCTTCCCTCCACTCCTTCTTCCTCCAGCTCCCTAGGGTCGAGTGTGGGGTATACTTCCTGAACTTACTCCCTAGTTTGCTTATTTAGTGTAGCTTAGCTTCGATTAGTGTTTATTGGTGCGTTTTAGTGCGATATGTGGTGATTTGTGGGATCCATAACCAAGTGAAGTATGATTTGGTGTTAGTAAGTTGCTGGAGTGTTGTTAGGGCCATGTTAACCTGACTTAGCACCCAATTGCACTAAAATACCACCAGATCCCTATTTGATGCAAATTCATCGTTTTTAAGTAAATTTTGACTTTCTGTAATCTTCTATCGACCCAGTGAGTTCATAATAAATTTGAGACAACTGCAGCATAGTGGTTAGGTGTTGATCCCCCAGGTAGGACTCGACCCCCATACTTCATGTACAGGACGCCGGAAAATTCGATCTGGCCGCAAATTGCGGCCAGATAGGGAGGGTTTGGGTTGGGGTTTGTCTCTAGTGGTGTCTGCTGCAACCCTTAGACTCGTGGCATGTGCAATTTTGTTTGATTCTTGCTATAGAAAAATCTGGAGCTAATTACCCTATTTCTCGTATTTTAAACCTTCACGACACGCGTGATACGCATATGGTTTGGGGTTTCTGCGTATCGCGACGCGTCGGGGTAGTTTCAGGCGCGTAATCACACGTTTTTGCGTATCGCGCACACGCGCGCTTGGTTTGCGACACGGGTTTCTAGTTTGACCTTAATGTCACGATTTTGTGGATTTGAGCTTATGTGTGATATATTGTGTGATTATAGAATCGCAGGCGAGTGAGAAGGACGCTGCGAACAAAGGGAAGCAAGTCGTCGGCTACACTTAGCGCGAGACTTCGGTGAGTAGATTTAACATCTACGGGGATATCGCCCGCATGGCATTATGCGTCAGGGCTGATAGGACCTTATAGTTATATATTGCATTTGCCTACATTGACTGTCATGTATACTATTGTTGCATACTGCATTCCCTGCTATATGTGTGTAAACTTAGAATTGATAGAACACCGCACTTTTACTAACGGTTCATGTTGCACGAGCACTAATCTACATGTTACAGACACACCGTTAGTAATTGCCATGACACACTCACTGTAGAATTTCCATGATTATATTGCTGTAGTTCATTTCATATATGATTCGTTATGATTTTCATAGAAATTGGGAGCCGCAAGATGTCTTTGAAAACTGAAACTATTTTAAAAAGCGGTTCTCCCTTGTACCTACATTATGACTTGATGTACATAGCACATCGCATTTGATTTACTCATTGGTGTTGGATTTCCATGTGATTTCTGGTTTTGATGACCATGGAGTTAATTAAAGAAAAGATGCACTATTTGAAAACCCGGTTCCTCGTGATATGATATTTTGGTGCGTCCACCACACGTTTTCTCGGTGCTGAGACGTATGCTTGAAACCCGATTCGAGAAGTTGGATGATCCGTTTGCGGGTTCGTGGTGGACCCGGTATGGTTCCCCGGGGCGAGAAATGTTTTTCGTGGAGTAGACGATGAGCCTGGCAGGGTGGTGGTACCTACCGGTGATTGGTTGGACCTGGCGGTTATCCGGAGGATACTGACCAGAGTCGAGAGATGGATGCGGGATGATCCGTACTGCCGGGGCCGAGGGCCGATACCACAGACGGAGCCCGTGGGCTGATCCGGACTGACGGAGCCCGATATATGAGGATTAGCGTGTCGATGCTGGACACGAGTATTTTATGATATTTTGAGTGCCGATGTTGGGCACTCGTGATTCTCAGAGATTTACAGGATTTGAGGGCCGAGGAGAGTGCCGGCGCCTGAGTTTATTTGGGATTTGGGTGCAATTGGGGCACCGATTATTTTTCCATGTTGATATTTCCATGTAGATGTTGTTTATCCCATGCTCAGCATTGTTTATCATGCATTTCATCTTGTAGTCGTTTTACCAGACAGAGCATTTGCATGATTTTTTGCACCTACTGCTTGTCGCATATAGATCTTACTTGCCGGCATATGATAGATTAGCGCAGTACGTGCATGCTCGCGATTACCTTTATATGTTATCTCTATTCACGACTTGGCAACTCACCCCCGTTGTGCCACAGTATTTGCAGGTTGCCCTTCAGAGTAGTCGCGGCAGGCTGCCTTTTGCATCTTTTGGCTACAGATACCACTACAGTTGGTGCGAGAGCTGTTTTGCTTTAGGTGGGTTATGGTATCTGATTACTTTTATTGTACTCGTTTTGTATCTAGTATTCTCCATCTACCATTTATGTACTGGACTTAGATACTGTGTGAGGACGATGATGTATATTTTGTATTCCGGTGTCGAGCTCATAGGAGTCGACTGTTTTTATATGCAGTTTATATTTCTGTGATGTTCATTTATTACTCTTCTGATGATGGTTTCCGCCGTTAGGCGTGATTACTCCCGTTTGGGAATGTTTCATTTCATTATATTCCATCTTTACTTATATCCTGTTTTATACCCGATTTCTGGGTTACTTTTACAAAGGAAATGCTGCCAAAGTTATTTAAATGACAACGTAACTTTAAAAGAACTTATTGAATTATTTAAGGTTTTCTAAATGTCTTAATTAAATGTTTTCAACACTCGCTACTTTTAAATGATTTTGATTTTTGGGTTCGGCTTACTTAGTCGCGTTACGCCTGTAGACGTTGCGTGGTTAAGTGCCGGTCACGAGTCGAAATATTCGGGTCGTGACATATAAGCTCACTAAAAGATTATTTTTCTCACTCGGGTAATACGTTTATAAATATGCGATATATGTTAATTGTATTATTTTATTTTGTTACAATAAATATTGTATATGTGATTTATAATATTGTAACATGTTAGGGTTATTAATGCAACATGTTTACTGGAGATTAAACATGGTTAGGGTTTGATTTGGGTTAATCTTTTCTAGAACCTTCTAGAAAGTTTTGTTTTGTTTCTTGTAAAGATATTTGTTTTGATATTTTGCAAGATATTTGTTTAACCCAACCCAACCCTTTAACCTTAGTTAAATCTCTACAAGGGTTACATATACGATGGTTGCATTTCTAACCTCACACTTGGTTTTCATTATTCATCACAAAAGGATTAGATCTTCTTCTTCCTTCTTCTTCTTTCATGAAAAAGCTTTCTAGTTTTTTATGTTGTGATGAAAATAAGTGAGATTAAGAAAACAAAAGGGAGCTAAATTCCTACTTCATCATCCTAATCTATTCTTGCCAATTAGATTAGGGTGTTCACTTCATTTAGTGAGTGAGAGCTTGTGTTAAAGAAACTTCAAAGTAGATCATCTTTGTTATTGAAGATCGGAAGCAAGCATGCATCTTTCTCTTCGTGGAGCCTCTCGAGAGTCCGGAACTTGATGATCGCAGCGAAAGGACCACAACACGGAGCTTATGAAGTGAAGGACCGGACTACTGTAAGTCCATGCTACCCTTCCCCGGTTCTTTGGGGTTGCGGAAATGGTCAAAAAACAATTTTTGCTAGGGTGGTAACATAGACTCAAAATACGGATCTTTGTTAAACAACTAGCTAACGACCTAACTAGGAATTGTTTACCTACTCGGTTAGGGGGTTATACCTCTCTTGAACTCTTTCGTCTTCAACTCTTGGTGGTGTACAGATCGGCTTTACCCCGTCGTCTTCTCATGTCGAAGATCGATCCACCCGAAAGCTTCTACCTTTGGCTTCTACTTCGAACTTGAAGAAACTAGAACACTTGGCTTGCTAGGCCTTATGAACTAGGATGAGTAGAGGAGTGTTTTGTTGTTTTTATCTCTAGGCAATGGTTCTCAACTCATGAGAGGGAGTTGCCTTGAGCAAGAGAGAGCAAGAGGAAGAGGGAGAGCTTGAGCAAGTGATGGCAAGAGAGAGAAATGAAATGAGAGAATGAATAATCCTTTTGCCATCCAAGCTCTCATAATCCAAAAATTATCATAACAATGTAATAATAATTGAGTATATTGTAATGGTTGTTGTCATGGCAAATGACACTATCATTTCTTGCATTAAATGCAAATGGTGAACAAAACAAGCAAGCATAAGTCAATGCAACCAAATGATGGCCATTGCCATGATGGTGGTCAACAAGTCCAACCTAGTCAACCGGTCAACAAAAGTCAACAAGTCAACAAGGTCAACCTTTCAACCCTAACCATGTCACTATAATACTTAATTAATATTATTGTTAATCATATTTCTAATTCTCATTAGGGTTAAGCAAAAGTCAACAGTCAACAACCCTAATGAGAATCCTCTGCCTCTGTCTCTGTCAACTGTGCATACACACCCGTATCCGCGTTCCGGGGAACACGAACACAAATGAGATAAAACCAATCCCAAAACGTATACTAGGATCTGGCTTAAAACAAAGCCCACTAGTAATAACCGCCTGGTCACTAAACGTGCACAAGTGCGCGGATATGACCGAACCCTGTCGCAAAACCATGCAACCTGTCGCAAAACCATGCGACCTCTACACTTTTGCCTAAAGGCGAATAGCTCTCTGTGTGGGACTCTTAAGACTCAACACTAAGCTGGCAGTGGGTTTAACCACAGACCGCAAGCGGCACTAGCTGTGCGTAACGGCCCCCAGGTAGATGCCGATAAGAAGACGAACGAGGTGAAACCCATCTGAACTCTTACTGAGCCTGAATGTGACAGTCTCCGTACAATCCGGTCTGTTCGTCTGATACATCACATGGCGGGCCTAGGGGTGGTGAACGTCAGTCCCCTAATAGCGGTACAAGTCGTGTCGGAGTGTAGCCCCGAGCACCCTGAGATAACACTGGAAACCTACCAGTATATCTCGCTTGCCCTTGCCAGGGACTACTCGTGTAATGGCTCTCCTAGACATAGCGCGATGTCAACCCCCAATATCGGGAGAGATGAATCCTGTATAACCGTCACTGCCTCCAAGTGCTTCGGGACTGCACCCAACTACTACCTGTTTGCACGACTCCTTTGAGCCGTGGTAGGGTAGTAATCAAAGTACAGTGGGAACACACTCGAGGCAAAGTGACAGTGTCAAGTCAGCGGACTAAGCTGTACTCATGTCACCTGGGAACTGATAACTGACGATAGGTATACTACCAACCAACAGTTCCCGACGAGTCCTGTCCAGTGTACTCGTAACCTAACGAGCACCCGCATACTATCTCAAGTACGACGTACTAACGGCTGTGGGATATACCGTCTCCTCTGCGGGATGAGAAGCGCATACGCTAGTCTACTCCGAAGTATCGATGCCCTGTCTCGATAGTCCTACGACTAGGGACCTGTATAAGCATGTGCTTGTGGATTACCCAGCCCCCATGAGTGTGACTGCCATCACAACGCTGGTAATAAAGCAAAGATCCTAAGGGCTTTACTAATATGTATAAGCAATATGCTAAAAGAAACACATGCACATATTAAAGTAGAAACAAACCAAGTAGCATACTACCTTTTTGAGCAAGATTGTCAATACAAGGTGAATATCCCAAGCTTCCATTAAGTAATATACAAACTAGTATAATACAGTAATGGCCTCTAGGGCATATACCCTAACAATCTCCCACTTGCACTATGGCCTTGTACTGGCGTATCGAAGACCTATCATCTCGATCAGCCGCCCGAACTGGGTCTGGGGTAAGGCCTTCGTGAGTGGATCAGCAGTGTTATCTTCTGTATTTACTCTCTTCACCTCGATCTCCCGGCGATCAACGATCTCCCTGATCAGGTGGTACCGCCTCAAAATGTGCCTGGACTTTTGATGGGACCTGGGTTCCTTCGCTAAAGCTATAGCGCCATTTTTGTCACAATACAGTGGTATTGGATCAACACTGGTAGGAACCACCTGAACCTCCGTGAGGAACTTCTTCATCCAGACAGCTTCTTTTGCGGCATCGCAAGCAGCTATGTACTCCGCTTCCATAGTTGAGTCAGCAACGGTTTCCTGCTTAGAGCTCTTCCAGCAAACCGCCCCTCCATTGAGGGTAAAGACATAACCCAACATGGACTTGGAGTCATCCTTGTCACTCTAGAAGCTGGAGTCAGCAAAGGCCTTGATCTGGAGGTTTTTTCCGCCATACACCAAGAACATCTCCTCAGTCCTTCTCAGGTACTTGAGAATGTTCTTTACCGCTATCCAGTGTTTCTCCCCTCGGTCCGACTGATACCGGCTTACAACGCTCAATGCGTATGCTACATCTCGTCTGGTACACAACATCGCATACATAATAGAGCCTACCGTAGATGCGTAGGGTATTGATGACATGCGAGCCCTTTCCAAATCAGTCTTGGGAGACATCTCTTTGGAGAAGGTGATTCCGTGACAAGCCGGTAGATTACCGCGCTTGGAATCTTCCATACTGAATCGTTTCAGTATGGTGTCGATGTACCTGGACCGTGAAAGTCCCAATATCCTTTTAGATCTATCACGACAGATCTGGATCCACAGAATATAGTTGGCATCGCCCAGGTCCTTCATGGAGAACCTCTGTGACAAGAATCCTTTGACTGACTGTAGCTTAGGAATATCATTTCCTATTAGGAGAATGTCATCGACGTACAAGACGAGGAATACCACATTTCTCCCTACAATCTTACTGTAAATGCATGGTTCATCTTGGTTTTTGATAAAGTCGAATTCTTTGACAGTATCATCAAAGCAGATGTTCCAACTCTGCGATGCCTGCTTCAGTCCATAGATGGACTTGAGCAACTTGCACACTTTACCGCTGCTCCCACTCTGAATGAATCCCTCTGGCTGATCCATATAGACGCAGTCTTCCAAATTTCCGTTTAGAAAAGCCGTCTTTACGTCCATCTGCCAGATCTCATAATCGTGGAAGGCAACAATGGCAAGAAGGATCCGAATGGATTTGAGCATAGCTACCGGAGAAAAGGTCTCGTCATAGTCCAAACCAGGTCTTTGACGAAAACCCTTTGCAACAAGCCTAGCTTTATAGGTTTCAACCTGCCCATCTATACCAATCTTCTTTCTGAAGATCCATTTGCAGCTTACGGGTTTTACCCCTTCTGGAGCAAAGTCCAAAGTCCAAACTTTATTGGTGTATATGGACTCCATCTCGGCCCGCATTGCATTCAGCCATTTTACCGTTCTGAATGGCTTGCTGGAAGCTATTAGGCTCATCATAATTAATGACGCAATCCTCTCTATCCCCATCTATGAGAAAACCGTAGTATCTCTCGGGCGGATGAGACTGCATACTACTCCTGTGGAGCGGCGCAGGAATGTCCGGTTCTCCTAAAACTTCTGGTTCTTCTAAGCTTTCAGTAATAGCTTGTGGTTCTGGAATTTCTTCCAGTTCTATTGCTCTCCCACTTATCTGATTTTCCAAAAATTCAGTTTCCAAGAAGTGGGCATGCTGAGAAACAAAAACTTATTGTTCCTCTGCGGAATAGAAAAAATACCCCCTGGAGTTCTTTGGGTATCCCACAAACTTACACAGTACTGAGCGTGCCTCGAGCTTGTCCGCATGCTACTTTTTTACAAAAGCTCGACATCCCCATGTCTTAAGATACTTAAGACAGGGTTACTTCCCACTGCACATCTGATATGGGATGGTAGGCACAGTCTTGGTAGGAGCCTTATTCAAGAGATATGCAGCTGTTTCTAGTGCATAACCCCAGAAAGTTTGCGGTAACTCAGCCTTACTCATCATGGAACGAACCATATCCAATAGGGTTCGATTCTGTCTTTCAGATACACCGTTTTGCTGTGGTGTGTATGGAGGAGTACACTGAGAGAGAATTCCATTCTCTTTTAAGTAGTCCAGAAACTCGGCACTCAAGTATTCACCACCTCGATCAGATCTCAGTGTCTTTATACTTTTGCCTGTTTGTTTTTCAACTTCATTCTTGTATTCCCGAAATTTCTCAAAGGCCTCGGATTTGTGCTTTATTAAGAAGACATGTCCATACCTAGAGAAATCATCTGTGAAAGTAATGAAATATGAATAACCATTTCACGCATGTGTATACATTGGACCACACACATCACTGTGTATGAGTCCCAAGAGCTCGCCTGCTCTTTCTCCGTGTCCAGTGAACGGAGTCTTTGTCATCTTTCCTATGAGACAAGATTCACAAGTGGCATAAGACTGATACTCGAACGGATTCAAGTATCCCTCTTTATGTAACTTTGTTAACTGTGTCTCATTAATGTGACCCAGTCTACAATGCCATAAGAAAGCCTGATTTAATTCCGGAGAATTTCTTTTAAGTGTGTTCTGGACACTGAAAATCTGAGCTTGATTCAATACGTATATCCCGTTATTTAATGTACCTGACCCAATCATAACTTGATTTAGTTGGATGTGTACTACATTGCTTACAAAAGTAAAATCATATCCTTCTTTAGAAAGTAAGGATACAGATATGATATTACAAGTTGCACCTGGTACATACAAACAGTTACGCAAAATCAATATCTGCCCAGTTGTCAGTCCAAGATGATATTTCCCTACGGATTCAGCATCCATGCTCATTCCGTTAGCAACCCTGAGAGTCATATCACCTTTCCTGATAACCCTATGGTTTTTCAATGCCTGTAATGAATTACAGATGTGAGATCCAGATCCGGTATCCAATACCCAGGAAGTAGGGTTAACAGACATACAGTTCTCTATTACAAACACACCCGAAGCCGAAGACACAACATGCTTCGAATTCTGGCTACTGGCTATGCTAGCCCTGCAATCCTTCTGCCAATGTTCATTCCCGTTATAATAGCAACGTCCCTCTTTAACTACATCCAGTCCCGAAACTTTTGCCCTTCCTTTTCCTTCTTCTTCCCTGGTTTCCTTCAGGGTATAAGCAGAGGGCAGGGACTGTAGAATCAAGTCAGTATTTGACCCGTTCTCCAACGTGGTCATCAAGTCCGTGAGCTCAAAATAGCTGGTCTCTGTAAGGACGTTGCCCCGTACAGATGACCCGACAGCCAATCTCGCTTGAAGCAATTCGTTCGAGGTCTCATATCTTGCGATACGAGATTGCTCTCCATATAAATCTTTGTTATGGAGGAAGATAGAAACTGAGTCCATCTTCTCATGCTGCCTCTGGTTTGCACCATCAACTGAGGCTAACACGAGGCACTTGGCTTTCGCACAGTCTTTTTCCAATGTCTTACGGATGTTAATATCCGCAACAGGGGAAACTGGTCCTGAGACGGCAAGGGTTTGATTAGTTAAGAGGTGTCCCAGCTTTTCATGGGCAATGGACATCTGGACAGACCTTTGCCAATCATAGCAGTCAGGTTCAGTCATTTTATTATCTAGATGTAACCTACGTGTGGTCACTAGGTCGCTGCAATTAAGAGAGAGAGAAGAAAACACTCAGCACGATGCTCTTGCAAGTTTAGATTGGTTTTTAATTTATCTAAACAGGATGGCTCCCACTGTCTCTCGAATCCCTCCTCAAACCATAAAGGAAGAATTAGTCGGGATCAATCTCACCGTACAATACTTGCTTAACCGTTCAGCCAGGCCAGTGTCGGTACTTCGAGGGAGGTTTTCCAACGCTTTCGCGAAGTTCCTTAATTTAAGAACCTCTTTCCCCTGGGGCGTAGCCCCGCTAACACCTTTCTAGACACCTACTAGGTTTATAGCGTTGATCGTTAAGTGAGAAATTTCCCGAGGAGTAGCATATACTCACAGTAGGATCGGGATCCAAATATCATCGCGTGACAAAACTGAAGGAATCCTACCAGAATCATTACACTCCAAATGGTATGCAGCGCTAGCAAGTTTCAGGTTCTTTTGAAACTCCCGATGTGGATTTTTGCCCCATGCTCTTATGACCTTGACGAAGGTCAACAAATCATAAGTCACATGTCAAGTTCTACCCGTCGTAGTGCAGGTTAATTTGAACCCACCCGTATATACCCTTGACGAAGGTCAACAAGGTAATACGACTGTCCCAAACCAACGCATCTATCTATGCTACATATGAACACCCAACAGCTACCAATCACTACGCCTTGACGAAGGTCAACAACATAGCTTGAATACTATTGAATAATCATACGAAACGACGGAGGGCTACGAATGGTTTTGGCGAAACCGTGAACGTAGTGAACTTGATATAATCGAAGAAACCTTGATAGCTTTTAAAAGGAGTGGCTTAAGCTCCGCATTTAAAAGTTGTTTTTGAAAAGAAACCGAGTGGTTTTTGAAATTGTTACAACGACTTTTACTTGGTTTATTTTCTTGCATTAATTTTTTAATGTGTCCCATCATTTAATCCTACCATTGCAGAAAACAACAAAAATATGACGTACGCTTATGCCATCTGCATTCGCTATGGGGCTCCATCATTACCTGTTAGGTTACTTAACTAACGACAGAGCGGGGGCTGGACTAATGCGGATGCAAAACATAATAGATATCATTTATAGATATATTGCAATGATAGCAATTCCAGATAACAGATGAACACATTGGATATACTAGGAATCCGCAATTCGTATGAGCCTGTAACGAAAAGCGAATTACACGGTCGCGGTGAATAGCCAATTCCCCACCTAAGACCCTTATGGGTGCGGCAAACTACCCGCCAAGTACTCGAAGCGAAACAACCTCCCTCAACACCGTGAGTAGGCCACTCGGCACTTCGAGATACCCGGTAGTTTGTGCACCCCTCCATGGGTCTATCCTAGGAGCAAAAACAGTAAAAGAAATTATACAATGACGGCTACAAGCTCACCCCGGTTGTGCGGCCAAATAAATAATATTACATCAATTACAAATTACATGAATTGAAAGAAAAGAAAACTCTCATCTCAGAACCCCCGGCTATTCACCCGCGACAATCCAATGAATTCATATACACATACCATCAACATTACAGATCACAGATATGTATAACCCCAACTAATCGACGTATAGCGATTAGCGGACGTTCAATACATATATCACATCACAAAAATAAACCCGTTAGCTTAAGTCTTTAGAAACTCGATCAAAATACGGTTTTTTAAGCCCCAAAAACAAATTTTGCTTTCTGGAAAATATGGGCTGAAAAAATATATTGTAAAAATCCCAAAACACCCCTCTGAACAAACTGCACGAAAAATCCCCCACGGCCGAATCAACTCGGCCGCGGATCCGTGGCGGGAGCATGTTCCTGCCGCGGATCCGCGGCGCGTTGATCGACTCAGTGGACCATTTTTCTACAGATTCTTCTAAAAAGCCTGATACGAATTTTAAGGTAATATTTATTGGATTTTGAACAGGAAAAAAATTCGGCAGAAAATATGCATTTCGGGTGTGTTTCGCGACTTTTTCTCCGATCGAACTTCTAGTTACTTTGCTAACATGTTAGATAGTGTTTAACTAGGCTCTGATACCACTGTAAGTCCATGCTACCCTTTCCCGGTTCTTTGGGTTTGCGGAAATGGTCAAAAAACAATTTTTGCTACGGTGGTAACATGGACTCAAAATACGGATCTTTGTTAAACAACTAGCTAACGACCTAACTAGGAATTGTTTACCTACTCGGTTAGGGGGTTATACCTCTCTTGAACTCCTTCGTCTTCAACTCTTGGTGGTGTACGGATCGGCTTCACCCCGTCGTCTTCTCACGTCGAAGATCGATCCACCCGAAAGCTTCTACCTTTGGCTTCTACTTCGAACTTGAAGAAACTAAAACACTTGGCTTGCTAGGCCTTGTGAACTAGGATGAGTAGAGGAGTGTTTTGGTGTTTTTATCTCTAGGAAATGGTTCTCAACTCATGAGAGGGAGTTGCCTTGACCAAGAGAGAGCAAGAGGAAGAGGGAGAGCTTGAGCAAGTGATGGCAAGAGAGAGAAATGAAATGAGAGAATGAATAATCCTTTTGCCATCCAAGCTCTCATAATCCAAAAATCGTCATAACAATGTAATAATAATTGAGTATATTGTAATGGTTGTTATCATGACAAATGACACTATCATTTCTTGCATTAAATGCAAATGGTGAACAAAATAAGCAAGCAAAAGTCAATGCAACCAAATGATGGCCATTGCCATGATGGTGGTCAACAAGTCCAACCTAGTCAACCGGTCAACAAAAGTCAACAAGTCAACAAGGTCAACCTTTCAACCCTAACCATGTCACTATAATACTCAATTAATATTATTGTTAATCATATTTCTAATTCTCATTAGGGTTAAGCAAAAGTCAACTGTCAACAACCCTAATGAGAATCCTCTGCCTATGTTTCTGTCAACTGTGCATACACACCCGTATCCGCGTTCCGGGGAACACGAACACAAACGAGATAAAACCAATCCCAAAACGTATACTAGGATCTGGCTTAAAACAAAGCCCACTAGTAATAACCGCCCGGTCACTAAACGTGCACAAGTGCGCGGATGTGACCGAACCCTGTCGCAAAACCATGCAACCTGTCGCAAAACCATGCGACCTCTACTCTTTTGCCTAAAGGCGAATAGCTCTCTGTGTGGGACTCTAAAGACTCAACACTAAGCTGGTAGTGGGTTTAACCACAGACCGCAAGCGGCACTAACTGTGCGTAACGATCCCCAGGTAGATGCCGATAAGAAGACGGACGTGGTGAAACCCATCTGAACTCCTACT
This sequence comes from Agapanthus africanus, assembly GCA_030015575.1. Taxonomy (NCBI): domain Eukaryota; kingdom Viridiplantae; phylum Streptophyta; class Magnoliopsida; order Asparagales; family Amaryllidaceae; genus Agapanthus; species Agapanthus africanus. The sequence goes on from JASDDO010000024.1 coordinate 484,626,718, forward strand.
GAGCCTGAATGTGACAGTCTCCGTACAGTCCGGTCTGTTCGTCTGATACATCGTGGCGGGCCTAGGGGGTGGTGAACATCAGTCCCCTAATAGCGGTATAAATCGTGTCGGAGTGTAGCCCAGAACACCCTGAGATAACACTGGAAACCTACCAGTATATCTCGCTTGCCCTTGCCAGGGACTACTCGTGTAATGGCTCTACTAGACACAGCGCGATGTCAACCCCCAATACCGGGAGAGATGAATCCTGTCTAACCGTCACTACCTCCAAGTGCTTCGGGACTGCACCCAACTACTACCTATTTGCACGACTCCTTTGAGCCGTGGTTGGGTAGTAATCAAAGTACAGTGGGAACACTCTCGAGGTGAAGTGACAGTGTCAAGTCAGCGGACTAAGATGTACTCATGTCACCTGGGAACTGATAACTTGACGATAGGTATAGTACCAACAAACAGTTCCCGACGAGTCCTGTCCAGTGTACTCGTAACCTAACGAGCACCCGCATACTATCTCAAGTACGACGTACTGACGGCTGTGGGATAGACCGTCTCCTCTGCTGGGATGAGAAGTGCATACGCTAGTCTACTCCGAAGTATCGATGCCCTGTCTCGATAGTCCTACGACTAGTGACCTGTATAAGCATGTGCTTGTGGATTACCCAGCCCCCATGAGTGTGACTGCCATCTCAACGCTGGTAATCAAGCAAAGATCCTAAGGGCTCTACTAATATGTATAAGCAATATGCTAAAAGAAACACATGCACATATTAAAGTAGAAACAAACCAAGTAGCATACTACCATTTTGAGCAAGATTGTCAATACAAGGTGAATATCCCAAGCTTCCATTAAGTAATATACAAACTAGTATGATACAGCAATGGCCTCTAGGGCATATACACTAACAATCTCCTACTTGCACTAAGGCCATGTACTGGCGTATCGAAGACCTATCATCTCGATCAGCCGCTCAAACTTGGTCTGGGGTAAGGCCTTCGTGAGTGGATCGGCAGTGTTATCTTTTGTATTTACGATCTTCACCTCGATCTCCCGGCGATCAACGATCTCCCTGATCAGGTGGTACCACCTCAAAATGTGCCTGGACTTCTGATGGGACCTGGGTTCCTTCGCTAAAGCTATAGCGCCGTTGTTGTCACAATATTGCGGTATTGGATCAACACTGGTAGGAACCACCTGAACCTCCGTGAGGAACTTCTTCATCCAGACAGCTTCTTTTGCGGCATCTACTTCGAACTTGAAGAAACTAGAACACTTGGCTTGCTAGGCCTTGTGAACTAGGATGAGTAGAGGAGTGTTTTGGTGTTTTTATCTCTAGGCAATGGTTCTTAACTCATGAGAGGGAGTTTCCTTGAGCAAGAAAGAGCAAGAGGAAGAGGGAGAGCTTGAGCAAGTGATGGCAAGAGAGAGAAATGAAATGAGAGAATGAATAATCCTTTTGCCATCCAAGCTCTCATAATCCAAAAATCATCATAACAATGTAATAATAATTGAGTATATTGTAATGGTTGTTATCATGACAAATGACACTATCATTTCTTGCATTAAATGCAAATGGTGAACTAAACAAGCAAGCATAAGTCAATGCAACCAAACGATGGCCATTGTCATGATGGTGGTCAACAAGTCCAACCTAGTCAACCGGTCAACAAAAGTCAACAAGTCAATAAGGTCAACCTTTCAACCCTAACCATGTCACTATAATACTCAATAAATATTCTTCTTAATCATATTTCTAATTCTCATTGGGGTTAAGAAAAAGTCAACAGTCAACAACCCTAATGAGAATCCTCTAACTCTGTCTCTGTCAACTGTGCATACACACCCGTATCCGCGTTCCGGGGAACACGAACACAAACGAGATAAACCAATCCCAAAACATATACTAGGATCTGGCTTAAAACAAAGCCCACTAGTAATAACCGCCCGGTCACTAAACGTACACAAGTTCGCGGATGTGACCGAACCCTGTCGCAAAACCATGCAACCTGTCGCAAAACCATGCGACCTCTAGTCTTTTGCCTAAAGGAGAATAGCTCTCTGTGTGGGACTCTAAAGACTCGACACTAAGCTGGTAGTGGGTTTAACCACAGACCGCAAGCGGCACTAGCTGTGCGTAACGGCACCCAGGTAGATGCCGATAAGAAGACGGACGAGGTGAAACCCATCTGAACTCCTACTGAGCCTGAATGTGACAGTCTCCGTACAGTCCGGTCTGTTCGTCTGATACATCGCATGGCGGGCCTAGGGGGTGGTGAACGTTAGTCCCCTAATAGCGGTACAAGTCGTGTTGGAGTGTAGCCTAGAAAACCCTGAGATAACACTGGAAACCTACCAGTATATCTCGCTTGCCCTGGCCAGGGACTGCTCGTGTAATGGCTCTCCTAGACACATCGCGATGTCAACCCCCAATACCGGGAGAGACGAATCCTGTCTAACCGTCACTGCCCTCAAGTGCTTCGGGACTGCACCCAACTACAACCTGTTTTCACGACTCCTTTGAGCCGTGGTAGGGTAGTAATCAAAGTACAGTAGGAACACATTCGAGGCGAAGTGACAGTCTCAAGTCAGCGGACTAAGCTGTACTCATGTCACCTGGGAACTGATAACTGACGATAGGTATAGTACCAACCAACAGTTCCCGACGAGTCCTGTCCAGTGTACTCGTAACCTAACGAGCACCAGCATACTATCTCAAGTACGACGTACTGACGGCTGTGGGACAGACCTTCTCCCCTGCTGGGATGAGAAGCGCATACGCTAGTCTACTCCGGAGTATCAATGCCCTGTCTCGATAGTCCTACGACTAGGGACCTGTATAAGGATGTGCTTGTGGATTATCCAGCCCCCACGTGTGTGACTGCCATCACAACGCTGGTAATCAAGGAAAGATCCTAAGGGCTCTACTAATATATATAAGCAATATGCTAAAAGAAACGCATGCACATATTAAAGTAGAAACAAACCAAGTAGCATACTACCATTTTGAGCAAGATTATCAATACAAGGTGAATATCCCAAACTTCCATTAAGTAATATACAAACTAGTATGATACAGTAATGGCCTCTAGGGCATATACACTAACAACTACAAAGGTTGAAATCCCAAACTCTTAGATGTTAAATTGTTTAACATGCTTTGTTTCGCCTACTCTCTAGTTTAAAGATCTTGGTTAGGCTTGTTCGGCACGTCTAAATTTTAAATCGGGCATGGTTGATACCTCATAGACCCTTATAAGAGTGCCTAGTAACCCTACAGTGGTATCAGAGCCAAGCTAAAGCTTTAGGCGAAGTATAGGCGAAATTTAAAGTCCGATCGAACTCCGAATACCCGTAAAACCCTAGTTTCTGGAATTTTTTCAAAAAGTTGATTTTTTTCGTATTAAAAATACTCAGAAAAATCAACAGGGTATTTTAAGAATTACAGTGAAAAACGATACTCTGACACCATTAAAGCGCCGCGGAACCGCGGCCGTACCATGGCTTGCGCGGCGGTTCCGCGGCCAAACAGTAACTTTTGGGTTTGGTTTTCACACAGTAAAATCCGTACAGATCTCTTGATTGTTCTGGGAATTTTTATTCTACTCAAGTGTTGAGTTTTCTGGGTTGTATTGGGAGCTCGTTGATTCGATCGGAAAGTATAATTTCGTTTAGTTTGTCCGGGTAATTTTTAGAACGTGATAAAAAGTTCGAACGGATATCAATAACTCACTTTTTCCCCTGCCGGAAAATTTCCAAGTGTTGGATTTTTCCGTAGTTTAAGAACGTTCTAAGTCATGCAAGTAACGCGGTGGACCCTCTAGAAGACAACAAATCTTAACTCGATTATGTGACCGCCTGAACCGCCTCTAAACCTTAGGGTTTGTGGCAGTACGGCGTTGCCACATGTGAGGCGTTGGCTTGACCCTTCTACGGCTGGACCATTGGTACTGTGGCATGTGATGGATGTTTTAAAACTAATTTCAAGTGTTGAGAACTAATTGGGAAAACTTGGGTGTTTGATTATTCGATCGGAAAGTTTAACATTGTCTATTTATCTGGAATGTGATACAATATTTGGAATCCACAAGTAGTTACGAGATAACTAATTTGAATGTTATAAATCTAGCAGTTCAGTCTCAGATGATCGGTTGCCACGGAATTTTGATGTGATCAAAAGTCCGTTACAATCATGTAGCGTACGCGGATACTCGCCGGGTAAACTTAATAGACAGCCCCGCCCCATAGCCCCGACCAAGTGACTGTAGGAGAACCCCGTCGCCAAAAGCATCCGTTCGGGTGCTCGCGGCAGTGGTGTTCCGCCTTAGTGCACTTCGTCGACGGCATCCGGGGGTGCGGCCGTCTACTAAAGTTTACGACGAGCATTCGATCAGTATGTCGGGAATCTTGTTGAATTGCCCGACTTGATATTGAAAAGAGTTTTTGATGCTGAGACTAAAATGCGAAGTTTATAATTGTTAGGCATGCGATGTCTAAGGAATTCATTTGGTTAGGCATGCGATGTCTAAGGAGGTTGCGGATTCAAACTGTTGTAATTTTACACTTTCTTTTCTGCAACCGTAAGTGTAGTATGTAGTTGTATCGCCAGTTTTCGTCCTTATGCATCAACGACAATCGGTGTATGCATACTTACTTACGTTGATGATATGAGATATTATGTGTTACTGTGATATGTTATATTGGAACGTCGTGTTTGAGTAGCCGGGGGTTTTATGTGAGATGAGAGTTTTTCATTTTCATTCATGTAAAATTCATTTGTATGTAATATTCTTTTATTGAGGCACTTCCGGGCTGAGGATGATGTCACCATTGTATATTATTTACTTTTCCGCATTAGGTAGACCCAAGGCGGGGAGCACAAGTAACCAGGTTCTAGGGTCCAGTTGGAGACCATCTTGAGGAGTCGAGACCGGGTCTCCTAACCTTAGAATTGGCAGTGTTGCTTGCCGCTCTCGTAGGGGTCTAGGGATGTGGGTTTGGCTATTCATCGCGACCGTGGAATCTATGTTTTATGCAGGCTCGTATTAAAACACGGACATCCTAGTATATCCAATATTTCATATATGTTCTTCTGCTGCAATGTTCTGTGATGAGATCATATTACTGCCTGAGATGAATGTTTATATTATATATATGAGATATAAGTTATATTGCAGATTTCGTTTCAAATGTGATGCTTGTGAAGCATAATAAAATGGGACTTCATTAATGAGATTAATGAAATAAAAGAAACCTAAAAATGTTGTAGAAACTTGTTTAAAAACTAGTAGCTCTACTTCTTGCTTTGCATAGCGATGTTCCTTGTAGAACATCCAGCACTTTATTCGATAAAGAAAGAGCCGAGATCCCTTCACCGGGAGTGACCTCTTTAGCGAAACTAGCAGATGCTACAAACTCAGTTTGTCTTTTGATTGCTTCTATAGTTCTTGCTTTGCATAGTGGTATTTGCGAAATATCCTGCACCTTATTCGATAAGGAAAGAGCCGAGATCCCTTCACCGAGAGTGACCTCTTTAGAGAAACTATAAAAGCCTCAAAAACATTCCACTTAAAATAACTCGATTCAACAACGATATCAAGTTCATAACGGAATGGGTTTTCTTAAAAATCTTTTGTAGCCCTCTGTCATTTCAGATAAGTACTTCATAGTATTCGTACAGCGTTTGTTGGCTTGCGTCAAGGCGTAGTATGTTAGTTATATGTATGCCCTAGAGGCCATTACTGTATATACGATGTATATTGTAATGGATGCTTGGACATATATAGGGAGGACTTTCTTGCTCGACATGATAGTATGCTATCTGGTTGTACTTTATCTTAACATGTACTCTTATTGTCTCTATGTTACATGTTGATAAAGCCCTTAGGATATGTACTCGACTACTGAGACTATGATGAGATCATACTAGTGGGGCCACGGTAGGCGACGACTACATCCTATAACAGTTCCTAGTCGAGGGTGTATCGAGACAGGGCATCGATACACCAGAGTAGACTATCGTATACGCATCTTGACCCATATGATGGGTGATGGATGATCCCATATCCATCGGTGTTTGACATCAAGGATGGTGTACGGGTGGTCAGTAGAGACTGGGTACACTGGACGGACTCACCGAGAACTCCCAGATGATATTATACCTCACGTCAGATGGCAGTTCTCTGGTGACACTGGTACAGAGTAGTCTGTTGACCCGAGATCATCATAGAGTCTTGTGTGATTCCCACTGTGCTTTGATTTCCATCATACCACGTCTAAGGGGGCGTGCAAAAAGGTGGTTTTTGGGTACAGTCCCGAATCACATGGAGGCAATGAGCGATAGGAGGGGATTCGTCTCTCCCGGTATTGGGAGTTGATGTTGTGCTGTGTTCGATTGGCTATAACTGGAAATCCTTGGCCAAGGTTGCTGAGATTTACTGGTAAGTGTTATCAGTAGTTTCTCGAACTGTTATAGACCTCATATCGACACGACTTATCAAGCTACTGGGGTCTGACGTTTACCACCCCTAGGCGAGATATGCGACATATCAGACGAAGAGACCGGACTGTACGGGAGTGTTACTGATTGGATTCGCAGGAGAATGTACAGGCTTGCTTGTTGATCTTCTGATCGCTCAATACCTGGGTGGCTGTTACGTTTAGCTGACTGCTTGCAGCTTGTGGGTGTTTGATATGATAATCACCTACTGCCGGCGTATTGACGATTCTTTAGAGTCCTACACAGAGGTTTCTTGGCTCAGGCAAAACGGAGTAGGGGCATATATGTGATATGTGCGGGACCGAGAACAATACGTGTATGTGATACCGTATTAGATTCTCGCGATATGAGATATCGGCCGGGTATATGTGATATAGCCGGGTCATCGGGTCAAGTGTTGATTCGATGAACTGATACAGATTATATTAGTCAGTTATTTGTGAAATTGACGGATTATCGGATCAAGTGTTGATTGGATAATTTAATATATAATTATATATTTGATATATTAAATTATATTAACTGATATAAGCTCACTAAAAGATTCTTTTTCTCACACGGGTAATACATTGATATATATGCGATATATGTTAATTGTATTATTTTATCTTGTTACAATAAATATTGTATATGTGATATATAATATTGTAACATGTTATGGTTATAAATGCAACATGATTTGTGGAGTTCAATTGTGGTTAGGGTTTGGATTAGGGTTAAGCAAGCATGAAGCTTTCAAGAAGCTTCTTGAAGCTTTGACTTTGACTTTGGATATTTTGTGTAGATATTTGCTTAACTCAACCCAACCCTTCACCATGGTTAACTCTCTACATGGGTTAAGACTTCATTCTTAATACATGGTTGCATTCCTAAGCTCACCATGGTTTTCACTATTCATCATAAAAGAAAATGATCTTCTTCTTCCATCTTCTTCTTCCTTCTTCTTCTTTCATGGAAAAGCTTTCTAGCTTTTTCAAAGGTGATGAAAATGAGTGAGAAATAGAAAACAAATGAAAGCTAAAATCCTACATCATCATCCTAATCTATCCTAGCCATTTAGATTAGGGTGTTCACTTCATTTATTGAGTGAGAGCTTGTGTTAAAGAAACTTCAAGGTGGATCATCTTTGTTATCGAAGATCGGAAGCAACCATGCATCTTTCTCTTTGTGGAGCCTCTCAAGAGTCCGGAACTTGATGATCGCAGTGAAGGGACCTCAACATGGAGCTTATGAAGTGAAGGACCGGACTACAAAGGTTGTAATCCCAAACTCTTAGATGTTAAAGTGTTTAACATGCTTTGTTTCGCCTAATCTCTAGTTTAAGATCTTGGTTAAGGGTTGTTCGGCACGTCTAAATTTTAAATCGGGCATGGTTGATGCCTCGTAGACCCTTGTGAGAGTGTCTAGTAACCCTACAGTTGTATCAGAAACAAGCTAGAGATTTAGGCGAAGTCTAGGCGATATTTAAAGTCCGATCGAACTCCTAATACCCGTAAAACCCTAGTTTCTAGAAATTTTCTAAAAATGTTGATTTTTCGTCTTAAAAATACTCAGAAATATAACTAGGAAAATATAATAATTACTGTGAAGTACGGCCCATTAAACCCCTCACGTGACCGTGGAACCGCGGCCAAACCACGTGTTTGGCGGCTGTTCCGCGGCCAATAATTGGACTTGGGGCCTACTACTTCAGGTACTTATTCTAGGGTCCTTTTTGATAATTCTGGGAATTTTTATTCTACTCAAGTGTTGAGTTTTCTTGGTTGTATTGGGAGCTCGTTGATTCGATCGGAACGTTTAACTTCGTTTAGTTTGTCCGGGTAATTTTTAGAACGTGTTAAAAAGTTCGAATGGATATCAATAACTCACCTTTTCCCCGGCCGGACAATTTCCAAGTGTTGGATTTTTCCGTGGTTTAAGAACGTTCTAAGTCATGCAAGTAATGCGGTGGACCCTCTAGAAGACAACAAACCTTAACTCAATTATGTGACCGTCTTGAACTGCCTCTAAACCTTAGGGTTTATGGCAGTACGGCGTTGCCACATGTGAGGCGTTGGCTTGACCCTTCTACGGTTGGACCATTGGTACTGTGGCATGTGATGGATGTTTTTAAACTAATTTCAAGTGTTGAGAACTATTTGGGAAAACTTGGGTGTTTGATTATTCGATCGGAAAGTTTAACATTGTCTATTTATCTGGAATGTGATACAATATTTGGAATCCACAAGTAGTTATGAGATAACTAATTTGAATATTATAAATCTAGCAGTTCAGTCTCCGGAGATCGGTTGCCACGGAATTTTGATGTGATCAAAAGTCCGTCGCAATCACGTAGCCTACGCGGATACTCGCCGGGTAAACTTAATAGACAGCCACGCCCCATAGCCCCAACCAAGTGACTGTAGGAGAACCCCGTCGTCAAAAGTATCCGTTCGGGTGCTCGCGACAGCGGTGTTCCGCCTTAGTGCACTTCATCGATGACATCGGGAGTACGGCCGTCTACTAAAGTTTGCGACGAGCATTCGATCAGGATTTTGGGAATCTTGTTGAATTGCCCGACTTAATATTGAAAAGAGTTTTCGATAATGAGACTAAAATGCGGGCTTTATAATTGTTAGGCATGCGATATCTAAGGAATTCATTTGGTTAGGCATGCGATGTCTAAGGAAGTTGCGGATTCTAACTGTTGTAGTTTTACACTTTCTTTTCTGCGAACGTAAGTGTAGTATGTAGTTGTATCGCCGGTTTTCATTACTATACATCAACGACAATCGGTGTATGCATACTTACTTACGTTGATGATATGAGATATTATGTGTTGCTGTGATATGTTATATTGGATCGTCGTGGTTGAATAGCAGGGGGTTTTATGCGAGATGAGAGTTTTTCTTTTTCATTCATGTAAAATTCATTTGTATGTAATATTCTTTTATTGGGGCACTTCTGGGCTGAGGATGATGTCACCATTGTATATTATTTACTTTTCCGCATTAGGTTAGACCCAAGGCGGGGAGCATAAGTAACCGGGTTCTAGGGTCCAGTTGGAGACCATCTCGAGGAGTCGAGACCGGGTCTCCTAACCTTAGAATTGGCAGTGTTGCTTGCCGCTCTCGTAGGGGTCTAGGGATGTGGGTTTGGCTATTCATCGCGACCGTGGAATCTATGTTTTATGCAGGCTCGTATTAAAACACGGACATCCTAGTATATCCAATATTTCATATATGTTCTTCTGCTGCAATGTTCTGTGATGAGATCATATTACTGCCTGAGACGAATGTTTATATTATATATATGAGATATAAGTTATATTGCAGATTTCGTTTCAAATGTGATGCTTGTGAAGCATAATAAAATGGGACTTCATTAATGAGATTAATGAAATAAAAAAAACCTAAAAATGTTGTAGAAACTTGCTTAAAAACTGGTAGCTCTAGTTCTTGCTTTGCATAGCGGTATTTCTTGTAGAACATCCAGCACCTTATTCGATAAGGAAAGAGCCGTGATCCCTTCACCGGGAGTGACCTCTTTAGTGAAACTAGCAGATGCTACAAACTCGGTTTATCTTTTGATTGCTTCTATAGTTCTTGGTTTGCATAGTGGTATTTGTGAAATATCCTGCACCTTATTCGTTGAGGAATGAACCGACGATCCCTTCACTGGGAGTGACCTCTTTAGCAAACCTAGAAAAGCCTAAAAAACACTCCATTTAAAATCACTCAATTCTACGACGATATCAAGTTCATTACGCAAAGGGTTTTCTTAAAAACCTGTCGTAGCCCTCCGTCATTTCAGATAAGTATTTCATAGTATTCGTGCTGCGTTCGTTGACCTTGTCAAGGCGTAGTAAGTGGTAGCTATTTATGCTTATCTGCAAAAGCATATGATGCGATTGAGTTAGGGTAGTCGTGTGACTTTGTTGATCTTGTCAAGGGTCATGCGGATGGGTTTAATTCAATCGGGAAATGACGGGTTGAACTTGACTTGCGGTCTATGGTTTGTTGACCTTGTCAAGGTCATAGATCGCTTGGGGAAAAATATTATTGGGAATTTCAGGTGTTGAAATTTACAATGAGATTGCATACCTTCTATGAGATAGTTGGATCCCGATACCAGCTGCGAGTAAGAGTTACTCTTGGGAGAGTTTTACACATTACAATTAGCCGATCAAGTAGGTGTCTAGAAAGGTGTCAACGGGGTTACGCCCCTGGGAAAATGAGGTTTACTTTAATTAGGTTCGTGCGAAAGTACGGGGAACCTCCCTCAAAATACCGGCACTGGCCTGGCTGAAAGATTGGCGAACTTGTAGCGTGTAATTAATCCCGGCTAGTCTTTCCTTTTAGGGTTTGAAGGAAGATTTGACTAAAACAGTGGAAGACATCCTGATTAGATATATTAGATAATCAATCTAATCTTGCAAGAGCATACGCTGAGTGTTTTCTTCTCTCTCTCTCCAGGTAGCGACCATGTCACGCTTTAATCAAAATAATAATACGGATGTATTGACCGGACCCGCTTGTTATACTGAGCTGGGAAACGTTGGTCCCGCTCCAACTTATAAATGTTATAAGATAGAGCAGGAAATAGGGGATTACCAGAATTCCCGTGCCGCCCAAATGAAGAAAGTGCATGTTGATGCATCATCTTCGGGTGTGTTCATTACAGAGAACTGTTTCTCAGTATCCTTAACGTCCTGGGTATGAGATATCGGATCAGGATCCCGCAAATGTAATTTGTTACATGGGCTACAGATAGGTAGAGAACTGAGAACGGGTGATACATTTCATGAGATAGAAATGGTGCAACTGTTGCAGCCAAGTCTGTTGGTAATTATCACCCTGTATTAGCAAATACATTGATTCTGAACGAATGTTATTAGATACCGAACCTGATATACAACATCATATCAGTCTCTTTATTAGTAAAGAAGGATATAATTTTGTATTGTTGGATGATGTTTTGAACATTTCCTATATCAAGAGTTGGTCGGTTCAGGCACGTTATCTAAAAGCATTGACGTTCTAAATCAAACTACAGTTCTTAGTATACAGAACACACACAAGAGGAAGAGTTCAGAAATGAACGAATTCTTCTTGAGACATTGTAGACTAGGTCATATCAATGGGACCCGACTTGCTAAGTTACATTTAGATGCATATTTAAATTTGTTTGAATTTACATCTTACGAAACTTGCCGGTCATGTCATAAAGATAAGATGACCATAGCTCTGTTTATTGGAAACAAAGAAAGAGTTAGTGAACTCTTGGGATTGATACATGATGATGTATGTAAGGTCCCCTGTCTACACATGGCAGGACTGGTTCTTTGTACTTCATTACATTCACTGATTATCTTTCAAGATTCGGACATATGTTTGTTGGAGATAGTGCCCTCAGAGTCAATTATTGGATCACAGGCACGTGATTGCAATGATTGAGGGAGGACCTATCCCGGTAGAACAGTCTTACTCGAGATGATAGTATGCTATCTGGTTTACCTTTATCATCGTGTACTGCTTTAGGTGACATGACAGGTCACTATTGCACGTTGATAGAGCCCCTAGGATTCTTGCTTGACTGCCAGCAGTATGAGGGCGATCATATAAGTGAGAGCTGGAGTCTAGAAGCACATCCTTAAAAGGTCCCTAGTCGTGGGAGTTTCGAGACAGGGCATCGATTCTCCAGAGTAGACTAGTGTATACAGTCGAGACCCCGACGAGGGGCGGTGGCCGGTCTCACAGGCCACTGGTGTCAGTTGGTTCACCTAAGATGTATACAGGTGCTCATTGGGTTATGAGTACACCGGACAGGACTCGCCGGGAACATGCTAGTCGGTCTTATACCTGACGTCAGATAGCAGTTCCCAGGTGACATGTGTACAGGTTAGTTCTTCGACCTGGGGATCGTCATTTGTCTCGTGTGAGTTCCCACTGTACTTTGATTACTACCCTACCACGGCTCAAAGGAGTCGTGCAAACAGGTTTTAGTTGGGTACAGTCCCGAGCCACATGGAGGCAGTGAGCGGATCTTCGGGGGTTTCGTCTCTCCCGGTATTGGGGGTGAGGTCGCGCTGTGTCTAGGAGAGCCATTACACGAAGTCCTTGGCCAAGGCAGGAGATTTACTGGTAGGTATTCCGGTAGTATCTCAGGGTGTTCTGGGCTACACTCCGACACGACTTGTACCGCTTTTGGGGGTCTGACTTTTACCCACCCCCTAGGCCCGACATGCGATGCTCATAGACGAACGGACCGGACTGTACGGATATTGTCACTGACAGGCTCAGTAGGGTGTCAGGATGAGTTCGCTCATCGACGTCCCTTTTAGTCAATAGCTGGTGGCCCGTTATGTATTGGCTTATACCTCTGACGTGCTAGTGGTTAAATCCACAGCCATAGTATTGACGAGTCTTTAGAGTCCACCACATATTCAGTTACTCAGCTTTCGGGCGAAACGCTGTAGAGGCCGTATGGAGATATGGCAAGGTCCGATCAGATACGTGCGGTATTGCACGGATCAGGATCGGACGGTTTGTACTAGTAGCCGTATAGGTATATGGCAGGGTTCGATCAGATACGTGCGTTATTGCACGGATCAGGATCGGACGGATATTACTAGCCGGCTTTGGTTTAAGCCGGATCCTAGTTTAGTACAGTGTAGATTTTGTCTCATTGCATTTGTATCCGGACGGAATACAGATGCGGGTGTGTATGCACAGTATCGGGGTTTTCCTGTAATTTATTACGGGACCAGTTTTCTGGAGTTGCCAGTTTGCATTCCGTTCCGGCTGGTTTTCCTTTGTTCTTTCCCGGCCGGAGATGGAGAGGGTTATTTGCAATTGTGCAAATAACATTTTGTGGAGGGGTTTATTGCATAAGTTTTGATATGATAAGCATCTTTGCTTTATCATCCATGTTGTGCATTTATTAAGATTTGAAAGGTTATGGGTTTGATGTAGAATTAAGCATGGTGTATGTTTGTTTATTGTCACCTCCACCTTTTTCCTACACTTACCTTCCTTTGTATTATGTTTCATATCCCTCCACCATTCTCCTTATGCATTGGCCGGCCACATCTTGGAGGGAGAGAGAGAGGAGTTCATTTATGGCATGAGGGATTAATTCACATATCATTTTCATGCTTGAAAACTTCTTCACTTCATTACAAAGTCCATTCTTGTTTCCTCCATCATCTACAAATGGCAACAAACCCCAAAGTGAGACATGCACTCTACACTACACTTCCTACAGCAAATCTTGGACGCGTCGATTCGCCATCTTCGCGCCCGAGTTGCCTCGGTATTGAGGTGGGAGCCCGTAAAAGCTACAGGCGATGTGGTGCCCTTTCCGACGAGGAGGAGACGGACAGAGATCCCGCGAGGAGATCGGAGTGGAGATGAAGACCGGAGGACTCGGATCAGTCGGTACATCTCTAACCCATCTTCTAGTTAGCTTAGACTTGTTAATGGTTACGATCCGGAGTTTAGTGCGCAGTGGTGCCGGTTTGCAAAGTCCGCAAAAATTAAAGTTTATCACCGCTTCCGCATTCCGGCGTCGGATTGACGGCCGGGGCGCCGCCGTGCACTTACAGTGGTATCAGAGCCTCGCCATTAACTTCGTCTAGCTTCGTTTGATGTGTTTTGCGTTTCCGATCGACCAAAATTCCAAAATCTACATTTTACCTCACATCAGTTTTCTGTTAAGATTTTTTGGTGTCTAAAAATTTTTCAGGTGGTCTCTGAATGATGTGCAGGAAATTCTAAGAAAACTGGGAAAATTCGATACAGTAAACCCTAACCTTGAGCGCGGAACCGCGGCCAAACCCCACCTTGGGCCGCGGTTCCGCCGCACATTTGACTGTTCACTGTAACATATTTTTCCAGTGGGCTTCTGGGATTATTTTGGGGGTTTTGGAATATTAAAATTGGGCCAATTATTTCTGTGAGTACTGCAGTATTGGTTTGGGGCCCACTTGTTAATTTTTGGTCAATCGGAAAATTTTAAACACATTTTTCACAGTATTTACATTATATCTGCGACCGTGAATGTCACTCGATCGGTAAATCCCGTCTAACTGCTATAGCCCGGTTAGACGGATTTGCGAACGTGATTTTCACGTTGATGTTCTATGTATTTGCTGTGTTGTTGCGGATCGGTCGTGGGGGATAGCCTGGATGCAATGCTAGTACAGTTGTGGTTGTATTATGTACATTTGATATTGCGGGGCGAGCGTCCGACATGTGGACTGCCGTCACTGCCTGTTTGTATTATTCTTTTGGGACACGACCAGGTTGCGGTCGATGTACCCGTTGTATGTATATTTTACTTTCTGTACTAGGGTTACCCCGCGGAGGGGTGCACGGATAGCCGGGTTCTAGAGGCAACAAGCCCGCATCTCATGGCATTGGGACGGAGGGGGCTTCACTCCAGGATTGGCTGGCTATTCGCCGCACTCGTAGGGGGTATAGGATTTCATTGCACAGACTATCCACACGACCAAGGGAACGTCGGGTTTCAGTAGTGGCTCTGAGAAACCCGGGGATCCCAGATATCTGTATTGTTCTGTGATGCTGTACATTTCTGTGATGTTGCATTTTATTCACGCCTTGAGCGAAATATAATATATTGGTATATATATTAGTAGATGTTGTATATGTTTTTCTTCCGCGCTAGTCCAGTCCCCGCTCTGCCGTTAGTAAGCTAACCTAACGGGTGATGACGGGACCCAGTGGCGAATGCGGATGGCATATACGTACGTCAGTATATTTTCGTTCTTTGTGGTGTGATCAATTGATGGGACTGCGTTGATTCGGATCAATGCAAGTTAAAACAAACCTAATCTGATGTTGTTGGAACACTTTTCAAAAAGCTGTTATTGCAAGGACGTTTACTTTTGTTTTGCATCGTGGTATTCATTTGGAATATCCTGCTCCTCAGTCGACGAGGCAAGGGCCGAGATCCCTTCACCGGGAGTGACCCCTTGGACAAACAGTTTGCGTCAGGGCAATGACTTCACTATAGCCGATTACTTTTGCTTTGCATCGTGGTATTCAGTTGGAATATCCTGCACCTCATTCTACGGGGAAAGAGCCGATATCCCTTCACCGGGAGTGACCTCTTTAGTAAAGGTTTTCGTCACTATATTTTCTAAAAAGCTATCCGTTCCTTCAACGATATCAAGTTCACTACGTTAAAGGTTTTCGCCAGAAACCATTCGTAGCCCTCCGTCGTTTCATATGGGTAGTCAATAGTATTCAAGCTGTGTTTGTTGGCCTTAGTCAAGTCACAGTGTTTGGTAGCTATTGGGTATTCATATGCTGCATAGATAGATGCGTTGGTTTGGGACAGTCGTATAGCCTTGTTGGCCTTAGTCAAGGGCTTGTACGGGTGGGTTCAAATCAACCTGGACAATGACGGGTAGAACTTGACATGTGACTTATGATTTGTTGGCCTTAGTCAAGGTCATAAGAGCATGGGGTAAAAATCCACATCGGGAGTTTCAAAAGAACTGAAACTTGCCAGATATGCGCATACCTTCTGGAGTGTGATACCGTGAGCAGATTCCGTCACGTTATCATGCGATGAGAGTTGGATCCCGATTCCCACTGATGAGTTGGTTTACTCCTCGGGTGACCCCGACTAATTCTTCTTTCAGGTTTGGAGGAGAATTTGAGGTACAGTGGGAGGTTTCCAGATTAGATAAATTGGTAACCATTCTGATCTTGGTTAGAGTGCACGCTGAGTGTTTCTTTTCTCTCTCTCTGGCAGCGACCATTGACCCGACCCTAAGACTATGACTCAGTGACCAAGTTGACCGAACCTTCTTAACACTGGTTTTTGGATTGTCAGAGTTGCAGACCTCATTGTCACTCCTGCTTTTACCCTTTTCTCCAGGACACCCCGTATTACTGCGAACGTCCACTTCCATTGGACAAAGCCATCGTATGGTTAGATACGAACTCGAAGGAATTCGAGGATGGTTTCCGGTTCTGGAGAAAACGAATAGGATTATTCAGTTGTCTTTTCCCTTTTACCTTTTCTCAAGTTGTGAGTACTCCTTGGTTTAGGAGATAGTACACCTATTACGCAAATTGGATAGTCTTCTTCCAAACTTTAAGCCGGTGCCGAAGAGTAGGGAATGATGAAAACCAATTAGCATAACGATGGTGTGCAGAAGGTATTAAGATTAAGACAAAGCAAGGGATTAGTAAGAGGGCAAAGTAAATTGCGACTGATATTCACGACCAAACCAAGTATTTCTTCGCCACTCCTAAATCACCTTTGTATTTCTCCAGGACACTCCGTGTCACTACGAAGATCCACAGTTTATTGGATACTCCATCGTATGGTTATATACGAACTCGAAAGGAACTTGTTCCAGTTCGGGGATGGATTCTGGTCCAGGAGAAATAGGAATAAGGTTTATTCGGTTGTTTTTTATCTTCACCTTCTCTCGCATTGCGAGTGCTCCTAGGACTAGGACAGTACACCCATTATGCTTATTGGATAGTCTTCTTCCAAACCATAGGCTGGTGCCGAACGGTAGGGAAGGAAGAAAACCATTTGGCCTAACGGGTGTGCAGAAGGTAATGACTAAAGACATATAAAGGGATTTGGAGAGGTGGCAAAGAATTATACGGTTATAGTTGTGAATCTGGATAATGGTAGAGGAATTACTAGGAATACCAGGATACCCCATCGAAACATTTCAATGTTTCAGTTCAACTGTGTACTGTTAAAAGAAAACTGATTTCCCGATTAGACACTTGCTCCAGGGTATGTATTTACCAGGTATGATTCTCACATCTGTATGGTTTTACAGATGATGAGTGGGAGTAAATTATTGGGAATTAGGTGACCATCCTCATTATATCGGGATTCTTTGTAATTGGTGATATTTGAGGAAGCCACCTGGGTTATTTGCCGGTCGGCAAATATTTGGTTTTGAATATCCGCTGTTGTGCACCAATTTCAAATTAATATATCTGTACGTCTATTTTCATAGAGTGAGATATACCTTTTGATATTATGTCGATGACATTTACCTATATCAGTGGATGGTTAGGTAAGGAGCATTAAACAGCGGTGTAATTCTTCTCAACCATAAGAACAGTTTTCAACCTACGACACACAGTGAAAGAGTTGTTAGACTCAGTGGACTTATACAAAGTATTGTATGTTGTCTAGTGTCCATTATGACAGAGGGGTTGGTCCTCATACTATATTCTGTTTACTTTTAACTTCTCTAGTTCTTAGACATGTGTTTCGTAGAAACACAGGGTCTAAGTTTTGAGGAGTTATAGGTATTTGAATAGAGTAGAGAACCAAGTGTAGCAAGTGTCGGGATTCTTCAAAGTGATCGAAGATGTAGATACTTGTGTATGGTATTCAATTGATAGTAATGATAAAGAGAAATTGCTTCTCTTTCAGGTTACTCATAATTGGAAGCATTTCTAAGTTGAGTAACGCTGATCGGCCTCTCTCCATTTAGTTGACATGCACTGGAGATAGCTGCATGATTTGAATCTGGTTCAATTAAATCAGTGCCTATGGTTCTATATTGGATATAGTACAGTTCATATCTTAACATTGTTAAGGTACGGGGAGTTGTCCGGCTTATGATTAAAACCAGACTCTGGATAACTCAAGGCACGTTTCTGTAATGGCTGTTTGTGGGTTGACCCAGGCTATGACGAGGGTTGATTTTCTACCATAAGAAAGATCAATAGTGATATTGTTCTTGACTCGCCACAGTTTTAATAAAAATGGATTTTTTCAAAAACAGTAGTGGGAGTATGGTAGAACTGGAAGTGATTCCAGAACCACAAACGATTACTGAAGATTTGATAAGGAACCTAAAGATTCAATCTGATTTGACATTCCATTGGCCACTCCGCAGATAAGGTGGGTAACTTCAGGCACCCGAGAGGTACTCCGGTAGCCTCAAGGACGGTGACAGGGAAGTTCTTGTTTACCCACACTCGCCATTGTTGTTGTTCCAGACTGCGAGACCCGGCAGGAGGATGAGTATAGTGTCGTTCTAAACTAGCTTTAGAAGTGCACATCTATATGACTCTGCCAGAGGGTTGTCGTAGTCAGTGGGAGCAGCGGAAGCATTGGTGGACATCAGGCTTATGTCTATTCATAGACTAAAGCAGATATAGCGGAGATAGATCATCTATTTCTGATGTGACAGTCATAGGTTTGACGTCATCAAAATAGGGGATGGATCTGTTGAGAAGGTAGTAGGAAGTGATATTCCTATACTACGATCGGTTATGCTTTGGTCGTCACACAGTTGTTTCTCCACATGGGACTTGGACATTATATCTGACATACTGGTTACTAGATCTATGGTTTTAGATCTAAATTTGGGTGGTTTCCCAATCAGGGTACTTTGACAGCATTCTAAGAGTATTTAGAATGGACGACTCCTGGCACGGTAGTGTACCTGCAAGTGATGGAGTCACCCTCTCTAAAGGTGTCTTATAGACTAAAGGGGAGAGGGATGCGCATGATTGGCAGATCACTTGTTTGGGCAATTGAGTCAATCATGAGATGTCAAGTACCACACCAGATGTTGTTCTTGCACTATATGCAATAAGTTGACATTGATCCAATCCTGGAGAAACAGTCGGAAGCAGTTTTAGGACATAAGTGAATGTTCTAGGGATATGATAACGGCTGCCTCCTTTAGGAGACGGTTATCACTCCAGGCTTCCAAGGTGACATGGACGACAGGGTGATCGTCAGAGTTATAGTTTTCCTTCTGACGAAGGGCAGTATTTTGGACAGGTGATCCAAGGCAATACTGAGTGTGGCATGGCGCAGGATACTGATTAAGTTCAGTTGACGATACAGTCTAAGAAGTTTGGATTTGGAGTTCATTTATGAGCTCGGTCCCATCAGACATCCAGACATTCTAAGACAGGTATTGCTCATTTCGGGAGATGGTTTTCTCCGCGAACTTGAGATATAGAGAGACATAGAAAGAAACTTCAAGGCGGATCCACTCACTGAGGCTATTCCTCGAACGCAATAGTTTCGCAAACAGGTTTTGTGCGACTGACTAGTAGAGGAGTTGGGTGTTCGGTATCACACGGGCTGTGAGTATGCGACATCGCAATAATTAGCCTTGAGTGCAAGTGGGAGATTGTTGGAGATAGTGCCCTCAGAGTCAATTATTGGATCACAGGCACGTGATTGCAATGATTTAGGGAGGACCTATCCCGGTAGAACAGTCTTACTCGAGATGATAGTATGCTATCTGGTTTACCTTTATCATCGTGTACTGCTTTAGGTGACATGACAGGTCACTATTGCACGTTGATGGAGCCCCTAGGATTCTTGCTTGACTGCCAGCAGTATGAGGTCGATCATATAAGTGAGAGCTGGAGTCTAGAAGCACATCCTTAAAAGGTCCCTAGTCGTGGGAGTTTCGAGACAGGGCATCGATTCTCCAGAGTAGACTAGTGTATACAGTCGAGACCCCGACGAGGGGCGGTGGCCGGTCTCACAGGCCACTGGTGTCAGTTGGTTCACCTAAGATGTATACAGGTGCTCATTGGGTTATGAGTACACCGGACAGGACTCGCCGGGAACATGCTAGTCGGTCTTATACCTGACGTCAGATAGCAGTTCCCAGGTGACATGTGTACAGGTTAGTTCTTCGACCTGGGGATCGTCATTTGTCTCGTGTGAGTTCCCACTGTACTTTGATTACTACCCTACCACGGCTCAAAGGAGTCGTGCAAACAGGTTTTAGTTGGGTACAGTCCCGAGCCACATGGAGGCAGTGAGCGGATCTTCGGGGGTTTCGTCTCTCCCGGTATTGGGGGTGAGGTCGCGCTGTGTCTAGGAGAGCCATTACACGAAGTCTTTGGCCAAGGCAGGAGATTTACTGGTAGGTATTCCGGTAGTATCTCAGGGTGTTCTGGGCTACACTCCGACACGACTTGTACCGCTTTTGGGGGTCTGACTTTTACCCACCCCCTAGGCCCGACATGCGATGCTCATAGACGAACGGACCGGACTGTACGGATATTGTCACTGACAGGCTCAGTAGGGTGTCAGGATGAGTTCGCTCATCGACGTCCCTTTTAGTCAATAGCTGGTGGCCCGTTATGTATTGGCTTATACCTCTGACGTGCTAGTGGTTAAATCCACAGCCATAGTATTGACGAGTCTTTAGAGTCCACCACACATTCAGTTACTCAGCTTTCGGGCGAAACGCTGTAGAGGCCGTATGGAGATATGGCAGGGTCCGATCAGATACGTGCGGTATTGCACGGATCAGGATCGGACGGTTTGTACTAGTAGCCGTATAGGTATATGGCAGGGTTCGATCAGATACGTGCGTTATTGCACGGATCAGGATCGGACGGATATTACTAGCCGGCTTTGGTTTAAGCCGGATCCTAGTTTAGTACAGTGTAGATTTTGTCTCATTGCATTTGTATCCGGACGGAATACAGATGCGGGTGTGTATGCACAGTATCGGGGTTTTCCTGTAATTTATTACGGGACCAGTTTTCTGGAGTTGCCAGTTTGCATTCCGTTCCGGCCGGTTTTCCTTTGTTCTTTCCCGGCCGGACTTTTCCGATGGAGGGGGTTATTTGCAATTGTGCAAATAACATTTTGTGGAGGGGTTTATTGCATAAGTTTTGATATGATAAGCATCTTTGCTTTATCATCCATGTTGTGCATTTATTAAGATTTGAAAGGTTGTGGTTTGATGTAGAATTAAGCATGGTGTATGTTTGTTTATTGTCACCTCCACCTTTTTCCTACACTTACCGTCCTTTGTATTATGTTTCATATCCCTCCACCATTCTCCTTATGCATTGGCCGGCCACATCTTGGAGTGAGAGAGAGAGGAGTTCATTTATGGCATGAGGGATTAATTCACATATCATTTTCATGCTTGAAAACTTCTTCACTTCATTCCAAAGTCCATTCTTGTTTCCTCCATCATCTACAAATGGCAACAAACCCCAAAGTGAGACATGCACTCTACACTACACTTCCTACAGCAAATCTTGGACGCGTCGATTCGCCAGCTTTGCGCCCGAGTTGCCTCGGTATTAAGGTGGGAGCCCGTAAAAGCTACAGGCGATGTGGTGCCCTTTCCGACGAGGAGGAGACGGACGGAGATCCCGCGAGGAGATCGGAGTGGAGATGAAGACCGGAGGACTCGGATCAGTCGGTACATCTCTAACCCATCTTCTAGTTAGCTTAGACTTGTTAATGGTTACGATCCGGAGTTTAGTGCGCGGTGGTGCCGGTTTGCAAAGTCCGCAAAAATTAAAGTTTATCACCGCTTCCGCATTCCGGCGTCGGATTGACGGCCGGGGCGCCGCCGTGCACTTACAATGTTCCTGTTGAAACACTAGTCTGAACCTTTTGAGATATTCACAGAATATAAGTTAGAAGTAGAGAACTAAAATACGGGTATAAGTATTATGTCTTTTGATGAGATTAGGGAGGAGAATACTTAAGCACATAATTCCTGGACTATTCTAAAGAGAATGAGATTCTCTCTCAGTATTACTCCTCCGTATACACCATAGCACGATGGTATATCGGGGCGGAGCAATAGCACCCTATGTGATATGGTGTGCTCTATGATGAGTACTACTGAGTTTCCTATTTCCTTTTAGGAGTTATGCACTTGAGAAGTTGCATACCTATTGAATAGGGTTCAAATCAAATCAGTTGCCTACCACTTCATATGTGATATGGAATGGGAAGAGCCCATATCTTAAGTAAGTTAAGATTTGGGGTTGTCCGGCCTATGTCTAAAAGCAAAATTCGGACAAGCTCGAGGCAAAGTCAGATCTGTGGAAGTTTGTTGGATATCCCAAGCATACGCACGGGAATATCTTCTACCTAATCGAGGAACAAAAGATGTTTTGTTTCTCAACATACCACCTTTGTGAAAAGGAATTTCTTGTGAAGAAATTAGTGGTCATGAGGTAGAACTGGAAAGAGTTCCAGCTATACAAAACTGCAGCTGATGATTTGGTAGAACCAAAGGATTCAATAGTAACCAACGAACCTCAGCCTCTCCGCCGATCTAGTAGGGTTCCTCACCCACCTGAGAGATACTTCGGTTTCTCTATGACAGTGGGAGCGAGGATTGCATCATGAGATGATGATCCAACTAGTTTCGAGCTGGCCATCAGGAGTGAGACTCTGTAAGAATGGCTGGATGCTAAGTGATCTGAGATGGAAACCTTATACACCAACAAAGTATGGACTTTGGTTGATTTATCTGAAGGGTTAAATCCCCATCAGGAGCAAGTATATCTTGAGAAGATTACTTGGTGTACATGGAAAAGTTGAGACTTTCAAAGCTATGCTTAAGTCCATCCAGATCCTAC